>JAVTVJ010000147.1:0-600000 GCA_034509425.1 Eopsaltria australis | reverse complement strand
GGTACCGGGGACCTTGTGCTGGGTTGGCCGCGGTGGCCATCTGTCCGGGCAGGGCTGGACTCTGTCCTCATTCTGTCAAAGTTTTATCAAGCTTCCCCCCCTGCTCCTCTTGGCGTTTTCAGCAGTGGAGGGTGGGAGGGTGCGTGGGAAGTGAAGCCGCACCAGAAATAATCCTGCGTGTCCGGGGTGCGAGCGGCGCTGCGGGGAGGCTCTGCTCCCCCTGCCCGCCGGCTCCTCGCTGGGGTCAGAAACTCCTCAGGCTGAAGGGAGCAGCTCTTATTTGTTTGTCTCCCATTCTTCCTCCTCCTCCCTTCCTTTATTTCTCTTTTCCTTTCTCCATTTTCCTTCCCGGTGAAAGATTTTCTCGCTGTGTCAAGGCAATGTGACCTGGTTCCGTAATACAGAGGAGGCTTATTAGAATTAAAGCCCAACAGTGTTAAAAAAGCAATCTTTGCAAGATTGAGGCCATGAGGGAATTGTAAATTCTCAGCAAAGACCTCATTTAAAGACTGTGATGAAAACTCATGCGCATGCATGCACCAAGGCCAGGCGCTGTGAGGGCACATCTGGTTCAAGAAGAATTTTGGGGAGCATGAGGGATTGGAGCAGCGCTTGGATCCTCAATGGCTTTGCTCAGGATCCTCCTGCTGGTCGGGCACGTTGGTGGCTGTGCTGGCTCCGTGAATATCGCTTGAGTTTCGATTTGTTTTCCTTGTTCTCCGGGGATACCCTCCCCGTAGCCCCCCCCTCTCCTGCATCCCCGCTCAGCCCCTCCTGGCGCAGCCGCCCACCTGCCGCGGGGTGGGAGCGATGGCAGCCGGTGAGTCAGGCTGCCCGGGCTCCCCCGGCTCAGCACAGCCCTCTTCCAGCTGCTTACCACAGAAATCTCCCTCGAGGTGAGATGGGTGCTGGGTCAGTGCCGGAGCCGGGATGGGGTGTCCCTCCCCGGGGCGAGGTGTGCCGGCCGCCCTGCCCCGGTGCTGGCTGTGGGTGCTGTGTGCCGGGGGTGTCCTGCACATGCAGATGAGTGCTCCCGGTGGCTCCCGGTGCCCCTCAGGGCAGGTGGTGCCATGGCTTCGGCCTCATCTTGCCCGGGGCCCTTTTCCCTCCCGCCCGTGTCTTTGGACGGGACCTCTCGTGGGTGCTCAGCCGAGTGCACTGCGGTGTAGGGGGAAGGGCTGGAGTGGGTAGCAGCTGAAGAGACCCCCACTCCCGTCCCTCCCTCCTTCTCCTGTTTTTTTCTCCGCGGCTGCATCCCCATGGCTGCAGGGAGCGAGCAGCAGAGCTGTCGGAAGGCCCGGCGTCCCTGCTCTCGGAGCAGCAGCGGTCCCCGCTGGTCCCCACGGTGGTCTGTTGTCATGATTTGCTGTTATCTGTGTAATTAGAGAGCCGGCTCTCCTGGCGGGGCTCGGCGGCCGCGCTGGCTCCTAGTGCGGCGTATACCTGCGGTATAGCAGAATGAGGAGATCGCAGCAGCACAGGGACGACACGTGTGTCCGGCGGCTCACGGCCTGAGGCCGGCCTGCGGGAGCCCTCCCTGCCCAGCCGAGGGGAGGGGCTGGCTGGGGGCCCCAGGGCTCCTGTTCAATGATGCCCAAGGTCAGCGGAAGCTCTCGGTGATGTGGATCCTTAGAGACGGTGGAGCCAACTGGCCTGAGCCCGGTGCTGCAGGGACAGAGCTGCCATCTCCTCGGGCTCGTGTTCTGGGCCCGTGGCTGAGGCTCCCTCACTGCCTGGCCTGCTTGGGTACCTGCAGAACCGGCTGTGCCAGAGGTACAAACACATGTGTGCCAGGCTCCTGCCAACGTTTGGGATGTCTGCTTTCTGCCACGTCCCACTCAGGTGTGGGGGGACTGACAGGGCAGGTCCCTGGGTGGCTGTGCTGTGCTGCTGGGGTGGATGGTGGTGGCTCAGCTCTCGCCTTTGTTGTCAGTTCTGCTCCAGGATATTTATAGAGAGCAGAGCCGTGCCCAGCCCCGCGCTGCTCCTTGGCACCTCCACACCTTGCAGAGGAGTCTCTTACAGGGGCTCCTTCCTGAGGGGGTTGGAGCAGATCCCTGCCCTGCTGCCTGTGGCCTGGAGGAGCAAGGTGGCATTGCCACCTCTCCCTAACGTGCCATTAATATAATGTCTTGTCCAGGAGCCTTTCCCGCAGGATAAATGGCCTTTCCATCTGGAGCCTGCGTGAATTACGCTGACGTTTTGCTCCTGAGTAGATGTGTGTAGGGGAGCTGGGCATTGGATTGGTGAGAGGCAAGAGAAGCAATCTCTGGGAGGCCATCAATTTGGATTAGGCTTTGTGGACTGGGATGGAGGGTAATCACCATCCTTCATTTCAGAGAGGTAAGAAACAAGTCAGCTTCTTTATGGATCATTATAGCTGCAGCAGGAATTGCTTCCACCTCGGCCATGGCATGGATCCCTGCCGGGCACAGGGGTGGAGGAGGGTGTAAAGCCAAAGGAGGGAGCTGGCTTTGGCTTTGGAAGGATGAGCCAGACTCCAGCCTCGCTGGGTGCTGCTGCCACATTCCTTCCTGGATGAGATGGCCCTGCTAGGGGTGCTTATCTCTGCCTCCCTCCCACCCTCGCTCCCGGTTGAGGTGAGGTGAATGATTGGAGTCAGGGAGCAAACACTCCGCAGGAAATGGGTCTGGATCTGCCTGGAGGTGGGATTGCATCCATTCCCCTTGCAGTGCCTCTGGCCTCAGCTGGCCTTCCACCAGCAGCAAGTGCCAGTGCAGAATCTCTGGTGGGTGTTGGAGTTCCTTGTGGACCTCAGCATTGTCCCCTGGCACGGCAGTGACGGGGACCGGCCACTGCCCGGCTCCTTTGGCACCGCATCCCCCGTCCCAGCTGTGGCGCGGGGAGTGTTGGCACAGCATCCCACAGCTCCAGCCACGGGGAGGGCCCGGCCAGTGCCCGGCTCTGTCGGTGCCATGTCCCTTGTCCCAGCCTGCCGTGGCAGGAGTTGCAGCGCGTTCCCGGCCCGCTGACAGCAGCGCTCCCAGGCATCCTCCTCCCGCCGTCCGCGCACGCCCACGCGCAGCGGCGATGAAAGGCTGAGCCCGTAAACAGGGGAGAGGAGGAGGGATGGGATGGGATGGAAACGGGCCAGCGGCTGAGGTGGGGGAGCGCGTGTGTGGAGCTGAACTAGCCGAGCCGAGCTGGTGGGGTCGGTGCTCTGCTGCCGGCTGGGGTGGGAGCTGCTCGGGGCCAGCGGGGAGGAGAGATCTAGAGATCTGCTTTGGCCTCGCCGAGTGTAGGCTTCCCCTCCCTCTCTTTTGTTTGTACTTTTCTTTTCTTTCTTTCTTTCTTTTTTTTTTTTTTTTTTAATATCTGAGTGCTTCATTTTCCAGAAGCTGTCATTTTACATAAACCTCTCAGCGAGGTACATCCATTCCCACTGCCAAAATCTCCATATCAAAACACTTGTAACATGCCGCTGAACTGACAGCCCTGCCTGTACACGCTCCGTGCCTTTACAAAGGGATGCTGCGTCGGGGAAGGATATAAATACACGCATTGCAATGACACGCAGCGCGCTCGCTCGCCAGCTCGTGCTGCCCTGCTCTCTGCCTGCTCAGTTAAAATTTATCTGAAACATTGGCACAGGCACCCACGGGCCCCCCTGGTGGCGCCATGGCACCCACAGCCCCCGGCAGCACTGGCACTGGGGTGAGTGGCAGGATGCTGGTGGGCAGCTGGGGTGTGGGTTTTGGGGGGCAGGAGCCCCTGGCAGTGATTCCTGCAGCCCCTGTGCGTGGGCAGCCTTTGCTGGTGCGGAGTCTTGGGGCTGGGTGCCAGCTCTGGTGGGGTTCCTGCTGCCCAGGTGCCCGCTGGATGCTCCTTCCCCTCAGGTTGAGCTCCTGGTGGGGCACAAGGGGCTGGTGGACCCCAGGGTAACTGGGGTCCCACACTGTGATGCAGCAGGAGTGGGGCTGCTTGGCCTGAAGCTCTCTCTGTGCCTCAAATCCTGTTTCGATGGGAGTAGGGACAGTGTGTTAAGCAATCCAACTGCTTCCTTTTCAAACGAAATTATTTTCTTCTGGATGGAATTCAAATCTAGGCCCAAATCCCCGTTTCTTTGCAAAGGAGAAGGAAGGAAATGCAAAACATGCTCCCCACCCCCCAAGTCTATCAGTCTTGTGGCTGATGAGCAGAACCATTCCTGCTTGTCCTGGGATTCCCTCCCTCCTCGTTGCGAGGATGTCGCTGCCGTTGGCGATGGCGCCATAGCTGTGTTTTGTCACGCTGGCTGCGAGCATCCAGGATGGGCCGTGGTTATCTGGGGAGGCAGTGGAATGCTGGAGCAGGTCCCAGGGGAGCACTGAGAGCTCCTGTGGTCCCTTACACCCCCAGGGCCACCACGGTCCATGGGCACCTGGCCCTGCTGGGCTGCACTGGCTTGTGGAGTGGCTGTCACTGGCAGGGCTGTCGCTCTTCCAGATGGGGACCTTGATGCAGGAAAGATGAGACTTATTTTTTTTAATGTAACACCACTAAAGTGGTTTTTAATTGAGTTCATTTTAGCAAGTTTGATGATAAATTTTTCAGCACCTCAACTGGGAGAGAGGTCTGTGCTCAGCTCTTCTGCTTTCCACACCAGGGGAGCTCCAGGACCTGAGATGTTTCTGGACTGAGCTGTTTCCATAATGCTCAGGAATCCTCTGAGATCTCTGGCCCCAGCTAAGGCAATGGTGGCACATGTATGGGGGGGTGTGTTGTGTGTGTCCCCAAAGCTCCTGTCCCCTCAGCTCTGCTGCTGGGGGTGTGATGATGCTCTAGGTCAGGTCTCTGGAGACCCCAGCCTGGCTGGAGCTGCCAGCAGAGGATTTGCTGTGCTCCAGCTGGGGAAGGTGCATGAGGGCTGATGTGCTGTGGTTGTGTTGCCCCAGCCATGGGTGGGGAGGGCACAATTGCAGCCAGACGTGTCGTAATGCCCTGGAGAAGGGGTGGCTGGGTGGGTGAGCTGCCTCTGCTCTGCCTTGTGCTGCTCCTTCCAGCCAGGATCAATCAGCCTTTCCCAAGGACCTGTGAGCAATCTGCCACCACTGTGGCCCTGGGTCCCCAGGGAGTCACAGCCCTCCCTGGGCAGGGAGCCATGAGGTGAGGGCAGTGGCACTGCCAGCTGCAGTGGCATCTGCTGCTCTTGCTGGCAGAAGGCACAGACCTCAAGGTTTGTGTCCCCAAACTGCTCTTAGCAGAAAGAAGTGCACCGAGCTGGTGATGCTCCTGGCACCAGTGTGCAGCTGGCAGCTGCTGGGGGCTGAACCATCCCCGAGGGGCTGCTGCACCCTCGGGGACCCACTGTAGGCTTGGGCACAGCTGAGGGCTGAGGCTCCCTTTTCCCAGGATGGAGAGAACTATGCCAGCTGGACCCTGGCTCTGGCACATGGCTCAGCCCAGAGCCCCATGGTTGCCCTGAGGGGAGGTGAGGTGAGGGTCCCTCCTGGCACTGGAGCCATCCCTGGCTCCGTCCCTGTGGGCAGGACCTGCCAAGACCTGCTCCTGGGTCTCTGCTGCCTGTGACGGCTGCTGTTGCTGAGCCCAGCCGGGAGCAGCCCCCGATGCCAGCTGCCTCCGGGCCACCTTCCCTCTTCCCTGCTTAGTCTGGAGGCTTTTCCCTTCTTCCCACCTGCATGTGATCCTGCAGGAACACTGGCACGGGAGGGCAGGAGGGCACAGGAATGGGGATTTGGCTGGAGCTGGGCAGGGGCTCAGTTGGACTGTGAGCGATGGAGGGAAGTTGGGCTCTGCTGGCAAAGTTTCTGCCTGTTCATCACAGGCAGAGGGATGTTTTGGTACGTGCTGATTAACTGCCTCCTCCTGATGTGCCACAGAGAGATAAAATATGAACAACTGCATTCTTTGACTTAAAATTTAATTAAAACTATATATCAAAAACGTGAGACCCCAGGCTTAATAAAACCTGATAAAATTATACTAATACACTTCAATTTCAATCCAAGGCTTCCTGATGAAAGAGCGTGAGAGGCTGAGCCTGTAACTAGATTAGAAACACCTCCTATGCAATATTTATGGTGCTGTCTTGCTTGAGATGCATGGCCACTGAGGAAGGCTCTGACACCGTGATGAAGAGGAGTTGTCAGCCTGGCTTATGCGTAAATAGGAGAGGGCGAGATTGTACGGGCTGTTCCTGCTGGGGGAGAGTGACTTGGGCAGAGAATGAGCTCAGGGAGGGAGGGAAGGAGGGATGCTGCTCCCCCCATGCTGCTGTGCCCTGGGGATGATCCCTGTCTGTGCCGGTGGCCCAGCATCCATGGGCTGGGGCGAATTGAGGGGTGGCCTCTGCCCATGGGGTTCCTGGCAGCTGCCAATGACTGTGGCTGCTTCACCTTTGCAGGTGATTTGTTGAGTGAGGATCAGCAGCTCTGAGCCATTGCCCTTAGTTGGGGAAAACAAGCTGGTTTGTTCCATGTGCAGGAATGTGGCTGTGCCAGCAGGATGGCAGCTATCAAGCTGCTGGGGTGATCCCGGGGTGGGGTGCCTCTGCTCCAGGCAGAAATCAGCAGGAGCACCCATTTCCTGGCATGGTCCTCTCAAGCAGGTTCCCTCTGGGACAACCCGGAGCATTGTTGCTGCTGGAGCCTTTCTCTAATGGCCCATATTCCCAGAATTTCACTTTTAGGTGGAAATGCCCTGGATTTGTGTCTGCAGAGGCGTTGGTGGCCGGGGGTTGTCACCCCATGCTGTTCAGAGGGTCTGGGGTCACCAGCAGGGCTCAGGGTGGCACAGGCGTCTGCGGTGCCACCTTGCCCCAGTGGGGAGTGGCTTGGGCAGGCTGTTAACGTGGAGCATAAATCCTGCTGGAGACAGGGGAGGTCAGAGCAGGGAGGCAGGAGCAGTAAAGCCCTGCGGGCAGAGAGGCTCCGTCCTTAGAGGAGAACCCAGAGGCTCCTGACTGAGCACAGGGATGAAGGGTGCTGGCGTTACAGGGCTGGGTGCCCCTGGGAACACAGCAGGTTTTAGGGCCTGTGGTTCTCAGTCTGCAGTGATGCAGCTGGTGGGACAGGGGCCTTTCTGCCACCTTCGGTGCCTTGGGTCCTGCCTGAGCCCCTTGTTGACTGGTTCCATCTTGGATGAGGTCAGTGAGCAGCCTGGGCTGGGGCAGGGTGCTGAGTATGGGGTGCCAGAGTCCTGTGTAGGGGCTGGGGGTGCAGCCGAGGACTGGGGGGTACCAGGACCTGGCGCTGCCCCAGCGATCTCTGCCCATCTCCTGCAGCTGCTCTCCTGTTCCCCCCTCTGCTCTCCATTTCCAGGTGAGCAGGCACCGTCCTCCTGCAGCGCTGAC
Organism: Eopsaltria australis; assembly: GCA_034509425.1. Lineage (NCBI taxonomy): Eukaryota > Metazoa > Chordata > Aves > Passeriformes > Petroicidae > Eopsaltria > Eopsaltria australis. The sequence goes on along the minus strand of JAVTVJ010000147.1, from coordinate 592,688 downwards.
ATGTGCTGGTGCTTCTCCAGGGCTGTGGCAGCAATTCCAGCAGCCCGTGGCCTGGCATGACCCCAGGAACTGGAGGAAGGCGGGTGAAGTGGGCACTCAGCTGGCAGGGAGCCCCTCCCAGGGCAGGAGGGGACCTGCCAGGCAGCAGTGTCAGCTCTGGCAGTCACTAAGCTCCCTGCCCCCTTGCCCCCTCTCCAAATCGCTGGGGAACTGGAAGTAAGGGCAGAGCAAAAGGGGCAGGGATGAGGTTTGTGTGCTGGTGCCCATCCATGCCACCTCCCCACATCCCTCCTTGCCCGGGGTTCGTCCCTCATGCTGCCCCTCTCCCAGCCCTGCAGGGCCGGCACTGCTCCCTGCTCTGTGGAGCGGTATTTTCAGAGACTGTGGGGGATGTCGTATGTGTAAAATTAGCGCTGCCTTGTTAGTGCTTCTCAGGCTAATTCGGAGTGAAATGCTTTAGCAGCAGTGGGCTGATTCTATGAGGAGAACAAGAACTAATTAAATTCACTCTGACCATCAAGCAGTAAATTATTTATACCCAGACAGATGCAATCTAATCTGGAGTGTCCACCCCACTGAACCTGCAGCCTCCTTGGGTCAGGGTGAGGAGCAGATTAGGCAACAGAGGGGGAGCCAGGAAGGGCAGAGCAAGGATTGCCAGAGAGGGCAAATTTTTTTCCCCTTCTGGAGCCAGTGCTGCAGCAGGGCCCCTCCACTGGCACTGTGGCCCCTGGGCTTGCCTGGGGAGCTCTGGGACATGGGGGCCTTTGGGGCTGGGAGCTGGAAAGAGTTGGGGTGTTCTCCAGCAGCTGCTCCTGCTCCTCCATCCCAGGGAGCTGGCACAGACCCACGCTGTCAGCTGGGGAGATGGTTTGCCAACGTCAGCAGGGAGATGTGGGAGCCATCCTCCTCCTCCTCCTCCTCCCAGGAGGAAAGCCAGACACAGTGCAGAGGTCCTCACCTCCAATTTTGCACCACCGTGCTGTGGTCCCTGTGCTGCTGGGCGATCTCCATCGCCCCTCTCCCTGTGCTTCCCCAGGCCCGGTGCTCAGCTCAGGGCAGGTATGAACCGTTTTCATCTCTGCAGGGGGTTATTTTTTGGTGATCCGACCCGGTGCCTGATTAGATCATTCCCGCTGCACAGTGGAACTGCAGCTTTCTCTGCCTTCGAGCCGCAGTTCACTCTAATTGCAATGGAGCCAAGATCCCTCTTCTCTCCAGTCCAGAGGGAACAGTGAAAAATCATTTGCTGGGAGTTGTAAAGGATTCTGGCAGCCTGGGAAACAGCTCTGCTCGAGGCTGGGAAAACGGTGTGGTAAAAATGATCTGGTTGTTATGTCTGTTTGGGGGACAGAAAGAAGGAATTCCAGAGCAGCCGGAACAGAGCATCACTGGGATGGTCCTTGTCTCCTTGGGAACGGAGATTTCCATTCTGTCCTTGGGCGCGCATGGTGTTAGGAGGGCTGGTTTGACTGGGACGAGCTTGGCTCAGTCCAGGGCAAGAGCCTCTGGAAACACGTCAGGGTCACTGGTGGGTGCCCATGGGGTCAGGCAGGGTGGGCCGTGCTGGGCTCAGCTGTTCTCCAGCTGCAGCTTCCCATCTGGTGGGATGCCCGGGAGTTGCCCCACAGAGAGAGGGATGGATCCTTGGTGCAGGGTTTGGGCTTCTGCTGCATTTATCAAGGTGTTTAAGGATAAATCGGCTATAACCGGTCTGTGCCAGTGGGGGCCGAGTTCCTCCGGGCTGGAGTAGAGCATGTGCTGCTCCAGTTCCTCCCGGGAGGAGGCAGCGCAGTGCAGGCGGGCTCCAGGGCTGGTGCTAGGTTTGCATGGAGCACGCAGGCACTCGGAACCAATCCTTTCCACAACGCATTTGTTCTTCTGTAATGCTGGAGGTGCAGGCTCCGACGTCAGGTGTCGCAGAGCCCCGGCAGAAGCGCAGGAGAGCCGGCAGCGAGTTCAGCTCAGCTCTGCTCCAGCTGTGCTGTGGTTTGGGGACAGGCGAGCCCAGCCGGTGTTTGCATTTGCACCGGTGATTAATTTCTGTAGCAGGGGAGGGAACTCCTGTTATGAATCAGGCTCATAACTCCCGGCACACATATTTCCAAAGCCCCGCTGAACTATTAATCCACCCGGCTCCCTGGGGTAGGGAGGATGGAGGGGGAAATGTCACCTTGTGGCAGGAGAGCTGTGATAGGCAGCCAAGCCAGCAGCTCTGTCTTGGAGATGGCTCCTGGTCTCCAGATCCCACCGATGGACCATGTGGCCTCGTGATTGATTTAAAAAGGAGAGGAAAAAAAAAGAAAGGCAACTGCTTCACTCTGGCTTTGCTGATGCTGAGAGGACAGATTTGCCTGCTGGCAGCTCTGCCATTAACTGGATGAGCTATGCAAGTGTGGGTTATGGATTTGGGATCAGCCTGACTGTGCTGGAGAAGGCACACGGTGCTGAGCCCAGATGGATGTGTGGCCCAGGATGGGGCACAGGGGGAGCTGACATGCTCTTTTCAGGAGCGGCAGGAGGTGGGATTGAGGAGCCTTCCCTGGGAGCAGATAACCTTGGAAGGGTGAGAAGCTCTTCCAAACTCCGGCCAGGTCCCTCCTGGCTGCATGGGAGGGGATTCATGGGTGGCAGGGAACACATGCTGCGTTCCTCCGCAGCAGAAAGGATGCAAGTGGAGCAGGGGAAGGGAGATGGGAATTGGGTAACAGGAGGTTCCTTCCACTGGGAGGGAGGGAGGGAGGAATTGGGAATTTCCCAGCAGTGCTGGGAGAGGAGCCATGCTTTCAGAGTCTGGGAACTACTTCCAGGCTGCAAATATCCCTTTCCAGCCCCAAAGCTGCCACAAGAATCCTCCCTGCTCCTGCAGGCAGCTGGCACTCATGGCCCTGGCATCCCTGGGCTGCTGTGGCAGTGCGAGAGTGAGCTGAACCCACCAGCAGCCAGCGAGGAGAGGGACTGGGATTTTGGTTTTGGCTCACAAAGATCACTTGGGCACAGAGCACCAGCAGCTGAAGCAGTCAGAAGTTGCTCCCAACTGCTTCATTTGGGCGGGATACGAGTGCTCACAGCCTGGGATGCACCCACAGTCCCAGCGCTGCCATCTCCTTCCTGCTGGGTGGATCTGGCCTGGCAGTGCAAGTGCAGTGCAGGAAACACAAGCATTTTGGTATTTTTTTTTTCCATTTTTGCCACAGTTCCACAGCCCCTCTGTTGCACTCCTTGTTAAGCTGTTAAATCACTCCATTTATTTAGCACGAGCATTGCTGAGAGCTCATTTTTATCTTGGTGAAAACCAGACTTGCTCATGGGCACATAATGAAATTGTATAAATATACCCTTAGCTGGGAATCTAATTTATTTTTCCTGTTCATTATGGGGTAGAAGGCCATTATGAGATGTAGAACTTTTTTTTTTTCCCCAGTGCTGGAATTGAAGGGCTGGTGCGGGCACTTTTTATACTGATGATTTTGCCCTGATTCAATTTGAAGTCGGTTAGAGCTCAAATACTGAAGCATAATTGACAGAGATCGGTGTGGGTTGCCATGCTAATGTCCTGGCTGCGGCTGTGTGGCAGTCCCGGACTGAGGCCGGGTGGAACCCGCGGTCGGGGCAGCACGGCCGGGCACCGCCTGTCCGAGATGGGCGTGGAGATTCCCCCGAGCTGGGACCGCGGGGAGCAGTCGTGGCCCAGCCCCGGGGCAGCCGGGAACGAGCCCGTCCCTTTGTCCATCAGCGGGATTGATTTCCGACGGTATTGATACTGCTATAAAGTCCTGTTTATGGAGCTATAATTAAGCGGGGCCATTTAGCCGGCAGTGTTAAGTGCTGAGCAGATTTATGGCACGGCTCAGCCTTCGGCAGGGTTGTATTTCAGCACGAAGCACACTAGGTTTTTATGTGTTCTGCGACTGTGTTCGTGTGACAGTGATTAGTATAATGGGGGCTTCCGGGGTCGTGTTGCCAAGCTGAGGAAACAGCAATTAGGGGCGGCTGCAGTGTCAACTTAATTGCATCCATTTGCAAGCGCCACGGGCCCGGGTGCACGAGAGCAGCTGGTGGGGCGAGCCCTGGCACCCCACACCCACTGGCCCTGGCCAGCCCTTGGCACCCCAGGGATCTACTGGGGCTCCGAGGGTCTGTCACCGGGCAGAGAAAAGGGCATCTCCTGTCCAGGCACTAGGACACGCTCGGCTGAACTGAAACCAGCGCTGCTGGGTTCAGCATCCCTGGTGCTGGGGCAATGGCTTGGGAGAGCAGTGGGAATGTGCTTCTCTAGGAGCTGGTGGTGCTTCAGTGGCACCGCCCAGGGCTGTGTGATCTCTCTATGTTTCAGCCTCAGTCCGTCGTCCATTTGCTACAGACAAGCGGCAGTGTGGCCACACAGCTCCAGCACCCTCGGTGCTCCCTTGGCTTGTCCCTGTGTCTGGGGGATGGGCAGGCCGGGCTCTGCAGCAGAGGGGAGCAGGGCACGAAGCGATCCAAGGGTGAAAGGGCCAGCGGTGGATTTGCAGCGGTGCAATTAGAGCTGACCTTGATGTGCACTTGGCAGCCTTTCCTTTAAACTCTCCCCTGACGGCTTTCCTGAGATCTGGAGATTTACCACCTCAGCCCTTTGCCATCCTGATAAGGTGCAGGGATGTTGTGCAGAGCAGTTACAGATACCCAGGGACGGCTGGGAGTGAGCTTCTCCTGAGCATCAGGAATTCCTGTGCCCTCCCTTGGGCGGGCCCTATCCTTCACAAGACTTGGGGATGTTGGGGCTGGCACAGGCAGGTCCTGAGGGTGCCAGGGCTGGCCAACACCTTGTGTCACCAGTGCTGTGCCAGGAGCACCCTGCAGCGTCTGGGGAGAGGCAGCTCTGTGGGAGCTGGGCAGGGTGAGGATGAGTGTCCTGCTGCAGAACGCTGGTCCCTGGAGGCAGCGGAGCATCACTTGGGGCTTATGGATGCACTGCCACAAGTGCACCAAGGATCACAAGATCATAATCTCTTTTTCAGGTGGAACCAGGGCTGAGAGGGCATCTTCCTCACTCTTGCCCTTGCTGTGTGCACTTTCCCAATTCGCTGCAGGAATTAGATGGGCTTTTGCCGACTGAGAGGTGTTAAACGGCTCTAAATACTCTTCACACTGCAATATCTCCACCACAGCGTTTAATCGAGTGCCCCAGAAATGCCTATAAATAAACATAATGCGCCTGTGCCAGTTCCCTCCCACGGCATCTCAGAGCTCGCAAGAAAGTCGGCAAGTGGCTGTGCTTGGGCTGCAGCTCCTGCCCTCCCCTCCCATTCCTGTCCTCCTCTCCCCTCACTGCCCCTACCCTTTGTTCCCTGTTCCTACCCTTTTATTTTTTTCCCCTTTTTCCCCCCATCTGAGAGTGAGGGGATCCAGCCCTGGAGTCTGGGGATGTCGAACCACTTGCCATCCCACTGAAATGCAGTTGCAGGAGTGAGGATGGGAGGCCTGGGAGCAGCAGCCCAGTCCTGGGCCGCAGGGCCCATGGAGACAGGACTGGGAAGCTCCCTGCAGTTGTCCCCCCGATGTCCCTGGGGCCACATCCAGCAGCACTGGGCTTGGCGGGTGCTCAGGCTGGACACTGCACCCTTTGGCACCCCGACATCAGCCAGCACAGCCAGGAGCAAACACAGGTGTAGAGAATGAGCAGCGGGAAGGGTACGGAGGATTTCAAGGCTGTTTATGCTGCTCTTGCATCTGTATGTCAGTTCAGACTCTGTTGTGATTGGAGGTCCACACACACCAAACCAGAGAATTTCCCACCAGGCTGCCTTAAATCTCCAGCATCTTGGCCCTTGAGTCCAAGCAGACAAAATGTGAGTGTGGGGCTTTAGCTGTTGCAAAAGGCACTTTATCTGTTGCTTTGGGGCTGCTGCTGCACGTCAGTGCCTCCTGAGAAACACTGCGAAATTCCTTCCACATTCCCTTCCCGGAGCCTTTCTTACAGAAAAGAAACGATCTTAAGGAAAGGGAGGAGTGAGCAGCGGGCACTCCTTGGCAGTTCTGGTGCTCCTTGGCTGTGCCAGGTGCTCCTTGGCATCCCTGTGGCTGCAGGGCAGGAGACAGAGCTGGCTGTGTGTACAGGGCTCTCCCTTTTGGCACTCCCTGACCAAGCTACTCTGTGTCCCCAGGCGGGCACTGTGGGGTGCCTGGGGCACCCCTGTGCCGGCACCCTCTCTCCGAGGGAGCCCTGGGACCTCTCTGAGGATTCTCAGCCAAACGACATCCCTAAATAGGCTCCTCAGCCTGTCAGTTGACTGCCTCTTCAGTGCTGATGAGCCACTCTGGTGTTACTATTTAAAATCCTAATTGCTTTAATCAGCTCGCCTTTAGCCACCGCAGCCAGCGAGTCCAGGGACTGAGAGCGCTCCCGCTCGCCTTCCGCTCGCAGGCCTCCAGGCTCTCCAGCACAGCTGCGGCCGGGCATGACACGAGCACCCGGTGTCCGTGTGGGCACCCAGCACCAACCCCACAGGTGCCCGGCATCCCTGTGACTCTGCTCTGCTGGTGGCACAGCTGGTAGGACAGTGGTGAGACAGTGGTGGGGCGACTGCAGAGCTAAGCACGAGTCCCCTGGGCAGGGAGAGGACAAGAACTTTAATGGATGAGGAGAAGAGGAGCTGCTGTTACCATGGGCTGACAGATGCCAGCGCTTTAATGAGCTGGGAATTCCCGTACCCTCTCCCTGCGCTCGCCTTTAACACCATGAATTCTCTTGCAGGGTAAAAGCAGCTTCCTGCCTGGGTTTCAGTGCCCACCAGGCCACTCCTGCCTCCTCCAAGCACAGCCTCGGGGTGTTCCTCCATCCTGAACAGGTGCAGGGCGCGGGGGCGCGGGGCAGAACTCTCCTGGGGCTGCACTCGCAGCCAACCTCGCTGGGATGGTGGGAGATGCCGGATTAAAATAGCGCGGCGCTTCCCTGGCGAGGGAGCCTTGCGGCAAAGACACCCACGCGGCTGCGCCGGGGAGAACGAGGAGGAGGAGGAGGATGCTGCTGATCGGCGCCTGACACCGGCTGCGCTGGGCAGGGCAGGAGATGCAAATACCCAAATCTGTGGGTGCAGCGCTGTCGCTGAGGAACTCCTCCTGGCCCCTCTCTGGTTCCCCTCTCAGGTGTGTGGCACAAGGGGATCCCCAGGCCTGGTTCCCTTCCTCAGTATGAGGCTTTGCACTGGCAGGAGGCTCGGCTGGGTCGCAGGGACCTGGCAGAGGAGGGGCAGGGATGCCGGGGTGCTGAGCATTGGCAGGGGCCGCCGGCCGGGAGGAAATGAGCAGGAAGCGCCCGCTGTGGCCGGTGGTGCCGAGCTCCTCGCCGGGGCTGGCGGGCTCTCCGCTGCGGCTCCTCCTCTCCTGCCAAGCCTGGCAGCAGGGAAGGCATTTGCCAGGGGCCAGTGCTGGCACCCCGGGTGTGAGTGCCAGCTCTCGGGGACCGGCTGCCCCTCGCCTTCTGTTGTGTCGTAACTTGGCTTTTCCGGGGCACCACGTCACACCTGCAGCCCCTCTGTCTGTGCCAAGTGAGCCCTGGTCCCCATCCTACTGGGTGCATGGCTGTGCCACCTCCTGCCCCCACCTCCCCTTGTGCTGGGTTTAAGGGAAGAGTGGTGTCCCCAGCCCTGGGAGCACCTCTCGCTCGGGGCTTGGGGCCCCCCGCACCCACCCCTGTGCCATGGCAGCCTGCCCACCACTGGCGTTCCCAGTGATGGATGGGTGACATGTGGCAGCGGCTCCGGGGCTGTGTTGTCCCAGAATATTCCTGGACGGGCAGAAAACCTCATACAGGGGATTGTTCAACTCGCGGCAGTCTTCCTGGGGAGTGAGGACGTCTCCGCATTTATTCAAGGACATCCCTTCTCAATTAAATCCTTGCATGGGCTAAACAAGCGGGCTGCTGAGACCAAAGGGAGTTTTTTTCCACTTTTTTTTTTCCCAAATCGTGTAAATGATGCAGTGGAGGGAGTGTGGTGTGTTTGCCTTCCACACGCCTGGTGGGGGGGAGAAACTGCCATTAAATTGCCATAAAGGTGTTTCCCTGTGCTAGTGTGGGACTGGGGGAGTTTGTAAGTGGCAGTCACGTTGTGATGGCACCGGGTGGCTGCGGTGGCCGTGGGCGAGTGCAGAGATGTGGGATTGTTGGAGTGGGATTGCCCACCTGAAGCTGTGTGGCCTGTCCCCAATTTGCCGCCACCTCAAGGGGTACAGCACCCACCGGCTCCGGAGGCTCGAGGGGCTCAGCCCCTGCCCGGCCCCGTGCCGGGGCTGCAGCCCGGTGTCCCCCCGTTCCGCCTCGGGCGCCTCAGGGATTGGTGGTGTCGTTAAAGCGTCAGGCTCGCCCGGGGCCGGCCCCGCTGCCGGCTGGAATTTATGGCGGAATCTGCCTTTGTGAAGGTTTTATCACCGCTGTTAAAGAGCCGAGCGTGTTCTCGAGGGACCGAGCAGGGAGGGTCGGCTCTGCCGATCGTTGCCGGTGATGGGGTCACTTTCCTGGGTACCCTGAGATGGGGCAGTGCCGCGAAGGATGCCGTGGGAAGCTGCAGCTGCCTGTGCCGGCAGCACTGTGGGACTGCGCTCAGTGGGATCCTGCCCCCGCGGGTCAGCTCTCCCTGCGGCGGCACGTGGGACCTTGGACGAGGTTTTTGGGTATGCAGCGCTGCTCGGCCGTGCCCAGCCCCGGGGCCTGATTGTGCTCCTCGGAGCCATCCGGGTCTGACCGCTGCCCACCCCGCGGTCTGACCTCCTCCCGCTCCCTCTGCCATGGATCCGTCAGTTAAGAAATCGATCCCTTTGCCACCAGCCCGGTCTCCTTTTTCCTTTTAAATGGTGTCACTCTGCTATTTCCTGGCCTCTCTAATAGATTTTTATATAATCACTACAGTGCACTTTTAAAGAGCGATAGATCACGTTCATTGCTTTTCCCCGTGATTAATTTCCCATAATAGTCCTCTGTAACACCAAGGCAAAGAGAGGAGAGCAAAGAAAACCCCCACATTATCCACTTTGTGCTCCGAGTATAAATGAATTAGATTTAATTTTTGTTTAATTGTTTCCATAGCTCAGCCTCTGCTAACTTTGCAGGATAATTTATTTTGCAGTCTTGGGGAAAAGAAGGAAAGAAGGTCCCTGCGCCGCGCTTTGCCCGCAGCAGCGGTTAATTACAGCTGATTGCCTTCCCTGCCTGATGAAGCTGTGGATTGGAGGGTCCTGTCGCACCCGAGGGCCACGGCGGGTGGGCAGCGCGGGGTCTGGAGCTGCGGGTGAACTGAGAGCCGGGCTGGGTATGTGGGATGTTCCCATGTGTGTTCCCATCCAAGGACTCTGATGTCTGAGTGGTGTGTTCCCCTCCTTGCAAGGGATCTTGGCTTCTGGGAATCGAATCCTATATCCCCTGCCTGGTGTCCGGACAGGAAGGGAGAGGAGGCTCCGGGAACCACTTCTCAGCATCCCATCCTCCTCTCTGCCAGCCCTGAAGCCGGGTCTGTCCTGCCCCGGCAGAGCATGGGAGGAGCAGTGGGACGGAACCACTGCGTCCTCCTCCCGCTTGCCCATTAATCACTGACTGCGGGGCCATCGGGCCCTGCTTAGAATGCGCCGGCAGTGCCGAGGTGAGAGCAGGAGCTAGAGAGAGCCGCGGCTAATCTGCTCCCTCGGAGACGGGCTACCTTCGGCCTGTTAATCAGTTGCAGTAATTACAATCCCAACTTTACATGTGGAATGTTAATTAAAGGACGGGACACGGGGATCTGCAGCCTGGCAGCGAGCGGTGTGCCTGGTGCTGAGGGGTTGGGGGGGCTGGGGGTCGTGGGGCACCCCCTGCACCTCCAGCTCATCTGCTGCTTCCTTCATTGGGCACAGAGATGGGGACAGGGGCTGGGGCCACGCCAGGCAGGGGCAGGCAGGCTGTGGTTGCTGGCACTTGGCACTGCCTCTGCTTTGCGGTTCCATGGTGGCTGCTGCTTGCCTCTAAAACTGCTTTGCTGATGTGGATGGATGGATGGATTTGTTGGGAAACAGGATAATGCAGCTGGAAGTCCACTGCCCTCTCCGCTTCCTGCCCTGGCCCTGATTTCCCCATAACCTCTCTGGTGCTCCTGAGCCTCTCCTTCTCCGGGCTGAGCACCTGCCTCCCCCTCACTGTGTCTCTGTCCTGTGCTCCAGCCTCCGAGCATCACCATGGACTTCTGTTCAATTCCCTCCTGTATATCAGTGCCACCTGCACTGGGGAGCCCAAAGTTGGACACAGGATCCAGACTTGGCCTTGTAGGGGTCCATGGCAGGGCTGGCCAGGGTCACACTGCTGGCCTGTCCCTTGGTCCCAGAAGTGCATTCCTGCCTGTCCACCCATGGGCAGCTCAGCTCTGGGAATGAGGCTCGGCAGTTCAGTTCCTGAATTTCACAGGGTCCCCCCGATCAGCAGCTTGGCTCCCTGTCACACCCATCCTCCTCACTGGGGAAGAGACCCCCTCAGGTCCTGCCCTGGCTCATGCCCTCACAGGGTGGCTGTGCCAGGAGCTGGCAGGTGCTGCATGGGGCAGCAGGAGCCTGGAGGGCTGTGTGGATCCTGCAGGTAGAGCCGCATTTCCTGCCGAGTCCCTGCCTGGTCCCTGCCTGTCCCTGCCTCTGTAGAGCCCTGTGCCGTGAGGCTCTGAGCAGCATCGTCTGACTGACCCTAGGCCGCACTTGTCCCTTCCCTGTCCCCAAGGAATGTGCACTGTGCTGTCAGCCTGCGGCCCCTCTGGCTGCTGCTGCATTGGTTCCCTTGGCTGCACTCGCATGGCCCGGAGGGCCAGGGCTGCCAAGAGAATCCTGTGGGCCCTTGGAAGAGCTGAGAGCCTGGGTGCAAGACAAGAGCAGATCCCAGCTGAGCCCCCACTGAGCTGGAGGTGGCGGGTGGTGCAGGTGTTTTTGGGAGGAGGGATGGTGGGGAGAACCTGGCAGCCGGTGGAGGTGGGGACCGGCCCCGGGGCGGCCAGGGAGTCATTAAAACCCCGGTCAGCAGCGGAGAGCGGCGCTGAGCAATCTGCTGGGGCGTCAGTGCCCTGGATTATTGCTGTGAGCAGCTGAAGGAGAGCAGAGAAGAGGCGTGAGCTGAGAGGAATGACAAAGAGGGGAAGGAGAGGAAGAGGCCCTGGAGGAGGAGGGGGAGGCTGGATCAGTGCCGCAGGCAGTGCAGGGTTCTCCAGCAGTGATGCTCTGCTGTCCCAGCAACTGCCTGGTCCCCCCTCCCTGGGCAGGGTGTGGTGTCCCGATGCGCGTCCTGTTGGCTCCGGGTGCCCTGTCCCTTGGCAGTCCCCTCCCTGCAGTCCCAGGGCTGCCAGGCTCCTTTCTTGTGTTGCTTTTGTTTTCCCGTCAGAGGTGGAGTTCCCAGGTCACTCAGATCCTGCTGTCACTTTCCCATGGGGTCCTAACCAGGTTCACTAAAGCTCCTCTGTCTTTTCGGCTGTGCTGGCCATAAATCTGGGGAGGTCTCACCGGGCATTGGGCTGGTGCTAGTCTTTAGATGATCTGACTTCTTGAAATAAGGAATGCTTTTCCTGGCATTTCTAACTCCCTCCCATAACGGGCGGTGTTGGAAAGGGCAAGGGGGAGGTTGCGTGCGCTGCAGCACTGGGAGCTGTGGCCGTGTGGTGGCCGGGAGGGCTGACAGGGGCAGAGCCCTGCACGGGGCCAGCTCAGGTGCTTGGGTGAGTCCTGGGGGTGCCATCGTCCTGCTCACCCATCCCAGAGCCTCTGCTGCTGAGGAGCCTTGGCAGTGTGAATGCTGACCCAGGTAAGGGGACAAGGGACTGGCTCTTCCCAGAGTGGAGGCACTGTGCTAGGCAGACACTGCTACGGCAGAGCTGGGTACTACAGCTAGTGATGGCCCTTTGGTCACTGCACCTGAGCAGTGCTGTGCTGGAGAGGAGCTGTGCTGGTGTTGGTGTTTCTCCAAGAGGAGCCATGTTGTGTATTTGTTCTCCAGGCTTGTGATGAAGGATGATCCCTCAGAACCTTGCTGGCTGCAGTGGGACAGGGTGTAAGTGTGGCTGGTGCTGCCGGTGTGCTGGGGCTGAGCGTGGCAGCTGTCGTGGGGCAGCCAGGGCACAGGAGTCTGCCTCAAGCCAGGATGAGGAATTCCCATTCCCTGGCACCCAGCCCTGCATGGTTTCCAGTCAGTGGCCAATGGTGAGGGACAGAGTTTGAGATCCTTAATGAGAGGAGGAGCAGGATGGCTCTGATGGAAGACATCCCCAGGAAGCTGAGTGTCACCTTGAGAGGTCATTGTGTGTGTGCAGGCAGGGCTCTGTGGCAGGAAGGCTGCTGGAATTGGGAGCAGGGACCTTGTGTGGCTGTGGTGGTTTTGGCCTCTCCCTCCCATGCCATGGCACCGTGTGGTGCCAGCACTTGGTGTGGCACCTGGGCAGTCTGTGCAGGAGAGAACAAAGCAGGGGCCTTGCTGCTGGGCCTGACAGCTCTCCTCTCCCTTGCCCTTGAATCTGCTGTGCAGTGGCATTTTGGACCTGCCCACCCTCTGCCAGGACTCCTGTCACCGCATGTCCCACTCACTGTGTACTACATTGCCATGAGCAGCTCTGAGCTTCAGAGGTGATGCTCCATTTTGGGCTCCATCTTCCTGCTCTGCTCGCCCAAGAGAGCCCATGCACACTTGGGAGTTCTGGACCATGGAAGGACAGAAGCAGCACATTTGTCTTTTCAGTTCATCCAACCTCCTTTGCATTTCAAATAGTTGCTTCAGGGAGCTGCTTGGAGCAGCAGCTGTTTGTGGGGAGACTTGGAAAAGCCCGTTGTGGATCCGCTGCTGTCCCCTTCAACTGCGTGAATCTGCTGTTGCCTCTGGTTGACCCCCCAGGCCCTTTCCTCCCATCTTGGAGCTCCTTGGATCTGCTCTGTGGTCTTTCTCTCTCCCCCTTGGTCCTCAGGTCCTGTTTGCAGCCACATCTTGGTCACACAGGAGGTGGCTCCCAGAGCTTCTGCCAGCACAGATCCCACCTTGGGATCTTCATCCTTCTGTGCTAGAAAGTGCTGGCATTTCTCCATGCAGCAACTTCCTCCTGGCAAAGCCCCAGCTGGATCACTGTGAGAGACTCACTGAGGCTCTATGTTTCCCCATGTGCTCCCTGAGTGGTGGCAGGGTCCCTCCTGTGGGAGGTGAAGCCTCCTGCCACCTCCCTTGGTCCCCATCCCCTGTCGGGGCAGGCTGCCTGTGGTGATCCTGTGGATGCAGCTCTTCCTGGCTGGAGATGGAACTAGGGGCCTGCAGCAGCTCTCGAGGGGTGAGCCAGGGGGGTGTACCCAGCTCTCAGCTCTGGCACACAGGGCTGGCACAGGGCAGGCTCCCCTCCCCAGGGGCTGTGGACACGGCATGGCTCTCCCAGCAGTGGGCTGGTGCTGTGGGGTGTCCGGTGTGGGAGCCAATGGCTCTGGTGTCACACAGCCGAGCACAGCCCCGTGTTCCAGGCAGTCCCTTCCTGCAGCAGCACCAGATGCCTTCCCTGCAGTTCAAGTTTTCCCATCTCATTCGTTTTGGAGATTAATTAAAGTGTTTCCCCTCCCTCTCTCCCGAACAACCAACCTCCCTCCCTCTCTTTTCCCTGTTCCATACAGCTGCACATGGATTTTAGCTGCACATGGATTTTAGGGTCATGCTTGTTTACATCAGTTATATTTACATTAAGGGGTGTTTGTTTTAGGAAAACCAGGAGAAATCCCATAAAAACAAATGCTCTTTGTGTCCCACAACTGATCCTGCGGCCCCACTGGGATGGGGACTCCCTAGGCAGCCCCTCTTGCACCCCCCCAGCAGGTCTGCATGGCGAGCTCTGCCGTGGGCACACAGCATCTTTTGGGTACCGCTGTGAAGTGACCTCCGGTGCTTATGAGGTGGTTGGGTGGGTTCCTCACAGGCTCCTGGCTCCCATGCCGGGTGGTGGCAGCCAGGTCTTCTGCATGTGTTTGCCAGGGATAATCCCCCACCCTTGTGTAGGGATGCTGCTAAACCGCCTTTGATGGGGCAGGCAGCGGGTTCGTTCTTTCATCAGGAGCTTGGAGGAGGGAGAGTGTTAAGAAAGAGAAAGGGGAGGAGGAATGATAATTATTTTTTCCAGTGGCTCTGAGCTGCTGGATGCCTTTAAAGTTGCCGTTGTGTTCCCGTGGGTCAGGCCGGGCAGAGCCTGGCCCGGAGCTGCATGGTGCGGCCGCCTTTGTCGGCGGGGCTGCGGTCTCGGTTATTAACCGGGATACGGAGACCCAAAACCTCAGATCTTCCGTGCAGCTGGTGGGAGGAATGTGCTGGGCTGCCTTATCATGCTCATTTAACTGGTTAATACATCTTCAGAGCAAATAATGCGGGCTGGGGGTGAACTGCTTAACCAACCTCATTACTATTGTGCATTTAGCAGCTTGGAGAAAGATAATACCTTTCAGGTTTGACCCAATTTTAGTTTTTGTTGTCATAACCATGGAAAATCGACCTTCAGAGACCCTCAGCAGTGAGCCTGAATAGGAAGTGATTTACAGCAAAAGTGCCGTGTGGAATGCTTAATGCACTTGTGCGGGAAAACAGACTGCGACCAGCTCCTGGCATCCCTTCACAGCGAGGGCTGCCCCGGCTCCTGGCATCCCTGTCCCCGCTGCAGGGCTGCCGGCACTGCCCTGGCTGTGGGCACACCCTCCATGGGGGATGAGGCCCATGCTGGCACAGCTGTCCTGGAGCTGTGCTTGCCTGCACAGTGCTGTGCTTCCCTCACTGCAGAGCTCCTTGGGTCAGCCAGAGCGGGGCTGGCCTGGGCACCTGCTTCCCTGGGCACCACTGTGGCCAGGGCTGGAGCTGCTCACTACGGTGATGAGGGCAGTGTGCACTCCATGGTCAGTATAGGACCCCATGGTCAGTGTAGGACCCCGTGGTCAGTGTGCACCCCACAATCCCCGTGCACCCCTGAGCACCTCTTGGCCCAGGTGTGTTCAGCCTGGCCAGGCGTGCCCAGGTCTGCCTGTGACATGCTGATCTTGGCCTTGGCCAGACCCTCCCACTACCACCAGCTTGTGGCTTTTCTGCTGGTGCCCTTCATCACCTGGTTTGCGCCGTGGGAGCGGTGACAGCCCTGACGCCGTGCCGGCAGTGTTCCCACGGGTGAGATGTCACCCTCGCCCAGCGGAGGTGGTTCCCATCGCTTTGGTTTTGTCTGTGGCAGCCAGAGACTTTCCCAGCTCCAGCAGTGGAGTTGTGTGGGACCTTCCCCTCACTTGTATGGGGAGGAGGGTGGCAGGGAGGTGACAAGCCTTCCTCCCCTTTCCCTGAGGCAGCTGCAAGTGTGGCTCTGCCACCCCAGCCTGTCTCTGTGGTGCTGCTGTGGCGTGTGGGTGGTCCCTGTGGCACGGGATGCAGCTGACAGAAGTGGCTGGGGCTGGGGGAGTGCTGGGAGTGGGTGATGCCCATGGGCTGCAGGTGATGCCTGTGGGTTTCAGGCTCCCCCAGCACTCCCCTGGGGCCCGAGGAGCCCACGGGATGCAGGCTTCCCCAGCACCAAGGGGCTCTGCTCACTCCCTGCCAGCCAGGGGGGCAGTGGGGACGTGCTGTCCTAGCCCCCCAGGACTGCATTGGGGTGGGGACATGATGAGGGCAAGCAATACTAGATCACTGTAATTCTGCTGTTTAGCAGCTGAAGGAGAAGCTGCTCCCTCAGCGCAAGAGTTGAAACTCTTTAGCCTTCCTCAGTGTCACCTCCATGGCCATGGATGCCTCCAGGTATGACGTGAGACCCGGGGAAAAAAACATCTTCTGTTTAGCATCAAAATCCTATTACCAAGCGCCGTGTTCTGCTGCACAGATATCAGCTGTGGCGCAGACAAGTGGGAAATAGCTCCTGGTTGGGCTGGAGCAGGAGCTGTATCTTTGGCTGCACAGGTGCTGAGTGCTGCTTCAGCGAGTTTGCTGCTGAAAGAAAATTCCTCTCCCCAGCCCTCTGCAATCCAGGGAAAAGTACTGCGGGCACCTGCCTCCCAAGCTCCTGCCACCCCCCCCCAGCCCTGCCCTGCTCAGGGGCATTTCTGTGGCATCTCACTGCCACAGTGGGGTCTGACAGAAGGCACTTGGCAGTACCAGTGTCCTTCTAGGAGCACGGAGGCAGTGGCAGAGGCTCAACCTCCCGAAAATGAGCCAGTACAGCCCGGGTCCTGCCCCCCTGCAGCAGCCGCTGGGCTGGCCCAGGGATTGCGGATGCTGTGGGCAGCTGCTTCATCTTTCCATCTCCTCCCTGAGGTGCTGCTGGCTTTGATAAAAACTCTCAGCCTTCCAGGGGTTGGCTTGTTGATCTAATCGCTGTGGTTTAGTGTGCAGTAAAAGCCCGGTGGCTCCTGGGGGAGATGCCCCATAGGGATCTGCAATTCAGTCTCCCGTCCCTCCTGGGGGTGGAACACTTTCCCAGTGGCGGGTGCTGCAGAGATGCTGCTGATGTTGAGGGATGCTGCTGGTGAGTGAGGGATGCTGCTGGGCCCCCAGCACCAGTGGGGAACATGCCAGCCCCCGCCCTGCACTCACATGGGTTTGCCTTTGAAAACAGAAGGTGCTGAAAAAATCCTGCTGTGTTCAGTTTGTTTTGGCGATGCAGTTGGGTTTTCCCAGTGTTTGTCTTATCCTGTGCTTGCTGCACATGCTTGGAGGGGTTCAGTCTGGGGAAAACCCCACAGTGTGAGACCTCAGCTCCACACTGGGTCGTGGTCACACAAAGCACAGCAGGGAGGGAAGAGGGACTGGTGGCAGAGCCTGTGGAAGGGGACAGCCAAGGGGCATTTAGGGGACACCAAGGGGGGTTAGGGGGGACCGGCTGTGACAGAGCAGCATTTAAGAGGCTGGGATGGAAGGGCTGGGGAGCAACATTGCTGAGCTCTAGCTGTGCCTGCTGATCGGGAGCAGAGCCTAACGAGCAGGACTAATGAAGCAGGAGGGAATTCCAGCAAGTCTGGGGAGTGCCTGCGATGTTCGCTGTATCTCTGTAGGTTCTCTGTGTCCTGTCCCCAGATCAGTGACAGTGCCCACTCCCCACAGCATGCTTGGCAGCATGATGGTGCCAGTCCCAGAGTGGGTGCCTCCAGTCTGCTCCTGGGGCCAGCATCCAAGAGCCTCTGTAAGCTGCCTGTTGGATTTTTACCGGCTCTCACTGCTGGGAAGCCCATCCCTGTCTGGGTACTGCGCTGCTGGGGTTATTGGAATGTGCTGGGATGGTGTTTGGGAGACGCTGGTGGCTTCACACAGCTGCAGCCGGCAGCTGCCCCAAGGATTGCTACAGAGGCGGCCTGGGGGGCCTGGCTCCCTTCCCACCTCCCTCTTGGCCATGGCTGGTTCAGTATCAGGAGGGGATTCACAGCCACACCACGGCAGGCAGCCCTTGTCTTCTTCTCCTTGGTTTTTAATGAGACAACCTTGGAGGACCTTGAGCGCCACTCCTGCAGCTCTGCTGTGACTTATCTCCTGGCTTTTGCCCCTATTCTGCCGAGGGGATAAATCTCAGCTCCCGGCGTGAAGCTGGTGCTCGGAGCCCATCCCACTGCAGGGTGCAGGTGCCATAACTCATGGCAGGCGGGGGGACTGCCTGGCCAAGGTGCCAGGGGGACGTCACTGCTCTGTGCTGTGATGGATGGGCTGCCCAGGGGAACAGGGAAAAAGTCCCATTACAATGGGGGACAAGCTGTTAAATTATCTCCTGTTCAACCTGGGTTGGGGAAAAGCAAACCTGGGGCTGCTGGTGGCCTCTAGAGAGCCTTCGAGGGAATAGGTGGGTTGAGGACTTTTTTCCTTTAGGAAGAAGTCTTTGCCTTTCCTTTTCTCTATCCAATGCACTCATCTGAGGCCAGGGCTGATGCTGTCAGGGAGGCAGAACCAGCCTCAGCATTTTCTGCGTTGGTGCAGAGACTGGGACATGTCCCACTGGGGACCTGCCTGTGCCCCATGCAGCCAAACCCTGATCCCTGGGCTGAACACGCTTCCCTCTGTTTAGGGGCTGCACCACTGGGCAGGGTCCTGCCTCTGCACATGTCAGGGGCTGCTCTAGAGCTGCTCCCCAGCCATGAGATAATTAAAGGAGTGGGCCAAGCATGTGTGAGTCCTCGGAGCTGTGGCATTCTGAGGCGCCGAGCTCTGCCACGTCCTCCTCCGTTATTAGCGGTGGTGCCCACACAGGGACGGGACTGGAGCCTCTCCCTCTGTCTTTCAGGCTGAGAAACTGCTGCTGTGAGGCCCTGACAGCTCTTCCTGACGGCTTGGAGGGGTGAACACGAGTGTGAGCTCCCACCTGCCACCACACCTGAGGCACCTGCTCTTGGTCTTCAGGTATGTTGTTCCCACCCAGCACTTCAGGTAGGGGAGGGCATGGAGATATTTTTTGGTTGAGGATGAAGATGCTGCTTCCCATAGCTGTGCCTGGGGCAGCAGCTCATGATCAGCCCCCCGGGGACTTTGCACCAACACGGGGTACAGACTCGGTGTGTCCAGACTCTTGTGTGATGACCTGACAAAGAAGAACGTTGCTGGGAGAAGCCGCGTCTGCTCTAATCCCCGTGGGATACGGCATGGGGGGGTCTAGTCATCAGTGGGTATACTGATGAGTCCCAGCCGTCTCCCTCCTGCTGGCTGCAGGAGTGTAGGGGTCCTGGAGCGTGCGGGACCTGGTGGTGCCATGCAGGGGAAGGGGGGTGTGTCCCCACGCTGCATGCACAGACCTGCACGTCGCAGCCTGGCTGGACACGCTGAGAGCTGGCTCCTGGCACCGACCGTGCTGCAAACTCCCCTCCGGGCTGTGTGCGGCTCTGAGTGCTCTGGGCCGGACCCATCCCCGTCAGTTCACGTTACACGGACTGGAACCCCCCTCGTGCTGACAGCAGTCTGCACAGAGAGCTTGCACAGGCTTAGGGAGGAGTTAAAATTTAAAACTCTCGAAGGCAGTGGGACTCTCTCCTCCAGATGAGGCATTTTCCCTCTTTGTTCCCAGCGCTGCAAGCACCCACAGCTTCAGCAGGTGCTCAGACAGTCATGGCCACGCTGTGGTAGCCACAGTGACCAGGGACTGGGCTCTGCTTGGGGCTGTTCTGCCATAGAACTTGTCTTCAGTGCCCTCTCCACCAACTGCTGTGCTCCCCAGAGCTGGGACTACTCTTCTCCCAGCTGGCAGTAGCCAAGGGGAGTGCCTGGGCAGGAGGAGTGCTTGTGGGGCTGTGCATCACTGCAGGGCTCCCAGTGTGGGGGGCTGTGTGTGCCCCCGTGCAGTGCCGCTCACAGCACGCTGGCTCCTCCGCTCTATCCCAGCCACAAGGGCCTGCTCGGGAATCATGAAATGGGAGTGAGAGTTTGAGGCTTCTCGTCCCTTGCTGGGGTACAATTTGTCCAGAATGTGGGATTAGAGTGACCATGCAGATGGATTCCCCAGCTGTATTAATCAGTTCAGAGCAGCAAAGGCAGCTGAGCTCTGTGCACCACCTTGAATCTCTTTTTTTTGTCTTTAGAAAACTTTGGGTGGATGTTATTGCTCATGAAAGCAAGGGGCTGATCATGCTGGGAACGAGCAGGCGTAGTGTGGGCTGGCACTATTATGCAAGCTTCCCACATGCCGCTCTGCCAGTGCACTCCGTTCCAGAACAACAGCACGCGTCCGCGCGCCAGCCCCGAGCCCACCCCCGGGTCTGCCAGAGCACCATGGTCCCACTGTGCCCACGTCACCCTCGTCATGGGCCGTGCTCCTGCTTCCTGCCACCCATTCTGCCCAGAGCCAGCAGCCCCATGGGTGGGCAGTTTTGGGGTGAAGGTGTCGGGGTGCACGGTCCTACCCAGCCCCACAGCACTGTGGAGCCAGCTATCATGAGGAGTGTCCTCCAAAGTGGGAGCACTGAAAGTTTCTCCCAGGACCTTGCGCTGCACTGGGGCATGTCTGGCTGCTGGGGTCGGGACTGTGCTGCTTTCCAGGTGATGGCAGACAGGTTGTCACCCCGGCCATAATGGACATGGTGCCCCTGCATCGGGAGGGCTGTGCCTTGTCTGCGGGGCCAGTGCAGCCATTGCTGCCGGCACCTGCTCTGGGCACCAGGGCAAAAGTGGGCTCACCCGAGCTCAGGCCACCAAGCCTCTTCCCCATCCAGCTTTTCTCCCTGCTGCTTTCCTCCTCCTCCCGTGGAGTCTGGCCGGGCCCTGTGTGAAGCTCGGGGCTGCCGGCCATGGACCGTGTGGGTGCTGGTGCCGAGCTTGGGGCTTCCTGGGCTGGTGGGGAGCAGCCTGGAGCAGGGGGAATGTGTCAACGCAGAGCCCCTGTGGCGATTCTCCCCATCATCCCTAAGGCTGACGGAGCCCCCCCAGGAGGAGAGCGCTCCTTCAAGGAAGACTTGGAGATGAGCAATGGAAAACATCTGACAGGGGAGCCCTTGAGGCGCTTTTGTTCCAGCGAGTGGGAGTGTGAGATCCGCTCAGACATGAAAGGCTGCGCAGCTCCGTCCCCAAAGTCACAGCGAAGAGGAGGACGGGGGGTGTGCGGCTGCACCGGGAGGTCATCCCGGGAACGACTGGCACCGGGATCCCCACTCCCTCCCTCCCTCCCCTTCCAGCAACTAAATTAGGTCACACTTAGTAGTCAGTTTCTTGGCTGTGGATTTAATTTAGCTTTTCCAGGCTAGTTATCATATAATAAATTCCAGGAGATTTATAGAAAACATGCCCAGGGAGGCTTAGCCAGTGTGTAACAAGATTTGTGCCTCTTTCCCGCTGTTGAGCAGCTCTGGCGAGTGCAGTGCTGGCAGCAGATGTTAAGGCAGGGCTGGCAGCCCCGTGGAAGCTCCCAGGGAGACAGGGCAGCCCCAGAAGTGGGGGGGGGGGGAGCAGCCATCACCCCACAGCTCTCTGAGGCACGGGAGGGTCCCAAATGCAGCTGTCCTCTGCCCTGGCTCCCCACTGGCCATAAATCATCCGGAGCAGGGGCATTCCTGCGGCCGTTCATCACTTGTCTTCTTGCCGTTGGGCAATGCCAAGCACAAGCCCGTCCCAGCGGTTTCAGTACGTGCCCAGGGGCACCGCGGTGCTAAGCGGTCAGAGGGCAGCGATTGGGGTCACCCTGTACCTTTCTGCTCGAGGGGTGACGGTGTGTGGGACATCCCTGCTGGGGGGTACATTGTGCGCTCCCTGCCCTGGCTCCCGGGGCACAGGGACCATTGGACAGAGCTAAAATAGGTGTCTCCTGGCTCTCCCTGCTGCTGGGGCGAGTTTTCCACCACGCTGGGAAAGGCTGAGCAGGGAAAGGCGCTGGAGCCCGGAGGGATTTATGGCAGCTCACGGCAGCGCGGCGCTGGGAGCCGGCGGCTCGGCACGGAGGGCACTGTTAGCGCTCCTGCTCCGCTCCCTGCTAACGCCGCCCAATTAGTGTCTTATTAGTCACTCCGTGTGTTAAGGCATTAGAAACAATTAAGGGTGAGAAGAGTTTCCAGATGTAGCGGCAAGCGCTGGAGCTGGGAGCTGGCAGCTCCTCTGGCTGCTCCCGTATGGAAGGGATCTTGCACACAGTGGGACTCGCTGCGGGGCCATGGGGCCAGCGTGGCGCAGGGTCCCGGGGCCACTGGGCTGCAGGGGATCCCTGCTGGGCAGCCCTGGGGGCAGTGCCCACCTCCGCTATCAGCAGTGCAGCTGGGGGCCACGCAGAGGTGGTTTGGAGCCACAGCGGGGGCTGGTGGATGCGGGAAGTAGCTGCTGGGATGCTCGTGGATGAGGGGCACAGCCGGGCGTGCTCCCTGGCGTTGGGTTTGCAAATGAGCTCAGATCAAATATTTATTTACTGCTGGAGCTGGGCGTGAGTCAGTCTCTCCATGCACCCAGCCGGTGCTGGCAGCCCTGCGACGTCCTGGCGAGAAACCGGGCTGGGGAAGTGCCTGGCTGTGAGCAGCAACACAGGAGCATCTGGGACATGGCATGTGGGGGACAACTGCCTCGACAGAGACAGCGCCGTGTTGTGACACTTTTAGGTGCGGGAGAAGTAGCACAAGCAGAGACGAATGTGACTTCAGAGCCCAAATACAAGTGACTTCAGCTCCCCAGAAATAGTCCCTGGGCGGTGCAGGGGGAGGGGACCTGGAGCTGCAGTTCCTGGGGGTGTCGGGGTGCTCCTGTGACTTGTTCCCCACATGCAGGGTGGGCTCCACTCCCACCACTGCCCCCCACCCCATGGTACTGGAGAGGCCACCAGCCAGGGGTCTGGAGGTGGCAGTGGCTCTGGCCAGCACAGACAGTCTCTCCACAGCACCAAACATCTCACCCTATGACGAGCACTCTGGGAGGGTTTCCTGTCAACTCTTGGAGCCCTTGGGTGCCCTCGTGGTGTGGAGAGTGTGGGGGGCATCAGTGGACACTGCTGCTGTAATCCCCCCTCGCTGAGCAGAACACCGTGAACACCGTGAGATGCTGGCGTGCAGCAGGGCAGTGGAAAGGGGCACAGTGGCCTTCAGTGCATTGAAATAATTTCTGTGCTGCTCTCCCCAGGGCGAGGAGCAGTGCGTGGACAGATGGTGTTTTTGAGTGACCTTGTAGCGCTGAGCGGTTCCCTTGGCTGCTGAGTAACGGTGGGAGCCGCGGGAAGCGGCAGCGGTGCCACAACCTGCTCACGCCGGCGGGAGCCTGTCAGGGAGCCAGGGCTGGGAGGGATGTGGGGTGAACCAGGGGATGGAGCCAGAGCCCGACAGCCCTGATGTGATGGCTGCAGGGAAATTCAACGTGCACTGCGATCCCCGGCTCCCCTTGGCCAGCGAGAAGAGTGTGGTGGACTCAGAGAGGCTGTTCTGGGCTCCCAGCGGCTCCTCCAGCCCATGTCCCTGGCTCTTCCTTGGGAAGGGCCTGAGTTTTCTCCAGGAGCGGAGGCAGCAATGCCTGCAGCCGGCACGGTAGGGACACTCTGGGCAGTCCATGCTGTGCCCAGGAGGGCAGCAGGTAGAAAGGCTTTTGTCACGTGAAGTTTCTTTCAGAGTTGCGATCCAGGACTGTGGTCCTGAGGGAACAGATCCAAGGGAGAGGAAAACTGCACTGCAAGGTGCAGCTTTGCTGTCGAAGAGTCACCCTGGCTGAGCTCCTCTGGCACCCTTGCAGCCTCCTACGAACTCCGTGCGGGCTGCAGCGCCGAGAGGTGTCCTAAATTGGGGAAGGAACAAGGAGCTCTTGGCACTCGCCTGGAGCATCATTTGCATTCCGGCGCAGCGCCCCGCTGCGAGGGAGGCGGGGGCCCGGCAGCCGCAGGGTGAGGAGCGGGGCCGCTCGCCAGCTCCGGCTGTCGGAGCATCCCGTGGGACCGCTGCAGAGGGGGCTGTGACTCGGGGATCTCTGTGCACCAGGTTTCTTCTCTTCGTTTTTCTCTGACTTTCCAAGTTCTCTGTCCAGGATTTGTGCCTTTGCTTCTTCCAGACGGGAGTTGCCATCTCGCTTTGGGGCCGGCGCCCTGTGCTATGGTCTCTGATGAACCGCGGTGGAGCTGGTTGTGTTCCCATCTGTTCTGTATTCTCTGGGATTGGAGAAAGGTGCATGGACTGTGAGGAGCAGCCGGGGCCAGGCAGTGCCCACAGATGGCCTCAGGCAGTGTGTGGCAGTGTCCCGTGGGGCGGGATGCTGGCCCAGCCCTGGGACTAGCGGGAACAGATCCGGCTGGGATCCTCTCTAAGCCGGGATGGACGAGGGCAGGGCGAGGGGAGCAGCGGAGTGTGTGGGGGTCTCGTGAGCCCCCGAGCGCAGGTCAGGGTGCAGGACCCCAAACTGTTCTGGAGGCACTGGAGGGAGTGAGCTGGGGGCGAAGGGCTCCCGCTGTGTCTGGCGTGTCCGGGTGAGGCGGGAGCGTTGTGCGAAGAGCAGGACGCGGGTGCCCTGCAGCGATGGGGGTGGGGACGGGGGACTGTCCTGCCGGGGTGCCCCGCGCCGGTGGCAGCGCTCCGGGCAGGAGGAGGGTGCGGCTTCGGCCGGGGGGCTCTGTGCGGGGATGGGGCAGGGTGGGGTGAGCCCCAGCGGCTCTGCCCCGTGTGCCGCGGGCGCTGCCGCTGCTCAGCTGCGGCGCATCACCCACCGCGCCGGTGCCAGGCTGCCGCGCAGCATCTGAGCGGCTCCGGTTACTTAACATGCAGCAAGTGTTGTACTCAGAGAAATTTAGACGTAATTTTTTTGTGCTTGCATGTAAATGTGGGTAGGTGCTGTCCTGATTGATGGCAATTAGCATTTTCTAACGGTAACAGATGTTCGGATTGCCAGGAGGCTGGTACCTAACGCCCACACTGCCATCTGTTCTGCTGGGCACTGCCTGGGGAAGCGGCACCAGCGCTGTGGACCTGCGGGGCCGTGCTGGAGTGTGTTTAACAGCAGTGTGCAGGGGGAGTTTATCATGGTGGGGTTATTTTCTGGGGGAAAATAATAATAATAATAAAGACGTTTTCAAGTTTATAAATAGTACACTGTTTATTATGGGATGGAGACTTTGCATCTGATCATCAGCCTGGATTGCTGCACAGTTAGCAAAACAGTCTGGACAGCAGGTTTCCAGGAGATGCAGTGGGAAGGGGCTCTGGTGGAGTGGCCAGTGGGTGCTTGTGGGCAAACCCCCATCCTCTGCCGGCTCTCCATGGTGCGTGGTCGCTGCTTGTGGGGACAAGGGCTGCTCTGCTGTGGGCATTGCTTGTCAGCTCTGGGATGGAAGTGGTGAAACATCTGTGTGGTGTTTACAGGTGTTTAAAGGTGTGATTTAGGAAGAGACTCAGAACCCTGAGCCCAGTCCCACTGTCTGGGCGGTCCGACCGCAGCCCCTTTCCTCACCCAGTGCTTGTCCCTCCTCATTTCCTTCTGCCTCCCTTTATCTGCAGCCTTTTACACCCATTTTTCTTGTGCCAGCCTTGTCCTTTAGCATGACCAGCTCCTCCCAGTGCCCATTCCCTATGTATTTATAGAGAAGCTTTGATTGGGCTCAGAGCAGCTCCTCTGTCCTGTTCCCTCCGTGTGCTCCTGGAGCAGCCCTCCTTGCTCCCCCAGCCTGACCCTCCCAGACAGGGTCACCCCGTGGCACGGATCCAGCACCAGCCAAGCCAGCACAGCCACCCTCCCCCAGAGCTTCCTGCGCCAGGCAGCCCTGAGCACACTCGCACTTACATGCTCTCACTCACACGCTTACACTCACACGCTCACACTCACTCTCCTCCCAGATGCTGGAGCTGGTGACTCAGAGTCAGCCCATAGCTGAGTAATGCACCAAGATGTGTCTCCATGTGGTTCCCAGGTTGGAGCAGATGCTCCCATGTTCAGTGCTTTGGACTTTGGGCTGCTCGGTCTCAGGGCCTGCCAGCCCCCTCTGGGCTGACCCCCTCCTCCTGCCCCCCTGTCCCACTGGGTTGCTGCTGCTGGCCCAGCCACTCACATTCCCAACTTACTGTGGCATGAGCTGCGTTAGGTACAGGCAGATCTTACTTGTTTGTCGTGTATTTCCACCTTGGCTTTTGCTGAGCTCCTGTTCTGCATGATGGGGACTCAAGGATCTTTCCCTGCCCTGATTCCTCTCGTCTCCATGCTGTGCTTTCCAGCATGACATGATGTGCTGGGCCAGTTCTGGGGGGTTTCTGGAATGGAGGGTTCCTTGTTCCTCTAGTTTGAACTCACAGGATGTTTTGAGTATTGCTCCTGCTGTGGAGCCTGTAGCTTCAGTTCCTGTTCCTCCACTGTGTCCCACAGCCTGCACACCAGTGAGTTACCCCTCACCCTTCATCCCTCCCGCCAAAGCAAATTTCTCCATCAATTTTCAGGCAACACCCAGGTTTGTTTTATCTCCACTTATTCATGCTGTGGAGCGGCCCTGGGAGTGCTCGGTGGTGTCGTGGGCTGTGGACCAGCCGCTCCTCCCCTGGCACAGCTGAGGCTGACTGGCAGCAAATGATGCTCTCACCAGGGTCTGGTCTCTGGTGGGGCCAGAGGGATCAGCTGCTGGCACCAGGAGCAGGCCCTGGGATCTGCATGTGCCAAACCTGTTCATGGGTCATGGCTGGACACTAGCAGAGCCCTGGTCCTGCAGTCAGTGTTGTCACTCACTGTGTGCCCTGGCCATGCACACTGTGGCTGGCATGAAGCTGTTTCCATGACCAGCAATCAGCTCTTCCCTGGGGATTGCTGACACGGCTCTGGAAGGACCCTGGTGTTCTGCCAGCTGCTCCGTGAGCTGCTGCACAGGGAACCAGCTCCTTGCAAGTGGGAGCTTTCTGATGCAGCTCAGCACCCAGGACAGGACCCAGCTCACGGTGGGAGCAAGCGTTCCCTGGCTGCACCATGGATTTCTCAGCCCTTGGCCATTGCCCGGATGCAGCAGCAGGAAGGGTGGTGATCAAATGATAAAAGGTGAACTGGATGGAAAGTGCTCTCACAAGAGCTCCCACAGGTTCACTGGGGTTTGGAGGGATTTCTATATTTTCTCTTTGCTTGTCCTGTTCCCAGTTTTCCTTTTACAAACATGAGTCAATTGTGGCATGCACAAAGGGCGTACTGGGAGCCTGGGCTGGCTGCTGCACTGCTGAGCCCTGTGGGAACAAATCCTGTCCTTGGTTGTTCCAGTTCAGGGAGGCTGAGCTGGGTTTGAGCCGAACCCCCAGCTGTGCTGAGCCCCAGGACCCCCATCCTGGGCAGCCTTGGTGGGATGGTGAAGTTTGGCCATGGCTCTGCTGCAGCTCCAGGAGACCCGAGGCACTTCCCTCTGCCCTTTACAGAACATGCTGGCCCTGGCACATGACCAGATAGGGGCATGTGAATCGCCACATTGGGCAGAGGAGCTTTCAGGCAGATTTGGAATGAGCCAAAGTCTCATGCTTATGTGAGAGGTTCAGCCCTCGCTGCAGTCCTGGCACCAGGGCACCTGGTGATACCTGGGAGGTGTGTGTGGGCTACGGATGGGAAATGTGGGCTGGGGACAGGGATTTGGTCTGGGGACAGGGGGGACGGGGTGAGGGGCTTGAGTGCAGACAGGCTTCTCCCACACACTTTTTTTTTTTTTTTTTTTTTTTTTTTTTTTTTTTTTTTTTTTTTTTTTTTTGTTGTTGTTGGAAAACAAGTCTTCTTCGTCTTTGTTTCTTCCCCTCGCTTTTCAAATTAATCTGGGAAAACTTCCCTGGGTAGCTCGCAGAGGTGTCACCAATCCGACAGCTTGTGCTGCTCTAATAAAATGGCTCCGTAGCAGAGGGTTTGATCTATTTTTAAAGCGAGCTCCGCGCTGTCTCCTCCCGCCCTCCCACTGGCAGCGAAACAGAGCCCGAAGGCTCCTGGGAGCGGCAGCGGCGGCCGGAGCCTAGGGCTGTGCCACAGCCGTGCCAGCAGCGGTGCCCGTGCCCGGACTGCCTGTCCTCATCCCTGCTCTCCGTGGCCGGGAGATGCTCCGGGGAGCGGGACAGGGCTCCCTCCGCTGCTGTGTCAGGGAGAGGAGCTCTCTGCCTGGCTTTTATTCCTCCAAGCGGTGGTTGTGCTGTATAAATTAACATACGGAAACTTCGCTCCACTTGGAAGTTCGGTATTTTCTGCTTGTTTGATGCCCTGTTATTAAAACTCAATTTCTACGAATAACATCCTTTAAATAGAATTCGTCTCCCAGCGATGACTCATCGCAGAGCAGCAGCTTCTCGCAGGAGAAGGCAGCACGAGGGCAGGTCTGGCACTTGCAGCCTTGGGAATCCCCAGATCAGTGCCCGGGGCTTTGCTGCGTGCCGGGGAAGCCGCCCCGGTTGCTCTGCTGCCCATCCTGCTGCCTCCGCCTGCTCCAGCTGCCGCCGGTGTCCTCGGGCTCGGCACGGGGATCCGATCCCCGGTGGGTTCTGGGGTGTCCCCGCAGCCTGCAGACCCGGAGTGGCAGGAGAGACCGCGCTGTCCCGGCTGCCCCCCGCCTGTGCCGCGGTGGTACCGCGATGGTGTCACCGTGCCGCTGCCTGTGCTGGCCCCTGGCACCGGGGATGACAGGCTGGGGATGAGGTGAGCTCCCCAGAGCAGGAAGCTGCGGAGGCCGAGGATGTGATGGATCACTGCCCAGGCTGGCTGTGTCAAGCCTTGCCGGGCAGCGGGACATGGGGCACGGTAAGATCTGCCCACGTGTGCCCATTCGGCTGGCACTGTCTCTCCCTCTGCTGGTTCCCTTGGTGAAGCTTCTTAGAGAGGTGTCAGGGACAGGAATAGGTGTGGGAATTGTGTCGGGGAGGGGAGGTGGATTTTAGGTTGGATGAAGTCCGGATGGAGTCCGGAGGGCGGCAGGATGGACTTGCTGGGGCTGAAGGGCTCCTCTCCCGAGCTGTTTCACCAGCACGGCATCACGTCTGCACAGGGCAGCTTTCCCCTGTGGAGGGAGGAAGAGGAGGGCACAAACCTATCTCCCAACCCTGGCAGTGTCAGGCTGGGGCAGCTCCAAGTGGTCCTGAGCTCCCGCAAAAATGAGTTTTCTCCGTGCTCTTGCCTCCTCCCTGGGACGCCGCTCGCTCCGGTTCAAGGGTTCCTGCCATAGTTATTATTCTTTCAGGTCTGATATCTGTTAAGGTGACAGCAGCCGGGGAGAGGGAAGGGATTGGAACAAATTTCTCATAAAAAGTAGCTAAGCTGATGAAACCATTACGGTGCCTGCATCCGGCACTCTATCATCGTGACACGTGGGGGACAGGGACAGGCGCTGCCGTGGGCTGAGCTTTCCCCCGGGAGGGCGGGGCCAGCCCTCTGTCCCTCATCCCTGGCCCTGGAGGAGCACACGCTCAGCTCTGTTCCCTCTCCCGTCCCGCAGCCTGGGCATCCCTCATCTCACCAATTGTCAGTGCTGGTGCTGCTGTTCCATGCGAGGGTCCTGGAACGGCCCCGGGATCCCCAGCCCTGTGGCAGAGCCAGCGGGGGGAGTGAGCTGGGGCTGGGGCAGGGGCAGATGGGGCGACCAGTGGAGGGAAAAGAGGGCTGAATGCTGGATTCACAGAGCACCACCTGCTGTGGAGCATCCAGGAATTGCAGGCAGGGCTGAGATTAGCCCAGCGAGGCCGGGGGCTGTTTGCCACCAAGGTGATGGGTGTTGGTGATGAGGATGAATCTACTGCGGTTCTTGGGCACGGCATCTGCCAGGCCCAGCATGGTGAGACTCTGCTGGCCAGGCCCGTGTCCAGCCGGGCTCCCTGGGCTTTAAGTCCTGCCAGTGCCTTTCCCTGGAGGTGCAGCTCCAGGGACCATGAAGAGCCAAGAGAACTTCAGAAAAGGCAGCTAATCTCCAGACCATGCCTCAGAAATGGTTTTAATCCCTTTTCCACCCCCACAGCCTCCTTCATCTCAGCTAGAAGTGGTCACCCCTGTTAAGTGCTCACTGCTGGGCTGAGTACTGAGCTGGTGGAGGAGGCGCTGGGATGTGGAAGGAAAACCCTTTTTCCTGGAGGCGTTGAGCTATTCCTTACCGTGACCTAGATGTCAGTTTAATGCTCCGACAAGTCCCAAGACTCACATATGAAGTTGCCCAGGGGAAGAGGATATTTCAGGCACACAGAAGCTGCTCAGCAGTGGTAAAGTGCACGAGCTTTCCCTGGCAGGAGCCGTGCTGAGCCTCCGTCTGCTCGTGCACGCCGTGCCAGCCATGGAACGGTGCCCCCTCTCCTCGGGGTGTGAGTGCAGTGCCCGGGCAGTGCAAGGGTTGGTGGTGCTCTGGCACACAATTGCAGTGCTGTGCAGGGCCCGAGGTGCTCCGGAACCGGGACTGGAGTGTGAACAGGAGCTGCTGGTGCTGCCTGCCCAGCGTGCAGCCATTGTGCCCAGAGCAGGAACTGTCCCAGCTCCATCCCGTGGCTCCACAGCACAGGCTGGGCATGGGAAGGAAGCAGGTGGAGGATGTCCAGTGCTGTTCTGGGTAAATCTGGGTTTGCACACTCACCCGTCGCTGTCTCCCTGCCCTACCCGGGTGGTTGTGTTCTCCTTTCTCCCTTGCTCCTCGTGCCCCTCTGTGCCTGCTGGATTTGGATGCAGTCCTGGGACTCTGCCAGGGGTGGTCCTGCTGGGTCCCCTTGCTCCACGCTGCTGCCACCGCAGTCTTTGTGGCACAAAGCACAGCCACAAAGTTGATGTTTCCATCTTGTGTTCCCCTGCACCTGTGAGTTCCTCTGTGGATGATTTAGAGCTGCAAGCCTGGGCTCTGGCACTGGGAGAGGGTTCCCGAGGTAAAATAATCTCTGCCAGCAGCTGAAGTGACAGAAGCCCCATTAACAGCAGCATATGCCTGGGAACACCCGTGCTGCACGGGAGGACGATGCGGAATGGGGGGAGCACGGGAGCAGCAGCGCACAGGAAGGGGGAATGTGGGAGCTGGTAATTACTCTGCTGCCATTGGGATGTGCCTTGCTAATTTACAGCGTTAGAGGAATCAGGATGTGATTCTTCCTTCTGAGCCTGGGCAGGGCTGTCCCCTGGTGCAGGCAGCCGTAATTATCCACATTTAACTGAGGGCTTCTAAAATGTATTTGTCTTGCAGCATGTGAGTTTAATTGCTGTGAATTAAATACGAATGCAGTTGTGGCTGGAGCAGGACCTCCAATGACAGGGAGCACATGGAGTTGGGGCTCTTCGGGCTGCTCCCTGGCCCTCCGTGCTGGCAGGGAGGGACACTGCTGCCAGTTGGAACTGGGGAGGATTTGGGGGGTTTGTGGGCATCACCATAGCCCGGGCGCAGACCTTCCCTCCCTTGCTGTCCTGACTGGTCTGACTGCAAGTTTGTGCTGACTGGATGGATGTGCTGACCGTAGGAGCCAGGCAGCCTGTGAGTATTCCCAGGGACCTGCTGGTTTAGCCCCTCTGCCAGCACTGGGGCTGGGGCTGCCTGGGGTTATTTGTGTGTGTTTATGGCTGCCAGTGCCACACTGTCAGTGCTGGGCCATTCCTCAGGTGCAGGGCTCTGTGCTGAGGGGTCTTCCTGGGATCCTGCTGTCCTGCAGCTCTGGGCTCCATCCCCAACCTCAGGTCACCACGCTGCCAGCCCCATGGCTGCGGGGCTCAGGCACTGCAGAGCTCCGGAGCAGGGTGGGGAACAGAGCCTGGGTGCTCCTTGGGGACCTTTCGGGCGTCTGGGTTTGGGGTGCTCTATGGGACACCTGCTCTGGGACTCTCCAGTTCTGATTGCTGCCCCCCTCCTGAAGGCAAGCTCCAAGTGGGTTTTAAGGCACTTGGATCTTTGCTCTCTGACACACCTGGAGTGGTGGTGACAAACACATGACTTGGACCTGCTGAGCCTAGGGAAAGCAGTGCTGGGGTGACAATGGTGTCAGCTGTCCCCTTGGCGCAGGCACAGCTTGCTGGCTGTCACAGGGATTTGGGGACCGTCCTGTTTGGGGGGGGGAGCTGGCAGGAGGGCAGTGAGGGCAGCTTGCCACTCTCTATGGCTGTCAGCCCCCAGCCCCAGGGCAGGATGCTTCTCTGTTAGGCTGACTGTGGCTGTACCCCTGCTGTGGTTGGGGTGAAAGGCTACCCATG
Organism: Eopsaltria australis; assembly: GCA_034509425.1. Taxonomy (NCBI): domain Eukaryota; kingdom Metazoa; phylum Chordata; class Aves; order Passeriformes; family Petroicidae; genus Eopsaltria; species Eopsaltria australis. Next base: position 561,199 of record JAVTVJ010000147.1, on the reverse strand, counting down.
GGCAATGAAGGGCAAGTGTGTGCTGGCACCATGCTTGGGGCTATGCTGGAAAATGGGAAATGTGCAGGAAAGAGCTACAGAAATGGTTCATGGGCTGGAAGAGCTGCTCTGCTGTGGGAGACAGAGCCTAAGTAGGTTGAACTTTTCATCCAAGAGAAGTTTAAGAGGTGGCTTCACGATGTGGGTTGTTTCAGTTTGTGATCAAGAGATGTCTGTGGGTACAGAGCGCTCTAATTTAGCAGGGAAAAGACATAAGATCCAGGCTTTGAAAGCTCCAGTAAGACAAATCCTGATTGGAAACTAAGTGCATATTTTTATCAGGGAAGGTAATTAACCACTGGAACGGCTTAAGCCTGTGGGGGTTTCTCTGTTGCTTGCTATCTGTGGATCAAACACAGATATCTGTCTGGGAAGAAGGCAGTGAATGGGATGAACGTGGGATTGGAGCCTTTGGCCTGAGTTCCAGAAATGCCCTTGCCAGGTCTAAGGGCCCTTCTGGTCCTGGGCTGTATCATTCAGTGTTGGTACTTGAGGGTACTTTGAAATCTGGGTTGTACAGGAGAGATGAGCACTAAAGCACTTGAAATGGGAATTGGGAGAGCTTGTCTCTGTAGAGAAGGGCCTTGTTTTCTCTGGGGATTTTCAGAAGGAGGTGGCAGGGTGATAAAGCTGCCCTCAAGTCAGGCACCTGCCCTCTGCCCTTAGTTCTGGCCACATCCCAGTTTGGTATCTGCAGAAAACCGAAGAAAACTTTCTCTTCTTAGCTGTGCAGAGCCCACGCTCCAAAGCCAGGCCTGTTTGGGGTTTTCCAGCCTGGTTTTTGTACCCATGCTGCAATGCCTCTGGCCAGTCAGCACTGCTCAGCGTTATTTACCCACACTGCTTGATACAGCAGCAGAAAGTGTCCCAAAGTTAAATCAAGCCATGTTCCTCCTGTGTTAGAGGCAGCTTCAGGGGAAATGAAGTGAAGTGGGGGTGTTTGTGACACACCAGCGCTGGCTTGTGCAGCTCCTAACCCTGAGCTGGGTCACCATGGACAGACAGACCCGTCTGTCCCGCAGCTCTGGGTGCCCTGGGCTGGGCAGCAGCCCTGGGGCTGGTTGGGCTCTGGTCCTGGCCACGGGCACGGGCAGCACGATGTCAGAGCAGGTAGGACATGGGCTCAGCGTGTGCTGGAGGGTTCCCAGCCCCGTCCATCTGCTTCTCCATGGCAGTGGGAGGTTTGCTGGTGGTGGGCCAGGCCCAGCCTGCTTGGGAACCTTCCGCCTGGCCCTTGGGCTGGGGCCGTGAGCCGGAGCTGCCTGTGCCATGCGGCTGCCAGGGCTGCAGCTGGCACCCGGCGTGGCACCGGGGGCTGACTGCGTGCCTGGGGCGGGAGCATCCTCTCCTGTGGACAAGGGCTGCAAATAGCCACTGAGTCAGACTCTGGAATGGGACCATCTTCCCAGGTACCATAGGTTTCCAAATAATTCTGAATCTTTCCTCGGCTCAGAGGCTGAATCCTGTGTCGGTGCAGTGCCACAGGACAGGGGTATTGAGTGGGATTTCCGTCACTCCTCAGTGAGATGGGGACTCACTGTGCCCTTTCCCGTGGGGCAGCATGTCCCCTCTCCGTGCTCCCAGTGCCCACCCGGCACCTGTGGGCTCCATGCCAGGGCTGAGGCAGCACAAGTTGTGCTGGTCTTAGTGTTTCTGAGCCTGGAGAACTCCTGTGAAGGCAGAGCTGGTCCCTGCCACAGAGCACCTCTGCCTCACGGTGTTTGAGGAGTGTGGGCAGCATGGCAGGGCTGGCGGGGCAGCACCATGCCTGGCTTGCAGAGGTGTTACCCCACACATCTGTGCTGCTGCCTATCCCCTTCATCCTGGATCCAGCTGCTGGTGGGACTGTGGGCACTGGCCTTCCTGGCTGGGGGAAAGGGGAGGAAATGGGGGACGTGGCATGGGAAGGGTTAATGCAGAGAGATTTTTACCCCGTGGCGTAAACAGCACCGAATGCATGTTTGCCTTCATTTGCATATTGAAACATATCCTAAAGGCCCCTGGTTTGGAAAGTTCTGTTTTTTACTCCATCTTCCTATAGAAGGGAGGAAATTATTCATAATTAAAAAGTAATAATAATGCGGAATGAAGGAACCCAGCTGTATAATACCCAGCACAAAAGGGGGAGCGTGGGGAATCTATTTTTAATGGTTTCCACAGCAACTGCGATTTTGTTTACAGTGATTTTCCTCCTGTGCTGTGAGGCTGTTCCCAATTTACATTTTTAAGGAGCTCTTGCATGGGAGGCCCATCACTGGAGGGTGCTCTGGCGCTCGGGGAGGATGCTGAGAGGAGAAGATGTGGCTGTGGAGAGGCTGCTCAGGGGCTGGGTGTGATGAGCAGGACGCCCGGAGCCAGCACCTGCCCAGGCACTGAGCCCCAGCTGCTGACGTCCTGCTGGGTGCGAGGGCTGTGGGACACAAAGAGCGCATAAAGCCCAGCTGGGGACACTCAGAGCTGCCTCTGGGAGGGTGTGGTGATCCCGACGGCTGCTCGTGGGCACCTGCCTGCCTCTGGGCACGACCAGCAGCGTGGTTGCCTTGGGAGGGCTGTGGCTGTGCTGGTGCTGGAGGGACTGGGAGGGAATGCCCAGGCTGTGCCACCCAGCTGTGCCAGGTGAGGGGATCCCTCTGTGTGCTGAGCTGATCCTTTCGCTCAGAACAGCCCTGGAGGGGTTGGTCCTGCTGCTGCTGCTGGGGTGGTGCTGGGATGGTGCTGGGGACAGGAGGACAGTGCTCCCTGCTCCACATGTGCTGCCTCCACTTGCCTGGCCAGGCCATGGAGGAGCCCCGTGCTGGGCTCAGAGTGCAGCTGGGGCTTTCTTAGGGCTCTGGAGCGAGCCCAGGCATCACTGTGAGGGATGGAGCAGAGGGGAGTCTGATACTGAAGGGCTTTCTGGCAGATGCCGGCACAAGATCCAGGAGCTGGAAATGGAACCTCGCCTGAGAGGTGCTGGTTTTTAATGAGGGCTAATGGAGCAATTTGCTGGGAGCTCCTTGCATTTCCTGGCCTGCTCTGGGGCTCCTGAAAGCAAGCACGGAGTTCACTGCAAGTGTTCCAATTGCTACGGGAATAGCCCAGTGCTCCAGGGGTGGAGAGTGAAGGGGATTTGTCCATGACTCTTCCTGGAGTCTGTGGAGGATGCTCTTCCTCTGGGAGGATGAAGAGGCTCTCGTGATAAAGGCGCTCATGATTTATTTTTATTTTTTAGCTTCCCTCCTCTTTTTCCTCTGGGAGTAGATGTGAACATTGTCCCCCTTGTGCCCATTCCTGGGTGTTTGTCCCCAGGGATTGCTCACCCAGCGTTGCTTCAGGACAGTGACATCACACCAGCACTGAGACCCTGGGCAAGGGCTGCCTTTGCCCCAGCTCTCAGCCTGTGCGGGACAGTGTCCTGGTGTCCCAGGGAGCTCTGCCCCCTTCGCCGGGTCCCGCCAGGCAGCTTGGTGGAGTTTGCTTTAATTACGGCTCGTTCTCAGTGGTAGAACAGGGTTGGCTCTTAGTACCAGGGTCTAAGGTGTTGAGTCTGGGGTTGAGCACCCAAAGGAAGGTGAACCTGGAGTCGATGGCGTTTCACTGCTCACCAGAAGGTGGGGTGATCCCAGCTAGGCTGCTCAGGGTCTACTGGCCCCTTCCATCTGCGTCATGGGAAGCTGCTGCCTGGAGATCAGCTCCTTTCATGAACCGATAAAAGGTTTTTATCACCTGTTCCAGCTAATTTTCTGTGGTTTGTAATGGCTTTGGGAAGCAGGTAATTGCAGCGATTGCATTCCATGTGTAGCATTAAAGGGAATTGAGGGGACTGTTTGTTAATTAGCTGTACTTGTGTGGAACCTGAAACATATTAACCTTCACAGAATCCCAAACTATTAGGGATGAAGAAGGGATTTAATGATGGGAGAAGCAGAAAAGCAAAAGCAATTAGGGCTCTTTTTCCCAGCATTGCGGGAGTGCTGGAGGGGGAGGACTGGCGGAGCAGCCCAGCGGGCTCAGGCAGGGAAAGGTGGGAGGGACCCTCAGGTGCTGAGATGGGGTGAGTGGGGCCGGGAGCTCTGTGCAGGAGTAACCTCCTCAGGTGGCAAGAGGATGATCAGGGAGAAGAGGACACCCATTTAACCTCCTAATGCCGCTGATTTCCCCCATTTTCATCTTTGCACCATCTGAGTTGGGATTCAAGTGCTCCTTCCAGTTCAAATTCTTGGAGCTGCTCTGGGATGCAGCTGGGGAACAGCCCCGTGGTGCAGCTGCTGGCTCAGCACCCTGAGGGCATTGCAGAGGGGCTCCAACCCCCAGAGGCTGAAGTTGGAGGAAGGGGGTGATGGTGCTCCCGGCCTGGGCAGCAGCACTGAGTGGTGGCTGGGCTGGGAGAGCTGGATCTGGAACTGCTGGAAAGTATAAATAGTGTTTCCGTGGCAACCGTTCAACATAAACTCCTTCTTCCCCCATTGTGGAACTGACAAAGTTAGGATCAGTCCTGGCTGCTCCGCCCCGTGGCAAAACCCTTCAGGTGTTGGTTATTTTTCACACCTCGGTGGAGGAGTCCGCAGTGGTGGCTTTGTGTGCTGGGGCCAGAGCAGGGCTGGAAGGGCCGTGTGGGCTCCTCTCGTGCCTGGGAGCCTGGGCTCCTGTGAAGGCAGAGCTGGTCCCTGCCACAGAGCACCTCTGCCTCACGGTGGTCTGGAGGGCACTGGCTCCTCCAAGGACGTTTAACCTGTCCCTGTTCTGGAATGGCACAGGCTTCTTGCCCACTCCCACTGCCCAGTGGGTGCTGGTGGCTCAGGAACTGGGTGTCCTATGGCCCTTGAGGGATGCAAAGCCTGGAAGAACTTGGGGAGCCCCAGTGCTGCTCTTCTGGCTGGTAGCCTCTAATGCCACCTCCTGCACACCCAGCACCTGCAGATCCCTCTCCCTGGGGACAGCCCTGGATTTTCCTGGTCCTTGGATTGCTCTCCCTGGGGACAGCCCTGGTGTTCTCCATCTGTGTGCAATAGTAGCACATGCTGTGACCACCATGGCACCTCCTGCCCGAAACTGTCAGAGCCTGTCTGGGCACATGGAGCCCTGGAGACAGCCCCAGTTTCCTGCCGGGAGCCCTGGTGCCTTTCCTAGTGATCGTTAATACCCATCAGCACCATGCAAACAAACTCCCTGCTCCATTTATTCTACCCAGCTCCCGATTTAATTAGGTTTTCCAGTTTTCTGCCTGTCCTGGGCCGATCACTCCTTAAAACAGTGGAGAATTAATTTGCACCTGCTGTCAGAAAACGTCTCTCCCCAGTTAGAAAAATAATTAAGCCATCATCACACATCGGGGGTAATGAATCACTGCGCTCAGTTCCCTTCACAGGTCGTTTGTTTCCTTCCACACCGGCAAAGAAGGTGCAAACTAAATGTGAGCAGCTGCCAAGTTATCCCCTTCCCTTACTGTCCAGTTTAATTTGAGCTCCATGGGTCTTTCAGCTGAACTGGGCCATGGTCTTTTGGAAAGGTCATGAGCAGGTGGGTGAGTGGTTTCTGAGGATGAAAAAACCTGAGTTTGCTCCTTCCCAATGCCTGGGAGGCCATCAGCTGCATGGAAGGTGGTGGAAGGGAAAAGGGTGACGTGGCAGGGGCTAGACCAGTGTCACCCCCAGCCCATGGGTCCTTCTGGTCCCTGTGTGGGGTCAGCACTGGGGTGCTCAAGTTTGATAAATATGTTTTAGTGGTTGAGTCTGGACATGCTGTAACACCAGGGAGGAATTGATCCGATATGGAACTGCCTCGTGTTTGCATGATGTGACAGAATTAATGGCTTGGGTGTAAATGTGCCCCCAGGTTTGGGCTCAGGAAGAATTTGCCTCTCAATCAGCTTGGCCAGGGGCTGCTGGAAGCTTTGTCCTTTCAGCCTGTGCAGGTGGGTTCCGCTCACGGTGATCAAATGGGGACTTGAATGACTTATTTCAAGGACCCCTGGCCCTGTCTCCCCTCCTGGCCCATGTTGCCCTTCAGTCCCTGGCAGGGGACCTGTGCCAGGTGTGTGGGGCTGCTGTGGTTGGATGCTTCTGCACATCCTCTGCAGCTCGTGAGAGAAGCAACAAGGAGACAGCACATGCTTGGAGAGATCCCAGATCTCTGCAGATGTCTGGAGCAGTGGCCAGGCTGCATTTGCCTCCTCTCTTTGACAGACATGGGTTTATTTCTCCTGGGGGGTTCCCGTGGGCACCGGGGATGTCTGAGCCAGGAGCCGCTGGGCACAAAAGGCTTCCTCACCTTGGGGTAAGGCAGAGATTTCAGAGGATGCAGCTCAGACGGCACCTTCCCTCCTGTCCCCTTTTCCCAGAGCCAGGCTGGCGCTTCCCCCTCTTTGCAGTAAATTGATCTGTCACTTTGCATATGGGAAGCATTTGGGGGAGCGAGAGTGGGGCGATATCATCCAGGTGGGAAGGGGCGGGGTGAGCTCCACGCAGCCGCTCTGGACGGCGCTGCTGCATGCCTGGGGCTGGCTCCTGCTGCCCCTTCCCTCCTGACAGCCCGGCCGCAGGTCCCCAGGGACACGGTGGGGATGGACATGCCTGCGAGCAGGGCCAGCAGATTCCTCACTGGTAACCATGGCCCATCTGCTCTGCCATGAATCTTCTCCACGCCGCCGTTCTGGAATGCTGGGGCTGCTCGAGGAGCTTTCCTAAGGGGAGATGTCCTCAGTCGGCCCAGGCTGGTGCCCATCGTGCCTTTGTGCTGGCGCCAGGTGCCGGTGGCCTCACAGCACCAGGAGCTCCTGTTCTCGGTGTGCTGAGCAGGGCTGAAACTCTCACCTCTGCCGGTCCGGGCTCACACCTGCTCCCAGGATTGCCCGGTGCCCAATTCAGTGCCAGCAGATTAAATTAAAGTCCTAGTGAGTTTGAATAATTTTCCCTGTGAAATGTGGCAGATGGCCTCCATTAGGCGTCTGCTCCCAGCATCTGCCAGGATGTGATCAACCCCTCTTTGGAAAACGCACAAAAGGGATTGAAAGTGGATAGACCTGGGAATGGGAGCCCGTCCCTTCATCCATGGAGAGAGAATCAAACACTTCTGTGGAAGCAGTCGGTGTTGTGGAGGAGCAGCATCCACTCGTTCCTCCAGCCCCTCTGCCTTCCAGCCTGCCGGTGGGGGGAGGAGGGAGGGGGGCTGCTGTTCCTGTTCCCTGGGGGCAAAACTGGGTTACGCTGGCCTGGCCTGGGTTGTGCCGTGTCCCTGTGCGGCAGAGCCAGGTGGGCTCACAGGGTGCTGCTCCCCCTCAGCTGGGCAGCTGGAGCAGCTCTTGAGGAGCGTTCCAGCCTTGGGATCCCGGGATGTTTGCACTACTCCAGGCCGGACTCTGAAACCCATTCTCAGCCTTCCTGTGCGCCCTGGGAGCTGTCCTGGGCGTGCGTGTCCCCGTGTGGCTGTCCCCACGCTGGGACCCTGTTATGGGGAACGGTCAGGGGATGTGGGGCCGGGGGTCTCGGGGAGCGGCGGGGCCGGCGGCCGGTAGGGGGCGGTGTCTGCCCGCGCTGGGGCTGGGGTGACCCCGGGTGTGGCCTGTGTGTGACCCTGGGGTCTGACCCTGTGTGTGACGCCCAAGTGTGACCCCAGGGTGTGACCCTGAGTGTGACCCGTGTGTGACCCCGTGAGCTGGGGCACAGTGGGGACCCTGCAGGGACCACCCAGCAGGAGGGAGGACGGGGCTGTGCTGGATATTTGCCAGCTCCAGAAGTGTCCCTGCTCCACCCTAGATCAATATGGATGAAGGTTTCCCTCCCAAACAGCTGAATAAAGCAGAAAAGGCGCCAAAGCTGCACCAGAGCTGCTGCAGGACAGTTCTGGGATGTGCTGTGGAGGGGATCCCAGTCTTCCCCTGCCTGCAGACTGGGCAAGCTCCCCGGTTCCACAGGGGAAGGCTGAGCTTGGTTCCAGCTCCAGTGTAGCAGAAGGTACCAGTAAGGCTCAGCTCCCTGCCCAGAGACTGCAGTGGGATGGGATCCTGTGGACTGTGTTTGGGAACAGGAACCATGATGAGGAGGAGGAGGTGCTGTTGGCTGTGAGCTGGCAGATAACCCAGGGGAGAGCCATGGGTGGGTGTGCTGAGCACCCACAGAGGGACGAGGAGCTGAAAGGATCCCTGGAACCCTGTCCTGGTGCAGAGGGGAGCTCAGAGCTCAGTCTGTCCTTCTGCTGTAGGGCCCCACTGCATCCCCCCTTGCTGGTGTGTGTGCCCTGGTTACAGAGGTGCTCTCCTTGCTCATTTAGCCATTGTTGTGTTCTTTTAATTAAATTAGCATCTTTTAATACATTTTGTCCTGCTATCACAGCTGAATGTCTCTGCATCTGCAGGAAGCTTGGAGCAGCTCCAGGGCCCATAGTGGAGTGTGTAGCCTGGCTGGGAGGGGTGCTGGGATGAGCTGGCACCACTGAGAGCCAACAGTTCTGGGGTTCCTGGGTCCCATCTGTCTTCTCCTGCAGTTTCCTGGGGCCTGTCAGGAGTGGGAGCACAGGGGGATCCATCCTCCCCAGGTGCTTGATATCCCTGGAAGCAGGGGAAGGGGATGGAGGTGTCCCTGGAGGGGACAGAACAGCCTCAGTGCTCGTTTGCTGCCTGCAGACTGTCAGGACCTGCCCACCTTCTGCCAGGCTTGCTGCCCATCATGGGGGTCAAGCAGGCTTATGCATCTCCTGTCCTTCCTCATCCTCCAGAGACAATGTCCTGGTGCTCAGCACCCATGGTCTGCACTGCTGCCCACCCCTGCCAGGGCCAGGCAGGCCCCTGTGCCCTGGGACACATTCACCAGCCTCTCTGATGTTTTCACACGAGTCAATTCTCTTCCTTAAGTGACCTTTGAGTGTGACAGCTGAGTGACAGTTGGCCAGCAGGGAATGGGGGTGTCTTGGTGAGCTGCAGGCCTGCCTGGAGGACTGGCACACTCTGGAGAGTTGGGAAGCACGTGGGCACCGTGGGTGCAGGCAACCCTGGGGAGGTGGGCAGTGATGGGCAGCTGGAGAGGCCATGGGTGCTTTTGTCTGGAGTTTCCTCCTCAGGAAGGTGCTGAGCGGAGTCTCCCTGGGCTCGCCTCTCCCTGCTGCCAGGGGGTGGTGGGGTAGGACTGGCCTCACTGCTGACTGTCCCCACGGCTCCAGGCTGTGGTGTGGTGCTGGAAGTGTTGCAGCAGCGCTCGTGTGGGAGCTGTAGGTGGAATGGTCCCGGCAGCCTCCCAGCGAGGAGAGGAGCTGGCCTGTCCCTGACGTGCCGCAGTGAGGGGCTGCCGCTGTCACTTTGTCCTGCGTGGTTGCTGCAGTTGTCTCCCGGCTTGGCTCGGGGGGGCCCTGGGAGAGGCCCCCGCGGTCACCCTGCCTCGCCGAAGTGCGGCAAAACACCTCAATTGTTAGTCGAGGCTTGTCAGCTGCATCGCAGGAACAGCGGATAAAGTGTTCCAGCGAAGAAGATAATTGAAAATCAAAAAAGACTTTGTTAATTTGATTAGGCAGAGCCATAGTTGAATTGTTCTTCATCAAAAGAGATTTAATTTTGACATGCAATTAAATCCTTCTGCTGTGCCGGTGCCCTGCGTGTTCCCAGCGATGGAGTGGCCGGGCGGGGGGTCTGCAGGACAAGGTGGGGCTGAGCCGGGGGCAGCGGGGCAGAGGATAGAGGGAGTGCGGGTGCCTGACAGGCGTGACGGGAGCGCAAGGATGAGAAGGGTCTGGTGTGGCCAGTGCTGCGCATTTAGCACTGGAGTTGTCATTTAACTGCTTTAACTAATTGCATTAGTGCAGAGACAGCTCTGTGCCCGCTCCCGCCCTGGGGCTGCCCCCTCGCCCTGCCAGCCCTCATCTCGCAGTGCTGAAGTCCCGACACGCAGGGCTCCGTCGGTGGGAAAAGGGTCTTGGCTGGGTTTGGTGCAGCAGAAGAGGAGCTGTGCCGCAAGATCGGCACCTCCAGCCAGGCGGGAGCTCCCTCCCACACAGGCAGCACTGGCACCGGGGTCCCCGTGAGCTCCAGCGCCCTTCTCTCGAGCTGCCCCCGCGCCGATAAAGCAGAGGATTATCGGTGTTGCCAGGTTGAGGTACCGTAATCCATCCCCACTGCGCTGGCACGGACGGTGGCCGGCTGGAAATCCCACAGTCGGGGTTGTGGATTTAGATCTGTTAGTGAGAGCTGGAGCTCAGTGGGATGCGACAGAGCTTTAAAACCTGTGAAAATATGTCTGAGTGGCTCCTCTGGCAGGAGCAGAGAGAGGCCGTGCTGTGAGGAAGAGCTTTAGCAGGATCACGGGAGGTCTGTGTGCTGCAGCCACGGCATCGCGCCCATTCTGCCCCGGCAGCCAGAGCCCATCGGAGCCGGCAGCGTGGGTGAGGAGTCCGGGACTCAGTGGTGCTGCAGCTCACTGTGGCTGGACTCTCTCGGAGGCCCTTCTGCCTTTGTAGTGCTGCCGGCAGGGCTGGTCCCGGTTTTGCTCAGAGCCGTGGGCTGGTTGGACATGGGGCAGCCGCCGAGCCGAGCCCGGCCCTTCCCCTCCCCTCCCCTCCCCGGCTTCCCCTCAGCCTTGCAGGATGATGCCAGGCTCAGTGCTGCCCTTGGCAGGGAAGGTCTCTGAAGTCTTGGTGTTGGCAAATCCTGAAGTGCCATGAGCTGCCCCCACAGCCTGCCTGTGCCTCTCCTGGGGTCAGCACCGTCAGCGAGGCTGGGAGCTCTTGGCATCAGGAGCTTTAGGCTGCACTGATCTGATGCTGCTTAGACTGGATGGAGCCACACGAGGATTTTCTGTTACGGCCTCGCTCTTTCCCCTTGCCAGCCCAGGGAGCCCAGCTCAGAGGCGTCAGACTTGACAATGCAGGAGGGTTTTTAATCCCTCTGCTAATGGGCTGTTGGAGGTGCCTGACACAAGCTCTGCGCTGGTGCTCAGTGGCTCTTTGCAGGTCGCTTCTGGGCAGTGAAGGTCCCAGGCCCTGGGGGGCTGTCAAAGCCGTGCAGCCCTTGCCCTTCCCTTGAGGAGATGGGCCAGGGATGAGCCACAGGGCTGGCGTAAATCAGGTTCCCTGCTCCAGGGTACAAGGTGGCCAGTCCTGCCCATGGCTGCTCTCCTCTCCACTTGCTGCCATCCCTTTTGCCTTGGTTGAGTCTCCATCCTAACTGCTGCATTGCCACCAGGCTGACTTCCCCAGCCTGCTGGAGCTCCTGCTACATGTGCCCATATTTCCCTTCACTTTAACATGAAGTGTTTTCCGTGTTGAGTGGCCCAGCTCCATGCAATTAACCATGCACCGATCTCTTCTACCTGTGGTCATCTGTCTCTCCTACTTGCCCTTCTTGGGAGAGGGAGTTTTCCTTTGGATTCTTCCATCCCATGCTCCAAATGGCAGCACTCAGTGGCAGTTTGGGGACCCACTGGGAGCTGCTTGGTGTCAGCTTGGGAGGTGGCAGGGCTGAGCCCTCCTCCAGCAGCTCCAGAGTGCTTAGGGCAGAGTGAGAGGTGGGGGGTCCCTGGGGACTCCTCCGTGCCTTCCCAGTGGGGCCAGGCACTTGGCCAGCATGTGCTGCTGCAGCCTGGGCATCTGAGGCTGCAGGATGTTTCCAGCTGTGGATTGTGTGCCCGGCCTGTCTCCCGAGGGCTGCACAAAGGAATAGGATACTGATCTGCTTCATCCCTCTCACCTGGCTCCCTGGGGCTCTCTGCCGGCCCCGTGCCGAGCTGGGTGACTTGGGCAGTGGCAGATGTGACACACGACCCTCCCGCGCTTCCCGGCTGCTGCAGGCGCAGCTGACAAATCTCGGGCTTTTCTAATTGCCTTTGAAAGTGTGATCCGAGAGCTAGAGGCACCACACGACGGCCAGAACCCCCCACTGCCTGCAGCAGCTGGGGAGCCTGTGCCTGCTGGAGCTGTTGGGAGGATCAGAGCGATGGGGAGATGTGGGGAGCCCGTGAGCAGGGCAGCCCCGAGGAGAGCCGGGGGCTAGGAACAGCAGTGAGCTCTGGCACAGGGGAGTGCAGCACTGGATGTGCCGTGCTTAAAAGAGCACTGGCGGCTTGTGCACAAACAGCACTTGAGTGTTTCTGGGAGGGATGGCAGCACAGCTCTGTGCTGTGTTCGTGTGAACTTCCATCCCTGTCCCTGTGAGCGGTGGTCCCCACATCCACATCCTCACGAGTGGGGGTCCCCATTCAGCACGGGGCAGATACCACATCTGGAGGATGGGCTGTGGCTTTGCCTTTGCCCTGAGCTGTAGGGTCTCTTGGTGGCCGCAAGCTGATGAGCTTGGGTGGCTCATCCCCACAGCATCGGGACAGGAAGATGAAGAGGAGCAGGGTGGGCATCCTTCATCCCAGCTCCGACCCATGGCTGCCCAGGAGCCCCGTGCAGTGCTCACCGCTTCCATCTTGGCTTGTTGCCTTATTTGTTCTCCTCTAATTGAGCAAATGCGCTGTCGGCAGCGCAGCTCAGCCAGCATCGACTTGATTAGGGGAAAGCATCAATACCACACTGCGCGGCAGGAGGCTCGGGCTGACACTGTCAGACTGCCCGAGTCTTAAAGTTGCACTTTATTCATGATGTTTTGATTTCTCTTGCGCTGGGGACTCCAACTTTGATAGATTATGATGCAGTACCAGAACAATCTGATCCACTGGAGCAACCTCCTTCCAGAATAGGCATTTGCCACTAGAGCCCAGCATTTTCTTGATTTTTTAGAGTGAGAAACGATGGCATAAAGAAATCTTGAGCTTTGTACAGTTCAGTCATCCAGAAATAGCAACTAGAAGGTTGCTTTTCGTGCTGATGGGGGCTGTTGGAGGCATTTTACGCCGAGCTGATTCCTGGGTGCATTCTGCTGCTGCGGCAGTGCTGGCAGGAGCTGTTTGCACTCCACAAGTTGCCGATTCCCAAATCCTTCTGTTTCAAGCGAGCATCCACTCCAGTGCTATGTTGTGCTGCTCTTCCATCCTGGGGTCTCTTCGTGCCCCCTCCTCTCCCAGTCCTCCTCACACCTGGGCATTTTGCAGGTGCAGACCCCTCGCTGGTCCCCACTTCCAGGGTGCCAGAGGATCCCTGAGAACACATTATCCAACATGCCAGTGATACCCCTCACAGGATGTATTTCCTCTTACCTATTCCTTGTGTGTGACTGTGCCAGGGCTGGGTGCTCATGAGTTTAGCACTCAGTGTAACCCCCAGGACTGGACTGTGTCTCACTGCCTTGTCCTGGGACTTTTGCTGGTGCTTTGTGGCTTCAGTCTTTTCTTGGCTTTTTCATGGACTCTATGGGGAGAGGGAGAAGTGCTGGACACTGTGTGTGGCTGCCAGGGTGGGCAGTGGGGGAGTGGGGACCAGGGACACCCACAGCCTCCAGCCCTGCTCTGGCTGCTTACCGGCCACAGGAGTTGCGAAGCCTCCTGAGCATCAGGGCTGTAGAACACTTTTTTTCCCCCCAATGTGTCAAAACAGCGTTTTTCCTCTGCCTTGTTCTCGGAAATATTTGAACTGTTTTTGCTAAAACTTCCCTCAAAATTTCGGCCTGAGGCAGATGCTCAGTGTGGGAAACATCAGAGCGAAAAGCCTTGCGCTGCAGAAAGAGAGGCGAGGGATGGTGGGGCTGGGGCTGGACCCACAGCCGGCAGCGCCGGGCAGCCGTGGTGTTTGCTGAGAGCTCGGGGAGTCTCTGAGGAGAGCCAGCACTGCTCGCATATTAAACCAGGAACTGCAATTACCAACAGAAAAGGGCATTTTTATAACACTTTTATTGTAGTCTTAATGAACAAATAAAGAAATGGAGAAATCTGCACACTCATTTGTGAGATATAAAACTGACTGAATTGAGATGAAGCAGCAAGAAGTGTTATCTGCTCTCCTTTCTGCTGGGTGGGGAAAACAAAACTGCAAAAAAGGGAAAGGAGAGGGACAGGAGAGTGGGAAGAATGCTGAAGTCTGGGATCTGGGAGCAGGGACGCCCCGGTAAGTTGTTGTTAGTGGTTTCTGTGACCTCAGTAAGAGATATAAGGTGGCTCAGCAGAGCTGTCTGTCGTTCTCCCTCTGCACTGCACTGAGGGAATTTGCAGGGATTTCAGAAGGCATATTGGGAAAGAAATTGGAAGTTAGAGAAAGGTAGAAAAGCGTGGATTTGGCCTCAGAATTGGTACAGACATGATGTGCTGCGCTGCCAGCATTTGGGCACCAAGCGCTAGCTTTGTGTCTCATTGAGCCCCAGGATCCCCCGCACAGAGCTTGAGGGTGCTGAGGGGACAGGTGGCGTCTGGAAAGCCCGCGGGATGTATCCAAATACTCTGGGCTAAGAAACACCTGTGTTAAGAGCAGCTTGTGCGGTGCCGAGGGCGATGAGGTGCATCAGCCCCTCTCGGAGGGGTGCACCGACAGCGGAGGCAGCGCGGAGATGCTCCGAGTGCCGAGGGCGGAGCGTGGCGGTGCGGGAGAGCTGCTGCCGGAGCCGGCCGGGAGGGCAGGGCCGCAGCCAGCGCTGTGCGGATGGAGCTGCTAGGCTCGTCCTGCTCCTGGTCTGTCCAGGGAGTGGAGAGCCGCAGAGCTTTGGAAACTGCTCCAGAGCCTTTCCGTGTCTCAGGGGTGTCATGCCGCTGGTTCCCCGTTGTCCCCGCCGAGATTCCCGGGGCACGGCAGACCCTCTCTTCCTTGTCGGCACAAGCGGCTCCAGTGGGGCTCCTGCCAGACTCTTCCCGGGATGATTTATGATGCTCCTTCAGCTCACTTCGAACTCCGGCTTCTCCTTCCCTTCAGTAGAATTTAACTTGTTTGCCTGGAATATTAATAATTAAACATCAAGGAATTGCATCCCGAGCAGCCTCCTCAGAAGCGTATTTGTGATTGTTTTCAAGCGCCCAGCGTTGAGTTGGGGCGGCTCTTTGATGGGATTTTGCTGCTTTCAAACCGCTGACACCAGTAACCCCATAAATTAGCAGCTGATGGAGGGAAATCTCCTGGCTGCAGCTGTGGGTTTTTATGGTTTGATTTGTTAATAGGAGTTTTGTGTCACGGCCAGAACTCCTTAGCCAGCTCAGGGAAGGGTTTGCCCCACGGTGCGGTGGTGACACATGGCTGTGCCGTGCGGGGCTGTGCCATGCGGGGCTGCTCCTTTGGGAGCAGCTGCTGTCTGTGCCGGGAGCGGCGGGGCTGAGTGTGCCCACCCTCGTGTCCGTGGGTCTGTGACAGGGGAGGGGTGTAAGAGCAGGGGGGAGCAGGCGGGCCGGGCACTGGGACGAGGCTCCGCCGGATCGCGGGTGGGACATCCCACATGGATGGGGATTCCTAGTGCAGGTGGAGGCTGCAGCCTGTGAGCGGCGTTTGCTGTGGTGGAGTTTGCCTATGATGGCTCAGCTGGAAAGGGGGATTCTGCCTTCTTTACCTTCCCTCACACGCTTCTGGTGTGAGAGGGCAGCTTCTCTGGTGTCCTTGTCCCTCTCGGTACCCGCAGAGGAGGGAAACGCTGCCGGCAGGGAGCACTCGGGGTGGCACTCACTGCCTGGCCCGTGGAACAGGCAGGACCCAGCCCTGTCCCTCCTGCCCCAACACAGTGGTGTGAGGTCGAGGAGGTCACAGTGCCCGGCATGGAGGGGTTTGCCCCCTCCACCGGTGTGTGCCTGTGGTCCCTGCCCGCAGCAGAAGCAGCTGCTCTCCAGGGAATTGTCTTTTCTGACACCAAACGTGTTTCTGAGAGTGTGGCCGAGGCAGGAGCCTTCTCCTTTGTGTCCTGGCTGGGCTCCTGTGGTGTCAGGGATATGGAGCTCCTGCCTGGTGTGTGCTGGTGTCCAGAGAGCCCCAGGCCCCTCTGGGCTCCCTCTCTCCTGCGCTGTCCCCGGGGCCAAGGGTCCCTACCTGCCCATCGCACTCCCACCCCTTGCAGTGGAGCTGAAGCCTCATTTATTCTGAAGGGAAAAGAATTCACATCTCACTGACCAACAGGAAACCAAATACAAATAAATTTCTCTCAAAGTGCAGTCGTTGGAGAAAACTAAAGGCCGTTAGTCAGGCTGACATCAGAGGAGCCGCATTCCCTCTGACAACCCGCACAGCCTTATGTTTTATTCACCAGGCCTGAAAAATACCTTCCCGAAGAGGGGGCCCATAAATAAACCAGCGTGATGAATATTACACAGGATAAAAACTGATAAAGCTGGGCTCCAAGCACAGGAGCTGCACGACGAGGTTAAAAAAGCACAGGGGTTCATTACATCTGATCCAGCGTGGTGGGCCAGGGGGTGGGTGTTGGGATGGGAAGGGGGAGCATTCGTGGGGATGCTTCTGGATCCTGGGAGAGAGGGGAGTTAGAACAGGCCAAGCCAGCCTGCTCCTGGCCACAGGGAGAGGCAGCGGAGCAGGCTGGGAGCATTGCAGGGTTGGGGGTGTCTCAGCAGCATCTACAAACCTGTTTTGAAAAGTTCCTCCACTCCTCCTTGGAGACACCAGGCTGGACCCCGTGGGGGGCACAGCAGCCCCCTGCCCTGCTCCTCCCCACCAGGCAGGAGGCAGGAACCTTGAAATACGAGCACTTAGCTTTTTACTACCCCATTTAATTGCTGCCTGACAGCCTAATCCAGCATTAAAAACACCAGAGCTCAGGGGAATTCACCATTGTTATTCAACATGTATCTCTCTCCATGCTCAGACGTCCCATCTGCTGCCTCCTTCCACCCACTTGCTCCTGGGACACGCTGGCTGATCCTTGGTCCTGCTGGTGGGGATTTCTTCCCGGTGGAAGTGGTGGGTGACAGGAAGGGGGAACAAGGAAGGGGCTGCTGCTGGCAGGGGCCTGTGGGCAGTGGGGAGAGAGGGCTGGGGCTGCTGTAGTGAACCTGGGCTGGTGTCAGGGAACCGTGATGCTCACAGGCAGTGCAGCTGGGATGGAAACACCCATGGCTCTCCCTGGCTCCGCAGATGTAAAAAACAGTTTGTGAAATCACTTTTCCTTCCTGCCAGCACTTAACCCAAACTTCCCCATGGCAGCGGCAGAGGGGCCAATTGCCACAACTTTGGAGAGGCCAGTGAGTTATAGTAATGGACACTCTGCAAACTGTCTGTGCTGCCCATAAATCCATACCCTTCTGGAAGTGCAGATGGTCCATAATCGTCCATCACCCCAAGTGAGCATGGCTGTGCCAGGGTGGGTTTCTCCTCAGAGGCTGCTGTTTCTGCAAGCTCAACAGCACTGCAGCGTGAACTCTCCATGGTGGAGCATGAGCAGCCCTGCACCACCTGGGTTAGGGGAGAACAAACAATGAGTATCCCGGGGCCTGGGGCTGCTTCAGGCACAGAGGGGAAGGTGGCAGGGCTGGGGGTGAGCCCTGCTTGCTCTGGTTCTGGCAAGCACAGCGTGACCCCCAGTGGAGTGGGAGTTCAGGGGCTGTCCAAAGGCTGCTGCCCCTCTCTGCTCACTACACTAGTGCTGGGGCAGGATCATCAGTACAAATTCCAGCTGTGGTTCTTGTGGTGCTTTCTGACTCCACCTGGGAATAACACCAGCCCTGGCTCCTGCTGCACCGCCTTCAATCCACTGTGTCCCAAGGCAGTGGTCTTTGCCTGGGGTACAGGAATTGGCCCCTCCTGAGCCACAGGCTGGCAGAGCCTGGTTAGCCCAGTGGGATTTTGTTGCTGTGGCAGCCTGGCTGGTGCCTTGCTGTGCCAGCAGGGTCTTCAACAGGATTTGGGACCTGCTGGCATTGCCCACTTCAGTGGGGGCTTGTCCTCCCCATGAGCCCTCTGAGCCATGCCATGCCATCTCTGAGCTCTTTGTCCCCAGTCCTGGGACTTTTTGCCACTGCCAGCCCCTGGCTGTCCCTGCGATGCTGTCCCTGTTCCCATCCCTTCCACGGTGTCACCTGGTCCATAAGGAACCTGCATCAATGGATGGACGCAGACAGCCATGGTACAGGGAGCTGGTGTTACCCAGCCCTAGTGCTAAACGTCTGGATTGACTCTCCCACTGGAGTCAATCCCAGCTTGGTTAAGATGATTTTATTTGGTATTTAACATCTGAAATGTGCATGTCTGCACTGGGGGATGCAGGTGGCTGTGATGTGCTTGCTTGGCATTCACAGAGGTTCCCTGTGCTGAGAACCTTGCCCCTGGTGTGACAGCTGTCACCAACCCCTTTCTGTGGGGTGATTCAGCCCTGTGCCAGCAGCCCTGGAGGTGGACAGGAGAGAAGGAGGCTGTAGAGCTCAGAGCTGCTTTGGTGCCACTGGGAGCTGAGCACGAGCAGCCGCCCGTGCCCTGCCAAGAGCCCATACTGACCAGAGCACCCTGGCACAGCCTACAGGCTCCTCCATTGACATTTCTGCATCTTGTTTATGGCACCAGGGCCTGCCGAGGAGGCCGGCACGTGGCAGGCAGCTGGTGAAAGCACTGGGCACGCTGTAATTGGGTTGGGGTTCTTGCTGCCAGTGGGGGGGGGGAAGGGGTGTCTCTTTCCTTGAGTAATGACCTGGAATTCGATCACGTGGCTTTTATTAGATTGTGAGACTGGAAGCGTAACCGTGCAGGATCAAAGAGAAGCCGGCACTGCCGCAAACCAGGACCTGCAGGGCTGAGGAAGAGGAGCCACTCTGGGAGATGAAAATCCCCCCCAGCAGGCTGCTGGGGGACTCCAGCTCCTAATGATGGAGCTTCTCTCATGCAGCCCTGATGCCTCAATGGCTGCTGAAGGGACAACAGGCTCCTCTGCCGAGCTGCCACCAGCCTCTGGGCCCACTCTGCCCTGTGCCATTAGCCAGGACCTCAGTACCAGGATTTGGACTCACTGGAGCTCAGTCAGCCAAAGGGAAGGTCCTGGACACAGCCTGTCCCAGCATGTCCTAGGGGCTGCAGGTGGTCCCAGCAGGGCTGGCGCTGGCAGCAGCACCAGGTGCCACAGCAGCCCCACTCACGCAGGCGCTGGGGCTGCCGAGGGTAGTGCTGGGACCGGGCAGGACGGGCAGGGAAAGCAATTGCGGCAGTGATTAATGGCACACGGGCAGAGCTGACAGCTCGTGGTACCCACGATGGCAGGGAGCAGCTGGATCCTTCACTCCCAACAGGCTGCTCTGGGCCCCCTGGCTTCGCCCAGGGCTCTGGGTGCCGGCCGGGCTGCGGGAGCCGTGCTGGCCGCTCCTGCCGTGGCCGCTCTCCCCGCTCCGGCCGCTGCTGCAGTGGGGAGGGCTTGCGGCCCGCTCGGACATTCCGGCAGCATCGCTGGGTTTATTAAGCTAATAAAGCAACGTTAAGTACCCGCGCAGTGGAGCCCCTTGAGGTCTCCTGATGTGCAGAGAGGAGCCGGGGGATGCCGGAGGCTCGGCGCCGATGATTGGTCTGTCACGCTAATGGATGGAGAGGAGCAGGTAGCACTGCGCCAGGCGGCTGCGGGGCGGCCGCTGCGGCACCGGGTGTGCGGCTGCCGCTCCTCGTGAGCCCTCTCTGCCGTGCCCCTTGGTGTCCCTTTGCGCTCTCCTGGGGACTACTGGCCCTCAAGGGGCTGCACAATCAAGGCATATTGGTGGCATCTCCCCCAGCCACCCCTGGTGCCTGCGGCTGCCCAGTGCTGGAGGCGAGCAGAGAGAGCGTTGTCTCACTCTCTGCCTGGGGCTCCACTCCGTTCCTGGCCCTGGGGAGCTGCTGGTTTTTAAAATCAAGCAAGTTTTAAAAACCTGGCCACAGATTGATAGAGAAACACTTGATCCTGAGTACCTCATGCTCCCACAGGGTTTGTGAGGGGCCCAGAGCACCCTGGGATCACCCGGATCACCCTCCCAGCGCTGCTGTGCGTTCCTGTGGATCCTGGTGGCAGGCAGTGCTCCAACAGCATGCAAAGCAGGCCCTGTGTAATAGATAATAATTAATAGACTGCTCTGGTGGCAAGCTAGGTAAGTAGATAAATAATTTTAATTATCCTTGGGGAGGCTGTAAAATTCACACACAGCCCTTTATTAAACTCTCTGTTTACAACAGTCATTTATATTGTGTGTCATTTTGCATAAAACCCCCTTGGGGCCAAATAACACCGTGTAACACCGTCCCTGGCACTGCCAGTACCGCTGCTCCTCGGGAGCTGTGAGTGGGAGTGCAGTGAGCAGGGACTTGGGGACATGGACACCCCATAAAGGGGCAGCTCTGGTCTCCCCTTGATGTGCTCACCTGGAGCTGAGAATCCAGGTGCTGCACCCCAGCCCTGCTGAGTTCTGCTTGCCTGGGGATCCCTGGGGGGTCCCCCCAGACCCCAGCTCTTTCCCAGCAGAGTTGATGGTTTTGTGCTGATGGCAGGGTAATTTTTCCACCTTTTTTTGCGCATGTCTCTCAAAAGAACATAAATTCCAAGCTGTGAAATCCCGCTGCGTCAGCAGTCTGCAAAATGAAGTGATATTAAACGTGACAAAAGTCTCTCTAATTCACCCTGGCCAGTTCCTGCTTCCCTCCCTGAAGCTGTAATTGAGAATTGGAAGAATGGAGATTGCCATTGTCCCTGCCTGGAATCCACCGAGCCATCCAGGCCTACAAATCTTATTAATTAAGGATTATTTACAAATAGCTCTGCTCTGGCTGTGCCACACACGCTGCCCTGTGCACACGTGTGTTCTCCCTCCTGTCGCATGCATGTTCACCTGTGCTCCCTGAGCCCCTCAGCTCTGGAGCATCTGCTCTTCAAGGGCTTCAGGGGTGGTTTTGCTAGGACAGGGGGATGCAGGAGTGACCTGTGACCCTCAGTGTGACCCCCATGTGCCCCTCTCTGTGGCAGCAGAGCCACTGCTCACTTGCCGCAGAGACCTCGTTTGCAGAGCTCTGCACTCCACGTACTCATCCTATTTCCAGTGGCAGATTCTGGCAGAGTCCCTGCCAGCATCAGGACGAGTCTTTGGGGATTTGAAGTCACTTTCACAGGAACACTGTGCATTTCTCTGCTCCTGGATGGGTTCTATTGAGGGTGTTTTCAGTGCTGGAGGGGCCGAGTGATGCTGCTCTGCCACCAGAACTGGCTGGGCTTTGCCCAGTGCCCTTTGCTCACCTGGCCAAGGGGATGTGTGACCAGGATGCCCTGTAGCCCCTACCTGTGCTGGGCAGGCTGTGAGGAAAGGATTTCTGTTCTCGGGAGCAGCAGCTTCCCTGGTGAGCACTGGCAGGTGGCTGGGTGGCCACTGACCCATGGAGCAGCTGCCTGGCACAGCACTTATAGAGGGTCAGCAGAGCATCCCAGCAGCAAGGAGGAGGGGGCTGTGCCAGGTGGGCTGTCATCAGCCCTGGGTGGGCTGTCATCAGCCCTGGGTGGGCTGTCACCAGCCCCAGAAAGCTGCTGGGCACCTCTCCTGCACTGCAGCAGGTGCTGCCACCCCAGTGCTGTCCATGCTTGCCCTGCTCCAGGCAAGATGAGGGATGAAACTCTGCGGAAGGTCGTCAAATAATTGTAGAGTTTAATATCTCCACAATGGGGCTGACATTTGTGTTGTTAATTTTAAAACACTTTATTTCTTCTCTGTTAAGTCAGACTAATTTTGAACAAGCTGAATAATTCTTCCTCCCTAACTATGGGCTCGTGTTTGGTTGTTTCCTTGCCCATTTGGTTTTTGTTCCTGTCATGGGAAGGTCAGTGAGATGGCAGGACAGAGCGCTGTGCCATGCCAGTGTTGCCTGTCCAGGTGATCCTGGGGTGTCCCCACAGACAGGCAGCTCTCACTTTGTTTCCTCTGGAGTACACAGAGACCCGTGCTGCCCACAGACAAGGTACAGGGAGTGGTTTGGGAACCTGGAGCAGGGGTTGTTTGGGGTCTTAGTGCAGGAAGGAGCATTCCCCCACCCTGCTGGGCCAGGGCTATCAGTTTTTTTTGTAATCAATGGTATTGATGCCATGCGCACTGAGGAGGCCACTGGAGGGCTGTTCTTCCAAATCATTACATTTAGAGCTGAACTATCCCCTTTCATATAAATCCTGACAAATAAAGATAAAACAGGACCTTCCCTGTAGAGCTGCAGCCCAGAGTCAGGATTGGCACTGTTTGGGGCACCCATGTCTCGGGATGAGCAGGGCCTGACGTGCCAGAGACAGAAAAACTGCTCTAGAAGGACTGTCACTTTTGGGTCCCCTCTGCAGCATCCCTCAGTGGGACAGGAGACCTCCCAGGGGTCTCTCCATGCCTAACACCCAGAGGGCACGGGACACACTTTGGGGATAGACCCTAAATGTGAGCATCCTGATGGCATCAGTGGGAGCAGGAGCACCCCATGGCATCTGCGGGGCAGGATGTGCCTGATTTCCCTGGGGTTGGTATCCCTGCTCATCCTGGGGGTGCAGGCTGTGTCCTCTGCAGCTGGGCATGCAGAGCTGCCCCTGCCTGGGCACCCACGGGTCCAGCACAGTGGCTGCAGCTGGGCTCAGCAGAGAGGGGGCTCTTTCTTTCCATTTACTTTTGTCATTTTTCGTTTCAAGATGAAATTAAGCTACATAAAGAAAACCCCAGCCTTTTTTTTTACAGCACTGCATCAGTACATCCCTCGAGGGGAAAACACTCACATGAAGGTTTTCCTGCACTCTGCTTGTCCTCGTGTCTCTGCTCTGCGCTTTCAGAGCGCTCGCCCCTGGCCAATTCCCCTCGCATTGGGTTTGGTGCTTTGGGGTTTGTTTCTTTTTTTTGCTATTGTTTCCAATCAATTTCACAGTGGGTTTGTGGTCGGGATAAAAGCCTCCCCTGCTCTCCGCTCGCCTGGCTGCGTTTTGTGTAGCTGTGTCCCTGCTGATGCCACCCCGGGGTGAGCGGGGTGGGTGGGTGCTCCCCATCCATGGCTCACCTACGTCTGCTCCAGGGCTCACCCACCTCTGCTCCAGGGCTCTCCCCGTGCCCAGATGTCCACAGCCAAGGATGCCCCGATAGCCATGATCTTCTCTCACAGCCTCATCCTGCTCAGCTGCTCCATGTTTCTGCAGGCTCCTCCAGCCACTCTGCTACCTGTGTCCCTGCTGGCTTCATCCCAGGCATTCTCCCAGCTCCACATCCTGGTGTCATCCCAGAGTGGCTCTGTCTCCTTGTCCCACCAGGTTCTTAGGGAGAGGCTGAGCCACAGGTTAATTTACAGTGTGTGGGGAGCGTGGAGGGGAAGAGCGTCTGCCCGCTAAATAAGTCATGAAGCCGGATCCCAACAGCACAATTAGAATCCTCCGTTAATGATTATTTATGGGGCCGGGAATGCTTATTTAACCTGACTATATTAAATATTAAACCAAATTATAATATTTATACCAGTATTTACAACAAAAGGGGGCAGTGGGTGGCTGGGGCAGCAGCAGGGGAGTTAGGTGAGTGAGTGAGTGAGGTGTGCCTAGTGTCACAGGGGTCGTGGGGACCAGAGGAGCAGTCATGGCTCTGTCCCTTACCCCAGCCCAGCCATAGCCTTTAATGTAAGTGGCAGGAATGCTGCTGGAGGAAGAGGAAGCACTTTTGGGTGGGAGATGGTGCCTTCTAAGAAAGAGAAATATCAGTCATCAACTGGGACAGTGGAAGCTAAAGGAAACCCCGAGCTGGCATGGGGTTAGAGGGATGTGCTGTACCCAGAGCAGGGCTTTGCTGCTTTTCTCCCCCTTGGAGCTGGAGGTGACAGCTGGGCCTTGGGGACTCCGCTTGGGGCTCTCCCTGTCCCCACTCAGGCTCCCAGCTGCCTGTGCCCAGTGGCTGCCACATACTGGAATGCAGCTTCTTACAGTAGAGCCTCTGTAAGGGCCACCGGCCCTCGAAGCTGCACGAGATCAGTGCAGATCCTTCTGTCCTCCTGAGCTGCTGTGATTTTTGGTTCTGCAGCCTGTTGCAGATAAAATGATGATTAAGGGGTCCCACCCTATAAGCAGACAACCATGTTGACCTTATTTAGGCTCCTAATCAATTTGCCCCGGTGTGATTAATTGAGATGCTTGCCATTGATTTTCTGTGAGACAGGAGTGGCTGAGGTGGGATTCAGTGGGATGCCTGCAGGGAGATCTCTGCAGTGGCTGTGCAAGGCTGAGCTGTGGAGTTCTCAGCCAGGCAGGATTATCCCAGCTCTCCTCACTGCCCATGGGAGGTGTGAGGGCTGGTCATGGAGCTCCAGGTGGGATTTGCACTCCCTGGGAGCCCTCCTGCATCCCGCAAATGGTGCCGTGGATACGGGACCTGGGAAGGATGATGTGCTCTTCTGAGTGAGCCAATAGCTTGGGAAAGAGTCCCCATAGCCGGTGCCACTGTCAAACCCTCTGCAAGGGGTGGTGTGACCCCTCCCCGAGGTGTGACCCCTCCCCAAGTGTCCCCAATGGGGGTGCTGTGGGATCACTCAGCACCATGACCCCCATGGAGCTGCCAGAGTGGGAAAGGCCCTGACTGGAGCCACCAGCTGGGAATGAGGGACCTACAGCACGGATGGTTGGAAAGGATTTTCTAGCTAAATTGCTGAGCAGATGGATTTACCCTGGACTGGTCCTTGTGGACTCTGGAACATTTTCTCTTCTGTCACAGTTCCTTTTTATGGCCTGCCATTTGCTCCAGCAAGCAAGAAGTGAGCCCTTGGCACCCGGCTCCTGCGGTTCAGGAACACAGTGGCTTTGCTGCCGGGAGCCACGGCTCCTTTTCAGGAAAGTGCTGGGGCCTGGCAGGATGCCCCTGCCCACTCTGGCTCCCTGGGCACGTGGGGGCTGACAGGGGCCGGAGGGGTGGGAAGGGGCAGCGCCGGCCGAGGCAGAGAAGCTGGCAGCTGCCGGCACTGGGGGATGCTGTGCCAGGGACACAGCCGTGGGTTTATAACCAACAGATCATTGTAGTGATCACCTGCAGCGGGGCTCCAGATGGGAGGCTGTGGCACAGGAGAAGCGTGAAGCCCCGTCCCAGCTTGGCAGCTCTCTCTGTGGTGGCAGCATGGGCAGAGGGACAGTGGTGACCCCAGGGAGGGGACTGGGTTTTCCCCTTGCTCTGCCATCCGTCCTTCCATGCAGTGATTCCATCATCAGCACTTCCACATGGGGATTCCACCAGCTCTTTTGGCTTCCACTGTCCCAGCTGATGGCTGATATTTCTCTTTCTTAGAAGAAGGGGAAGGACAACACAATCTTCCACCCAAAGTCCTTCCCTTTCCTCCAGCAGCATTCCTGCCATTTACATTAAAGGCTAGAACGGGTTGGAGTAAATGGAGCAGGTTTGCAATTAGTTTTCCAAGTACTTATCTCATTAAAGTAAATGAATTATTGATTTAGTGACACTCATGCTTTTAGTGAGCGGCACAGTGCCATCCCTGCTCCGTTGCTGGCTCCCTGCAGCTGGCCCTTGCACGCCTGCTCTCATGAGCACACGTGTGTGGGCGTGTGGGCAGCGAGTGACCGCTCTGCCTCCTCCTGGGCTTTGGAGCCAGCACAGCCAGTGCTGGCCATGTCCAGGGGAGCAGGAACGTGGCTTTGTGAGGGACTCTGCTGAGGTGTGGGTGGGAGCAGAGCTCACGGGGAGGGATGGGCTGGGGACCTGGAATGCTGCTGTGAACATGGCAGCTGTGCTGGGACACCTCCTGCCAACCCATCCGTGCTGTGTGGAGGATGACAAGGGAGGGAGGAAGGCAGCTGACCCATGCCATTAGAGCTTGGCTCACCCAGGGTCTATTAGTGCAGCACAGGGCTGGCATAGGGCTGCCAGGCAGTGTGAAGGGGCTGGAGCTGCCTGTGGCTCCTCTGACCATCCCAGCACCTGCAAGGGCAGGGAACAGGGAGACTGGGGGGTGCTCAGGACTGGCGATGTCTGTCAGAGCGTGGATGCAGGAGGATGAAGCACTGACGGGCTGTGCTGGAGCCAAATGCTCATGTCTGAACCTGCCACTCCCAGCCAGCTGCTGATTCAGCACTTTTGCACTTTTCTGTACAGAGATTTAATCTCTCCTGTAAGATGAAATGCTCCATTAATAGAAACCTGCCTGCTCAGAGCTGCCCCTCGCCACTGTCCAGGCAGGAAGGGCTGCAGTGTCCTGCTGGGGCTGTCGATGCTGGCAGCACAGCCGGACATGCTCCCCCGTAGTTCCTGTGCCCCGTGTCTGAGGGGGGTGGGATGGGGGGCCGTGGGACAGATGCCAGTGGGATGCCAGGAGTGCCAGACTCCTCGGGCAGTGCCTGCTGTGCCAACGGGTGCCAGGTGGCTCTGCCGGCGGTTCCGTGAGTGGCTCGGACGTTGGAAGCGCTTTGATGTCCTCACTGGCTGGAAGGAGCTGGTGATGCCACAGGAGCCGCAGTCAGCAAGTGGGAGGGGGTGGCGGTGACCAGCAGAAATCGCAGGAAGGGTTTTGGCTGGGAGGTTCACAGCTGTTGCTCCAACGGGGTTTGGTGAGCAGCAGTGTTGGCGTGGGCTGTGCCGAGTGTGGCAGTGCCGCGCTGTCACCTCTGCCCCCGAGGGACCTGCACGGGAGCTGGAGCTCAGCCCTGTGCCAGGACCCTGCTGGGCCCCACAGCCACGTCAGCCCCCCAACGTGGGGGCAGCGCCACGTGTTGTCCCTTGTCCCCAAGATGGGACCACTCTTCCCAGACCTGAGCTGCTGATGGAGGACTCTCCTGAGCAGTCCTGGAGCTGTCCTGGTGCTGGTCCCTTGCCCTCCCCAGCAGGGCTCCTCTGGGCACTGCCCGAGCATCTCATGTCTCACTCAGCTCTTGGCCAGCAGTGAAACGGCCCTGGCTTGGCCACAGGCAGAACGGGACAGTGGGGAAAGCTGTCCTGAGAGCTGCTCTGCAGGAGCCAGCCTCTGCCCCAGCCCCTGCCCCTCCTGCCCCTGCCTCCAACACTGCTGGGAATGGGATGTTTTATATTCCTTAGCTGAAAAAAAATCCCTTCTCATTTAATTAAAAATGTTGACATTGTGCCTGGCCATCCCGCCCGCTGGAGAAGGTGGTTATAAATTAAACATTAAACCTTTAATGGCCCATAAAGAAATATTCGCTGCTGTTCTGTATATGGGGATATAAATAGAGAGGGCTGCGGGGGGAGGGGTGGGACATTATTGTTCTTCAGCCAGATAATCTTTGCTAATTAATTTAATTAAAAGCAAAATTAATTTAGGATTTTTGGTGGAGGGAATGGGGGTTAAAATGTACTTTGAGAAACTACCAAGAAGTTTCCCAGCAGATCAGAGCCACAGGTTGCGGCATGGGGATAGGGGGTGATGGGGTGCAGCTTTCATGGGGTCTGTGCAGCTGGGTGACACAGGGTGCATTCCTTGTGCAGACCCCTGATTCACATCTGGGTGGTTTTAGCTGGCTGGGGATCACCTGTTCTGGCAGCGGGGCCCTTTGAGGCTTTGCAAGGCTCCAGGGAGAGCTGGTCAGCCCAGACCTCTGCCAGAACAGCAGGGACTGGAGCAAGATCCCCCCAGTAATGCCCAGAGCTGCTCCTACCTGCCTCCCATCCATGCCAGGGCTTTCCCTCTCCCAGTCTGGACAGGGAGGCTCTGACTGAGCATCCCGCTCCCTGCGGTGCCGAGACCACCAGAGGTTTCTGCCTGGGCTGGAGCTGGGCTTGGCAATTCCCTGTCTGTGCCAGCAAGCATGGCACATCCTGGCTGAGGCACATCCCAGTGCTGTGGGGAGCTTCTCAGAAGGCACCTTCCTTGGGAAATGCGTTTGGGAAACGCAGCGTTACCCATCGCTGAGCCTCCCCCAGGAGCTCACGGCGCCAATTATTCATTGCAGAGCAGGAGACTGGGCTCCCAGCACTCCCAACACTCACTCCCAGCCCTGCTGCTGGAGTGCTCTGGGTCTGCTGTGCCGTCTCCTGATCCCAACCGGGATCCTGGTAGGCGCTTCCTTGGCGGAGCTGTGGAAGAGCTCAGGAGCGGTGCCTGGGGGCAGGGGCTCTGCCAGGCCCGCAGGTGCAGGGGTGTCATCACGCTGCTGGGAAACAGGGAGTTCCCAACCATCCTTTTTAGGACACCCACGTCCCACAGCCGGGTCTGCCCTGGCCTGGGGGAAGGGGAAACCCCCACCCTGGTGAATGCATCATGCTGGGTCAGAGTGTTTGGAGGGTTTTTGTCATAAGAGTGCTAATGGAAGTCAGCACCAGCCTAATGAGCTGTAGTCCTCCATGAATCTGATTCATTGAGGCAGGAATTACCATAATTGATTATCCTGCTGCGGAGCTGAGAACCATGTTTGCTAACACGAGTGCCTGGGGGCAGCCTCTGTGCTTCCTGAGCCACCCCTCCGGACCCTCCGTGGGCCAGGTGCTCACTGGGATCAGCCGTGAGTCCGGAGCAGCATCCAGGCACAGGGTCCCTGCACCCACACCTGGCACCCCCATCTTGGGGTGCTGCTCCTGCAGTGAGGGCTGAGCATCATAGCTCCAGTGGCTGGGAGCAGAGCTGCTGGGCAGGTGGGATTCAGCCCTTCCAGGCCTCCGAAGGAGTGGGAACAGACACACACAGCCCCCCATCATTCTTGAACCTCTGCTGGGATGTATCAGCCATTCTCATTATTTCTGAGGGTCAAACGTGATTGATGAATGTTTGTGTTGGCCATGCTGCGAAAGCCAATTAGTTGAAGTGCAGCTTTCAGGAAGTTTTCTTTGAAATTTGGCTTAATTTCCAAGAAGTGCCCAGAGCCAGGACAGCAGCGGAGCTGTGTGCCGCAGGGATGGCTCCTCACAGGAGGATGTCACAGTGCTGGGGTGGGCAGAAGGTTTGGGACACACCAGCCGAGATGTGCAGCCAGCATTTCGATGGCAGCTGTTCCTTGTCCCACCCCGTGGGGGTGTGTGGGGCTGTGCTTGCAGGGTTTTGGGGGAGCTGAGGAAGGGGCCCGTGGTCTGTGGGAGCTGGGTTGGGTTCCAGGCACACTAGTGGCAGGGGTTCCTGCTCCCATCACCCTGGGCACGGTGCTGGTAGGCGCTGATGCTGCTTGGCCACCCTGGGCTGCGCCCCTGGCCCGGCCACCAGCTACTGACCAGCACAGGCTTCCACAGCAGCTGGGAAATAACACTCACATCCATGCTCATATCCCAGCATTGTGCATTGACTGTAACAGGTTAGTGATGATGATCATTGATTTTAATTCTTCCTCCTCTCCCCTGTCTTTTCTAGAGAGCTCAGTGCAAGCACCACGGGAGGAGCTGGGCTGAATAAAAGGTATGGAGGGTTCAGATCCCAGTGGCTGCATTGGGCTCTGCCTTGGCTACTCCCGGGGTCCCTCCTGCATGCCAAACCTGCATGTGTGGGGCTGGCCATGGGTGCTTGGTGCGGGGCTGGCCAGGCCAGGGCAGCTCCCTTAGCCTGTGGCACAGGGATCAGGCAGGGGCTGGTGGGCACAGAGCATGGGCGAGGAAGGCTGTCCACTCCCCTCTGCCAGCGGCCCCCGGCTCCCCCCTGGTGTTGAGCCCCACGCAGGAGTGATGTGAAGCCATGGGTCCTGCATGAGGAGAGCTGAGACTGACATGCCTGTGAGTGTCCGTGTGTGCTGACTTGCTGTCCATGCTCTGAGGGCTCCCAGGAGCCATCCCTGGAGGAGACAGGGACCCTGTCCTTACTGGGGGCAAAGAGCAGCCCACAGCCCCATTCTGGTCCTGACCTGGCAGTTGCCCACTGCAGAAGATGTTTGTCCCCAGGGTTCTGGGAGGTGTCACAACAGCTCATAGTGTCCCGGGGCTGAGGCAGGTCATGGCTGATATGTGTGGAAGGTGGGCCAGACCAGATGCCCTCTGCCAGCCTGGTGCCCACTGGTCAGGTGTGGATGGCTCCTTCCTGTCCTACCCTCACATTGCTGGACTTCACAGCAGTAGGAGGATCCCATCACAGAGGGGACACTGCATCTCCCCAAGGTCCATTCCACTGAGTACAGTGTAGCCCGTGCTCCCCTGTCAAAGCCGGTGAAGCAGGGGAGCAAAGAAAGCCGAGGGGCTGGAGAGGATGAGTCTGGTGCATCCATTGCTCTCAGCCTGGCACGGGCTGGGGGTGCCAGTGGGACCAGGGTGTGATGGGGGCCAAGGCAGTGGCCCTGTGCTACAGGAGCTGCCAACACACAAAACAATGAAGAGGTGTCTGGCAAGGGAGCACTCCCATCCTTGGCACACACAGGCCAAGGACGGGGGTGACTTGCTGGGAGGGGATTGCGGTCTGGAAGAGTCCTGAGATGCCGTGGGAAATGTGGAAAAAGAGCTACTAGAAGAGCAGAAAGGCTGGGTGGGGGCAGAGCCAGGGTGAACGGGACGAAGGCTGGGCTGTAGCTGTGAGCCTGGGGGCACGTGCTGGTCAGCGGTGAGGGCTGTGGAGCCGGGGCTGCCCCCGCCTCTGGCACCCGAGTGTTTGCTGATGTCTTGGTGGTTCAGTTCCTGTGCTGGGGCGGGGTCTTTGCTCCCTCCCAGCGTCCTGCTATGTGTCGGGTCGAGGTCACAGATTAGTCCCGGGGCTGTGGGTGCCGGAGCACGCTGGGCTGTGGCCGCTGGTTGCGTCTGGAGAGGTGGAGGGCAGCAGACGGGGTGTCCTGCGGCTCAGCTGCTCCGTGCCCGGTCGGGGTGGGAGGTTTGGGATGTGGCATAGGGGCTGCGGGCTCTGTTTGTGCAGGTGTCGGGGGCTGCAGCGGGAGAGCGTGGAACGGGGCTGGGAAGGGAGTTGGGGAGGAGCTCCTGCTGGTGCCCCTGCCCTGGCTCCAGGATAGTTCTGTGCCCTGCCCGGTGACCCCCCAGGCTCTGTCTGCTGGTGATAGAGGGGTTTCATCCTGCTGCACTGGGCCCCTCTGTCTGTCCCATGCGGCAGGGCTGGAGAGTCTGGCAGGCTGGGGGGGACTTCAAGTCGCAGCTGGGGCTGCACTGACAGGGCACAGAGGGAGAGGAAAGGGTTTGGATCACTGAGATTTAAGAGGGAGCAGGGAGCCCCCCACCCCAGCTGCCTGCAGTGGTGCCTCTGCTGCTTTATCACCCTCTCCTGGTGCTGAATTATTGAGAGTGTTGCTCTCGTTTATTGCCGTGCTGGAGGAGAGCTGCCTCCAGCCTGGTGCTGCTCTGAATATGATTATGGGGCTGGAGATGTCAGAACCGGCTGGGGCCCCGGGGACCAATCTGCTGCCCCCCGCACTCCTCTGCCTCCCTTATCCTTATTTATTCCCTCACTACCACGCCTGGTTCAGTGCTCACGGTCCCCTTACTGCTTTCACTGCGCCATGCCCCTGGAGGACAGAGATTCAGTGCCCGAGGAGCAGCACTGCCTGGCTGCCGAGCCTGCACCGTGTGCCAGGGGCAGCTGGGGCTGCTGTGCAGGGCCCCCTGCGTTATCCCCACGGGCCACTCCGTGGGCAGCTCTTCGCTGTGTCCCCGGTCCTGCTGCTCTGTCCCGGGGGTCTGCAGGGGGGGCCGTGCTGGGGCTCAAGGAACGAGTGGCTGCCCTGGCGTTGGTGGGGATTTCTGGGTGCCCTCTCGCACTGTCCATGGTGGCCTCATGCCGGTCTCCGAGGACTGTCCCCATTGCTCCCCATTGCACACGGGGGCTGGGAGCTGCTGGCTCTGTCCCCCTCGGGCCGCTGCTCGGCTGCTCCCAAAAAAGGGAGGGACGCTGGACCTCCCAGGACAGATCATCCCAGCCGAACCACGGCTGAGCATCTCTGCCGGCCAGGACCAGCGATGGGAGCGCGGGGTGATGGAATCCGCTGCGGCCGGTGGGGGCCGGGAACCGGCTGGCAGCTCGCAGGTTAACTGTGAGCGGCGGATTCCCTTATTGACAGGGTAGCTTGAAAAATGCTGAGGCAGGACTTCGGCTCCTCGGAGTGTCAGCGGGAGCCCACGCTGCGCCAGCGAGCGCCCACACTGCCGCTGCCGTGGTCCCCAACGCCCAGCCCGGTCCCGGACCCTCTCCCCAGCACCCCTCTCACTCCTGGGCTTGGCGTCCCCTCACACACTCGCCCTTCCCTTTGCTCCTCGAAGACACTGGAGAGGATTTAATTTTTTTCTTGCTCTCCCATTTTTCCCTGGGGTGGATAAGGCGCTGCCCACCGGGGCTACCCCCGGCCGCCGTCCGGCCCCTGCCCTCCGCCAGCAGCATGCCGGGGGCTGGACTCTGGCTCTGAGCTGCGGCTCTGAGCACTCACGCCGTGAGGGAGGGAGGCGAGCGCGCAGGGCTCCGGGACCGCCGGCCTTCGGAGCCGGACAGGCGTAGGGGATAGAGCCCAGCCAGGAGGAGCGGTGGCCGGTGCAGCCCGCGTCGGGAGCAGCCCATCCCTCTGACCCCCGCAGAGCGCCTCAGCCCCCGCCGCTGACATGATGATATGTTTCTAGGTAGGTACCGCCGCCAAGGGTGGGCACTTCCCTCCTTGTCTGCCGAGGTTTCGCTCAGGATTGGGGTGGTTTCACACCGTTGCCGCTCCCTGGCTGTGCCGCCATCCAGGGAGAGCTTCCCCCTCTGCTCAGCCACTCACTGCTCACGGCTGGCAGCAGCAGGCAGGGATGGGCTGCAGAGCTAGAGACAGGCTGGCGTTGGGAAGGACACTGCCTGGGGGTCCTGCCTGGACACTGCGGCCTTGTCCCTGCTGAGGGCACCCCGAGCTGCCCTCCTGCCTCTGCACTGCCCTGTCCAAGCCCCATGTGGTGCCAGCCATCGGCAGAAGCTGCCTCCCCTGCCCAGCACCAAACCCTTGCCCCAGCTGTACTTTGGTGGTCACTGGTGGGCTCTGGCGCCTGCCTGGAGGCTGTCCTGGGAGGGGCACGGGTCTGTGGTGACAGTGGGACATTCAGGTGATAGGGCTGTGCGCAACAGCAGCCCCCTCTCACGGTGCCCACCCAGGATCTTGACAGATGCTCATGGAGCAGCCCCCACATTTTACCCAGGCCTGAAATTCCCGAGGCTACTGAGGGGAACCTACCATGGGGTGCCTGAGATCCCCTTGTGGAACCCCGAGTCCCTCCACAGCAGTCCCTGCTCAGGGGTTTTGAGTTTGGGGGGATGCATAGTTTTGTTCCCCTACTGAGCCCAGAGCAAGGGCATGGCTGGGGAGGGGGCTGGGCTTGGGGGGCTCAGCTGTCCCTGCACTCTTAGAGCACAGAGGCCATGGCTGGAGTGGGGACAGGCTGAGACCTACCTGGCCATCTTGAGAGCTTTGTGCAGGGATGGAGAGGAGGGGATGTGGCAGGGTCTGTCCGGGCCCTTTGCGTGGGGCTGGGACACTGAATGTGGGTGTGAGCCCCAGCCTGGGTGCGGCTGCTACAGCGAGCAGAGGGGAGGAGGGGCTGGAGCAAACAGTCCCCCATGGACTACGCTCCCTCCCCAGAGCTGCAAGAGCTGTATCAGGCTCTACACCATCCAAGGGTCTTCCCATGGCGTTCCAGCCCATCAACTGGGGCTGAAAGCCAGTGGCACCAGCTCCTTCCACCTGCTCCCTCCCGCTCCCTCAGAGATGGCGAGGGACTGGGGGGCTGCAGCAGTGTGGTGGGGCTTACACACTCCAGGGAGTTGTCCTCGCCTGTATTTGGGAGTAGGGAACAAAGTGAACAGAGGCAGGCAAAGGGGGATGTGGGGAAAGGAGATTGTGGGAAGGAGGAAGAGGATAATGCAAATTCATTGTTTCTCAGGGAAGCAGCTTTCAGGTGTAAGGTGCTTTGTCATGAGGGTTGTCAGTGCTGCCACAGCTCCAGAGCCTGTCAGGGCTGGCAGAGCCTCCTGCCTCGGTGCTAATTCTGCCCAGGGACTGAACCACCCCCCACAGCTGCGAGAGCAAAGCAGAGCCGTGTGACTGCAGAGCTCGGCTGAGCAGGCACGGCAGCCTGCGGTGTCCATTCCCATGGGAGCTCCAGGCACAGCTTCCCACATCTGTGGGGCTGTGGGGCAGTGGCACTCCAGGGTCTCTGTTCCCTGTCCCATGCGGTGCACAGAGCCAGCCAGCCTGGGACAGCCAGTCCTGGCACCGCATGGTGGTATCCCCAGCTCTGCTGGGAAGGGCAGGGCGAGGGCTGTGCTCCCAGCAGAGCAGTGAGCGTCATTTCTTGGCATCGTGGGCGTCCCTCTGTCGCAGCGTGGGAGGAAGCAGAGGGTCTGGTGTCCCTGCATGGCAGGAGCGCTGTGGTGGCTGTCATCAACACCTCAACAGGCTGAGAGGCCAAAGCAAAGTGTCCTCAAATGAACAGTAATTCCAGAGAAATTAAGAGCAAGGGGAAGAAGAGGTCTCTAAACATTACAATTTATAAAGTTTGCCCTGGGTCACAGTACCTGTCTAACACTAACATCCTGTCTGTGCATTTAAAAAATCTTATTATGAGGATGGAATGTTTGCTTCTGGAACACCTCCAGCCTGGTGCTTCCCCCTGCCCACCTCACCTGACTGCTGCTCAGGTGGGTCCCAGCCCAGTGCCAGTGCCCACACTGGCAGTGCCACAGGCACCCCTGCTTGGGGTGGCTTGGAGTCCTCCTGTTGTGTCCCACGTGCTGGCACCCTAGGGGCTTCTGCTAAAGCCCCCCTGCAGTGTGTGGGGCATAGCCACCTGCCGGTTCAGAGGGCACAATTTTTTGGGAACCCTTTGTCAGACAGGGGAGTTGGTTTCGGGGAAGAGGGGGACTCTGGGAATGTGGCGTTTCAGGTTCCTGGTCTGCAGTTGCTCCTTCCTTGCATCATCCCCCAGCAGTCCTGCATCATCCTCCATCATTCCTTCCTCCTTCTCACTCTGTGCTGGGCCTGCTGTATGTGGCAGTGGTGGTTCTGGCCCCGGCAGTGGTGGCCATGGCCCTGGCCCCGGTGACCGTGCAAGCAGGGTGCAGCCAGTCCAGCTGTGGCCCCCTGCTGCTGCCCACCAGGCCTGTAAGCTCGAGGTGCTCGGCAGCAGCTGCTCTGCCACGGTGCTGTTGCTGCAGGTTAATTTTCATTAAATCCAGGGAGCCTAATTGCCATTTCATGTAAATATTTTATCAAGTGAAAGGGCTTCAGGAAGGGCAGTGCAGGCAGAGGCAGGAGCCAGGCACAGTGACAGGCTCTGGCTCTTGCTGCCCAGCCAGGTTGTGAACTGTGTCCCCTGTGCCTCCTGCAGGGAGCCAGAGCACGGGTGGGGCTGGCTCCTGAGGTCCCTGTGCCCAGTTGTTCGTGCTGGGTGATGGGGGACATGGGACGTCTGCAAGGAGGTGATATTTTGTGGAGAGCACCGGAGCTCCCATCCCTGCCCATGTGGCTCAAGGGCAGAGGAGGAGGGGTGACACGAGAGGCCTTGGAACACCCCCAGGTGCCAGCCCAGCCGCTCTCCTGCTCTGCACAGTGCTGGCAGCTCTGGCCAGAGCCTGACAGATCCCCAGGCCCCATCCTGTTCCCCCACAGTGGGTCAGGAACATCTCAATGAAGTGATTTTTTTTCCCTGGATCCCATTAAATTTCCACATGCTTTCCCTGCATTCCTGCTCCCATCCTCCTGCTCCCATCCAGCTGCTGTCTCAGATGCTGTTTGTGCTTTAGTCACAGTCCCCTCCTCACCTGGTGAGGTCATACCTGGGTGCTCCATCTTTGGGAATTCAGAGCAGGCAGTGTCTGCAGTGACCTCTGAGAGCTGCGGGAGGAGGAAGGAGCAGGGAAAGACAGAGAGGTTTCACAGGGTGCCAAGGAGGCTTGTCAGTCCCTTCTCGCTGTCCTGCTCTGTGCCCCGTGTTGGGGCCATTCCTGTGACTGAGGTTCTGGGGACGTGGGACCTTCCTTGCCATGGGACGTTCCTGGTCACGCAGCAGCTCAGATCTGTCAATGCCTTAATCTAATTCCTTGATGTCTTTGAATAACTGCTGATGAGCTTTTAATTAATGAATGTCACGGCTTGGGGGCATTTTGGAGCGGGTGGGAGGAGAGGATTAGGTTGGTCCTGCTGTCACTGGGTGCTGGTGGGCTGCCAGTACTGCACTCGCAGGATGACCCTGGGGAGGCTGATCTTGCCAGTCCAGCCACAATGGCCCTTGTGGCAGAGGTTGTGTCCTGCCTGATCTGCAGCCCTCCTTGGGAGCTCTCCTGAATGTCAGCATCCTGTGGGAATGTGCTGCAGGGACCATGGGGTCCTGTTAAACACCAGACACTGGGACAGGCAGTCCCCCCATGGCTGTGCATTGTCCCCCCCAGCAGATGCAGGGGCACTGCATCGTCCCCTGCTGCTGGGAGAAGACAGGTCCCAGTAAGAACCTTGGTGCCAGGTGCTGGATTTCCCATGGCATCCTGTGGGTCAGAATCTGGACATGGAGCTGGGACAGCCCTGGGCTGGCAGCAGCTCTGACGGGTGCTCAGGGCTTGGTGCAGCACGTGCAGGGCCCTTGGCACCTGGATATGCCACAGCCTGTGTGACACCGCATGCTCAGCAGGGCTGGGGGATGGGGCTCCAGGCAGGCCTCTGGGCCTCCTTCCTGGTGGATAAAGTTCCCAAATGGTGGAGTGTGCCCTAGAGGAGAGCTGAGCACTTCTGGCATTTCCTGAGGAGGGGACAGCACTGCACTGGCTGCTTTGGGCACCTCCCAACAGCTCTCGACTGTGCAGCAGGTACATCCCAGTGCCTGGAGCCACCAGATGTGCTGCGCTGTCCCTGGCAGGTTCCCTCAGTGGTTTGGGGGCTGCATGGCCACCATTGCTCCCAGTGCAGGCTCTGTCCCTTGGCTCCAGCACCAGAACAGTGGCCAAGTCCACTCCTGTCCCAGTGCCATGTTGTTCTCCCTCTTCCAGAAAACAAAACCAAGGAGCCCTGAAGGGTTCATTTAAAATAAATAAAAAACTGGGAATTGTGCTGATTTGAAGGAAAGGCAGCCCCATCCTGCGTAGGGGAGCGCAGCACCAGCCCAGCCCCAAAGGGCAGAGAGAGATATGCTGAGAACTGCAGCCCTGTGCAACTTCAGCCTTTGATCATATATCTCACACGTGCCCTTTGCTTTCCCTCTGCTGATATTTATTAGGTTTAATTTTACTGGGCCATGGCTGTAAGTGAGACAGATGGAATGGGGTCTGTGCGCCTGGTGAACACATCTTAATTAAACAGATAAATAAACTTTCATTCCAGGAGGCTTCAGTTTTGGAGGTGCTCCTCCAGGCCTGCGGCTCTGCGGGGCTGGGCACAGCCCTGGTGCCACCACCGGTGCTTCTGGCTGGACTGTGGCACAGTGGCACTGGGAGCAGCAGGGTGAGGGAAACCAGCCAGCAGTGGCCAGCAAGGTGTTCCCCACTGGAGCTGACTGGGGCTTGGTGTCACCCTGCCCGGCCAGTGTCCCCCGGGGCTCCCTGCTGAAGCGGGGCATCTCTGCAGCCAGGCACTCGTGGTGATGGCAGAAGGAGGGAGAGAGGAGACTCCAATGCTCCTGAGCTCCAGAGCTATGCCCGTTTCGCTGCTGGCTCAGGGCAGTGCCAGCACTTGTGGTGCTGCCACCAGCCAGGAATGCCTTTGAGTCACCCTGGCCAGAGCCGGCGCGGAGGAGGATGGGCAGATTACCTCATCCTGGAGCCAGTTCTTGCCTCACGTGATTTGCTTAGTTGGGCACCGCAAGGCCAGTGTGCCAGGCAGTGCCCTGCCGTTGTCACCTCCAGGAGCTGCAGTGGAGCCAGATCAGCCCAGCACCTTTAGAGCTTCCTGTTGGCTTGCTCAAGGTGTCCCTCGCCCTGCACCAGGGTCTGTGTGGTGCTTGGGTGCGTACAGGTTCCTGGGGGAGCCCCTCTCCCCTCAGCTACATGAAGGGCTGTGGGAAGATGCACTTGTCCCTTTCCGAGCTGTCCCACATCCTTGCCCAGGTGCTGGAATGCACAGGAGAGTGTGGCACCAGGGGCATGGGGGTCCCTGGGAAGGGAAGCTGGAGACCAACAGGAGTGTGGGGTCTGAGCACCACGGTGTGCTGAAGAAGCCACTGCATCTGTCGTGGTCCTTGGGGCTGGAGGGGGAGCGGCCGTAGTGGGACACCCACAGGGAGCAGTGCCCCGGGATGCTGTTGGCAGCAGCTGTCACTGCTGGACCTTTTTGGCACCCAGAACCACAAGGTGGCAAAGCCTCCCTCTGGCCTGGCATCCCTTCCCCAGTTTGGCATCTTGCAGTCCCTTTGGAGTGCAATCCCCCCAGTCTCAGGACCCCCTGGGAGGGGCTGGCACCCCCTTGGCCCCAGACACAGCTTTCTCAGGATGGCTCTTCCAGAGCTGTTTGCAGCAGGTTTTCCCTGTGGCTCTGGGCCGGCCATGCCACACGCTGCTGCTGTGGAGTGTCTGCAGCAGAAGCACTAACTGCTGCGAGTGTACCAGGACACTGCAGCATGTCACTCTGCCTGGGGATACTGTGGAAAATCCCAGCTCCAAACGGCTGGTCGTGTGCTGAAGGCTCCGGCAGAGATGGAGCATCAGCAGCTGCTGGCACAGCCCTGCCTTTGTGCATCACATTTGGCCAAGAGGGAAACTGAGCCGAACCCAGGTTTCGTTTTCCACATGCCCCAGCACAATGCCATCCTGGCAGCCGCGGCACTGCCACGGCTCCGGGGCCGGGCATGATGCGGCGCCGAGGTGTGGGGCGCCAGGGAGGGACCCCGTGGCGGTGCCGGGGCTGCCGCGGGGCCCTGATGGGTGAAGGTGCGAGGTGGGACGGGGACCCGAGCGGGCACATGCCGGCTGTCCCTGGCGGGCACTGGCACGTAGGCTATTGCCATGGCAGCTGTGACAGCGGTGAATGTGGTGTGGATGCGTCAGGACTGCTGGCAGCACCGCAGGCCTCTTGGAAACGCCAAAACACCTCTAGAGCTCTGCCAGGGCTGACCTCTGCCCGCCAGCGGGTGGTTCGTGGGGCAGAGGGTCCCCATCACTCTGGGGAGTGCAGGGAAGGCAGTGCCAGTGGGCAGGGCCCCTCATTCACCCCAAAGTGCAGGGGTCCCCGCAGCCCTCCACGCCTGTGGGGCTGGCGGGCGGGTGGGGGACTCACAGGGCCCTGCCTGGGGCTCGCACACCTTGGCACGGTTGAGCAGCGGTGCCCGGGGCATGCGGGCAGCGGCGAGGCTGCGGTTGATCCGGCAGGGAACGCTGCGGGCTGCCGGCGCTGGCCGCGGCGGCTGCGGGGCCGTGCGTGGCCGGCGGCGGAGGGCCGGTGGCTCCGGGGAGGCGGAGCTGGGGCTGCTGCATGGCTCCCGCGGCCCGGCAGCGCCGGCGTCTCGCAGCGAGAGCGTGGCGGTGTGCACGTGTGCGGCGGTGTGTGCATGGGGACTCCCGCGGCAGCCCTGCCACCGCGGGGGCTGCGCTGCCACCGCCGCCGCTCGGCACGGCTTCCGCGGCGCCCGTGCTGCACCACCCAACTCCCGGTAAGACCCTTCCTCCCGTGGGAGCCGGCGCCGGGAAGGGAGGCGGCTCTGCCCGCTCGGCCGCATCCTGCCCGGCTGCTTCTCCAGCGTGCGGCCGGGGTGGCGAGGGCGGTGGGGAAGCTATCTGCAAGCGGCGGCGGTGGAGGGGTTAAGTGCGGGATCAGCTGTTCTCATGTCATTACGGATTCTCTTCATTTTATACAGAGCTCTGTTTGATGTCTGAATGCACAGGGGACTCCCCCTCCTCCTCCAACTCCCACCCCTTTTATTTCGCTCCCGAGCCCTCTCTCCTTCCTCCTCCCCTTCCTTTCTCTCCCGCTCCGCTCTGGCTCACGCACACCCTTTGCAGACCGTGCGCTCAGTGCCAGTGTCTAATGGCCCCGAAGTGAAGAGCCAAGCGCTGCTCCGGCGGCGGCGCGGCCGGCCTGCCGCAGATGAACCTTCCTAACTAGCGCCGAGGGGTCGGGAGGGACGGCGAGGAGGGGAGAGCCCGAGGGGCCAGCCGGGAAGACGAGGATAGCGGTGGATAGCAGTGTGCGGAAGAGGACGGACCCGCGAACAGCTCCACGGCTACCTGTCGACACATGCTGTGCTCCATGGCTAACTCGGGCTGCCTCCTTGTCTCCAACTCAGGCATGCTTCCTCACTCTCTCCCCTGTCCTCCAGCCTTCCTCTACCTCCAACAGGTAAGCCACCCTCTCCGGAGGATTTTTTTGCTTTTTGGTTCACACGTGTTTCTGGCTGGTTCCCTCTCGGCAGAGGGTAAGAGCTTGACAGCTTCCTCCCGACCTCCCCGCTCCAGCCCCACGGCAGTCGGAGTTGTGTCGCTGGGGCGGCTCGGGTCCTCGGCCGCAGCTTTTGGGGGTTTCTGTGGTTTCCCTGCCGTGTGGTGGCGGGAGCACGGCCAGGGCAGCAGCACGGGCAGTGCGGCAGGCAGAGCTGCCGGCGCGGGTCCAGCGCTTCCCCACCTTGGCGCTGCTGCCGCTTGGTGATGATGGATGCTCGGACGAAGGAACGAGGTTCCTGCGTGGCCTGGGCAGCCTCCAGAGAAAAGGGAAGGTGATGAGCTTGTGCGTGCACTCATGTGTGCATGTATGTGTGTGTGTGCTCGCACTGCACGCGTCCACGGCCGGGCCGCACGGTCGGGCGTGCTTGGGTTTGTCCCGTTGTCACTGGAAGGTGCTGCAGAGGGACTGGGGGGACGTGGCCAGGCAGGTGCCATACGGAGGGTGCTGAGGCCATCAGTTTGGTCCTTCACCCAGGCCAAGGTTTTGCTGTCTCACGGGGCTGCCCTGATTCCTGCGCTGGACCCCGAGTGCCAGGTTTCCGGGCCCATTGTCCCAGGGGAAGT
The DNA here is from genome assembly GCA_034509425.1 of Eopsaltria australis. Classification (NCBI taxonomy): domain Eukaryota; kingdom Metazoa; phylum Chordata; class Aves; order Passeriformes; family Petroicidae; genus Eopsaltria; species Eopsaltria australis. The sequence goes on along the minus strand of JAVTVJ010000147.1, from coordinate 520,621 downwards.
GCAGCTTGGGAGAGGCAGCATCTTCTTCAAATGCCTCTGTGCTGCATCGGAAATCCCGTCTCCCAGCCAGGCAAACCACTCCATTTGTGCTTTCAGGAGTTTAAAAATTCATGGCATCCTCCCTGCACTTGGAGTGGCCAGCACAGTTCACCCAGCGGCGAGGACAGGCACACAGGTGCCAACCCTCCGCCCCAACGTGAGAGGCTGTGGAGTGCTTGGTCCCTTGGGCTGTCTGTGACCGGTATCCGAGTGGGGTCGTGGCCAGAGTGTGGCCAGTGGCGGTGGGGATGGCGAGGCCCAGGTCACTCTGTCCCGCGCTGGTGCTGGGGAAGCCGGTGCTGTTTACACGAGCGTGGGCACGGGGCATGCGGGGGCTGCAGCAGGGGCTGCCTGTGATTTATTGCACCCTCCTGCAGGCACAGCCCGGGGACAGCCAGGGCTGCACCAGATTTTGCTCTTGACTTCCCAAAGCTACACCGAGGTCCCCGTGGCTGCTGCACATCTGACACTGAGCAAAAACTGTCCCTGGACACCCATCTGGGGATGGCTTCTGTCCCTGTGAAGGGAGCACATGGATGCTTTGGACTGGCAGCCAGTGCAGGGCCCAGAGCCTCTCTCCAACGTGGAAGATGTCCCTCTCCCTCTCCAGCTGGGATCCCCTTGTCCCTGGCCACACGAGGGGCTCAGCTGTGCTGCTCTCTTGCCCTGCAGAGCACTCTGGCATGGGTTGGCCTGGGTCTGGCAGCAATGGGGTTGACAGCATGGTGGACAGACTGGTGCTCCCAGTGCCTGCAGGGCTGGGCAAAGCGGAGCTGGGGGTCCCTGGGAAGCAGCAACTTTCCTGGGTGTGTGGCTTTGCACCTGGCAACTCCCAGTTGCCCCATCACCCTGCCTAGTTTGATTTGACCGTTGTGTTCCGCATCTCTTCCTCCCTGCTCTCCCAGAAGCCTTCTGCTCCTTGGCAGCAGCTCTGGACTTGCAAGCCAGGAGGAGGGTTTTATTACAGGATTTGGAGTTGGATTTTCACCTGGCTGATGAGCACAATCGAGGTGAAAATATCCGTCCTCTTCCTGGGGTTTGTCCTGTGCTGAGGTTCTGCGCCCGGCACTTAGGGACAGGGATTCCCAGTGCCTGTCACAACAAGGCACCAGGGAGAGGGATGTCACTGGCAGCCATCACGTAGGGCAGGGGCATGGGGCATGTGCTGCTGATGGGCCCCTCTGCTGATGGGTGTGCCTGGCACCTGCTTTAGTTCTGAATTTGCTCTGGATTTTAGATGTGCCCACCTGTGCTGCCTGCACCCTAGGAGCACACAGGGAACAATGCTGCTTCTGCCTGTGGGCACATGCCCACCCCAGAGCTGGCTCTGGCCAGCTGGCCTGGCTCACCTCTGTGTAGCAGAGACACCTGAGAGGGTTCAACTGGCTCTCCCTGAGTTGGTTGTGACATGGGATCTGGGGGGACTTGGTTTTGCTTCCCTGGGTTACAGGTCCCTGTCCAAGCCCTGTATGGGTCTGTAAGGAGGCAGCTGGGGTGGACACATACCATGAAAGTGCCTGAGTTCAGTGACCAGGACTGAGTCTGCTGGGCTGGCCAGTCAGTCAAGAGCTGAGACATGCCAGGGTCTGCATGCAGTAGCTGCCCACTCCCTTCAGACAGTGCTCTCCCTACCAGGAGCCTGTGGCTGGATTGGTTCCCGAGGATGTTTATGTTTCGTAGCTCCCAGCCCCAGCATTTTCAGCTGTGTTGGGATTTGAAGGAACATGCAAGTAATGAAGCTCTCAGCAAAACTTTGGTTCTTCCAGCACCAGGGAGGGCTCAGCAGTGCCAGTGGCTCTTCCAGGTGCTCTGGGTGCCTCTCAGCTCACTCTGCTTCACTCCCCCCATGTGGCCACCCTGGCCCAGCCACAGGAGCTGTGGTCCATGGTGTTCTGGGTTGTGCAGCCACACTGTGTCCAGGAACTCCCCCTGGCAGTGCCGTGCTCCGAGAGCAGGACTTCTGGAGGGCTGGAAGGCAGAGGCCACAGGAGGGTGGGTGCATGTCTGCAGCAGAGCAGCCTGGGCCACTGGGAACAGTGTGTCCTTCGGTGGGGCTTGGCAGGGACATTTGGCTCTTGCTCAGTAAGGATCTGGGTGTGGAAGGACACTTTGGTGGCTTCGTTTTGTTAACAGAGGAATCAGTCACTGCTTGAAACACATCTCTGCTGTTGCTGTGAGTGAGCAAGTGATGCAAGGCTCAGTGCTGACCCAGAGCAGACCCAGGCTCCGAGGCTCAGCATCAGTGCTCTACCCTAGCATGGCCGTGGTGCAGCCCCAGCCATGTGCAGGTCTGACCCCAGGACAGGCTGATGCTCAGGTGTGCTGAACCCCTCTGCAGTGCAGGTGTGACCCCAGCACAGGCTGCTCAGGTGTGCTGAACCCCTCTGCAGTGCAGGTGTGACCCCACCTGATGCTCAGGTGTGCTGAACCCCTCTGCAGTGCTGCCGCGGGGCTGCTCCTCACCAGGAACATCCCCAGTGCTCACAGTCACACCACGGCACAGGAGACTTGGCTGAGCGGCGCCTGGCCCGCCAGGAAACAGCCTCTGCAAATCCTGCTTGGAAAATTCCTTTCCAAAAGGGCTGCTGCCAAGTTGAGCATGTTATATTTTTAGGGAGCAGGTCTATTCCGAGCGGCGTTGTCGCGTGCTGCAGCAGCGCGTTCGTTTCAAACTGGGTTTCTCCCCCTGCTCGTGCCTCGCGCGTATCCAAGACCTGGCACGCGAGCTCCCGACTCTGGCCATGCTGTGGCAGCTGCCCTGCTCACTGAGGACAGGCCTTAAAGCCCCCAAAACATGTTTTCTGGTTCGATTTTTTTTTTATATATCAAAAACACTGACATTAATTTTAGCTTTGTGAAGCTGCTTTTCCCACAATAGCTGTGATTTTGGCCCACACTGCCTGGCAATGCTCTTTTTATAGGTATATTCCTATTTTTATGCTATGGTGATGGGTGAATGAGTAGATTAAATTAGATTTAGTATCTGTCATTCTTTAAAGCATCACATGCAGTTGTAACAAAGAAAGGCTAATTAGGAGAGCCGGTACAGGCCACCCCCACCAGCTCTACCACCCCCGGCCCTGGGGCTGCCCCCACTCAGGGGCCAGCATCCAAATAGGAAAATGCTTTTGAAAGATGATTTTCCTGTGCAGCCCCCAGGCCAGGCCAGCTCCACGGTCTGCAGCCAGGACTGGGCGGGGTGCTGGGTGCTGCAGCTGGGAACCCCAGGCACCTCCAGGAGCTCCAGGGTCACTGGGTTGCCTGGCTGCTCTCCCCGTGGGGATGGGGGCTCCCCTGTGGGGGAGCACTGTGTCTGTGGTACAATGGGCTTCCATGGAGGAGCTGGGGCACCAAGGGGCACTGCAGCCCCTCCAGGAAGGGCATCAGGCACTTCAGTGCAGCTGGGTTTTGTAGGCAGGTGTGGGGCTGGGTGCCTGGAGGGTGTGGGAAGTCGTGGGGAACTGCTGGTGTTGGGATGGCTGGGAAGGGTGCCTGGGCACATGAAAACTAAATGTCCATGGAAGAAGCTGGATCTTCCCAGTGCTGGTGTGAGCCTAGCAGCGTGTGGTCAGGGGCTCTGCAGTCCTGGCCATGTCATGGCTACTGACCCAGTGACAGCCAGTGCCATGGAGCAGGCTGGGAGCTGTGGGCAGGGAGCTGTGGGCTCAGTGCTCTGGGCTGCTGCAGGGCTCTCCTCTCCACTGCCCATGGGCAACCCCAGCAGGGCTTTAACCTGCCTCACCTCCCTTGGCATTCCAGGGGCCAGGAGGCAGCAGCTGTGCCCCCTCACTCCCTGCAGATCCCAGCAGGTGAGGAGTTTGTGGTGGCCACCACGGTGCTGTGGGCATTGCCTGCCAGGGGTTGTTCCTGTTCCTGTTGTTGGGTGCAGTTCCCAAATTCCATACAAGCCCTGCTGTGCCCAGCCAGGATCCACACCCGGGTTCTCACCACAGCCTTCAAACAGCTCCTGTGGAAAATCAAAACTGGAGAGAGAAGAGTGGGAGCAGGCGACAGTGGTGGCTTATTTGTGATCTGCATTGTGTGGGGAGCCCTTAATTAGAGGTAATTAGACTAATTAACTTGCAAATGAGAAACTCATCTTTTTCTCCTTTTCTTTTACAAGAAAAAAATAGAAAAGATGAACAACAAGATAAATATTGACGCTAATTACGTTGTACCTGCCGCAGAGCCCCTCCAGCCCGTGGGATGCCTCTCTCCCCACCAGCCTGGTGCTGTGTGCCTTCCCTGTCTGGCTGTCCTGGGGTGGCTGTCCCTGCTCAGGGCTGGTGACACTGCCAGGAGTGTGTGCCCTGTCCCTGAGGTCCCTGCTGGCAGAAAGGGACCATCTGGAGCCAGTGTGGACAGTGGCCTCCATGGCATCGGCCACTGCCAGGACCCAGTGGCCAGGCCGTGGCAGTGGCCAGTGCCACAGAGGGCATGGCTCCAGCATCACACCTGGCACAGTCCCTGCCAAAGCCATCCCATCCCACCCCAGGAACAGGCAGGGCCATCCCCTCTGTGGCACCACCAGGTGCCCGGATGTTTTCCAGCTTTTCCCTTGTGGCATCTCTGGTTTCCCCTCACTCTGTGCCGCACACCCTGGGGGCTTTGTTAGCACAACCCAGTTCAAATGTCTGATTAGTCTTTAGGAGATCGAGGGGTCAATTTTCCACAGCTCCTTCCTCTCCATTTAACTAATTTAACTGCACGATTGTTACAAATTTTATTTTATTATAGCGCTGCTTCTCAGTCCAATTGAATTACCAAAATCTCATTTTCTCAGAAGTGCTGAATATGTAATTAGAGGAAAAATTATGCTCCTGGCTGCGTATTAGAGAGGGCTGCGTGCAAGCACTGTCCAGGCACACACATGGGTGCCACGAGTGCCCACGCTGTCTGGGCAAGCAAGTGCCACCTGCAGCTGTGCCAAAGCCCCAGCATGGCCACAATGCTATGACAGTGACAGGGTCTGTGGGTGGGGTGTGGGGTATGAGGGGCTTTGCAGGTGCAGGAGCTGGGTTCCTGCAGCCCTGTGAGCTGTGGGGATGGCAGTGGAGCTGGTGTGGGGCTTGTGGGACATGGCCATTCATCCCTCTGCTCGCCGTATCTGGAGCTGCGTGCAGCAGCTGGGCCCTGGCAGCTCCCCGTGAGGGTTCCAGAGCCCCAGCCCGTTCCAGTGGGGGGAGCACAGCAGCTCCCCGGGAGCAGCAGACTGGTCACCACTGAGCCGTTCGATGTGAGGGTACCCACACCTGACACTCCGGTGCCTGCAGAACTCAGGAGGGCGCTGATGAGGACCCAGTTTGCCTCCAGCCCATCCCTGGGCTCTGCAGCCCAGAGTGTACCTCGTGTGCCACCTGTCACAACCTTTTGGTGGCCATGGAGGACCAAACACTGCTGGGAATCCCAGCCAACACTGCCAACACCAGATCTGACACGCTCCGGTGTGCCTGGCGGCAGAGCTGTGCCAGGGACGCCACCAAGGACTCCTACAGGTGTGCTCTGGCAATTCCCGAAGCTGCCGTGGCTGAGCCCCGGCCCCGCTGGGATGTCGGGCCGTGTTCAGGAGGGAGCCAGAGGGACGTGCATCCCCGAGCTCTGTTCCTCCCACCGCCGTCCCTGATCCTGCCGTGTCCCCGGCGGTGACGCAGCCGTCAGTCCCTCCCGGCGCAGCGGCACCGGTACACGGCGAGCTGGGAGCTGCCGGCCGTGCAGGCGGGGGTGGCCGGGAGCCCCCCCCAAGCACCCCCCGTCTCGCCTTGGTTACACAACATTATCATTTCATAATACTCTGAAATATACATGAAGTTGGCTGAATGCAGATGAAATTGCACCATTTACTTCATGAATATTTCATGAAGCCTCAGCTCCGAAGTTTCCAGCTGGCAGAGCCAGGAGCCGGGGCCGGACCGTGGCCCCTTCTGCCCCCGTGCCGGAGGTGACAGGGACGCATGTGCTGGTGTGTGCCCGGGCCAGCATCTTGTGTCATCCCCACCCCTGGATGTCACACGGCCTCCACCGCTCCACCTGTCCTCCCCAGGCTCCCGTGGGCAGAGGGGCAGAGGGTCCCTGGCTCTGGTCCCTGGGACTCGGGGGGCCAAGGGCAGGAGCGGGGAAGGGGGATGCAGAGTGCCGGGACAGTGTGCAGCAGCCCAGAAAAATGGTGTTTCCCATGCCAACAGGCTGCTCTGCTTCCCCCCCCCCCCCCCGTTCCTCCCTCTCCTCCCCCTCAGGTCCTGCCTGCTCACTAGAGCATTCCTTTCTCACCGCAGCATCCCTGGCAGATGCCATTACCAACCTCTCACCCCTCCCTGCGCTTCGGTGATGAAGACATTCAGCACAGCAGCTGCTGCCGCTGGTCCCTGCAGCTCCTCACTCCTTCACTGCTTTCTCCAAGGGTCCATCCCCATCATGCCCCCCAGCTCTCTGTGGCATCACCGTGGCCCCACTTTGGGGATAAGCACCCCACCACCTCCTCCTGACATCCCCACGATGGGCAGGGCTCATCCCTCCTGGGGCACCCTGACCCCACTGCCCCTGTGCAGTCTGGAGCTCTGCGGCCGGTGCCTGCCCAGGGCTGGGCACTGCTTTGTATGCATGGCACAGCATTTGGGGTAATGAAATATTTACAGGTCAGTGGTTTTGTGAGAAATGACAGGGATCAGTCAATTCCTTTTCTGGGAGTAATCTTCTTCCCCTTCATGGCCTGTGTTCCATGTTGACAGTCATTAGCATGAGCGAGTGGCCGGATCGAAGGGGGAGCATTGAGTCTGTCACGCAGATGAGTCGTGCTGGGCATGGGGTTGCCTGCGTGGGCCCAGGATGCCTGGGGGCTACCTTGGGCCGTGCCAGGACTCTTCTGCCTCCACTGGGGCATTTCTTGAATCTGTCTCTGCTGCTCAGCACAGTGCCACACCGCCCTGCTCCGGGGCAGTGGCCATAAGGGCAGATCATCCAGTCTCCCTGGCTGCTGCTCGCTCCAGTTTCCTGCTGGTGGGCACAGCGGGTCCCCCACAGGAGACGCTGGGAATTGCTGAGCACCCTTCCCTGTGCTCAGCAGTGACCTCAGGCTCCCTCGTGATGTGACAAGGGTGTGCCCTGGGATTAGCAAGCAGGCAGGAGCCATTCCAGGTCACAGCAAAGTGTTTTCTGTCTGCCCTGCCCTGCCTGCACTCCTTGCCTGCCCTGCCTGCAGGATATGCTTACTGAGGCTCTGCAGCCTGCGGGAGCACCTGGAGGGGCTCTGTGGATCCTGTGGTGCTGCAGGCCCCTCTTTTCCCCCCCGCAGCAGGTGTCTAGTTCCCAGTGGGAGGAGCAGAACAGCCACAGGCAGTGGGGACTGCTGTCAGGATGGGGAAGCGTGTAGTGACAGGACTGTGTTCTCTCTCGAGTTGCTCCAGCACTCCACATGTGGCTTCAAGCCCAGCTGTACATGTGCTGTGACCCAATGGTGTCATGACCAAGCAGGGTCAGCTGTGAGTGGGCAGTGCCATGCCATGACTGGGCAGGCAGTGTTGTGCTGTGCCACCCCTGCACCATCAGCACCACATAGTGCAGGAAGGGCACAGCCCTGGGCAGAGTCGGCTGGTGGGAGTTGCCCTGGGCATCTGGGGGTCAGGGCCAAGGCAGCAGGGGATAGGTGCTGATGCTGGGGCTGCGGTTGCAGCAGGGGACAGGTGCTGGTGAGCAGCCCATACCCCCAGGCACTCCTGTGTGGCACTGTCACACAGCTGGCAGGACGCCTGTCGCGGCCCAGGTTTGGTGGCCCATTGCAAGTGCTCGTGGCTGGCAGCTGCCCCGTCCTAAGTGCAGGGCCCTGCACTTGGCTAATTGCTCTGACCCATCCTTTGCATCTGGGGGCTCCTGGCATGATATTTTCTTAAAAAGAAGTAAATGTGGGAAACGGCATCGTCAGCCCTGAGCTGACAGGCACAATCACCAAAATGCGGTGTCGGCAGGAACTGGCCCCACGCGCTAAATGACTTGAAAGGAAATGGCCTGGATTGTGCTGAGGAGGCAGAGTGTGGGGGAGAAAGCAAGTGGAGCAAACAAAAAAAAACTTCATTAATTAAAGAAACTCGTTAATGAGGGACATTTAATCAGCTAAAGATGATATCTACCCTTTGTCTGATGCGGCAGCCACTGCGCAGGGCTGATGGTGTGAGACAGAGCCGTGGGCAGGATGGGGGACACTGCACTGGGGACACCTGGCAGGGGACACTGGGCAGAGGACACCATATGGGGGACCCTGCACAGGGGAAACCAAGCAGGGGAACTTGGGCTCCCTGTCCCTCTCCACTGGTGTTTCAGCACAGGGCCGTGCCACCGTCCTGCTGGTACCTGCCCGAGCAGGTGGGCAGCAGAGGTGCGGGGGTGCTGCATGTGCCCCCTGTGCTGTGTTAAATGCTGCCAGCTTTGCTCCAGGCTCAGGCACTGACTGAACTGATCTGTCTCATTTTAAACGAGGCCAAGGGCTGTTAAAGATCAGAATTTCTTTTATTGCAAGAGTCGAAAGCAGCCCCTGGGAGCATCCCCCTGCCCCAGGAAGGACAGGTGCTGTCGGAGCAAGAAGTGTCTTATCAGAGCCCCTGTCCCTGGCACCCACAGACCAGCACCGTGCCACAGGCTCCCCACTTGGCCAGGCACCCCGAGCTGGGAGCACCCAGACTACTTCTCCTGGGCTGCAGAGGTGGGTCCCCAGGGACCCCCTGGGTAGTCAGTGCAGGGGGACACCCTGGGAGGGGCTCCAGCCACCTCCTGGGAGGAACAGAAGGACCTTCAGTGTTTGGGGCTGCTCAGGGATGGGGCTGTTCTGGTGGTGTGGGCAGCATGGGGTGTGGAACTGAGCAATGTGATATCAACAGGCATCACACAGCCCAACCTGTCAGCCTTCCCTTCTCATGGAACCCTCACCTGCAGCAGCCCCGACCGAGCAGCTCTGTCTCCAGTGGGGGTGGCCGGGCACTGGGAGTGGGCTGTAGGCACTGGAAGCTCTGGATCTCTGCCGCAGCCCCAGTGCCACGAGCAGCAACTAGAGGAACCTAATGGTCCCTGAACGAAATACTACCCGGGCTGACAGGCACTGCGACAGCCCCAATTAATAACTGATACGGACGTGGCTGTTGGGACAGGCTGACAAGGGACCAGGAGGGCCCGAGACCTGGGCAGGTGGGGACAGTCCCTGCGTTCTGTCTGCCCGCTGACATCCTGGTCCCTGCGTGTCGGTGGCCGATCCTGGCTGTAGTGACAGCAGGGATGTATCCAGTGCAGAGCAGGCAGGAGGGATGTGGGCTGCTCCTGGTTCTGTGCGTGCAGGAAGGGAGGGACGGGCACAGGGCGGCAGGGATCAGGCAGGGAGAGACGGGCACCAGGCACTGGAGATGCCGGCAGACACTGGGATAGTGACCACGGTGACTGCCGGTGTCTGCCTGCTTCCTGGAGAGGAGTTGGGTGCCGAGACCCAGGGAAGCACAGGGCGAAGCTCTCCTGCCTGCCAGGTGGGATCAGTGCCTGCGGCGTGGGCAGCAGTGGCGTGGACAGTTCCCGGCTGCCCGTCCCGGGGCAGTGCCGTCGGTGGGCTCGGCTCCTGCAGCGTGACGGCCCCGGCCCACGCAGGCAGGTGCATCAGGCTGGCGCGTTCCCGAGCAGCTGAGTCAGCGCGGGCAGGCGCTGCCGGTGCTCCCGATGACTTGCAGATCTCCAGCGGGGCTATTCCCGCTGGGTTCCCGTGTGTCCCGGTGCGGCTCTGCTGCTGCCACCCTCACAGGCGCGACAGCCCTGTGGGCTGAGGGTGGCAGCCGCCAACGCGTCCCCCCTGCCGCCCCCACCGTCCCTGCCCAAGCTAAATTGGCGATACACACAATTAAGGAGCTTGTCTCTGCGGGCTGAGCCACAGATGGATTTCACAGGCCAGAGGCTGCTGCAGCATGTTGTAAAGCGTCCAAGGGGCTGCGGGCACTGCCCCCCAGGGCCCTGGGGCTGCTGCGGGGGGCTGCAGCTGTGCCCTGTGCTGGGCAGCTGTGCCGGCCACAGGTGCAGCACACACATGTGAGCAGGGACAGGCTGTGGGTGTGTGCTGGGCTGTGCAGATGGACAGCAGGTGGATGGGTCCATGTGCAGGCCAGGCACAACCTGGGAGCCCCACGCTGCGCTCCCAACCCCACACAAACCCCAGCAACCCTCGGCCCTCAGCGTGGGTGCAGCTCACCCCGTTTGACCAAGGCAGCCAAGCCAGCTGCGTTAGAGCAAAGGACCTAATCAAATATTTAGCAGTTAATTGATCAGTGTCTGGTGTTTGCCAAGGGGCCATCAGCATCCCTCCCTGACGCCCCTCCCAGCCTGCCCAGCCAGTGCTGGTGCTGTGCAGCTCCCAGCATGATGCTACTGGCTGGGCTCTGCTTTGCCCTGTGCTGGGCTCCAAACTGGGGCCTGATCAGGTCTCCCCTCCCAAGGAGAGGGATATGCTAGCTTTAGGAGTTAAACCCTACATGGAGGTCTCCATCCTCCTGCCCAAGCCCCAGTGCACTGTGCAGGCAGGGGGTAGGAGTGGGAGAGGATGGGACTCAGCTGCTGGCGACGTGACCACAAAGTCACCTCAACACAGACGCAGCCCAGGATTTGAGGGAGACACCAGAGGCTGGGGTGTAGTGGCATGTGTGGGCCTGGGTCTGGCAGTGGAAATCAGAACCCCATCCCAGGGCAAGTGGCAGCCCAGGTGTGGCAGCAGCTGAGGGGGGCGGTGCCGCTCTCTCGGCAGGGTAACCAGGACGCCACGGCTCCGCCGGACGCGATGGCCCAGCCCTACCCCCCAGCCCAGTACCCCCCGCCCCCCCAGAACGGGATCCCCGCAGAGTTCGCGCCGCCGCACCCCCACCCCACGCAGGACTACTCGGGCCAGAGCACAGTTCCGGAGCACGCCATGACCCTCTACACACCAGCACAGAGCCACAGCGAGCAGCCCGGCACCGACGCCAGCACACAGTCCATAGCAGGGACACAGACGGTACCGGTAAGGCAGAGCTCGCGGGGCTCCGGGCACTGAGGGGGGTGCTGGGGCAGTCCTGCTGCGGAGGTCCAGGGCAGTGCCAGAGCTGCCAGGAGGGTCCTGGGGCAGTGGTGCTGCCTGGCCGAAGTCCCACAGGGACTGGGTGTTCCTGCCATCACCCCCCCCTCAGAGTCCCCCCATCGTTTCTAATCACTCGTAATCCACTTGCTTGGCTCTGCTCTACAAAATCGTGGCAATTACAGGGCTGGAATGCAGCACCAGGAAGGTGCTGAGCTCAGCACTTCCCAGTCCTTCCACATGGTCCCGAGAGCATCCCCACAGCCCCACCATCATACCCCTGGCTCACCAGGATGGAGGGACACCCGTGCGGCACTGCCCAAAACCTGGGGACCAGAGGGTGCAGGGTGTCCCTGGGGGCAGGCAGGACCAAGCACAGGAAAGGGGGACATTCCCGCTGGGGACACAGGGCTGGCACGGCCAGGGCCTGATGGCAGCAGTGTCTCCCACAGCAGACAGACGAGGTGGCACAGACAGACAGCCAGCAGCTACACTCCTCAGACAACACAGAGAAGCAGCAGCCCAAGAGGTTACACGTCTCCAACATTCCCTTTCGATTCCGGGACCCCGACCTGCGGCAAATGTTTGGGGTGAGTACAGCTCCATCCAGCCATCACATCCCTGCTCCCTGCTTCCCCGTGGCACCATCGGGACCTTGGCACTGTAACCTCCTGCCCAGCTGCTGTGTGTGGGGCGGGCAGTGACACAGAGCCCTTGTCCCCCTCCACTGCCCTCTTCCCAGCCCTCCTCAGGACTCACAGCAGTGCTAGCTAATGAAATTTTGGATGACACTCCCCAAGTCCTGTCAGAGCCATGGGGGCCATGGAAGGGATGAGGGCTTTCCCCTGCATGACCCTGGGGGTCCCCAGGTCAGGCCCCCAAGGCAGCCCTCTGCCCATCCCTGGCACAGAGCCCCATGCCAGCAGCTCTGGGTGCAGGGTCAGGGGCTTTGCAAGCACTCACCCCTCTGTTCTCTCCACTTGCAGCAATTTGGGAAAATCCTGGACGTGGAGATCATTTTCAATGAGCGGGGCTCCAAGGTGGGTGATGCCCATGGCCAGCACCATACAGCGAGTCCCGGGGAGGGTGTTGGTGGAGCCAGGTTGCCCAGCAGTGCTGTAACCTGCTTTCCCCTCCTCTCCTGTCCCATGGGACCCTGGCATGCAGTGCCCCGTCGGGACAGCCCCGGCACCAACTGGGGAGGCCATGCAGGTCCCTGCATCCATCACTGGAGGGAGGAGAGGGCTCGCTCTGTCCCACCACGGACAGCTCGTGTCCCTCTGTGTCTGGATGTCTCTGTTGTATCTTCCCCGCTTTCTGTGCCCCTCTCCCAGACTCTTCTCCCAGCTTGTGGGTGATTCTGGGGCCTCAGCTGGGATCCCCAGCCCCTGCAGGGATCCCAGTCTGGGCTTTTCCTCTCTGCACTGTGGCAGCCTCACCTCCTGCGTCAGCTCTCCTGATTCACCCCCTCTCTCTCTCTGTCCCCACACCCTCTCTCTGTCTCTCTCTGTCTCTTTCTTTCTCCTTTTCTCCTCTGCTCACAGGGTTTTGGGTTTGTAACTTTTGAAACTAGCACAGATGCCGACCGGGCACGGGAGAAGCTGAATGGCACCATCGTAGAGGGCCGGAAGATTGAGGTGCTCAGATAAGTGTGCTAGTGCCGTGCCATGCCTGCGTGTGCGTGTCCCCTGCCTGGGCTGTGGGGCGCTTGGGGGCAGCTCCGGGTGCCGGGTGCCCTCGAGAGCTGTGCCCGGCATGTGCATGTGTACCTGAATGTGGCACGGGAGCATGTGTGTCAGCTGCCGGGACGGCCGTCGCTTGGCACGAGGAGTGTCTGGCCCAGAGGAGCCTCCCGAGTGCACAGAGAGCCGGGGTGTCAGCTGGGGCTGCATTCTGCCTGGGACAGATGGGTCTGGCAGACCCCTGTGCCCACAGCACCATGCCCACGCTCTGCAGGGAGCTCTGGGGCTCTGCCCCGCATGCCATCCCCACCTGCTCTGTGCTGGGAGAGAGGATCCACCCAGGGCTTCGCACCTGCAGTACCAGCAGCTGCCCAGCCCTGGAGGCTTTGATTTCTCCAAGCTTAGCACAGGTATCAGTCAGGCTCTGCCCATTTGCCGGCAGCTCCTCGCCAGTGGCTAGCGAGTGGTGGGAAGCAGGGTGGCACGTGGCAGAGGGAGTGGAACAGAATTTCCCCTGCACTGCTGATGGCAGAGAGGGAGCCTGGCAGGGCACAGCGATGCTCCATGGTCAAGGAAAATATCATCCAACAAAATCGGGCAGGAGCTCACGGGCAGCATGTCGGGGCTCAGCCTGAGCATGGCACCGCAGCTCTTGGGACACCAGGCACCAGCCTGAGCCCCGCTCACAGCTGGAGCACGCGGGCCTGGGCTGGCTGGAGGCACAGGCAGGGGTAAAGTGGGGTGCTGCAGGCAGAGCCTTGTCTCATGTCTCTGGTGCAGCCGGCATCCTTTGCTCCAGCATCCGAAGCGGCAGCAACAAGTGCTGAGCGCAGCCGAGCGGGCCCTGGACCATAGCCTGGCCAGCTCCACGTCCCTCAGGCACTGAGCCCCTGTCCCTCTCTCTCCAGGTGAACAATGCCACGGCCCGTGTCATGACCAACAAGAAGGTGGCCAACCCCTACACTAACGGTAAGGGCCGGTGTCAGGAGAGCAGGGGCTGCAGCAGGCAGGGGCACTTCCAGGCACTGGCACTGTCTGGCTGCCGGGAAGCTCGGGCAGTGAATGTCCTCCACACCCACAGGCAAATGGGAGAGCAACCGCTCCTCCCCCGTGCAGGAGTGCAGCCCCCCATGCCCTCCTCCTGCCTGGGGATGGGGCTGTTGCCCCTCAGAGCACCATGGAGACTGTGCCCTGTCCTCACCGGCTCTCCCTGCCCACAGGCTGGAAGCTGAACCCCGTGGTGGGAGCAGTCTATGGCCCCGAATTCTACGCAGGTAATGTTGGGCTGCAGCAATACCCACTGCGGGTTCCCCCCTAGACATCCGCTCTGCGCTGTGTCTGCCACTGCTCTGTGCAGTGAGCAGCCCCTGGCCCCTCTCTCTGTCCTTCACGCCTGCCTGGACATCTCCCCTTATCCTGTTCTCTTGCCCAGCATCCCCACGGGGCCATGTCCCTGCCAGGCTGAGGGTACAGGGGTGGGCTCTGCTGCAGATGCCCCGTGGGGGCTGTGTGGACCTTCTGTGGAAAGCCCACAGGTTTCCCCTGCCTCCTGCAGTAACGGGGTTCCCATACCCCACCACGGGCACAGCCGTGGCCTACCGAGGGGCACACCTACGGGGACGAGGACGTGCTGTCTACAACACCTTCCGGGCTGCGCCGCCGCCACCGCCCATCCCCACCTACGGCGCGTGAGTACCGGGGGGGCCTGCTCGGGGAGGGGCATTGGCATTGTCGGGCTCTCGTGTTGGGAACAGGCTGCAGCTTCTGCAGCACCTGCCTGGCCACAGGCTCTGTCCCAGCCCCAACTGCTGCCCTCGGGGTGTTCCACACACTCACCAGCCTCCTGTGCATGAAGGCGCAGGATGTTATTCCAGCCAGGATGGTTGGTTTAATGGAAACACTCTCCTGGCACATGCAGCTGTGATGGCATTGGTCACAGACGCAGCCATGGCCATCTGTGGCCGCTTGGCTGCTCCAAGCCGAGATCCTGCCCTTGTCTGTGCCCCCTGCTTGTCCCCAAGTCCCTGCCCAGAATCCCAGCCCAGACGTGCCTTTGGGGCCTGGGCAGCCACTCCTTGCCACTCAGCTGTGGGGCTGAGGCAGCTTCCCCCATTCACTACCCTTGCCCCACCCTGCTCGTCCAGGGGCACTTGCCAGGCTTTGATGCCTCTGCCTCAATTCCAGGGTCGTCTACCAGGACGGGTTCTACGGAGCTGAGATCTATGTAAGTGACACCATGTCCAGGGCTGGGCCATGATGGGGACCCCATGCCAGTGCAGGGGGCAAGCAGCATCATGCAGGTCCGTGGTGGGCTCTGCCCCCCTGCCCCTTCCCCTGGGAGGCAGCAAGAGCACAAGGACAGTACAGCTCCTCGAGAGGGATCTGGGTGGCACATACCACACAGGGTCCTGTGCCTAGTGCTGTGCCCCTTGCAGGGCTGGTGCCACGCGGGATTTACGGCCCCAGTGCCTTACACCCACCTTTAACCTCCATGTCTGAGGAGCCAGCGGCGATATTTCAGGCGGGCACTGTAGGATTTATCTAACGTGACACCTCATTAAAGCGAGCAGAGAGGTGACAGTCTCTTCTCTGGAAATTTAATTTTTTAAGGTTAATGTTTGTGAAAGCCCCTGGGGAATGGTAATGAGGTTGGTGCGTGCCCGGTGGCGCTGGCACCAGCTCCCCGTGGTGTGCTCCCCATGCTCTGTGCAGTGCCGTGGGGCACCCAGCTGCCCCCAGCCCCACCCCCCAGTGGGTGCAGCCCTCTGACCAGTCTCTCGTCCCTGCAGGGGGGCTACGCTGCCTACAGGTACGCCCAGCCCGCAGCAGCAGCAGCCGCATACAGTGACAGGTAAGCACTGGACATCACACCTGGGCAGCTCCGTGCCACCCCCTGCACTGCCCACTCTGACACTCCCAGCTCTGAGTGCTGTGGGACAGGACAGAGTCAGGCATGGGGAAGGTGTCCTGCGGACAGGGACCCCTTGCTCCCCTCAGATCTGGGAAGAGTTGGCACCATTGCAGGGGGAGCGGGGAGATCCCGGGGGGCTCCCAGGTGCGGCTGGGCGGGAGGGGGCTCTGAGGGGAGGCAGGACCTGGCTGTTGTCACTAACGCCCAGCGCTGTGTTTGCTCCTAGCTATGGCAGAGTGTACGCAGCAGCAGACCCCTACCACCACACTATCGGCCCCGCCGCCACCTACAGCATTGGCACCATGGTAAGAGCAGCCCCTTGGCCTTCCTCTGCAGACAGCCCAGGGAGGGGTCTGGCACAGCGGCCACGGGGTCTGGGGGGCACAGGGAAGGTGCGGGGGCTGTGGGGGGGAGTGGGAATGGTGCAGCCCCTGCCTGGCTCTGTCTGCAGGAGAGGAGTCCCCCCCCTGCACCCCTGCCCCACCTTCCCCTCACACTCTCACAGTCCTGCCCACACACGCCCCTTCCCAGGGACCTGGCTGCCCCCCACATCGGCTGCCTGCTCAGGTTCCAGGACTCCCTCTCTCATCCCAGTGCTGGACAGTGTCCCCAGGGCCCTGCGTGCAGCCACACACGGGGAGCACTGCAACCCCTCCCACACCACAGCTCTTGGCCAGCTCTGACAGCATCAAAGATGAAAAATTGTACTCACGGCTGGGATTGCAAAGCCAACCTGCCTTTTTCTGCCTTTTTTTATTCCCTTGGCACCCCCAGGCCTGGGCAGCTGCTAGTGAGGGGCCATGGGTTCTACATCCGAAGGGTTTTCAGCTCAGTGCCACGGCAGGGATGGGGGCAGGCTCCATGGCAGGCATGGCACAGCAGTGCCACATTGGAGGCACATGGCAGCCCCTGCCCCTAGGGCAGTCAGTACCCGTGGCTGCCGCAGAGCCCATGCACCACTGGGCACCCTGGCCCTGCTGGCCCCTCACATCCCAAGGACAGCAGCGATCTGGTGTCACTTGAAAGAGAGAAAAAAAAAAGAAATAAAAAAGGGAAGATCTAGGCTTTGGCAATCTCTGAATACTGATTGGCTTTTTTTTCATCTTTGATGTTGCAGGCTAGTCTATACCGAGGAGGGTACAGCCGCTTCACTCCCTACTAGCAAGACAGACCCAGCCCCCCCACCACTGCCCCCGATGCTCACTAGCACCAAACCCAACCAGGCAGACAGAGCCGAGGCCGAGCCTGCGGAGGACCCGCGGGTGCTGCCCGGGTGGCCGGGGCTGGTGCCGGGCTCTGTGGGGGCTACAGCACCCCACGCCCATAGGGTTACCTCAGCCGCTCCATCCTGCTGCCCGCCCGCCTCTCCTGCACCATCCGCCCGCCCCCGGGACGGCGGGGAGTGGGGCCAGCCCTCAGTTCCAGCAGCACCCCGTTCCCAGTGCCGGGGTGTGGGGTCCCCCCACTGTCCTGGCTGGGGTACCAGAGGGCTCACCCCCCCACGAGGCAGACGGGGGTGCTCAGCCTGCAGGGATGCTCGCTCCGCAGGCGCTGGGGCTCGGCGTGACAGCAGCCCCTGTGCCCCTATAGGAGAGAGAGGAGCCAGCTGGGGTTGCTGCGGGGACTGACGAGGCTGGGGTGGATTCAGGATCCCGGGGCAGCCCCCCGGGCAGTTGCGTTGCTCTGACTCCGCTGCTCTGCGGAGCTGAGTGCGATGGGCTGGTCTGGCTGGCTGGCTCGGTGGGCCAGGACGGTGCCCACATGCCCCCGGCCAGCAGCTCGGCCTGAGTGCTCCAGCGAAAGACCTGCCTCTCTTGTTTCTGTTGTAGTGAACGCGTGGCTGTTTCCTTCTGGGACCAGGAAGGGCAAAAATATCCACACACACACACACACAAAAAAAAAAGAAAAAAGAAAAAAGAAAAAAAAAATCCCCAAAATATAAAAATTAAAAGCAAAGCAACAAAAAAAAAAATTAAAAACCAAACATAAAAAAAAGAAAGCCAAGCGGCAGCAGCCAAGTGAGTCCCAACTGTCCACACACACCGAGTGAGCGAGTCCCAGAGGAGCCGCGGCGAGCACCGGCGGTCGGACGCGCCGGTGGAGCCCCCAGCGCCCCGGCCCCACAGCCCAGCAGAGAGGGAGCCGGTGCAGGCAGGCGGGAGGGTCCGCGGGGCCGTGGGGCCCTCACCGGCCCAGGTGCGGGGCCTGGGCACCACGTCTTCCTTTCCCCGGTGCAGCAGCGCTAGGGGTGCCGGCAGAGCGCTGCGCCCTGCCCGGCTCGTGGGACCGGGTGGCAGGGTGGGGACCTGGCTTGGTGCCACCCGAGCCCCGGCGCTGGCGGCCATCAGCGTGTCGAGTGTGCGAGGCCTCAGCTCCAGCGCGGAACTGGGATGGCGGCGCGGCTGCGGTGCTGAAGTATTGCAGGGGACGACCCCTCTGCCTTTTAAAGGGAATTTTTGTTCAGAGGAGCTTGCAACTCGCTTGTGACCCCTTCCCCTTCTCCCTCCCTCCCTCCCTGACACCCGCACTCCCGCCCTGCCTGGACCAGCCCTGAACGAAGCTGGGCCAGGCGCTGCCCTTATCCCACTCCCGCTCGCTCTGCGGCACGGGACACGCTCGTGGCCACCCGTCCCTGCCCGAGGCAGCGGGATGCCCACAGCCCTTGGGTGCGGGGTCTCGGCCACTGCGTCATTCACAAGGGGCCCACCCAAGCCACAAGGCTGGGCTGCAGCCGCAGGCACACCGGGGGCGGTGTCCAGTGGCATGGGGCACCGCGGAGCCCAATCCGGGGTGCAGTGCCGTCCCACGCCCTTATAGCTCTGCCACTCCTCAAACCTCACTTTATAGTCTGCAGACGCCCCTGACGCCCCAGCGATGAGCTCCCCCTTTTCTATTCCCAGTGTACATAGCCCCGGCCCTGCCCCCTGTACAAAGCTCCGTCCATCGCTGTACTGGCTTCTCCCTTACAGCACCCCCGCGCCGCCCCGGCGTGCGGGCTGGCACCGGCCCATCCTGTATGCTTCAAAGTGTGACCATTCTAATAAACAGTATTATTATTATTATTACTATTATTACTATTATTATTATTACAATGATTATTATTATTATTATTATTATTATTATTGAAATTATTAATAAAGATTTCTTTCTTCAGGGCGACTCAGGTTTTGACTGGTTGCGCTGCAGGGGTGCGGGGCTGTGGCTGCTGCAGTGGATCCGGCCATGCTGGGCAGGGGAACACAGCCTGTGGGCAGGTGGGGGACCCTTGGGGCCCCCAGCCTCGCCATGGTGAGGGAGCAGGGTGATGCATGAGGAGCCCTGTCCTGGCTGGGCCAGGCCCTTCATTCTGCAAGCCATCAGGTAAAACGTTCCTGAGTGCTTTCCCTCCTCATGGGCAGCAGCTCCACCGCTGGCATTGGTGTCCCTGACAGAGCCTGCATTGTTTGGGGACAGGGCTTGGGACCCCACTGCAGGAATGCTCGCCTGCTCCTGCCTGCTAATTGCTTGCTCACCAGACTGTGAGAAAATAATTGCTGCTATAAATTTTCTCTCCTCCTCACAAGATGCTCAGAGGAGGCAGCGGAGGTTGGTTGCTCTGGGCTGGGCCCACGTTAATGAGCACAGTGGTCACCCGTGCTGGGCTGCTCCTCGGGGCTGCTGCAGAGCCTGTGCTGGCAGCTCCCCACCAGGCTGAGCCTTGAGGGGAGGGGGTGTGACTGGGCATCTTGGGGTCTTAGGGCAAGTGTCCCCAGCCTGTGGGCAGACAGCCTGAGGCAGTGAGAGCTGCAGGAGCTGGCGGGGTCTCAGGGCAGGCACCCCAGTCTGGGGTCAAACATGTTGGGGGTCCCTGCCAGCCACTTGCAGGGTCCTGGTCAGCACCCAGTGGGCCCCTACAGTGAGGGCTGAGCACAACCACAGGGTGGGAGAAGAGGGACTCACCAGCCCAGGGTGATGAAATGCAGTATCCCTCTGTGTCCCCCACCCACAGCTCACCAGCCACAGGGAGGAGACATGGCACAGGCTGCACCACAATTGCTTTAATGCCCATCTGAGCCTATGCCGCCACCTGGCATAGAATAGACCAGCACGAGGCGGCCCCAGCGCTCGGGCTCCACAGGCAGCTCATCCTGCAGCACCGGCTCCACCAGCAGCTCCAGCCGGCAGGACTGTCCTGGTGCTGGCCGCGGCACCGACAGCCCCACGGCGCGGAACAGACAGCCCTGGGCCAGCCCCAGCACCTGCGGAGCCGTCTGGCCCAGGCGGCACCGGGCACCCTGGCTCAGGACACGGAACCATCTGGCACGGCCAGGCGGGAAGGACCAGCGCAGGGTGACGCTGAGTGACAGCTGCTCAGGCTCGGGGTCCTCCTGCCACCACAGCTGCGAGGCCATCACGCTGTGCACCTGCACCGGGGGGGCCTCCAGGCTGGCCGTGTCCAGCACCTGCGAGGGACCCACAGCACTGTCAGGGTCAGGGCAGGCACCCACCACCTTCCCAGAACAAGGGTGGCACCATGGCAGGTGTCTCCACCCAGCAGTGGCAGGCACTCACCCGGACCTCCCCAAGGAGGCAGGTGAAGGATGTCTCCTGCAGGCTGGGCTGCTGGCGGGATATGATCACAGACAGGTCTCGTAGGCTGCAGTCCTGCAGCTCCAGCTCATAGCACCTGAGAGGGAAGAGGCAGAGGAGGATTAGTACCAGGGAGTCCTGGCGTCCCATGCCTGCCTGTGGGCACAGGATGCAGGCAGGGCACTCACCGGCTGGTCCAGCCATGGGAGCCACGGTGGCAGGCAGCGAGGAGCCTGGTGAGGCCGGGTGGTGGAGCTGGGAGGAACCGGGGGTAGTAGCGGCCATTGGGCTCTGCCGGAGGGAGCCAGGTGAGGGGGTGAGAGACTGAGCTGGTCCCACACTCCACAGCAGGTGCTCACTGCAGAGAGCACGGAAGGGGATGGGGGGGGCGGGACAGGGTCCTCACCAGGCAGGGAGGTGGGGTTGCCCTCGAGGCAGATCCCTGAGTCCCAGGTGGTGACCTCCAGTGCCACTGTGAAGTCATCGGGCTGTGGCCCCTCCAGCTTGTAGAGTAGGGTCACAAAAAGTTTGGGGGGGGTTGGGATCTGCAAAGAGAAGAGGCTGATGACCCCAAATCCACCCAGAGAGAGACAGAGACAAAGAGAGAGACAAAGAGAAGGTGCATCGTGTTAGGTGTGCTGGGCAGTGTGGGCAGAGCCTGGGCACGCTCGCCACAAGGCCCCGGGGCCACACAGCTCAGGCCATGCAGGCCATGTCGTGCTGACATGGTGCCAGCCCAGTGCTGGGGAGGGGTGAAGGGCTCTGCCCCAGCTCACCGGACAGCCACGCGCTCCTCGCCGGGGGGGATGGTCCCCTGCAGCTGCAGGGAGCTGCCCCCGCACCAGGCATCCTGCAGGAAGCAGCTGGTGCTCAGCCCACCCTGGTTCTCCAGGTACAGTGGTTGGATGTCCTGCGCACTCAAGTCATACCAGGGCCCAGACTCTTCATCCTACAGCACAGGGAGAGCTGAGCTGGGGGGAGCTGAGAGCAGGGACCCCCCTGCCCAGCCCAGCCCAGTCTGACCACAGCAGAGCTGTCACCCTGCACTCACCTTCCCATCCAGGAATATGGTGGTGCCCATGCCCAGGCTGAAGGAGGTGGTGAGGGGCAGTGTGCAAATGCTGTGTGTGGGCAGGTACTCGGCCAGTGAGCCCCAGAACCTGGAGGCAAAGATGGGTGTCAGAGCAGAGACCCCTGTTATGGTCGCTGCCCTGCACAGCCTCAGGTATCACCTCAGCTGAGGCAGAAGGGGCCAGCTGGCTCCTGGTCATCAGCCACACTGTCCTGACAGCCACAGTGTCCCAGGAGCTGTGTACTGCCATCCCACAGCCTTCCTGAGCCAGGGCACTCCTAGCCCCATTCCTCCCCCAACACACACCCTGCTGAGCTGCCCTCACCTGTTCTCGTTCTGCAGGAAGTTTTCCTTCCCCAGCTGCTCATAGACCCAGCCAGGAGCGAAGATGGCTGTGGAGAGCCCATACTGGCGGATCAGGCGCAGGGACTGCAGAAAGGAGGGGTCAGGCCAGGGGGCCAGGGGTCACCTTGTCACCTATCCTGTCCCTGCTCCCCCCAGGTTCCACTGGCCCCATGGTGGGGCAGGCCACCACAGGGATGTGCTGCAGCATCTCCCTCTCCAGGGACAGCAGCGCTGGGATTTTCCAGCTCCCTCTTCATGCATGGCCAGCAGCTCTGGGATCCCTCATTCCTCACCAGTTCACCCCCAGATTAGCAGCCCAATACAACACAGCCCAACAGGGCCATCAGTGGGAGCTCACAGCCCTGTGTCAGGGGAGATCCAGGGTCACACCCACCTTGTCAGTGTCGAAGCCACCACCAATCACATCCCCACGGCCGAAGACATCAACACCGACATAGATGTCATTCTGGCGTGGCCCAGCCAGCCTCTGTGAGCGCTCCAGCTGCTCCTCCTTCCAGTTGTAGTTGGTGAACAGCCCGTCACAGGCATCAAAGAACACCCTGGGGACAAGGGTCAGAGTGGCAGGGCAGACGCTGTGACCACATACGACTTCACCAAAGGTCGTGCAGGTTGTGCCTGATTGCCACCATGCTGGCTTTGGGGTGGGCTCATGCCCCCCACCCAGGGACAGTTTGGGAGCCTCACCTGTTCTCTTCATTCAGCTCATTCTGCCACCTCAGTGTGCCATCCTTCAGGACGCTGTCATACCAGATCACCAGTCCCCCTGGCACAGCGCTGTGCACCCGTGCTGTCAGCTCCCGCAGGAACAGGGGCAGGTTCCCCACCGCTGCCGCCTGCCAGGAGGGAGCAGGCACAGACTGGGTGAGGGGACAGGGCAGGGGGCTCCCCACGGGAGCAGCACAAAGGCAGGGAGGTGAGCAGGGAGAGGCCACAACTCACGCTCAGCTTGTTCTCGATGTTGATCAGCCAGCCGTCGAAGCGGTAGTGCTGGGCAATGCGGGCCAGCTGCTCGGCCACGGCGCCAAACGCCTCCTCCCCGCCGGCCAGGAACGCCTCGCACAGCTTCTCCCCATCCGTCCACTCCGTGATGAATGTGCCTGGGGAGGCAGCCAGGGCAGCCTCAGCCGCACGTCCTGGTGAATCCACCTCACTGCTGGGGCTGCCCCAGGCTCAGCCCTGCTCTTACCCAGCACAGGGACACTGTTCCGGTGAGCTGCGTTGGTCCAGACCACGGGCGGGATGGTGACAGTGTGGTGGCTGAAGTACACAAAGATGTCGATGTAGCGCCAGTGGTAGAAGACGTAGGGGTTGCGCGTAGCTGAGCCTTGGATGAACCTGCAGAGAGGGAAAAGGGTTGGGCAGTGCAGGAAGGACGCTGACAGATGCTGCAGGGCTGTGTAGGAGCCTGACTCACAGCTGGGAGCAGGGCAGAGCTGTGGCACTGAGCCACCTCTGAACATCCCAGCCCAAGAAAGGTTCCCCAAGGACTGGTGCAAAGAGCCACCCATCCCTGCTCATCTGCAGCTGAGCTGTCAGAAGACGTGTCAGGCAGAAACAGAAGTGACATGGTGTTTGAGGTGTTGAGTTCCACTGTCACACCTCCCTTGCACCTAGCACGTACCTGTCCTCCAGGTACCCGCCACCCATGTCGTGGCACACCAGTGTCCGGGGCCTCCTGCTTTGGAGTGGGGGCTGTCGCTTGGCCAGAGCCACGGCTGACACATTGAAGTCATCGTTGCTGTTGGGCTGCCAGGCCAGCAGCTCCTCCAAGCCGGACAAGAAGAAGCTGATGGGCTCCGTTGTCTTGGTGTCAAAGTACTTTGCTGGGAAGGATGATGAGACAGGACAGGGTCAGCAGTGAGCGCTGCTGGTGCATCTCGGTGCTGTCCCCATCCCGGCAGGGCACAGCGCTGCGGCGGGCCCCTCTCACCGTGCCTCACCTGGCAGGGGCACAGGGCGGTCGCTGATGGTTTCGTGCACGACCGTGGTTCCCTGGATGTCCGCCGCCGGCTGGAAGCTGTCCGGGGAGGAGGGTGAGGGCCGGGCTGGGCCAGCACCGCGGCCAGCGCCGACCGGGCCCTGCCAGCGAACGCTCATCCCGGTCCTGGTCACTGTCCCCATCACCGTCCCCGTCCCCATCCCGCTCCCGGACATGATCGTGGCCTCGGGCCCGGCCCCCCCCATTCACCTCCGCCGCCGCCGCGGGGCCCGCTCCGCCTCCGCCGGCTCCTCCGCCCCGGCCCCGGCCTCGGTTCCCGTCCTCTTCCCGCGCCGCCCGGGCCCCTCCGCCGTCTCCGCCATGGCGCTGCAGCCGCCGCCGCCGCCGCACTGACGGCGGAGCCGCCGCCGCTGAACCCGGCTCTCCCGGGGGCGCGGCCCCGCAGCTCCGCCCGGCCGGCCCGCACCGCCCCCGGCACCGCCCGCGCCCGTGGCCCGGGGCGGGACCTGTCCTGGGATGGGCTGCGTGTCCTGGGATGGGAAGTGTCCTGGGATAGGGACATGTGTCGTGTCCTGGGATAGGGACATGTGTCCTGGGATGGGACATGTGTCCCGAGATGGGTTGCGTGTCCTGGGAAGAAGCCACCTGCCTCTCAATGGATTGTGTATTCTGGGGTAGAACATGTGTCCCAGGAAGGGAATCTATGTACTGGGATGCAGCCTGTGTCCATAACAGGCCCTGCTGTGCAGTCTGGGATGGAGATGGTACCTGGTCCCCAGGGACCAGTGCAGCCAAGGAGCTCTGCCCATGCCCTGGGCTGATGCCCCCACCCCACAGGCACAGCAGTGAACGGCCTGATCAGCCTCATGGGGTCCCCCACCATCCACCCACTCACCACATGTGGGGTCAGGGCTCTATTTAAGGTCATCCAGAGTCCCTCCAGCCCACTCCCCTCCCTCCTGTGCTTGGGGTGCTGGTTTCCAGCTCCAGCCCTGTTCAGCCCAGCCACAGACCTGCCAGTCCAGACCCTGACCCCCGGCTTCACCTCAGACCTCTCTCGTCTCTGTGGATGTGCTGGATAACCTGGACTCCTGGCAACCCTGCCACCCTTCCCAGCCTGTCCTGCTCCCAGGCTGACAGTTCTGTCACTGCACTCAGCTCCCGGCCCTTGGGGCACAGCTGGCCTGGCACAGCTCTCCAAGCTCTCCAGGGCCAGTTTGCCAGTTTGCTCCACCCCCAGCTCAGCAGCACCATGCCAGCCCACAGCTCTCGGGGAGCCCCTGCACCCTAGGAGGACAACCCTGCCCTGAGTCCCTCCACACACACAAAGCAAGAGGACACCGAGGGTGTGAGCAAGGCTGGAAATGTGGGGTGTTTAATGTGGCACGAGCTGAATGGGGGGGTCAGCATGCTGGCCCATGCTGCTGCTGCATCTACACAAACACGAGCCTGGCCAGCAGATAACCACAAGGAAGAGGAAGTGGCTGAGGAGGAAGGCCCCACGTCCAGGGCTGCTGGTGGGGAGCGAGCCCTTCCTGAGCAAAGGCTGCGGCGAGCAGTGATGGGATCTGCAGAGGGAACTCACACAATTCACTCCCCGCAGGGATACCCAGTCCCCCACTGCAACACCTGCACTGTGGAAGGAAAGAGGGCCCTTAGTGGTTTATTGCCTTTCCTGATGGTGCTGAGCACCTTCTGCCCATTCCAGCCGGGGAGCACGGCCTGGTGCGAGGAGTAACACGCTGCAAGGGCCTGTGCTGCCTCGAACTGGGGCACCAGCAGTGACATTGTTCTGCTGGTGCCAGCTCAGCCAGTGCCACAACAGGCTGTGCCTGGCAAACCCAGCTCTGGAGTGGGGAGAGAGGGGGAGAGAGGGGGAGAGGGGGGAAGATCCCTGCCCACCCCAGGCGAGCAGCTGTTTCCTGGTCACCAGCTGTGACAGGGGCTTAAAATTGCTCCAACTCTTCCAAGTGTGTCTGATTGGCCTTGAGGCGCTGGAGTGAGGGAATTCACACACTGGTGCAGCTGCTGGGGGTAGTGGCACTAGGGTGACTAACAGCATAACCGGGGAGGCACTCCTGGGGTGAGAGGGACAGGGGCTCCTTGGCCACCTGGCCTGGCACAGGAGGAGCAGGAGGGGCCTGGTGCTCAGGGGTCCCCACTGTACTTGATGAGGTGGCCACTGAAGGTGACGTAGGTGTCGTACTCATCGCTGAAGACGGCGTTCTCACGCTCGCCCTTGTAGAGCCGCACCCAGACCTCATCCTGCTCCTTCAGCTCCAGCATGACGCTCTGGCTCTGCATGATGCTGCGGTCGCTCACCTGGGCGTAGAGGATCACCACCTCCGCCCCGTTGTGCATGATATGCAGGTACGTCTCCTTCTGGTTCCAGGTGTGCACATTGAGGCTGAAGTAGTAGATGCCAGGGATGTAGCAGTAAAACTTGCCCGTGAACATGTTGAAGTGCTCGTAGAGGTTGACAAACTCGGTGTCGAAGATGAGGGTCTGGTAGTAGTCGTTGCTGTGCAGGGGTTTCTTGCGGCCCACGGAGAAGGCGGCGTAGTGGCTCTTGCAGCGCTCCCCGGGGGCGCCCATGCTGCCCTTCTGTCCCTTGGGCCCTGCATGGCCCCTGCTGCCAGCCACCCCTGTCTTGCCGAACTTGCCCTGCATGCCACGCTCACCACGGTCCCCCTTCTCTCCTGGGCAGAGCAGGAGGGAGAGTTGGGTTGTCAGGCAGGGGCCAGTGCTGGACCCAGCACCCCGAAAGCCCCTTCCCCACAGCAGGGACCCACCTGTCCTGCCCCTGCCCCCTCCCCAGGCTCTGATGCTGCTGCCCAGAAGCCACCAGAGCAGGGGCTGCTCACACCCCAGTGAGCTCTGGCCCTCTGTCTGTGCAGGGCACAGGACCACTGGCACCAGCCCAGTTTCTCACTCCCAGCCTGTGCAAGAGCTGGCACGGTGAGCGCAGCACAGTGCTGGACCCAGGGCAATGCTGACAACAAAGCGTGGGGTCCTGCCAGCCCTCACCTTTCAGGATGGTCATGTTGATCTGAGGCACGGGCTGGTACTGGGGGTAGAAGCGCTTTTCGGGTGGGGGGCAGCAGCGGACACAGCGGGGCTGTGGGGGCAGCCCCTCCTGGACACCATCAGCCCTCTGCTCCTGTGTGGCCCTGGCAAGGCAGAAAGCAAAGCTCAACAGGGAGCTACGGGGGGACAGGGGCCCTCTGCACTGCCAGGGCTGCCCTGGCCCCCGCTGCAGAGCACCCTGGCTCTGGGGTCCCCTCACCTGGCAGCTTGGTGCTGGGATGGGGCCTCATTGGGGTCTGTCCACCATCGCTGGTCAGGGATGGAGCTGGTCTGGCTCCCCACAGGGCAGGGCAGCAGGAAGATCACCAGGAGACCATGCACCCACAGCCCCTCCATGCCTTGGCAGTGCCCTGTGAGCTGAGGGGGACAGGAATGAGGAGACTCCCAGCCCAGCCATGCCCTGAGCTGTCCTGGGACAGGACCTGTGCTCTGCACAGTCCCTGGCTTCTGGCTGGGCTGTGGAACACTGTCACCCCAGGGAGCACCTGGGCAGACCTACGTTGGGGCAGTTAGGGGGCTCTGGGCTCACCAACATTCAGCCCCTGAGCCCTGGCATATACCCAGAAGGGATTACCTCGGAAGCTGAGAGTGGAGCAGAGCAGCAGCCTCTGACCGGCCAAGTCCTGGACCAAGCGCTGCTGCTCCTGCTCAGCCTGGCTTCAGCTGCCTCCCACAGATGCCCAAGAGCAGCAATTTAGGATGTCAGCACCTGAATGCCATGGGGCAAACGTCAGGGTGCAGCCCTGCCTATGTGGGACCCCAGCTGGGCCCAGAGAGGGTGTCTGCACCCCACTCCTGCGAGGGGCTCCTGTGCCCTGGGGGCTGCCAGCCCAAGAGTTTGCAAAGGGACAAGACACACTCCTCCAAGAAGAGGGGTGTGGGCTGGCAGCCCTACCCGGGAGCTGGCTGCCACGGGGAGAAACCTTTCTGAGAGCCCACACCCTGTCTGGGGCCAAAACTAATATTTGCAGTGGTGGTGGCACTTTGGCCGAGCCTGGGCGCTTCGCGACCCCTCCCTTCATTATCGAACCCGTATCTGCTGGAGACGTGGGGCCGGGCACGCAGCTCCTCGCCCTTTGGCCCCGAGGCACCAGGACAGCCTTGGCCAAACACGGGTGTAGCACTGCCCAGCGCTGGGCATCCCGCGGCAGCAGGGTCCGAGTCGGGATAGAGATGAGGATGGCTGCTGCCCAGCTCCTATCTCGGCCAGATACCTCCCTGGGTTGGGATTTGGGTGTGGCCTTTGCCGTTCTCCCCTCCCAAACCGCCTCCCGGCACCGCCCGGCTGCGCTCCGCAGGCTTCGCCGGGATCCCGGAGAGCCGCTCCCAGAGCGCAAAGGGCCTTCTCAGCCCTGTCCTGTGTTCTGGGGCTGAGCCAGGCCATGAGGGATTTTGAGGGAGAATCCTGTTGTTTTGGTGAACGCCTGCTTTCGGAGCACCGGGGTCTCCAACAGGTGATGGGTGGCTGTTACCACTGTCCCCAGGTGCGGAGTCCAGGGACCACGCGTGCTCCTGCAGCGGGTGCGGAGGGCGTTTGAGGCGGGGGCGGATGCCTGGATTATGAGTCACTGGGGCTGGGAAGGGGCGGAGGGATCGGGAAAGGCTCCAAAGGGCTTTTCCGGCTGCTCAAACTCTCTGCCAAGGGCCTGTCCCCTTCGCACACGTCCCGGGAGCCTCTGTCTCTCCACCTCTCACCCCGTTGTCTCGATGCTGCCAGGTGTGGAGGGAGGCAGGGGAAAAGCGGATCCATGGACAGAAGCATGGAGGAGGCCAACCCCGGCCTTGTGAGCTGGGATCACCCAGGGGAGCCTTGGCCCTGGCTCTGCTCACCCTGCCCAGCCTCCAGCTGTGCCAGACCCGTGGCACTGAACATGGCATGGAGCATGACAGGGGTTTCCCTCAGCTCTGGGACCATCAAACCAGGCATTCCTCTGGGACCTGCAGCAGGCTTGGCCCTGGGGAAAAGGCAGTGTCACAGGGAACTGCTTCACCAGGAGAAACCCTTCTCCAGGAAGTTCCCATGGTGGAAGGCAGTGCTTCCCAGGCTGTCAGGAACGGTGCTCACAACTGCTGTCAGCAGCACTCGGGGCTCACTGGGCCCCCAGCGTGTCCTCCCTGCACCCTGCAGGTGTGTGGGCAGGAGATGCCCACCTGCACACGCCATCCTGCCGAGGGAGGCGGCTTTTCCTGTCAGGCTTGGATGCTCTCCAGGACCAGTCAGAGATTTAAACTCAGTGGTTACAGAAGCCTTGGGACTGCAAGTCAAAACATCCCAAAATACATTCCAGATGGAGATAAAGACTAGGATGAAATGGAACAAACGCTAGGGGAGGGATGAGGGGCTCAGGGCAGTGTGGAGGCAGCAGGACCTGCACTCCCAGCTCACCCTCTCTGCTCAGGGTGGTGGATACAAACTTCTCTGAGCCACTGTGCCTCTGGGGTTGTGCCGGTGGGCCAGGCCGCCCATGTTCTGCTGTAGACCCTGACATGGTTGCAGATCCCCTTTTTTTTCCCCTGGAGCAGTGCAGATCTGGCAGGCAGCAGAGTGAGAGCTGCACTAGGCAGATGTGGGGCAGGACCGTGGGGTAGTTGCAGCCCTCCAGCTTCTGTAGCACCACCAGGACGTTGTTCTGGGGACTCGAACAGCCACTGCGACCCACAAAGAGATGCCGAAGGTGCTCCAGCATGGGCTTGATGTGTTTGTAGCAGAGTTTTTTGGGAACGCAGCTGGGGCAGGGCAGGGGGGTGATTTGGCTAGGTCAGGCTGTGCCCTCAGACTGTGAGGCTCAGCCGTGTCGTCCCCACTCCTCCTTCGCAGGCAGGGCAAGGGCCTCACTGGACCGGGGGGGCACAGGGGCCGGTCCGCGCGGCTGGACAGGCGCCAGGACAGCCGAGCGCCGGTCGAGGCGGAGCCGCCTCCCGGTGCCGCAGCGCCCGCAGATGGGAGCAGGACGCGCTGCAGCTCCGGAGGGATCGCCAGGCCTGCGGGGCTCTCCCAAAGCTGCCCTCCACCTACCTCTGGGGCAGCGCTTCTCCCTCGCGGCGCTGCCTGTGCTGCCCTAAAGCATCGCCCGGGCCGACCGCTGCCTCCCGCTCCGAAGCCGCCTCTCCCCGCTCGGCCCGGGCGGAAATACACTTTTTGGAAGCGCAGGAGGCAGCGAAGCACGGGACGAGGCTCGCAGCCCTCCCCCGCCAGATGTGCGCCCGCGGCCGCCTTAACCATGTGTGCTCCCGGGACCGGCCGCCTCCGCCGTTCGTGCCCCTGGGCTCCCGCACTGGGAGCGGGGCCGGCCCGTGCGAGCTGCTGCTGCGGGTCAGGATGGCGGAGGGTGCGGCTGGCCCCGGCACGGACCCTGCCCCACGCCGGCAGCCCCGAGGGCAGCACAGCCCCAGCGGGCTCCAGCCGTGGACAGCCGGACACGCACTCGGGTGCCGAGGCGCGGGGCTGGGTCTGCCCCGCTCCCCCACCCCGAGTGGCGGCGGGACGTAGGGGGCAACCAGGACAAGGACAGAATGTGCTGCGGGCTGGAGCAGGGCAGCACTGGGGTCATGCCTGCCGGGCAGCCGGGCCGTGCCCACCGCGCAGAGCCGGCTCGGTCCCCACACTGCCCCCGCCGCCGCTGGGCTCCGGCCGCCCGTACGCGACGCCCGGCTCCGGCGGGCCCTGCTCAGCGCGGACCACAGCTCCCGGCGGTCCCCGCGGCGCAGCGGGAGAGGCGGTGGGGGGGGGGGTGGTGCGGCGGCGCGCGGGGTCTCCTGGGAGTTGTAGTTCCTGTGGCAGGCGGGGAGGCCCGGGCGCTCCCGGGCG
This sequence comes from Eopsaltria australis, assembly GCA_034509425.1. Taxonomy (NCBI): domain Eukaryota; kingdom Metazoa; phylum Chordata; class Aves; order Passeriformes; family Petroicidae; genus Eopsaltria; species Eopsaltria australis. The sequence continues at coordinate 490,086 of JAVTVJ010000147.1, read as the reverse complement.
CGGCGGCGGCGCGCGGGGCTGCCGGGAGCTGTAGGCGGCGGCGGCGGCGGCTGCGCGCGGGGGAGGTGGCGCCGCGGTGAGCGGGGACACGGGCGGGGGGCGCGGGGCCACAGGCCGGGCCGCCAGCCGGGTCCCCACCGGGCGGGGGCGCCGCCGACCTCGAGACCCCTGCCCGGGCGGTGGCGGTGGGGTCATCGGGGCCATGCCCCGCGCGGAGGTCCCGGGAGCGTGGGGGATCTCAGGGCCCCGCTCAGTCCGGGCGGTGCCCCCACTGCCCGACAGCTCTCCCGGGGGAGAGGCGCAGGGGTCCCCAAGGGTGCGCCTGGTGGAGGCGGGGAGTCCCCGTGTCCTTAGAGGGGTGCCCCGTGTCCGTGCCCGGGGGTGTTGGGGGTGCCCGTGTCCGTTCCCGGAGGTGCCCGTGACCGTGCCCCGACGTTTTGAGGGTGCCCCGTGGCCGTGCTCAGAGCGGGATACAAACGCGGTGGGGGTCAGTGCACCGAGAGGGGTCCCCGGGGCCCACCCTCCGGGATCCCGACAGGACGAGCGGCGCTCCCGTGCCCGCCACCCGCGGGCTCCGTGCCGGAGCTGCCGTGTCCGGGGCCGGCCCCCACGCTCAATGCCGCCTCTGTTTGCCACTCGGGCTGTGAAAGGCACATTGAGACCCTGCGGGAGCGGCCCTTTGTAGCAAGCCCTGGGATGGCAGCTGGGGATCTCTGCCCCGGGCTGGGGGTCTCTGCCCGAGGCTGCACGGCACGGGGTGAGCACGGGTCCAGCACCCCGGAGTGCTCGGAGGGAGCCCGGGGCGCTGCCACGTCCTCTGTGCTGTAGGGAGGGAGCGAGGAGCACCCCGGGCACGCGGGTGGGCACAGCCCAGGGTGGGCTCACGATTCTCACATGTGTGGAGGACACACTGTGAGCTGGGGCAGGGATGAGGGGCTCCCGTGTCTGTGAGCCTGGGCGGGTCAGGGTGTGTCTCTTGGGCACTGCGCTTCCTGCTCAGGTGTTGGCATCCTGCTTGGGCGGAGTTGCCACGTGTCTCCAGTGTCCCTCTATGGCCTGGGGACAGGCTCACGGTTCATCAGTGGGGTTGGTTCCCGGAGCCATGGGAGCTGGGCCAGGCTGCCCAGCCACTCTGGAGGCAGCAAGGGTCGTCCTTGCCACCCGAGGGGAACCCACTTCCTCCCAGGACTCTGTGGGGACGTGCCCCAGGACACTGTGACACGGGGCTCGCCTTGAGCCGGGTGCCTCAGCTCGCTGCAGTGACCATGGGACAGACAGAGGTGCCAGGCAGGCCATGCAGTCCTGGTGACACGCTGGGGCCCCTGGTCAGGGGGCGCAGAGGGAGCCAGGTGAGAGGGGCTGAGAGCAGTTCCAGGAGCAAACAGCCCCTGGGCATGCTGGCTCTTAGCTGCATGAGGTGGGAGCACCTTCTGCTGCAGGAGAGGGGATGCAGCCCCTTGTGGCTGTGTTCTCCTGTCTCCTGAGCTCAGTCAGCACCAGATCTTTGACTTTCTCCCTCTCCTCTTTCCACCAGGTTCTCCTCGCCCCCACTCTGATGCCAGTCCCACCCTGCCATGAGTCTATGAGCCCCCTCCGGATCAGCGTGGGTGGTCTGCCCGTCCTCGCGTCCATGACCAAGGGTGCTGACCCCCGTTTCCGACTGCGCTGGAAGGCCATCGTGCTGTCCTCAGCCTGCGTGGGCTTTGTGCTGCTGCTCTTCTGCCTGCACCGTTCCTCCCCAGCACGGCACGGTCCCCCCAGCCCTCGCACCTGGCAGCTTGGCCTGCAGGCAGGGGACCGCTACAATGACACCTACCCGCTGTCCCCACCCCAGAGGAACCCCGAGGGCGTGCGCTACCGCATTGGTGTCATCGCGGACCTGGACATGCAGTCCCGGGGCTCCCAGGAGCACACCTGGTTCAGTTACCTGAAGAAGGGCTACCTGGTGCTGTCAGACAGTGGGGACAGAGTGACAGTGGAGTGGGACAAGGATGAAAGCATGCTGCAGTCCCACCTGGCTGAGAAGGGCCGGGGCATGGAGCTCTCAGAGCTGGTGGTTTTCAACGGGAAGCTCTATGCGGTGGACGACCGGACGGGTGTGGTCTATCAGATCGAGGGCAACAAGGTGGTGCCCTGGGTGATCCTCCCGGATGGGGATGGCACAGTGGGGAAAGGTGAGCTCCTGTCCTGCCCCTTGAAGCCCTTGGCTCTTTTCAGCTTGCTGGGGTGGGGTGCACCTTTCCTGTGACCTCTGAATTGCCAAGACAGGGCAATTCCTGCAGAGGGACCACCCTGCATGGGGGACACTGTGCCCAGCACTGGGCTCTGGGGGTGGGGTTTTGGGGTATGTGGGACAGCCTGATGGCCATGTGCTGACTGAGCTCCCCTCATGCCATTCTTTCCACCACAGGTTTCAAGGCGGAGTGGCTGGCAGTGAAGGATGAGCACCTATATGTGGGAGGACTGGGCAAAGAGTGGACCACCACGACAGGGGTAGTGGTGAACAAGAACCCCCAATGGGTGAAGGTCATTGGCTACAAGGGTGACGTGAGCCACGAGAACTGGGTGACAAATTACAATGCACTGAGGGCTGCAGCAGGGATCCGGCCCCCAGGTATGGAGCAGAGCAACCTTTTGCCACCCCATATCCCACATCCTTGATGGCTCCAGAGCCATACAGTCACCCTCCCCAGGGATACTGGCTCTGGGTGAAATTGAAAGGCTGCTGGAGATCTCCCCTTGTCCTGGTGATTTTGCTCTGCTGCCTGTGCCAGGAACAGCTGAAGGGTGGCTCAGGTGGCTCAGATGGCACTGGGCCTGTCAGCTGAGCCCTCAGGCAGAGTGGGGTGTGCTGGCTCTGGGAGCAGCAGTGGGGCAGGAGGAGGCAGAAAAGTTCATAGGGGATGCCTGTGCAGGGCTGTGGGGTGTTTTGGAAGGGAAGGGGGAGGGTGGTGCCCCAGCAGCCCAGCGTGGCCAGTGCCCCTGAGGGCTGTGTGGTCACTCTCCACTTCCTGCTGCAGGCTACCTGATCCACGAGTCAGCCTCCTGGAGCGACACGCTGCAGCGCTGGTTCTTCCTGCCGCGCCGCGCCAGCCACGAGCGCTACAGCGAGAAGGCGGACGAGCAGCGAGGCACCAACCTGCTGCTGAGCTCCACCCAGGACTTCAGGGATGTGACAGTGGGGCATGTGGGCGAGGTGGTTCCCACCCACGGCTTCTCCTCCTTCAAGTTCATCCCGGACACAGACGACCAGATCATTGTGGCGCTGAAATCAGAAGAGGACAATGGCAAGATCTCCAGCTACATCATGGCCTTCACACTGGACGGACGCTTCCTGCTGCCTGAGACCAAGATTGGGAGCGTGAAGTACGAGGGCATTGAGTTTATTTAACAGACATCTGGACCGAGTGGAGGCGTGCAGGGATGTGGGCAGGCCCTGCCAGCCTGCTCCTAGTCCGGGGTCCGTGAGGGATGTCAGGCAGCGCTGCCAGCTCTGTCCTTGGCCCTGGGCTCTCCTGTAAAGTGTTGACTGAGCAGCAGCAGGTGTGGTGCAAGTGTTTCGGCAGTGGCACCTGGTGGCAAGGGACTGCCACCACAGGGTGGGGACAGTGTCTAGGTCCTGGAGTGCTGGTGCCTAGGCAGGCCTCTCTGCAGCCCTCAGTGCCCAGCCCTGAATTGTGACAGAACCGTCTGCGGTGGGTCAGTGGCTCTGGTGATGTCTGTGCTCTGGGTTTGCAGTTGAGCCCCAACCCTACAGCTCTGACTTACGTGCCACAGGGCTCCCCAGGTGGAGGGGGGTGTGCAGCCACAACGGGTCAGACTTGGGGTATTTTGTCAGGCTTTTCCTCCAGAAGCTGGTTTTTCTTCCCTTTTCCCACAAGCTGGGTGACGTGATGTCTGGGGTGACGGGTGGCCTCTTTCAGAGAGAAGTCTCACATAGGAGGGGACAGTGTCTGTGTCCCTCTGCTCCTGTGACCACAGAGGATGCAGCAATGTGGTTCCAACTGTGCCTATGGGGCAGGGGGAGCAAGTGTGGGTGATGGGGCCACCAGCTGTGGCCAGATGTAACATATGCCCATCCCAGTGCCATTCCCAGGCCACACCCTCAGAGGGGTGTGTGTGTGTGCTGGCCCTCCAAGCCCTGGCTGCACAGCTCTGGCCCCAGAAATTCCTCCAGCCCCAGAACTGTCAGCTCTGGGAAGAGCTGAGCCCTGGGCAGGAACCACTGGGAACTGGCAGCAGTGCAGCCAGGCTGTCTAAGGGCTGCCATGCTCGGTGCAGGAGCAGAGCCAGGAGCACCAGTGCTGCTTCCCAGGGCCAGCAGCACCTGGGAAGCATTGGCAGCAGCCCAGGGCATTGGCCAGGGAGCCCTCCCCACGCTCGCCAGCACGTTGTGAAATCACAGCCACCGCCTGTGGCCCCTAGGAGGAACTTACGTGGTTTCAGGAGCCACAAGTGTCAAAGGGGCATCTGCTGGCCCTGGGGCCCTCCTGACCCCTCTGACCAAGGGGAGCTGCGGCTCCTGGCCTGCCCACGGTCCCTGGCTCAGCCCTGTCCTGCCCCAGGTCACAGAGTAGCCTATTCTCACACCAAGACCACTGTTTGGCTCTGTGGTGTCACCAGTTTGGCCCCCTTTAACACTGTCCCTAGGGCAGGTCTGCCAGCAAGTAGGGCTGCAGAGAGCTGGGCCTGGCCACTGTGCTTTGGGGGGCCCTTGTGCCCCCTGTATCCCTCTGTCATGCCCTGGCACTGTTCTGCTGTGGGGTCCAGCCATGCTCAGGGAGGGAGGGGGCCTGTTGGTACAGCAGTCAGGCTGTGTTTGGGTGGAAGGATCTGGGGCCCTCCCAAGAACCCAGCCAGGCTGTTCCCCCATCCCTGTTTACAGTGTCAGCACCTCTGTGAGCCATGCAGAGTGGACGAGGCCAGACATGTGTTTTCATTTAGCCCAGACAATGACTCGGCCAATGCTGGGCTGCCAGCAGATGCGTTTGTCTCCAGACATGGACCTGTCCCCCTGCCATGCCCCCAGTGCCATGGACAGACCTGGCGGTGGCCCCTGCACGTGGCCTTGGGATTGTGCAGCACCCGGCCCAGGGCACCTGGGATGCCTTTGCAGCCCACACTGGGCGCCAGCTGGCCACGGTCCATGATGGCCACTCAGCCATCACTTGCACGTCACTTGGCAGTGTCCCCCGGCCTCGCTCACCCTCCAGGCCTCGCTAACTCTCCCAGCCCTGCACCAGCAGGTCCACAGGACCTGTTGTGGCCCCAGGGCTGTGCCAGTGCCTGTCCATGCTACCTGGTCCCTTGTCCCCTGGGCTGAAGCATCCCTGGCCCCCTGTCCTCAGAGCAGCTGCACCTCAGGCTGCTGGCCCTCCTGCTGCTGCCGGAGCCTCTGCAGACCATGAGCCCCACAGTGGAGTTGGTGACCTGGGGCCCCATCTCCAGGTGTCATCCAGCATCCCAGTGCTGTCACCTCCAATGTGTTCCCTGCAGGCTCAGTCAGGGTTTGGGCCAGGTCTGGCTGCCCACTTCTGCTCACTCTTCTCATCCTGGAGGCCGAGCACCTCTATTACTGCCCTCTACTGCGAGTATCCGTGGCAGTGCTGTGGCAATAGGCTGTCTCAGGAGCATCTTTTGGTGGTGGCAGCTCCTGCCAACACATGGCCATGACACCTGGCCCAGCTCTGCTCAAAAGCTGTGTCCCTGCCCACTCTGCTGGGGCAAAGGCACTGCTGAGGAGATGGGGCATGCTCAGCAGCCAGCCAGGCACAGAGTACAGGTACAGTGACAGCAGCAGCATCCTGACACCTCCACAGGGACACAGCATGTGGGTTTTCACTGGGATAGAGTCTGTCTTTTCCATATTAGGTGGTGTAGGGCAGTGATTTGGATTTGGGAAGTGTTGAGAACAGGGATGTTTTCTTTACTGTTGAGCAGCATTTTCACAGCTTGAGGCCTATTCTGCTCTTAATCCTACCAGTGAGGGGCAGGGGGGCACAAGGAGACAGGAGGGGACACAGCACAGCTGACCCAAAGGATATTCCATGCCATATTGGCATCATGCTTGGCATATAGAGCTGGGGGAAGAAGGGGGAAGGGGGGGACATTCAGAGTGATGGTGTTTGTTTTCCTGAGTCACTGTCAAGTGCTGGAGCCCGCTGCCCTGGGGCAGGCTGAGCACCTGCCTGCCATGGGGTAGGGTGAAAGAATTCCCTGCTTTGCTCTGCTTACATGTGGCTTTTGCTTCACCTGTAAAACTGCCTTTATCTCAGCCAGCAGTTTTCTCACTTTCCCCTTCCCAGTTCTCTCACCACCCCACTGGGGAGAACGAACCAAAAGCAGTTGGGTGCTGAGCTGCCCACCGGTATTGAATCCCATCATGCATCCAGGATAGAGACAAGGTGGGTTTTTGGAGCTGTGCGCCAGGGCAGGAGCTGCTGCCTGGGGAGGGGGAGGCCCGAAGCCTCGGGCAGGTCACTGTGGCACAGGACCCCCAGTGGGAGCAGGAAGCAGGCAGGGGAACTCGGGTGTGGGAGAAGGCGGGTTGGAGGGGCCGAAGGTGGGGAGGAATTCTCGGGCACAGCCAGAACTGCTGCCTGTCCGGCCATCCACGGCTCTACTTGGCGTGGGCGGGGGCAGCTGCGGATCGGGGGTTTCGGGTCCGGGGCGGCGGGTCCAGGAGCGATGGGGCCGGGAGCGGACGGGATGCGCCGGGCGGGGGCGGCCGGTGCCCGCGGCGGGGGCCGTGCCGGGGCGGGGGCAGCGGTCGCGGCGGAGCCGCATCCCGCGGAGGGCGGGCGCAGCCGGGCTGGCCCCGCGCCACGCGGAGGAGGAGGAGCAGCAGATCCCCGGAGCACGTTAAAGAGCGAGGCCGAGCGCGACGAGGAGGAAGCGAACGGCTCCGTGAAGGGAACGGAGCGGCAGCCGCAGAGCGCCCGCCCCGGCCGGACCCAAGTTCCCGGCGGCGGTTCGGCCGGGCCCGGCGGTGGGTGCGGGATCGGGGCCGGGTGGCCGCGCCCGCAGCCCCGCACCATGCCCGCCGCGCTGCCCAGCCTGCTGGCCTGGCTGGCGGTGTTGCTGCTCGGCAGGGCCCGCCCGGCCGACGCCTGCAGCTGCTCGCCCATCCACCCGCAACAGGCCTTCTGCAACGCCGACGTAGGTGAGCGCCGCGAGGAACCCCGCCCCGAGCCCCTCGAGCCCCCGCTCGGCCCCGCCCGCGACAACTTGCCGGCGGGGGAAGCACCGGAAAGTTGGCGCGGAGTGGGGAGGGAGCGGGCAGAGCCCCCCGACCCCCGGCACCTGCCCGCGGCGCCCGCCCGGCCCGGGGGTGTGTCGGCGGGCGCGGATGCGCGACCGGGCGCGGTCCCTCCGTCCGGGCTGTGCCCGTCCCACCCCGCGCCTCCTCCCGCCGTCTCGGGGGGGCTCCCGTGCCCAGCACCGCTCCCGGGGGCGGCTTCGCCGCTGCGAGGGGCGACCGGAGCGCGGGTACGTCAGTGCCGGGTCCCCACTGGCCGCCCCGCGGTGAATGACACGGGTGGGCCCGGCCTCCCCCGACTCTGATGACACCGCAGAGGTACGTGGCACACGGGGCTGGGGCCCGGGGGCGGCCGGTACCCTCCAAGTGCGGCCACGGCACCGGCCCGGAGCCCTGAGGAGCCCCGGACCCCGGCAGCTGCCGCCACGGCTCGGTCACCCCTGTCTGCGCCTTATTTCCAGGCATTTCCTTTCCCCCGTCCCACTTTGTTCGGCTTGGATGCTGCTGAAAGGGAGGGCTTGGCAGCGCCGGGATCTGGATTCCTCTTTCTATGAATAATGCCCTTATTAAATTTTAACATATGAACCGAACAGGCCGGCCCCAGTTCCCGGTGCTTTCCTTCGCGGGCCCGTTCCCAGGCTCAGCTGGAGAGGTAACATTCCCAAACACTGAGGGAGCCCCAACCTCTGCACGGCCCTGCCCTGTCTCTTGCTCCAGATCCAGGATGTTCCTCACAGGCGTCCCTTCCAGACCCCACTCCCAGCGTCTTTCCTCTGTGAGGGCAACTCCCCCAGCACTTGGCTGCTGCCTCGCGTGCCCAGCCTCTCCACGAGGCATGCTGGGGACAGGGAGGTTTTGAGACAAAATGGAGCACAGAATTTTTGGAGCTGCTGCTGGAGCTGGTGTCCCTGGCCCACAGGATGCCCTGTGCCTGCTCGGGCAGTGCGGCTGTGGCTTCCCATCACACTCCTGTCAGGATCAGCTTTCGGGGCACTCGTGACTCACTGCCCATCGTGGGGTGCCAGCTCAGCCCTGACTCAGCTGCTGAGTCACTGTCTGTCTTGGCGGCCCTGGCTGTCTCCACCGTCCCCTGGGAGGGCACTGCCTCACTGAGCTTTAGTCTCCAGCTGCCCTGCTGCCCGCAGCAGGTGCCTGTCCTGCAGGCATCCAGAGCTGTCCTGCCGAGGCAGCATCCTCCCAGCCACGCTGCTGGCAGTGCTGGCACCTTCTGGCTCCCAGCCCAAGTCCCCTGTGTGGCTCGTTTGTGTCAAATGTGCCTCGTGTGGGCCTAAGTGAAAACAGTGCTGGGCTTGGGGACAGAGCAGGGCACAACCTGGGATGATCCTGTGTTTCCTGGCCTTTTGCTGCTTCTTATCTTCCCCCCGGATGCTCTCTGGAGTTGGGATGCTCCTCAGCCAGTTCCATCCCAGCAGGTGTGTGGAGCCCAGGGAGAACCTGTGGCCCATGGTGCTGCTGGGACCTTTCCCAGCTGCTATGGCTGGAGGGACCTGTGTCCAGGCTGGGCCTCTGGTAGAAATGTGGTGGTATGGGGATGGCTGATGTCCTGCAGTGTTGGCTGGGTGCACAACCGGCCCCAAGGCTCATGCTCAACCCGCAGTATGGGGTATCAGGGTGAGCAAAGTGTGGGGTCCTGGCCCTGGGATCCCCTCTCCATAGCATAGTCAGCCCCTGCCACATCCCCATGGCCCCTCTGGCCTTGCACCTGCCCCTGCACTTGCTCTGCCACAGAGAGGGACTGGAGCAGCCGCATCCCAGGGCTGCACTTCCAGGTGGTGCAAGGGGAGGCAGATGCAACTCTGCATTGCCTGGGGGGTGCCCGAGGGGCTGAGGGTCATAGAGGTGCTGGGGTTGTGTCACTGGGACTGGTGACTTAGAACCCGCCAGCCTGCGCTTGCATGTCCTGGCTTATGAGATGAGCAGGGGTTTTCTGCAGGGCCCAAGGGCTTGGGCTGCCCCGTCTGCCATCCCTCAGCTGGGGCTGTGCTGAGGCAGTGGAGCCTGCTGGGCTGCTCTGCTACAGGAGATGCTCAGCTGCCCAGTGGCGCCACAGCCAGACCAGGGGCCGCAGCAGCAAACCCGGCTTCTACTCCATCTCCTCTGGATGATGTGGGGTGTGAGGGGGTGATGCTGAGCCCTTTTAGGCAGCAGGGGCTCGATGGAGCAGGAGAGAGCAGGGGCTCGGTGCTGCCTGGGGCGGGGACATCTGGATTGCAGTCCCCGGCAGCATTGCACTGATCCCAGTCGTGCCAGTGCTCGATTCCTCAGGACAGACACGGCGAGTGTGGGGGCTGCCAGCAGCCGGCAGGGACCGGGCAGAGGAGGGAATTTGCGGGGGAGCGGTGGAAGCTGTCCCTGCGGGGGTGCAGCTGCCTGCAAACCCCGGGGAGCCAGGCAGGGCCGGGCAGCTGCCGGTGCCCGGTGCCGCCCTGCCGAGCGCGGTAGCCGGAGCCCTCGGTGCGGCTGGCGCGGAGGGGCCGTGGGCTGACGCGGGGGCTGCCGCTGATTGGGCTCCATCCCGCTCGTCAGCGGCCGGGATGACGCACGCGGCCACGGCAGCGCTCAGCCCGTGGCTCCCGCGCCGGCCGGCGGATGAGCGGGACCGGGCACTGCTGGGCACCAGGGAGCCTCCATGGCCTCCGCTGCCTCCCCGCCGCGGGCTGCCCTGCTCAGCCCTGCACGCCTCCAGCCTCGGCATCCTCAAACCACTGTGCCAGGGTGGGGTACCTGCGGCTGCTGGCGTGCGGGCAGGCACTGGGCTGCCAGCAAGCACCTGGGAGGTGCTTGTTGCCCTTGCGGCGGGAAGGGCTGGGGTGCAGGAGTCCCTCCCAGGGCGGTTTGCCATCTCCGCACTGTGCCGGCCTCAAGCAGGGCTGGAGTGACCACAGGACTGCCCTCACCAAGGGGTCAGGTGCCTGGGCTGGCAGTGCCAGGCAGGCAGCAGGCAGTGCTGGCACTGGCAGCCAGCCCCTCTGCTGCCAGCAGCCCTGGAGAAGGGAGCTTTGTTCCCTGGGCACCCAGCCCAGCCAAACCCCATGGCCTGGTGGGGTTTGGGGTGGGATAGCAAAGGAAGGGGCAGCCATTCTGCAAGTCTTGGGCCAGAAGGGGAGGTCCCATGGCCAAGGGTCATTGTGGTGCTCTTCTTCCCATGGGCCACAGGTGAGCACAGTGATGCCCTGAGGTGGAGTAGCCCCACATGGGGCCAGGGAGGACAAACCCCAACACTGGCAAGCCCAGAGAGAGACAACCCAGTTGTTTTGTGGCACTGGGTGACTCTGTGTGTCCCCAGCTTTGCTCCTGGAGCTGCACTGTGGCCATGGTCCATTCTGGCTGATCTGTGCCATCACCCAGCCATGCGGAATGGTGCAGGGTCCTGGGTCCTAGCGTGGGACCCTTCCTCATGGCACTATAGCACCTGCCAGTGCAGTGGGACTGATGCTGGTGGCAGATGACAGCAAGGGGACCCGCTTACCTCGTGGGGTCTCTCTGTCCCTGGAGGGTCCAGAGTCCTCACTATGGGGAGGCCACAGTGGCAGCCCTGGGCACCAGCATAAGAGATGTCACTGTGCACCCCAGAAGCCAGAGAGCCTTGGCTCAGCTTCACAGAGGGTCTGGGCTTCCTGGCTAGTGGCTGCCTAGGTCGGCAGCAGGAGTGGTGGGTGACAAGGTCAGTGGGGACATTGGCATTTGTGGAGGTCTGACTACTGGTCCTTGGGCACCTGGGGGTTTCCTCCATCCCTCACCTAGCCTCTTTGTCCCAGGCTCTCCTCAGGGCTCCCTCCGCTGCCCTGGTTCCTGGCGGGTGTGGAGCAGCTTGGCTGCGCTGCGGGGTCTTGGCGGGGAAAGCGCAGCGCCGTCGTCCCCTCCACAAAGCCGCACTGTTCAGAACAAATCCACCCAGAATCGGGCTGCATTTTTGTCAAGTGATTCATCAGCACGCGAATGGAAAAGGCTGGAGCCCACTGAACCAGTAACCATTCCCCGCATGGGAGCCACGGGGCCGGCACTGGTTGCACCCGAGTTACGCTGATGGCATGCAGGGCTTGGCACACAGGAGATGTGGTGGCTGCAGGGGCAAGGGGTGAGGGCTGGCCTGTGTCTGTGGTGACCCCAGCACATAGCTGACAGGAGTAGGTGCTGTCTCCAGGCATGGCTGAGGTGCTCCACTGTGCCTGGACAGCCCAGCCCTTCCCAAGAGACGGGAGCAGTTGGGAAAGCCCCCAGTGCAGCCACTGCTTCCCCCAGCCCTGCACCAAACAAGTGCTTGTCCGCACCAGGGATGGCCATTTTGGAAATCCTCTTCCCTGGTCCCTGCTCATGTTGGTGCCACTCTCACCTTTCCAGAGTAAACTCTGTTGGCACTTGCTGGTGCCCACGTGGGGCTGTGCCCCCCTGACCTTCAGCTTAAATAGCCTGTGCACATGCCCCCACACCTCACAGTATTTATAGAGTGCGGTCAGATTCCCTCTCCTGGCCATGCCAGGTGGGAGAAGCTCCTCTGTGCTAGGCAGTGGGTGACCTCTGCATGTCCCTGGCTGCTCCCAGCCCAGCACCTCTCAGTGGGGACATGAGCCAGGATGAACTCTGTGAGAGTGTCCAGCTCCCTGTCCCCTGCCCCACAGTGCTCGGGGGGCTGGCAGAGAGTGGGGGAGCCCTGCAGGGCAGGGAGCTGCCCTTTCTGTTGGATGGGGGTACCCCTGGCAGAGCAGGGAGCCCTGCCAGCTGCTGCCCTGCAGCCAGGCCCACTCCATACTCTGAGTGCTGAGCAGGAGCTCCAGCTTTGGGACTGCCACTGTCCCTTTCACCATCAGCGTCCCCAGTGCTGCCTGGGAGCTTCAGTCCCTGCACTGGTGGAGGGAGCTGGGCACAACTGGCAACTGCAGGTCTCCATGCAGGGACCTAGGCAACCTGCACAGCATGAGCCAGCCCCATGTCCCAGCCAGTGAGTGAGGTTGAGCTGGCTGCCCACCCTGCCCGCCGGGCCCCCTGCAGGTCACAGACACGTGCCCAATACTCACATACCGGACTGCACATCCTGTGGCAGCAGCATGACCACAGGGACCCCACCACAGCAGAGCTGGCCCCTGACTCACTGTGCCACAGCCTCACCAGCCCTGGGGCCAGGTGATCCCACTGTGAACTTTCCTTGTCACCTGCCTCGAGGGTGCTGCTGCAATGCTGCCGGACACTGTCCTGCACGTGCCAGAGCCCCATCCCTTTGGGGACAGCAAGTGACAACCAGCTCTGCGGGCAGCCAGGGGGGCAATGGGGTCTGCTGCAGGCAGTAGTGCCCTGTGAAGGTGGGAGACCCTGTGAGATGCAGGGGCTGAGTGGGACTGGTCACCCTCACTTACCTCAGCTCTCCCTTCCCAGTGATCCGAGCCAAGGCCATGTCTGCGAAAGAGGTGGATTCGGGGAACGATATATACGGGAATCCAATCAAACGCATCCAGTATGAAATCAAGCAGATCAAGGTAGGGGGGCACATTGGCTCAGGGGGCTGGGGGGACGGGGGGGCCCCTTCACAGCTGCTCAGTCCTGCCTCTGCTCCCCAGATGTTCAAGGGCCCTGACCAGGATATAGAGTTCATCTACACGGCTCCCTCCACTGCCGTATGTGGCCGGCTGCTGGACACCGGCGGGAAGAAGGAATATCTCATCGCAGGTGAGCACTGCAGGGACACCTCTCAGGGGGTGTTGGGACAGTGCTGGCCCTGATGGCTCATGTGCCCCACAAGAGGCCTGACATGTGTGCCTGCTCCTTGGACACATTCTCCCCCTGCACCTCCTGCTCCTGCCACCAGCCCTCAGGGAACCCCCTGGCTGTGCTCGGCAGCCCCGGGCTATGGAGGGGGCAGCTGGGGGATAAACCTCTGCTCCCCAGAGGTCACTAGGGACAGTGCACAGTGAGGGGCCCCAGGCACCACAAGTCAACGTGGGGTCCCGAGGCCCTGGGGGAACCCTCCTGAGTGTTCTGTCTGGCCTCTCCCCAGGCAAGTCAGAGGGCAATGGCAAGATGCACATCACGCTCTGTGACTTGGTGTCCACCTGGGACTCGCTGACCCCAACCCAGAAGAAGAGCCTAAACCAGCGGTACCAGATGGGCTGCGAGTGCAAGGTGAGCAACCAGGCTGCCTCCCGCATGCCCCAGGCCCCACACCAGGGAGGGTCTGCAGCCCCCAGGCAGGGGTGGACTCCACAGTGAAATGCTCTTCCCTGTCCTTCAAGCACGTGCAGGGATATAGCACATGGCTGGGCAGACAGGAAGGGCAGCCCAGCCTCTGTCTTCCTCCAGCTGGGAACCAAGGCCAGCCCTGGGACTGGCAACCAGGGATTCCCCAGTTCCCTGCATTGGGGTTGCATCCCCACTGTGCCCCACAGGGCAGGGTCAGTCTGGCATCCCTGTCAGAGCTGGGGGGTGGATGAAGCAGAGCATGCTGCTTCACCACGGCCCAGTGCCCCCTCGGGTTGGTGGGTGACAGTCTCTGTCGTGCACAGATCTCGCGCTGCCTCTCCGTCCCCTGCTTCGTCTCCTCCTCGGATGAGTGTCTCTGGACAGACTGGGCGATGGAGAAGAACAATGTGGATGGGCGGCAGGCGAAGCACTATGCCTGCATCAAGAGGAGCGACGGCTCATGTGCCTGGTACCGCGGCATGGCCCCCCCCAAGCAAGAGTTTCTCGACATCGAGGACCCCTAAGCCAAAAGAGCGCATTCCAGTAGCCAGTAGAAAAAACCTGCGAGATGTTAGACTGGTCCACTGCTGATATCAAATCCTGGAGACAGCATGAAAATCCGCTCGGCCGCAGGGGGCCCTGGTGGCTGCCACATGTGTGTGGGGGACAGGGATGGGGACCCGCTGTGCTGCAGGCTCCTGGCAGCCCACAGCCACACTGGGCATCCTTCTCTTGCGGCAGGGCTGAGCAGGGTGTGGGGACCTCCCAGCCAGGGTCACAATCCCCCAGCCATGCTTGGTCCTGGCAGCTGTGAAGGAATCAAGCCCTTGTGAGTGGTGGGAGCTGCTCTGGCTGCATAGCAAGTCTACCAGTGTCCCGCTGTGGGAGCCTCCCCTACAGCTCTGGCTACACAGCCCTCCGCACTGCAGCACCTGGCGACCCTGCTGTACTCCCACCCCTCACCACTCACCTCTCCCTCCGGGGTGGGCTTTGGGAGGCTTTACCATGTGGCAGAACCCCCAGCAAGGGGCTCCAGGTCTTTCACAGGGCCAGACAACTCCTGCGCAGGTGCCTTGTCCTAGAAAGCTGGAGGGGCATGTTAGCATATCTGGGGTGACCCCTGACATGCACCCGGGCTCTGCTGCCCCTCTCTCCACATGCTCCTCTCTCCAGCAGGCTCTAGAGCCTTCTACAGATCCTTCTGCAGATGCCACCACTAGACAGGCTTGGCCTGGAACCCTTGGCAGGGCACCAGGGGCTGGAGCTCTGGCTAAGTGGGCACAGGGTGTCCATCATCACCTCGTGCAGCTCTGGGCCATGCCATGGCCCTCAGCACCGCTGCAGTTAGGCGAGTTCCCTTCTCTGCAGTGTCAGGGATGGAGCCTGGAACTGGCAGTAGCAGCTGCAGGAAAACCTGTCCCATCCGGTGACTCCCTGACACCCCTCGGCCCTAAGTTCTCTGAGCCATCCCCATGCCACAGCGATGCTGGCTGTGCCGCAGAGCTGTCGCGGCACTGGCACCTGCACCCATGACTTGGGGAGCGTGCCGGGAATGCTCCCTGCAGCCCGGTGCCAGCAGGGTTTTCATGCTGTGTGTCCCTGTAAGGTTTGAGATGTCGTACTGGACCAGTCTGGGCAATTTCAACATATTAAAGAGAAAAATTAAAAACAAAGAAAAAGATAAAACCCCCCCAACCTTTACTCAGTCCCGACCGCGCATCCCGGGCGCTCTGTATGGCTGTACCCGTTGTGCTCCTGTCGCTGCTGCTCCTCTGTCTTTGACTTCAATATCGCCACTTGTTTTGCCGCCGGCTCTGTCGTCCCTGTGCCGTGATTTCCGTCAGCTTGTCCGGCGCTGGAGCCGCCCCGGTACCCGCGGAGGGTCCGTGCCGGGAGCTCCAAGGCAGGGGAGAAAAGGGGCGGGCACCGCTGCTCCGGTTCGGCCCCGCAGCGGCTCGGGGGGATCCCCTCCGGACCCCCCGGCCTCCCCCGCCCCTCCTGCGCTGTGGAGAGGAGCGACCCCCGCGGGGCCGCCGGAGGGAAAGGAACGCGACAGGGAGGGGAAGAGCTGCTGCAGGCCCGCCTTCGCATCCCGGTGGCAGCGCTGAGGGCGGGAACCGACGGCACCGGCAGCACACAGGGAGCGGGACCGGCGCGGGGCCAGAGGACACGGGACCGGGGTACGGAGGGGCTGCGCACCAGCGCATCGTGGCCAGTCCCGCGTGGAGACGTCCCCTCGTGGGACCGTCCGCGGTGGGAGAAGCGTCCCCGCCCTCCTTGGCCTCAGCAGCCGCGCCCCGCCTCCGTCCGCGCCGGGACTCGCAGCGGGCGGGCGGAGCTCGGCCCTCCGTTGGCTCTTCCTTACAAAGGGGCGGAGCGGCCGCGGCTCCGGGCCGTGCCCAGAGAGCCCCGCGGCCGGCAGAGGCGGAGCGGAGCCGCCCCGCAGGGAGGGCCGGCGCGGAAGCAGTTTGTGCCGGCGGCGGCCGAGTGGAGGAGCGGTGACACGTGCGTGCGGTGGGACCCGGATGGTGAGCGCTGCCGGCACCGGGCGGGACGCGGGACGCGGGACGGGCCCGGGGGCGCCTGGAGCTGCGGCCCGGTCCCGCCGCGCTGCTCTGCCGTGCCGGCGGGGCCGCCCTCGGGGAGCGGAGCGCCGGGACCGGCCGGGCCTCATATGGCGGCGGCCGGGCCTGGGGCGTGCGGCGGCGGCGCTCGGGGTTGCGGGTGGCGGCAGGGGGGATGCGGTGCTCGGGGCGGCCGAGGACGCGCTGAGGGGACCATGACAGGCGGCGGCGGGGCCCTGGCGGAGGCCGGTTGCTCTGAGAGCCGGAGCGCGGCGTGAGGGGCCGGGCCGGTGCCCCCCGGTCAGCCACCCCTTCCCTCCCGGTGTGCAGGCGCGGCCGCCGGGCCCGCCGAGCCGACCGCCCACGGCGATGATCGCGGAGAAGCTGCGGGAGGCGCTGGAGCCGGGGCGGCAGGAGGCGGCGGCGGAGCTGGGCCGGCCGCTGGCCGCCGCCGCCCGCTCCGTGCTGCAGCAGCGCATCGAGTTCGAGCCCGCCCGGCGCGGCCTGGCCGGGCAGCTGGAGCACCTGCGGGGCAAGTACGAGCACATCGGGGCCGAGGCCCTCGGCCGCCCTCCCGGCATCACCGGCAGCCTCCCGGAGCGGCCGCAGAACTCCCAGGGTGAGTGGAGAGGATGAAGGGACTCCCGCGCCGTGCTCCTACCCCCGGCTGACCCTCTGCTCGCCACAGGTCCCAGACATGCCCTGCCGAGGGCCGCGGCTGACGGGATCCCCGCGCCGCAGAAGGTGCTCTTCCCAGCCCAGCGCCTCTCCATGAAGTGGGAACGGGTGCACCGTGTGGGCGCCGGGCTGAGTAACCTGGGGAACACCTGCTTCCTGAACTCGGCGCTGCAGTGCCTGACCTACACACCGCCACTCACCAACTACCTGCTCTCCCGAGAGCATGGGCGCACCTGTGAGTGGGGACCCCGGTTCAGGGGCCGGGAGGGAGGAGCAGCGTGTGCCTGTCCTGCTCTCAGTGCTGTGCTCACCACCTCTGTGCCTTGCTCTGCTATGGGAGTGCAGATATCAGGATGTACCTTCCCTGCCCTGCTCCTTTCTGCCTGTTTCTCTGCCAAGAGACTGTTCCTGGGTCCTACTCACTTTTCCTGGCCGTAGCAATTTTTCCAAGCTTGGCATCTTTGTGTCGGGATACTTTGTTTCTGCTGGGTGTAGCCAGAACTAAGACAGGCCCAATGGGGCCTGCTGAGGGGGTCCTGAATAGCCCCTGACTGTGGGGACTGCAGAAGAGCAGCGTGGCAGGCCGTGCTCTGAGCTGTCACCACGGGGAACACACAGGGCTTGCAGCCCATAGGACTACCAGTGATATCTGCCCCTTCGGGCCGACCTATGGGCTTGTCCAATGCATAGCTGGGACCTGTTTCCTGTCATTGTGGATGCTGTCTCATCTGGGGAGCTGCCGTGACTAGTCCTGTGATGGGCTGTGCCAGCTGGGATGGCATGGGCTGGTCCCCATGTCCTGGAGCACCGAGCTCATAGGGAAAACTGAGCATGGCTGAGCTGTATTGGACCAGGGATCCCCATCCTGCCTCCATCTCTCCTGGGTTTGTCCCCAACGTCGTGTCATCTCTCCTGCTCCAGGTGCCCATGGAAGCTTCTGCATGATGTGCACTATGCAGAACCACACGATACAGGCTTTTGCCAACAGCGGCAATGCAATAAAGCCACTCTCCATCATCCGAGACCTCAAGAGTAAGGAGGGCTGCCCCCCTATGACTAATGTGGGAGCAGAACTATTGGGATTGGAGCATATTTTGGCAAACAGCTCCACTGAGATGACTCACAGAGCCTCAGAATGCCCAGAGACTTCTTGGGCTGCTGGGGACTTCCTCTGTGACATGAGTCTGATGTGTGGTTTGGGTTGAGGGGACTCAAATCCCAGAGTCCTTGTCCCAGGGAAGGCAGGGAGGGATGGCATCTATTGCAGCACGTGCTAAGTCCTCCCTCTCTTGCAGAGATTTCCCATAACTTGCGCTTTGGCAGGCAGGAGGATGCACACGAGTTCCTGCGTTACACCATCGATGCCATGCAGAAGGCCTGCCTGAATGGCTACACCAAGTATGTGGGGCCTGATGGCCCATCACTGCTCTTTGCTGTTGCCTTGCTGGTCCCCCGCACTCACGGGAGTGGACTGTGGAGTGAACATGTGCCCCAGGTCAGCCTTATTGTGGGGAGGTTCTGACTCCAGGGGCCTTGGGCGTGAGGTCCAGCTCTGCACCTCAGGGATGTGGCTCTGAGCTATTGTTACCTTCTGCTGACTCCTCCACCTCAGCATAGCTGCAGTCCTGCCCCCAAATCATGAGGCTGCTACAGGTTGGGATTGCATACCATGTGCTGAGGGATACAGGCTCAGTCCCAGCCCCGTGGCTGTGCAAGGGCAGCTTCCCCCAGGCCTTTTGTCCTGGGAAGTGCTGCCTCTGCTCTCAGCAGCTGCTCTGAGCTCCTACCAGGAGCTTCTGCTCCTTTGAGAGGAAGATGTGTGTCGGAGCCTGGTGTCATCCCTCGGCTGCAATGCAGGGAGAGCAGTCTGGCAGGGGCTGTGACTTCCCACTGCTCCTGGGGCTCCACAGCCCAGCCACTGGCCAGAACATGCAGGGAGGCTGTCCTGAAGGGTCTGACAGGGGTGGTTGTTGCAGTGTGAGATTTGGTCCTGCTGTTTCTGTGTAGGTTGGATCGCCAGACCCAGGCCACAACTCTGGTTCACCAGATCTTCGGTGGTTACCTGCGCTCCCGTGGTGAGTACTGGCAGCCTGGGCCTGGACCTGGGCAGTAAAACCCTTTGGGTAAATGGCTTTGCTTGTTTAACTTATCCAGAGCTGCAGACAGTCAGTCCTGCAGTACTTGTGGGTCATGACCCCTGCTGTGGCAACAGGAAAAGCCATTTACTGTGGCACCCAAGCTGTGGGTGCCCATCTCATTGCCACCAGCCAGGGACCCATGTTCCCAGCTATCTGGTAACACTTGCCTCCCCAGCACATAGTGGATTTGCCAACCCTGCTCCCCACAAGGCTGTGAATCCTAGTGCTCACATCACAGAGCTCAAACCTGGATTGGGGGGACACTGCAGCTGTCTATGCTGTGCTGGAGCGTGCTCATGGCTCTTCCTTTTGCAGTGAAATGTTTGGAGTGCAAGACTGTCTCGGATACCTATGACCCTTACTTGGACGTGACACTGGAGGTCGAGGTACTGCTGCAGGGTTGGGCGGGGGGGTCTCTACTCTTGAGGGGGATGTTCCTGCTCTGAGGCTCCCTAACCTGCCGTACACGGTGCTGGCAGGAGCAAAGCAGCTCCTGCTGTTGTGCTTCCTTCCCTGTCTCACAGAGCAGTGCCTGTTGCCTGAGCATGAGCCATGGCTCCTCCGTGCAGGCTCGGCAGTGCTGGGGGACAGAGCAGCCCACCACGCAGCGTGCTGGGGGCAGGCTCAGGGCTTTGGGGCCTCCTGCAGCCCTGTGCTGTGTGCTCTTCTGTGGCCAGTACCTCAGCAGGGAGTGGGGCTGTGCTGTGGACAGGCCCCTCATGCCTTGACCTCCACTCTGTCCTTGCAGCGAGCTGCAAACATCGTGCGGGCCTTGGAGCTGTTTGTGAAGCCGGAGCAGCTGGGTGGGGACAACGCTTATAGGTGCAGCATGTGAGTGTGGGGTGCTGGGGGCATAAAGGGGTCCACATGTGTGCTGGTGGGAAGGCTGCCACTATGGGAGGGCTTCTATACCTGCTCTGTGGCTAAACCATGAAGTACAGGGCCATGGAAGCCTGTGATGAAGCCTGCTGCTCCTCAGCTGCCTTGTCTTCAAAGGAGGACCTGGGCCAGCAGGCATGGCTGTGGGGAGGTGTCTGGAGCAGTGGTCAGTAGCACCATTCCCATCGGATTTACCACTGCTGTGTGGCCAGGGTGGGCAGTCATCTGATGTTGGAACAGCTTGAGCTTTTCCTGGGCAGGTGCAGGAAGAAAGTGTCAGCCAGCAAACGCTTCACCATCCACCGAGCCTCCAATGTTCTCACGATTTCACTGAAACGCTTTGGCAGCTGCAGCTCTTCAGGTGGAAGGAAAATCACCAAGGTGAGTGCTCAGCGATCCACAGCCAGGGCTGTGTTCTGGCCCAAGGTCCTGCCCCCCGAGCAGGGTGGGAGGTGGTCCTGGTGCAGTCCTGCAGCCATTCCCCACTGCTTTCAGTGAGGGAAGTTGGGCTCATCCTCCCACCACAGCCTCTGCCTGAGGAGAGCATGTCCCCTCCCTCCAGAGATGGGACTCGTAGCACAGCAGAGCTGCTCTTGCTCTGGCAAGAAAGCCATGCCAGCTCCTGAGACATCTTCTTTCCACAGGACGTGGGATACCCTGAGTTCTTGGACATCCGCCCTTACATGTCTGAGCCCAAGGGCGATCCCATCACATATGGACTCTATGCAGTGCTGGTGCACTCTGGCTACAGCTGCAACGCAGGGCACTACTTCTGCTATGTGAAGGTGAGCCTGGGATGCTCCCTTGGCACCTGTCTGGGCTGGGGCCTGGTTGGTGCTTGTGGGTCCCTCTAGGGTGCAGAGAGGAGGGTACTCAGCAGGGTGGGTGGTGTGGAGCACCACACTGTGCTCCAGTGCAGGAAACATGAAGGTCTGCACTGACAGAGCTCCCTGGCCTGCCCCTGGGCCATCTGTGGGTTTTGGGGAGAGGAGCTTTGATAACAGGTGCTGTTCCTGCTGCTCTGCAGGCTAGGAGGGTCCCTGTGTCCTGTTCTCCTTGGACACAGCCTGACCACGTTCCATCTTCTCCTTCCACAGGCCAGCAATGGGCAGTGGTATCGAATGAATGACCACGAGGTCCACCCCAGCAACATCAAGGTGGTCCTCAACCAGCAGGCCTACGTGCTGTTCTACCTGAGGTAAGAGAGCACCCTGTGCCTCCTGGCCCCCCTGCCCCAGGCAAGCAGCCCTAATGCCCCTGTGCATGTGCTGGCTTAGGGTGGGGGGTGGCAGGGATGTCCTGGCCCTTGTCCTGGTTTGCTGTAGCACCTCATCTCCATGGAGCCTCTGGCTCCGCTTCCTCGTGTGTGTCTGCTGCTCACCTGCACCCCCACGGCTGTGCTCTGCCTTCCCCAGGCTGTGCAGCCCCAGGAAGAGCTCAGCAGGGCCCACGGCCAAGGCTGCCTTGAGCCCTCCCAGCTGCGTTGGCAGTGGCTCCAAGCAAATGAAGAAAACTAAGTTTAACAGGACCCTGTCTGTGCCACCGATGGACACGGTGAGTCCTGAAGGTTGGTGCTCCCAGGAGCTGCTGCTCCACAGGCACTGGGTACTGCAGCTGTGCTGGGAGGTGGATCAGTGGGAGGAGGGATCCTGATCCTGCTGACCTCAGGGGTCCTGGCTGGACATGGGGAGGGCAGTATCACTTCTGTCTGTGTTTCCTTGTCTCTCCTAACTGAACCCTTCCTCCTTGTCTAGAAACAAGACAAGCTACTGGCCAAGGGGCTGCCAGGCCCAGGTGATGTTGGAGTCCCTGTCACCCGCAGCTCTCCAGGGATGGGGTCAAAGCTGACAAATGGAATTGCTCTGTCAAAGCTGCCCTCTCAGATGCCATCATCCAAACTGCCCCACAAAGCCACCCATGAGGCCACACCACTGGCCTGTGACACTGTCCAGAGGCCCAAGAAGCCACACACACCTGGCATACCCAGAGCAGGCTTCCATGTCACCAGCACCGTGAGTGGGGCCAAAGCAGGGCTACCCCCACAGGGCTCAGGCAGTGAGAAGCCACCTACCTCATCCAAGCTGCTGAAGTCCAGTCAGGAGCCCAGTGGCTGTGGAGCAGTGGCCAGGACCCCGAAGAAGGATTCCTGGGGCAGCGCAGTAGGGCAGCTGGCCAAGGAGATCCACAAGGCCAAGAGCAATTCCAGCAGCTTCTGCACCTCTCAGGGAAGGGACTCTGACACCCACCTCCCTATTGGACCTGGCACCAAGACAGCTGTCCCTAGATACTCTCACCTGGCTGCTCCCAAAAGCTCTGGGACAGCCACTGCAAAACCCTCCCTGCTGGGCAGCGCCACACTGGAGTGGGGCAGTACCACAGCACCACTGCTGACCAAGATAGCAGTGCTCTCAGCCGAAAAGGTGAGTCTGAGCTTCTGCCCAGACACTCCACTTGACGTCTTGTGCCTTCTGGACTGAGGTGTAGGGGTACTGCCAGGCACCCTCTGACCAGGAGTGGGTGGGGAGAGCCGCCCCACCTCCTAACCCAGGGCTGTGGTTGCTGCTCTGCCCCCTCTCTGGGTTTGGGTGTGGGACCAGGCCCTGCTGTTGTCCACATCCCTGAGTGATGCAGGGGCTGGCTCCTGCCCCCTTGCCTGGGACAGAGGGGTGGCTGCGCCAGTCCCCGCAGTGGGGTGGCCTTGGCACCTTCCTGGGGTCACATGTTCCCTGGGGCCAGTGGCAGGGGGTGATGCCACAGCAGGAGGGTATGGGGGTACCTCCTCCACAGGTGGTGAGTAGGCTTGGGAGGGGGCACTGGGGTTCCAGGTCTTTAAATTTCTTTCCTTCTTTTTTTCCTTTGTTCTTACTGAACACACTTCTGATTCTCCCAGCCCCCACTTCCCTGCCTCTGTCTGTGTCTGTGCTCCCCTTTCTCTGGGCTCCCCTTTTCATGGAAACCTCAGCGTTAGACCACCAAGTTTTTATTTATGTCAATAACTGCAGGGCAAACCCTCTCAGAAGGTGAGCGTGAGTGACCACCAAGCACAGTCCCAGCCCTCAGACACCACCCATCCTGACTCCACTCCTAGGCCTCTGGGCAAGTCCAGGTAAGCAGTGCCATTGCCCCCAGGCTCCCACATGGCAGGAAGGCCAGTGACAGCCTTGGGTGCTCCATGGGGTATCTGTGTGGCCTTGCGGCCAGCTCTTCTGTTCTCCAGGGCTGGCAGGGCTTGCTCCAGATCTGAGAAGAGCTGACTTCAGCACAGGGTGGGAGGGAGCTTTGCAGGCCCTGACTCTGTACTAATGTCCCATGGGATCAGGAGGCTCCAGCCTGGTCTAGATGTTGCTCTGGATCTCTCTTGTGGCTTTAACCAGCAGCAGCAGCAGCACCCACTCTTTCCCAGTCTGCTGTGGGACAGTGTGTGCCTGACACGGGGTCCCTGTGAGTGCTTTCAGGGCAGCATCTGATTCAAGTTTTATGGACAAGATGGCAGCAGTTGGACCTCAGAGGAGGGAGGAAGAGAGGGGCTTCTTAGCTTTTGGATCAGCCTCTTTTCCTGTCCTTCAGCCTGTCCTCATCTGCTCTTGAACTACCAAGTCCTGAAAAGTCTGCCTTCAGCTTCATGCTCAACTTGCCCACTCAGCTCCCAGCCTCCCTGCTGACCCATGGCTCCACTGCCCACACTTCACACCACCTTCTTTCTGGCAGCAGAGAGACGGGATCTGGCCACCTGGAACCAGAGGGGTCCTTCAAGAAGAAACGTCGGAAGAGGAAGCATCGTAGCACAGACAGGAGCCCTTATGCTGTGGCTATGAAGGATACGGATGAAGTCTCCAGTCCCCCCAAGAAGGAGAGAATTGTTTCTCCAGAGGGCTCCAAGGACAAACACTCCAGGCCCCCCAAGAAAGAGGGCATTGGCTCTCAGGACTTCATTGATAAAGACTCCAGGCCCCCCAAGAAGAAAATTCTCTCTCTGGGGGACTTCAGGTCCGTCATGGGGAAGGAGGTGGCAGACAAGGGGCTCAGCCATGGTCCAGTCTGTCAGGACATGAAGAGTGGGCCCAAGCAACATGAGCCAGAGCCCAATATTGATCTGGGCTTGGAGCCAACTTTCCCCCTCAAGAGGAAGAAGAAGAAAAAGAAGAACAGGAGCAAAGACAGGCCTTTGAAGAAGACAGAAGAGAGCAGCTCTGGGATGCTGTCATCAGACAGGTGAGGGACGAGGGGCATGTGAGAGCCTGAGGTCAGGCTGCCTGGGCTGTGGGTGGGGGGGGCTTCTCATCTTTCTGCAGGTGGGAAGCACCTCAGCATGGATCCAGCTGAAGCACCCATGTGGGTTTACCCCTCCCTGAGTGCAGTGCAGGTGCCCGTGTGCCCCATTGCCCTGTGGGAAACTCAGACTCTCCCACTCTGGTCTGGCTGGATGAACTGACCCTGCTGCCTTCCCCAGCTCCAGGACAACTGAGCCGGAGCCCTGTAAGACACACCTGAGTGTGGAGGCTGGAGAGCACAAGCACCGCAAGCGCAAGTGGATGGAAAGCCTCAGCAGCCTGGCTGCCAACACTGTCCCTGCCACAACTGCCAGCACCCCAGGTGTGACCTTGTGCCCTGTCTGGTGCCTGGCAGGGTCAAGCCAGCCACTTACCTGCCCAAGACCCCCTTGGGGCACTGCTGTGCCATCCCCAGTGCTTGCTGGTCCCACAGCTGCCTGGCGGTGCCTGTCCTGTCCCAGGCCTGCCTGCTGCTCCTGGGGGAGAGCCCAGGAGCCCCTCCCTGTGCCCTGGAGGAGGAAGTGGGGACAGGCCCCTTGATTGACCCCCAACACAGGCACTACCTTGTCTGTCCAAAGGGTGTCTCCTGGGATGAGATCTGCCTTGGAGAGGGAGGGAGGGACATGGTAGCTCCCCTTGCTTCTCGTAGCTCATCCTCACCCTGCCTGTTTCCACAGTGGTGGCACATCCCAGTGACAACCAGACTGGGGATGAGAGACACTCCCTGGCTGCCCTTAGCCCTGTGGTCAGCAATTGGGCTGGCACAGCCCCTGAGGGCCAGGAGTTCAGTGTGGTGGACAAGTTGCTCCAGAATTCCTTGGACAAGGCTTATGGCAAACAAGGTAATCCTGGCTCACCTGGCTGGGCAAACAGCTGTGCAGCCCCCCTGCCCTAAGGCCTGGATGGGGACAGAGCCCTCCAAGCTCCCCCCACCCCAGTGCAGGCAGGGGATGCTCCCGGAGCCAGGCAGGTGCACCCACCCATGGGCCTGTCGGGGTGGCACAGGGTGGGGGGCCTGGTGCAGGTGGGGTGCAGTGGGGCACAGCCTGGTGCTTCTGCTGACTTGGCTGCTCTGCAGTCTTGACCTGGCAGGGTGAGATTTCGGCGTGAGCCAGGATGCCATTCGGGACACAGCACTGGCCCAAAGCAAGACTGTCATTGATGAGTGGGACCAGGAGTTTGACAAAGGAAAGGTGGGTGCTTTCCACGTGCCGGGCTGGGGCAGGTGGGAGGAGGCTGGGCCCCCTGTGCTCTGACAAGCGCCGTCCTGCCTCTGCACAGGTAAAGAAAGTGAAGAAGATGAAGCAGGAGCGGAGGAGAGACTCAAATCCGTTCCAGAAGTTGCAGAATAAGCGCAACTTCTGGTTGATGTCACATCCTGCCAAGATGGCCAGCCTGGGCCACCGGCTCTCAGGTGAGTGCGCCAGGGGGCACAGCGAGCCTAGGGGGCAGGGAGGGGGTGGCAGCCTGGTGGGGGCTGACACTGCTCTTTGCCTCACAGGTTGAGCTCTGCATCCCTGACTGCTCAGGGAGCAGTCCCAGGTCAAGGACCGGCAGCACTGTTGGTGGACCACTCTCGGAGGGGAGGGAATACAGCTGCAGCCCTGGGGTTGTGCCTTTTCCTTCAGGGCGCTGCTTTTCCAGCTGCAGAGGAGCCTGCCCACACTGCCTTGCCTCCAACCTGCCGTGGCCAGGCTCCTCATCAGCTTCTTGGTGCCTCTTCCCCTTCTTCCTCCAGCCCGAAGCTGCAGGGGCTCCTGGCAAGTGCATCAAACCTGTCCCTGTTGCTCCGTGGTACTGTGCCTCCCCTTCCCAGTGTTACCGACCCTTGCCTTCCCCTGCTCCCCGCACTCCCTGACACCCATCCCCTGCAGGAGCTGCACTGAGAGCCTCTCCCGGCCCCGCCGGCCCGGCCCCGCGCTGGCGCGGGGGGCACCGGGGGAGCCCTGCGGGGCCGGAGCGCTGCCGTCGGGGCTACGGGCATCGAAGGATGGAAGTGAATAAATGGCGGTCTTTGTCACCCGGCCACGCTGGGCTGCGATGGCGGGGGGCGCACCGGGACCTGGGCCGGGGGGACGGGGTGGCACCGGCACCGGGGGGCAGCAGGGGGCGGGGCCTGCGTGGCTCCGCCCCTGCCGGGTCACGTGGTGCCGGCGGCGCGCTCGTCACGCGGGCGGGGCCGGAGCGGCGGCGGCGGCGCCGGGATGGAGGAGGAGGAGGGCGGCGGCTGCGGTCAGTGCGGGCCGGGGGCGGGCGGGGGGCTCTGGGGGCTCTGGGACACCTGCCTGACCCGGGACGAGCCGCTGGGGTAGTCCGTGGTACCCGGTGGGCGGGGGCGACTCTTCCGGGCGGGGCGCGTTTGGGCCGGGCCGCTCCCAGGTGCAGCACCGGGGGCGGTGGCTCCGGGACGGGCGGGGATTTGGCGGCGGCGGGACCTACGGCCGCAAGCGGCAGAGCGGCCGCGGCCTCCGCGGCATCGTGCGGGCGGCGGCGCAGGAAGCGCCGGGAGGAAGTGGCACCTGGCGCGGGGGGCGGGCGAGCTGCGGGCTGCCCTCGCTGGGCCCCGGAGCGCCGGCACTGCCGCGGGAGCTCCGCTGCCCGCACACCTTCCGTCGGCCGCTCGCACTTGGCTCACGGGCTCCCACGACACTGCCGAGTCCCAGCCCTGCAGAGCTCGGGGCAAGTTGGCCTCGATGGCGTCTGCCCAATGTCACAAATCCCGGTTCGGGAGCTCCCGACGTGTGCCCTGGACTCGCTCCCAGGACCGGTCGCGGCGGCTCAGGGGTTACAAGGTCTCTCCTCTCATGCCCGTGCATTTTCCTGCCGTGTCCATCCGTGCTCCGTGCCCGCAGAGCGCTCCCTCCCGGTGCTGAGGGCCGGGACTGGGCAGGGAGACCCTGCTTGTGCCTGGTCTCTCCCAGGCAGATTCCCGTGTGTCGGCAGGTGGTTTTGCCTGGAGCGGAGACTTTGCTAAAGAGAGACTGGAGTCTGGGTGAGATCTGAGGCCACGGCCCCAGTGCTGGAGCCATGCTGGTGACCATTCTTCCTGGGAGCAACCAAGTGCCACTGCCGGCAGTGCTGGTTCACGGGCCGGTTTCCTGGCCAGCTGTGCAACACAGCCGATTAGGAGCTGCTGTTCCACCCCAGAAGTGACTGTGCTTGGCTGCGAGGACTTCACTGTGTAAGATAAGGAAGGTGCCAGTGGCTGTGGCCTGGCTCGGGTGTTGTCGGATACAGCCCATTAACAGGAGAGCGCTGTGGGGAGTGGCTCTGCAAGCAGCCTCTCGTTGCTTCCCAGAATCACCTGGAAGACATCCCGGGTCATCTCTCACATCAGAAATGTCCTGCTCATCCCACCACAGGGGACACCGGGAGTGGCACGGCTGCCTCCAACTCCCGCTACTGTTCCTGTGCTGGGGGCAGCACAACACCCCACAGCTGCCCTGAAGCCCCTAAACTGAGTTGGTTTAGCAGAGGACATTCTGCCGAGGCTGTAGCATGGTGGGAGCCGACAGGGAATCTCTGGTGGGATTGTGCTGATGCCAGTGTCTGCCCCACGGCTCATGACCTCTCTCCAGCCGTCTGCCTCAGCGGAGAGCAAATCCCCAGGCGAGCAGCTGGTGGCACAGATGTGTGCTCCCCCTGCTCCTGCCTGGGTGTGGGGCTGCACTCCCACCCCCTCCCCAGCATCTCCCTCTGGGGACAGCAGCAAGACTGAATCCATCCAGACCTGAACTGGCCGAGAGCAGTGGTGTGGGTCAAATGCCTCTGGACCATGGGGAGGAGGTATCCTGGCAGGGAAGCGTCCTGGCTGTTCCTGCCTTGCCCAGCTGCAGCATCGGTGAGAGGATGTGGGGAGCACAGAGCTGTCCTGGCACCGTGTCCTGAGCTGGGCCCCATCACGGCTCAGGCCTGGCCCCCAGGAGAGGGGGATTGGGCAGTGCTGGTAATCCCACTGCACCCAAGGGATTACAGCTCACTCTGGCCTGGGGATTAAGGGATTTCTCAAAGCAGGGCTGCTGCAGCCTCCAGCAAAGCAGCTTGTGCCTGGGGGGCCTTGCTGTCTGGGGCAGGGTGGGCTGTGTAAGGTATGGAGATCCCCAAAGGAGGGTGGGCTGCCAAGTGTGCAGCAGGCTGGCTGAGGGGTTTCTCACCCAGGTAGTCCCTGCCCTCCTTGCCACCAGCCTTCAAAGTCCTGTTTTGCCAGTGGGTGCTGGCACCCTTTGGCACAGGCTTAGCTGTTTCAGTGGCATCCTGGGACCATGGCATGCCCCCCTGCACCAGGGAACACTGCTGAGGAGCTGCTTCTGATGCCCCAGCCCTTTCCCTTGCACAGTATGGGGTGAGCCTGGGCAAGTTGCTGAGCCCAGCTTGGGGAGCAACTCATCCACAGAGCTCAGGGGTGGACTCCTAGGTCAAAGGTAAAGAGATAGGGTAGCACCAGGCTTGGAGAGCAGAGCCAGGGCCTTGGGCAGAGGCAGTTGTCCAGTTGCTCTCTTGAGGTGTTTGGAGCAGAGAACAGTGAGCCCTGCTGCTGACACTTGCAGTCATGTCGGGGCTGTAGTTATGGTTTGTAAACACCCCACCTTGCCCTGACAGGGGGCAAGGACTGAGCCAAGCATCCGGGTCACTCTGTATGGGAGATGCCACCTGGCCCTGCCTCATCCCAGTCACAGCACCCACTTACCAGTGTCACACAGGGGTTTCTCCAGGTGCCAGTCCAGGCCCAGGCAGGCGCTTGTATGGCACGTGCCCATCTCAGCCTCCCATGTGCCCCCAGCTCCCTTCGCCTGCCCTTTTGCCTCCTGGTGATGTGGCAACCACTGCTCTGGGGAAGTGGTGTTGAAAGCAGAAGGTCAGTCACATCAGCAGTGAGGGTGGCTGTCAGCTGTCCTTCTCCACCGTCTCTCCTCCTCTCTGCAGTCATACTGCTCCCGGGATCAGGGATTGCTCCTGCCTGCCAGGCTGCCCTTCCCCACTGCCCGCCCCGTCTGGGCTTCTGCCTGCCCCGCTCAAGTTACTCCTGGCTCAGCGATCCCAGTGGTTGCAGGGGTGGGTGAGCAGAGCTGTCGAGCTGCTCCTGCCCTGACAGGCCCTGGGGTTTATTACTCATGGCCATGCCCTGTGCTCAAGATCACTCCTGCTTTGAGGAGAGGAGCTGTCAGTCTGGTTTGGGTTTGCTCAGCACGCCTGTGGGGTTGGAGGGTGGAAGGGTTGGGCATTTCCCCGCTCCACAGCCGTCCCCCAGCCTGGGATCCCTCAGTTCCTGCTGCAGGAGCCCCTCACAGACCAGGGCCGCAGCAGAGTGGGCAGTACCTGTGGGGCATGAGCAGGGCTTGGTGTGTGCTCGTGCTGGCATGCGGCGTTGGCTGAGCCTGTCAGGCTGGGCCAGGGCTGGGGCTCCAGCCCTGCGCCCTGGGAGCGGGGGCCATGCTGGCACCCCCACGCTCGCACCACCGCACTTCTCTGGGTGCACCTTCCTTCATGCAGCGCTTGTTGCTACGCGACCGCCGGCTCCTGATGCTTAATGCTCTAATACGGAGGGATAAAACCACTCTAAAAATACCCTGCTGCCAGCCCCCCGCGGGGGCAAGGGGGCTGCCGGGGGCCAGGCGGGCTGGGCAGGGGGGCTGCTGGGGAGTTCCGAAACTCCTCGTCCTCTAAGTGGCTTTGAGCCGTGCGCTGGGGCTCTGGCAGTGGCACGGGCTGGTGTGCCGGTGCGGCGGGGATTGGCTAGGGCTGGCGCGTGGGCTCCTGCGGCTGGAGCTCCCCTACCAGCGCCAGCTCCAGCCAGAACCAGGAGTGCTCCGGCTCCTCTGCGTTGCACCCTGCCCCGCAGCACTGGGGAGCTGCCCCAGCTACTGGCTACCTGCTTAGTACTGGGGAGCCCACTGCTCAGCCACGCATACCTCTCTGGCCTCTGTCTGCTCCTGCCTGACCTCTGCCTGGCCCTGCCTTGCCCTCCCAGAGCTGGTGGCATCCTGCGTGGGACCCCCGCAGCATGGGGACAGTCAGCGAGCTCTGCGCCTCCAGTTTCCAGGCGTTCCTCTGCCCCTCGGTGGCTGCCAAGGCAGGTAGGCACTGTGTGCCCCCCTTCCCCCCTGTGCCGCGGGGCTCCCATCCCCCAGCAGACACGGCGGTGCCCATGGCTCTGGCTCCATATGGCTCCTGCTGACAGCAGCACAGAGTGTCCTCGCCGTCTCACTGCCTGCTTCCTCTGCCGGCCGTCCCAGGCTCGGGCCTCTGCAAGCACCGAGCCCCTGCGGGATGGATGGGCACCAGGCCCTGTGCCTGGCATTGCCCTGCGCTGGAGCTGGTGCCAGGCTGGGACAGGGGTGTTTGGGAGCCAGTAGTGGCGGCTGGGAGGTCACAGGCAGCGCAGCATGGCCATGGCATGTCCTGTCCCAGCCCCTTATCCCCTGCCCTGCCCCGGAGGATGTGTGAGCACTCAGTCGCCCTCATCACAAGTGCCTGTGGCTACAGAGGGTAAGGTGGCACTCTCCAAAGGGAAATCTGTGTGGGAAAGCCCAGCTCCTGTCAGGTTGTGGGTGTGCTGAAGGTCAGCCATCTGTGTGACCGGCTGCTGTCTGCTGGTTCCTGCCCAGCTGTGGGACTGGGGGGCTGCACAGTGGGGCAGGGGGTTGCGGGACCTCCTCAGCCAGCCCTGTGGCCAAGCGACACTGGGCTCTGTCCCTCTCAAGGCCTGACACTGTGAGCAGTGCTGAGAGGAGGTGAAGTGCCTGCCTGGCTGCGCTCCTTGGATGTGCACAGTGCCTGTGGACATGGCTGAGCCAGTGCTTGCCCAGCCATGCCAGAGGCTGGGCGTCCGTGTGTGGGAATGGTGGAACCTCGAGCCACTGGGAGTGAGGCAGTGGCTGTGGAGGGAGTTCCCTGGTGGGCTCTGGGTTAGGAAAGCAGGGTTGATGGGGTGATGGGCAAGGCTGCACAAAAGCAGGAGAGTGTCCTGGGCACAGCAGCCTAGGAGGGTCTGTCCCCAAACCCTCCTCCTGATGCACCTCTGCTGTCAGTGGGGAAGGATGGGGCTGACGCAACCCAGGGTGTGCTCACGGCCGTGGTGAAAACAGGATGTGGTATGAGGAGACAGGCAGGATGTTTTCGGGGGCCCCACGGGACCCCACCAAGGAGCACAGTGGGTAGCAGCACCCACAGCAGCACACAGAGACCCTGGGCTCATCCCCATGGTCTGCGTGACCCCCGGGCTGTTGCTCCTCTGCTGGGGTACAGCGTGGGCTGGCAGCAGGGCGGCTGCTGCTGCAGCTCAGGGGGCCGAAGCCCTGAGGCTTCTGAAGCCCACCCTCCCCTTACTCCATAGCTGGCATTCTGTGTGCCGTGTCTCCATCTCGTGCATCTGGGCAGGATTTAGCTGAGTCAAGGCAGCCGAGGCTGATGCGGCCTCTCCAGGCGACTGACGGGGACAGGGACATGCTGGGGCCGCTCCCACTGCGGGCACGGCCCCACAGCGCCCAGGCTCACCACACAGGGATCCTGCACGGAGCAGTGGGGTCCCTACACACACCCCACAGCAAGGGGGCAAGACAGTGGGGAACAGCCTCCCGTGGGGAGTGGCATGGCTCCTAGTCCTTCTCCCGATCGCAGCCAGCTGTGGGAGATGCCATGGAGCCTGCAGAGGGGAGCTGTGGTCCCCACAGCCAGAACAGGACCTGGCTCTGCAGTGGAGAGGCCTGGCAGAGACTGGGGAGCTGCAGGACTGGGGGTTCTGCTGGCAGAGGGGAAGGGAGGGGACCCCGGCATTGCACACTGAGCTCGAGATGTGCCGGGTCGAGTGTCCTGGCAGGCCCCGAGGAAGGAAGGGCTGGGCCAGCGCAGGGCCTGCCTGGCTGGGACCCCAGCACGTCGCGTCTGGCGGCCCTGAGCCGGGCAGGGCGAGCAGGGCCCTGGCGCCTCGTTCCCCCCAGCCGGCAGCACAGGAGTGAAGGTGCTGGCGGCTCAGGCTCATGGCGGCAGGAACAGGGTGTTGCTGGCTCCCGGCGAGGCCGGGATGACGCCCAAGCGGCTCCGGAGCTCATAGGTACAGGGGCCCTGAGTCACCGCGGAAGCACCGAGGCCGCAGGTGTCCGCACCCGGCACGCCAGCACCGCTGCGGAGCCCCGGGCAGCTCGAGCACGGTCAGCGGAGCCGGGGGAAGGCGCTGCCAGGATGGTGCTCAGGGCAGAGGGCGACGGTGAGCCGGGCCGGGGTCCGGGTGAGGGTGACCGGGCTCCGGTTCTGCCCCGCTCCCCTGCTGTCCTCGGGCAGCGGTAGCACAGAGGGCGAGGCAGGCCGGGCCCTGCGCCGCGGGGCTGTGCTTTGGGCCGGTGCGGAGGGGGCATGCACTGCGATTGCTGCTCCGGGGTGAGCCCAGAGCCCGAGGCAGATGGACAAATCCTGCTGGTGGCCCTTGCTGCCCCTGGGCAGGTTCCTCGGGTCCTCCCGCTGCTGCCGGCAGCAGGAGCTGTGAGAACCGCCGGCTTCCTGTGCTGGCGGGGAGGCCTGGCCGTGCTGGGATCCTGCGGTGTGAGGGTCCCTGTGCGGGTTCTGTGCCACGCTGAACCAGGGGAAGTGTCTGTTCCAGCCTCCCGTCCCCCGGCACTGCTCTGCCCGCGGCCAGGCTCGCTGGGGCTCTCCAGGGCAGTTACTGTGCAGAGCCAGGGAAGGGTTAATGCCGCCTTCCTTCCCCAGAAAAGCTCCTGCGTCTGGGGTTTCTCTTCCTCTGGCTGCTGCTGACATGGCTGGACTGCTTGTCACGAGTGCTCAGCCTCCACCGGGGGGGGACCTTCCGGGGCTCTGGAGCAGCCCCACCGTCCCTGCTGCCCTGCAGCGTCTCACCCTGCCCCACGCCTGTCCCGGGGCCACCGAGACCCCCACTGGAACCCCTGTCCGCTCCCAGGTGGGCAGGAAGAGGCAGATCTGAGGGTTTGCCTGAGGCAAGCTCTAACCCTGACATGAATTTGACCTTCCCTGTGGCCGGGCTGGGGGGTCCGGCAGCTGGACAAGAGGGTCTTGCAGCTAGGCAGGAGGGTCCTGTGGCACATGCAGCAGCACAGGGATCTGGGGGTTTCTGTGTGTGATGAGGGAGTGTGACGCAGCTCATCCCTCCTGCTTGCGAGCCTGGGCTTGCTGGGCGCCTTGGGTGCCTGGCAGTGGGGGCTGGGCTGGTGAGAATGGTGCAGAAGGGGCTGGGATGCATTGACACAGCTCTGGTACTCTAAGTGACTTTTAACCTGGTGCCACGAGCTGACTTGTCTGGTTCAGGCTTCCTGACATGGGAGACTGAAAGTATTGGGAAGTGTTGGCATCGTGTCTGAAGGGACGGGTTCACAAGCTGAGGTGCCTCAGCCTTGGCAACAAGGGGTTGTGAAGGAGGAAGCTCATCAGACCCCAGAGCAGAGCTGGGGAAGTGCTGAACTCAGAGGTTCAGGGTGCAGGGTCACTGTCACCAGGGAGCTCCCACTGAGGCAGCAGCAGGGTAGAATCGATGCCCAGTTGGGGACAGTGCTGGTCCAAAGGCACACGGTGTCTTTGGGCATTGGCATGGGGCAGTGACTGCTCTGGGAACGCTCTGGTGAGTCTGGGCTGGTGGCAGCGGTGGCTGTGTACATGGGTGGCACATGGGACCTCAGCGGGTCAGAGGGTAATGCTTGGGGCAGGGGGGGGATGGTGACAGCCCTACAGATGCCTGTTCCCAGCACCCCAGGGTGGGAGGTGGAGGTGACACAAGAGCTGAGCTCGCAGATCCTGCTGCCACCTCCACTGGGGACAGCACTCTAGGGGGATGGTGCTTCGGTGTCCTTGTGGGCGACCTTGGTGCAACACACAAAACCTGCTGGCAGAGGTGGGAGGCGTGGGCATAGTGGGAGGGATGGGAGCACTCTTGATGGAGCAGGTGACTTTGGGGACCAGAGGGAACAGGAATGGGTTACCTTGTCAGCATGAAGCAAGGAGGTCACATGCCAAGGAGCACTAGGAATATTCCTGGAGCAAGGGGACCATGTGGCAGGCCTGGGCTTGAGCCTCAGAGGTGGTGTTGAAGAGGTGGTGTCTGGCTTCCCAGGGTGACAGGAAGATGTAGATGTCCTGTTGTGCAGGTGAGGTCTGTCTGGAGGGTGCACCAGTTCCAGGCTCTGCCCCAGAATAATGAATCCACTGTAAAGGGAGCTGCAAGGGTGGCCAGGAGCTGGTTTATGTTTGGGGTTGACCTGGTGCAGCAGTACAACCTGCAGGGCACAGTAGAGCTGCCCAGCCATGGCCCGGTTGGGGCAGAGCAGAGTGAAATGGGACTTGGGGAGCAGCAGGGCTAGGGCTGGCAGAAGCAGCACTGGAGGGGATCCAGGGGCTGTGTTGGCTCTCACTCTGCAACTGCCACAGTCTGAATGGGCAGATGCCCTGGCCCTCGAATTCCTTTCATGCCATTGGTGCCACTTGACCTCTGCGTGGGGCTGGGGACACTGCTCGCCAGCCCAGCTCCTCCTGCTATCCAGCACCTCCACGTCCTGCCTCCACCCAGGCCCACGGCTGCTGGCTGGGAGCACAGGCTGTGCTAGGAGCCTGGCAGGCCTGATTCCCAGGGCCACACATGCTGACCTGGTCGTGTCTCTGCTTAGTGCCCAGTGACCTGACCCCAGAGGAGTGCCAGGAGCTGGAGAACATCCGCCGCCGAAAGCAGGAGCTGCTGGCTGACATACAGGTATGATGTCAAGGGCCCTACACAATTCCCCTGTCCCAGAGACAGCAGTCTGGGTGGCAGGGGACAGTGCCCCTGCCTATGTCACTGGCAGAGTCCCTGGAGCCCCATCCAGGATCCCTCATGCTGCTGCCACACAGCTCTTCCTCTGGGAAGGGGAGAGGGTCCCAGCTGGGATGTGATCCCAGGTGGCAGCCAGCTATCCCTGCCCTGCCCAAGCAGCCATGTCTTTTCCTGTGCCCTGCAGAGCTCCAGACTGTGCAGTTGTGCCATTCCACACCAGTGTCTGTGCCAGCCTCTGCCTGGCACGGGCAGGGACCATGTCTCTGGGCCAGGCCACAGCCCTGGCAAGTGCCTGTGAGGTCGGGGCTCATCTGGGACACTGTCAGTCATGTCCCTGATTAAGGTAGCAGAGGCTAATTACTGCCATATGCTGGGCATGATCTGAAGGGATTAGGGGTAATTTTGTTAACCTCTGAATCTCTTCCTTCCTGCATGCTGGGAGCGTGGTAATGCTGCAGGGATTAGCAGCAGGGGGCAGCCAGCCCCACCACCAGTGCCCTCCGAGCTGGTTCAGCCCCTGGGCAGTGCTTGGGGGTGGGGGGAGGAAGGGAGGGAAGGAAGGAGGGGCTGAGGGGTCTCCTGGGAGAATGGGGCTGTCTCCAGGGCTGGGGGCTGGAGGCTTTGTGGGGCAGATCTCAGTGCCCCCTCTCCCCACAGCGCCTGAAGGATGAGATAGCAGAAGTGACGAATGAGATCGAGAACCTGGGCTCCACGGAGGAGAGGTAAGTCCCCAGTGCCATGGAGTCCCCTCGGGCTCTCCTACGCTGTGCAGGAGCTGAGGGCAGCTGAGCCCTGGCCTGTGAGTACTAGTGCGAGCAGCTTTCCCAGGCACCCTGAGCTCCTGGGAGCGGGATCCCAGGCTGATGCACTGCTCCCAGCTCTATTTTTCCAAGCCCCAGCCCCTCTGTCTGGGCACAGTCACTGGCAGGCTTTGTTATTCTTAGCTGGTGCAGTCAATGCCAGCCAGGATTAGAGGGTCCCAACAGCCGGTGGGAGCCAACTCCCAGCATCATTCCCAATTGCCCACTGGGCCATGAAGACTGTCCCTTTCTGCCAGCCCCACTGCTCTCCCTAGAGCCCTGCCAGCCTGCCGAAGCCTCCCCGTGTCTGGGTGACCTGCCAGGTGCTGTGCCTGTACCCCCTCTGCTCAGAGTGACCCCAAGGACGGGGTACAGCAGCTCCTCTCTGTTCTGGGGCCTGGCAGGCTGAGAGCAGCCCCAGGCCACGGCGTGGGGCAGACGCAGAGCAGTGTGTTGGTATTGCCCTGTGTGGGTCCAGCATGGAGGCCTGACTGACCCTCCCCACAGTGCACTGCTCCAGGGGTTGGATAGAGGCAGTGGGGCCCTGGTGGGTGCTCAGAGCTGTTTCATGCCTTGCAGGAAAAACATGCAGAGGAACAAGCAGGTGGCCATGGGCAGGAAGAAGTTCAACATGGATCCCAAGAAGGTACTGTGGGATGGGGAGCAGGGCTGGTTACCTGCCTCTGGGGGTGTGCACGGCTCTACCACCTCCCAGTCCAGGTTCCTGGGGCTAGGGAGAGCCAGCAGCCAGGGCAGGGGCTAGCAGTCAGGGGGCAGGCTGGCAGGGGCAGCCACAGACCCCCAAACACCTCTCTTGCACCCCTCCAGGGCATCCAGTTCCTGATTGAGAACGACCTGCTGAAGAACACGTGCGAGGACATTGCTCAGTTCCTGTACAAGGGAGAGGGTCTCAACAAGACAGCCATCGGCGACTACCTGGGCGAGAGGTGCACTGGGCCCAGGTTTCCTGGGGGTGTTCTGGGCTCCTGCCAACGGAGAGTTGGGACACTGCAGCTCTGAGCTCACAGGGCAGCTGACTGGGGATACCCAGGGTGCTGGGGGTACTCAGTTCATGGCTGGCACTTGCAAGTAGCTGATTTGTGCAGACAGGACCAGGGATCAAGCAGGCGGTAGCTGCAGCTTTCCCCCATGAATGAGTAGAGTCTGAAGCAGGGCAGGGACAGTGGGGCCACTCAGCAGTCACAGGATTGCTGATCATGCATCCCTCGTGCTCTGGCTTTGTTCCCACAGGGATGAGTTCAACATCCAAGTCCTGCATGCCTTTGTGGAGCTGCATGAATTCACTGACCTCAACCTTGTGCAGGCCCTGCGGTGAGTAAAGGGCTGGGAGCTGAGTGTGGCCCATTGGGGGTGGTGGGGGACCATGGCAGCTGTGTGTGGCTGGGGAACCATGGAACCCCGAAATCAGCCCCAAACTTGCTCTCCACAGGCAGTTCCTGTGGAGCTTCAGGCTGCCTGGGGAGGCACAGAAGATTGACCGGATGATGGAGGCCTTTGCCCAGCGGTACTGCCAGTGCAACCCTGGTGTCTTCCAGTCCACAGGTGAGAGCCTGTCCCAGATGGTCTCCCTGGCATCCTGCCCCACATCTGACTTTCCTCTCCGCCCTTGCAGACACCTGCTACGTGCTGTCCTTCGCCATCATCATGCTGAACACGAGCCTGCACAATCCCAACGTGAAGGACAAGCCCACAGCAGAGCGATTCATCGCCATGAACCGCGGGATCAATGACGGTGGGGACCTGCCTGAGGAGCTGCTCCAGGTGAGCCCCAGGGTGTGGAAGGGCTGGGGCCTTGCTGCAGAGCTGGCCCAGAGCAGGGCCCACTGCAGGGCTCTGGGGCAAAGCAGAGCTGTTTCTGTGTCATTGTACCAGAATCTGTACGAGAGCATCAAGAATGAGCCCTTCAAAATCCCTGAGGATGATGGCAACGATCTCACCCACACCTTCTTCAACCCTGACCGGGAGGGCTGGCTCCTGAAACTTGGTGAGTGCCAGCAGCAAGGGAGGGCAGGCTGTCACCAGGGTGCAATGCCCCTGGGCTTCCCACACCTCTCCTGCTGGCCTGGTTCTTCAGAGTGTGAGGAGGCTGCAGAGACAGGCACAGCCTTCATGGGAAAAGCATCTGTACATCCAGCCCTCCATCTTCCTTTGGTTGGGCAGCAGGAGCAGACTCAGAGCTGATGAGGCCCTGCAGAGCAGTTGGGTGGGTGTCCTGGGAGATTCAGCCTCTGGCAAGCCCCTGGAGTGCAGGGCTGGTACCAGAGTGTGGTGTCAGAGCACAGAGACCTCGAGACCCTTCAGATCACCGAGTCACAGCAGGGGTGTTGGAGCAGGTCCCCAGGAGCGAGCGGCGAGCTGCCCCAGGCTGCGTGCGTCCCCCTCCATACCACAGACGAGCCCCTGCCTCACCTTCCCACAGCATCACCACCTCCGCATCCTGGCTCCACATGCAGGCAGCATGCATGGCATCCCTGCTGCACCACCTGGCTCCACAGCCGGAGCCCTTCATGCCCTGGCTCCTGTGGCTTCTCTTCTTGGCACCTCTGGGGAATCCTTTGCCTGGGTTTAGTGAGGGGGATCAGGGTCCAGTGGGGCCCCAGGGTTCTGGCTGGGGCCAGAACTCCTGATACATGGCCAGCCCCTTCGGAGGGAAGAGCAAGAGCTGCCTGCTCCCTGCCCTGGGGTGAGGGGACACAGGACAGCCCCAGGCTCTCCTGTCCCTGACTGGAGGGGCCCTGTGTACCCAGGTTCAGGTTGGCACCACCAACGGGGTTGTGGAGAGGCAGCAAAGTAGCTATGGACCCCAGCTGTCTTGGGGGGCAGGGAAGGACCCTGCTGGTCAGCCACGGGATGGAGGGAGCCAGGCCCTGTGCCCTGCAGCCATGAGGCCCCATCTCACAGAGCCACAGTGAGCCAGGGCAGTCAAGCCCCCATAGCCCTGCCGCTGGCCCAACCCCTCACAGCTTCCCTGCTGCAGTGTGGCCCCACTGACCCACAGGGCAAGGGGGGGGCTTTGGGGTTCCTCTCTTTATTTTTTTCCCTTTTTTTTTTTTAATTTTCTTTTCTCCCTCATTTATATGTTTCCATGATTTTGGCTCTTCCTTTCCTTGCCCCCAACTCCAGGAGGTACGTACCCCTCTTCCCTGCTCTGCTCACACCGCTGGGGCTTCGTTTCCTTTGCGTTTTTAATTGCTGGTGATGAGTCTCATTGCTGCTGCTGTTGCTGCTAACCCCACACCACCTGGGGACCTCGCCTGCTGCAGGATAGCCCCTCTCCACCTCCAGGCAGAGACGGGGTGCTGGCCCTGCCGATGCCACACGCTCCCCAAGGCCTGCAGCCCTCTCTGCCACCCCAGGGGTGGACGGGGCCACAGTGGCACCTTGCCACCCTCCCAGCTGTGCATCACCATGTCCACAGGCAGCTCAGCCTGGCCAATGTGTCTTTGCCTCCAGTGCTACAAGGGATGGGGACAAGTTTGGGGATCTCCCCGGGGGTGGCCCCAGCCTATGTGTGGGTGGTTAGGGGCGTGCTAAGTGGCTGGAGCTGGATGGGAGCAGGACGGATCTGTCTGCATGGTACCCTGTGCTGTGCTAAGGGCTCACAGTAGTCCCCATAAGGGCACCAGCACTGCTCCAGTGCCTGCACCCCTAGGTGTCGGGGAGCATTGGTGCTGGCCCTCAGAAGAGCTGTGGGGCAGGGACAGGGCTGGGCTGCCAGCTGGCACAGCAGAGCAGGGCCCACAGGGCCTTCCCGGCAGGGGAAGGAGATGAGCAGGACCCCCAGTACACGCTGTGGCTGCTCGTGTCCATGCCAGATCCAGCCTGCAGGGGTGGGTGCTCGTCCCGCTGTCAGCACTGCTGCGATGGCTGCGCTGGAGGGGAGCTGGGCCGGGGGAGCAGGGCCTGTGCCCAGGGACCGGCTTCTCCCGCTGTGGTAGCAGCCGTAGAGCTCGGCCATGGCCCCATGCCCTGCCTTGCCTGCGGTCAAGGACAAGTGTGACCACGGTCAGGTCCTGCCTTGCCCACAGTTAAGGACAAGTGTGACCCTGGTCAGTGTGGACAGGAAGTGCCTGTGTCCTCCCAGGGAGCTGTCTGGCCGCAGTTCCCTCTGGCTGTGCTGGGTCTGTGTTTGGGTGGGAACTGGCGCAGCGCTCCTAGCCCGGCACTCCGCCCTCGCCTGCATCCTCATCGTGCGCTTCCTGCTCTGGCTCGATGGGTGTGCGCTGCCTGCTGCTGCTGCCCGCCGCTGCCTGGCTCTGCTTGGCTCTGTG
Source organism: Eopsaltria australis (assembly GCA_034509425.1). Lineage (NCBI taxonomy): Eukaryota > Metazoa > Chordata > Aves > Passeriformes > Petroicidae > Eopsaltria > Eopsaltria australis. The sequence goes on along the minus strand of JAVTVJ010000147.1, from coordinate 450,249 downwards.
TGTGCGCCGGGCTCTGTGCTGCTGCATGTGCAGCCGGCTCCCGCTCTGCCGAGCTGCCGTGTGCCCGGCTGTGCCCTGCAGGGCTGTGCCCGACTGTCCCTCTCTGCTCCCAGGAGGCAGGGTGAAAACGTGGAAGCGGCGCTGGTTCATCCTGACCGACAACTGCCTTTACTACTTCGAGTACACCACGGTGAGTGGGCTCCGTGCAGGGTGAGCTGAGCTGGGGCAGGGAAGGGGTTGGATTGGGCGTGTCCAGCCCACAGCTAAACCTCCGCTTGGCCACACCAGGATAAGGAGCCCCGTGGCATCATCCCCCTGGAGAACCTGAGCATCCGTGAGGTGGAGGACTCGAAGAAGCCTGTGAGTGCTGTGGCAGTGTGCTCTGGGGTATTGGGGGCACCTTTGGCTTGGGCAGGAAAAGCTGGGAGGTGTTGCAGCACCCTGTGATGTGCCCAGGGGGAACGGGGGGCCCCAGAGCGGTCACTGCCTTCACTATCAGAGTGGCTGGGTGCAGACCTGAGGCTGGTCACCACAGGGGCACATGCATAGCCAGGGGGTTATGGTGTGTCTGTCCCTCTCTGCCATGCTGGGGTGGCTGTGCCAGGGGTGTATGGCTCTGCCTTTTCCCTCCCAGTCTGGGGTCCCCTTTGGAAGTGGGGACTGCCTCTGAGTGGTCTCTTCTTCCCAGAACTGCTTTGAGCTCTACATCCCTGACAACAAGGACCAGGTGATCAAGGCCTGCAAGACAGAGGCAGATGGGCGTGTGGTGGAGGGGAACCACACTGTGTATCGCATCTCTGCCCCCACGCCTGAGGAGAAAGAGGAGTGGATCAAGTGCATCAAGTGAGTGCTTGGAGGAGCATGTGGGGGCACGGCGCCGGGCAGGGACCTGCCTGCTGCCCTCGAAGGGGACAGTGCTTCCCAGGGCATCCTGCAAGGATGGGGGAAGGAAACTTCCTCAGGGGTATAAAGGGACCTGCCCAAGGTCCGGCCCACTTTGGCTTGACCCAGCCCTTGTTCCCCTGCCAGGGCAGCCATCAGCCGGGACCCCTTCTACGAGATGCTGGCTGCCAGGAAGAAGAAGGTCTCCTCCACCAAGAGGCACTAGCAGCCAGACTGGCCCTGCAAGGCCAGCGTGCCCCTGTAGCAGCCCAAGTGTCCTCCTGTCGTGGGGGCATGTGGGGCGGGGGCCACACTGCAGGCTGGCCCTCGAGGCCCAGGGCCCAGCTTCAGCTTCGCCATTTCTTTACTCTGGGGGGAGGGAAGGGGCACAGACGTCTCAGTGACTCTGGCCCCCCATCACTGCCTCATCGCTGGACAGCATCTTCACAGGCTCAAGCTGGAACACAGCACCCCTGTGCACCCCTGCGCACCCTTGGGAGCCCTGGCTTCAGCACCACGGCACCCTCCCTTCCTCTGACCCCCAGGAAGCCTGCGGCCACATAGCACTGGGCCCCTCAGCACCCATCTTCAGACACTCCTGGGGTGTCCCATCAGGAGGGGGAGCAGCTGTTGGTGAGCAGCTGGTGGTTTTGGGGTGCCACAGGTGCTGGAGTGCAGGTGTCAGCCCCAGGGAGGCCCTGCAGAGACAGCTCCTGGCCCTCGTTGTAGCGGGCCTCTGTCTGTCCTGGGTGTCCCCACGCTGCTGCCTTGGACTCCCAGCCACCCCCTGCACTGGAATGGTCCCCAGAGACACAGGTGGGACGAAGGGCAGGGACTGTCACTGTTGTGATGAGCAGTGGTGCCACATAGGCAGAGATGTGCCCTCACCCAGCCATGGGGATTGTGGCTTGGATGTGGCAGCACTGGGTGGCATTGCCCCAGCCTGTCCTTGTATCACAGCCCTCGTGGTGGTGTGGTGCCATGGTGGGACGTGCCCAGAGCTGGAGCCTGCACTTGGGATGGCTCCTGGTGGGATTTAGCTGTGTGGGGCCTGTGGCCCCACCTCTCTGCCTCACAATCGCCTGTGTCTTGTCCTGCCCCATCCCCACACACGGTCTGGAGGCACCTGGATCAGTATTAGTCTATTTATCAGAGGTGTAAATACTCCTGTATAGTTTTCTCCTTGTAGATTATTTTGTATGTGGGTGGTTCAGTGCAGAGGCCTCACAGGAGTGGGGTGGGGGAGCAGGATTTTTTATTCTAATCGGGTTTTTTTTGTTTGTTTTTTTTTAATTTGCTATGGCCTTGTAAACTAGTGCTGAAGATCAGCCGCAAATAAACACTTGCACCGCGCTTCGCTTAGCCTCCTGTCCTCTGTGCAGCTCAGGGTGGGCAGGAGTCCCCTGCCACTGTCAGCCCCTGCCCTGTGCCCAGCCTTGGACTGGGCTCATGCTCCTCCCAGTCCGAGGTCTCAGTGTGCTGGGGGTGTTTGTGAGCCCTGTGCCTTCACCAGCTGCCCCTGGCCACCAGGACAGTGCCTGTGGTGCCACAGGGTGGCTGTTCCAGGCTGGGACAGCTCTTGGTCCCGTATCCTGCTGAGGGCACCAAGCTTGGATGGGCAGGGGTTGCCCACTGCAGTGGCATTCACTGCACCATGGAGGACCTGGGACAATGGGGGTGCTGGAGTACACTCGGGTACTGTTTTCTGCAGCAGGGCTGGGGATTCATACCCAGCTGGTACCAGGTGTGAATGGGGTCAAAGCCAAGCTGGGGCTGAGGGCAAGTTGGGAGCGCTGAGCCTGTACCAGCTGTGTTGGCGCCATCAGGGCTGGAGGGGGGGTTGTCCAGTCATGCACACTTGTGCCATGGGGGGGATCTGCCAGAGCATTCCCTGCTGCAGTCCCTGTGACTTGGATGGGGCAGGCTTTGGTCCTGCAGCCGGAGTCTGGCCAGGGTGGGCAAACAGCCCTTGCTGAGGGATGGGGACAGTGGGGTGTGGAGGGGGAAGAGCAGCCCTGCAGTTGGGCTGGTGCCCGTACCCGTTGGGCTGATGCTGGGGTCGGTTGGGGCACAGACTGTCGGTTGAACTGCTGACAGTGTCAGTTGGGGTGCAGGCAGTGCCTTCAGGCTCTTGGAGGCTTGAGGAGTGTGACGGGGAGGCAGCAGTCAGGTAAGACTGGGGTGAGCCTGGGCAGTGATGGGGCCAGTCAGGGATGGAGCAGGTCAGGGGGCAATGGGGCCAGGCAGGAATGGAGCAGGTTAGAGGGTGATAGGGCTGGGTGATGATGGGCCAGGCAGTGATGAGGTAGGCTTGGGGCCACTGGGGCCCGTCAGGGATGGGACTGGCAGCTTCCCATAAGACTGCATGTGAAGAGGGAAGGCTGAGGGCAGTGGAGGGGTGGGTGGGAGGTCAAGGTGTGGGGTCTGCACAGCCCCTGGCTGAGCAGGGGTTTGCCCACTGGACCACCCCAGGTGCTGGGGAGCTGCAGCTGAGCCAGGTGCTGGCACAATGGCAGCCCCACAGGACGAGCGGCTGAGCCTCCTCGAGAGCTTGGCCACGGCGCTGCTGCGTGTCCGGCCCGACAAGTGGGACAAGTTTGTGAGCAGTGAGGAGACATCAGTCATGCTGGACAAGTTCTTCAAGCAGCCAGAAATGCTGGAGCTGGTGCTGGTGCTGAGCCCCGCTGGGCAGCTCCAGCCCTCTACCAGCTTCCCATCTACACTGAAGGGCAAGGGACTCTACGTGGTGAAGAGGAAGGGGGACATCACCGGGGAGAACTGTCGGAGTGGTCTGCTGGTGGGAGACATGGGCCCCTCACCCGTGGAGCAGCTCATCACTGTGCTGCTGGAGGTGGGTTGCCCATGCAGGCACAGGCTTGGGGTGAGCAGGGTGAGCTGTGGGCTGCTATAGCCAAATTTCCAGGTGGGCTTCAAAATAAACTAAAATTCATAGAAGAAAACTTGCCCCAGGCCCTTGCCCTGACCTTGCAGCGGCTCCCATCCTTTGGTGGAACAAGCCCCACAAGGACAAGAGCTGGCTGAAGGTCACCAACCTGGTTTTCTCCAGGCCTCAAGTGGATCACTTCCTCCCTGCAATTTTAAAAACTAATAATAATGCCCACTTACCTCTACCCTGCAGCTGGGAAATGTCTAAGTGGATTTCTTTCAAACTTCCAATAAATATTCCTGCTGCCAGTCCAGAGCACCCGAAAGCTGCATCAGCTCCAGGAGCCCCCACAATTCCCCCTCACTGCTGGGGGCTTTTGCTCATGTCCCAGCCCCTGACCCTGCTACATGCACTCACTCTGCCACTTCCAGCACTTCCCATCCCATGAGAGATGGAAACCCAGAGCAAGAGGCCTTTTGGTCACATTGATGAGATAAATATCAGCCCAACCCATCTGTGGCCAACAGAGCCGTGACTGCTCTGAGCCTGTGCTTCCATGGGCAGCGACAGGGAACACTAGGGTGCCAATTCCCTGTGTACAGGAGTTCATGACCAAGTGCCTGACCTAGCCCTGTCTCCCAGGTTGTGTCCCCTCTGCTCCTGACCCAGGATGAGGGCTCAGGCTGGCCGAGGATTGTGGTGGAGGACATTGTGCAACATACTCACCAGCTGCAGAACAAGATGTTTGTGATGAGTGGGAAGATACAGGGAAAGCCACTGCTCCCACTGCCCGAGCACCTGGTCAGCTGGGATGACTCAGGTGCTGCCCTGGACAGGTGGGTGCTGCTGGTAGGGGCCCAGGGCAGCACAAATTGCTCAGGGAGGAATGAGAGCTGGGACACTGGCTCGGTTCCTGCACAGCCCTGGGCACAGCCATTCCCTGCAGCACAGAATGTTTGAGGGGTTCATACCAGGCATCTGCACTGGCAGAGATGGCCACAAGCAGGCTTCCCTAAGGCTGTTTGGGGTTCCCCTGAGGCAGTTCAGGGCTCCCAGGGGGCATAACCCATCTGTCTTTCAGCCTGGTGGGGCCCATAGACGGCTCAGTGCTGCACTCTATCGAGACCGTTGTCATCGAGTGGTTCCAGCAGGTTGAAGAGATCTTTAGCCAGGACCCAGCACAGCAACTGCTGGAGGGGCTGCACCCCCTGCCCAGGGTTGAGTTTGATTTCTGGCAGACCAGGACGACCAACTTGGAGTGCATCAATGAGCAGGTACTGCCTCATCCATGGTGGCCACATGTCCTCATGCTGAGCCCTCCATGCTGAGCTGCCCATGCTGATCCTGACGCTTCTTCCCCGGCAGCTGCTGTCACCCCAAGTGTCAGTGCTGGCCAAGACGCTGGAGAAGGCTGACAGCTGCTACTGGCCATCCTTGCAGAACATGTTCAGGGCTGTCAGTGGTGGTGAGGCTCCATGACATGGTAGTGGCTGCCTCCAACAAGGTGTCCCCGTTCTAACGCAGAGTTTCTCCTCCATGTCCTAGGTCTGGAGGAAGCCAATGATGTCAGCCTGCACCTGCAACCGCTGCAGGCACTGCTGGAGGAGATAGAGCAAGCGGATTACTCCCAGGTGAGTGATATGAGGCAAAATAACCAGGTACAGCCTGGTACAGGCGGCCTCATCTGGGCAGCAGCAGAGCCCCAGAGGCTCCAGGGGGACTCACCCCCCTGGCTCTGCCAGGGTCCTGCTCTGACTAGGTTCTGCTCCCACAGGTGCGGCCCTTCGTGCCCAAGGTGCTGTGCACTGTCTGCCTGCTCCGGGCTCACTGTGTGCACTACCACTCCCCTGCTCACATAGCCCGCGTGCTGCAGGAAGTCTGCAACTTCTTCATCAGCTTGGTACAGTTCCAGGGCCAGCACTGACCCCTCTTTGTTCACTCCAGTTGCCTCTCTGGGGCAGAGTCCAGTTGCAGTGACACAGAGACACCCTAGGCAAGGGAGCAGCAGAGCTCCCCTAGAGCTGGGGAGAGTCTGGGGCAGGCACGGGCTGCAGGCAACCACCAGCAAGTCCACGCGGGTGAAGGGAGCAGGAGGAGTCTCCATGTCCTCCTGACTATGGCCCCTGCCTGTCTCTATCTGTCCCAGGCCTATAAATACCTGAACCCAGAGGACATGCTGAAGGGGCTGCAAGGAGAGCCCCAGGAGACTCTGGAGGGACTCAAAGTGGCCGTTGCCATCACAGAGAAGTTCTTCCAGTCCTACAAGACTTACTGCTCTGACCTAATGCCCACATTTTTCCCGGTGGGTGCAGGGATGGTGCAGGAACATCTGACCCCCTCCACAGCAGCACCAGACTGACAGCCCCTCTCCCCTCCCAGGATAAGTCAGAGATCTGGGAGTTTCCACCCATACAGATCTTTGGGAGGATGGACGCCTTCTTGCACAGGCTCAAGGCCATCAAGGTGACAGCACAGCATTTCAAGGGCACAGCACCAGCCTCAGTCAGGCCTTCCCTGCCCTGGGGATCCTGGGGTGGGAGTGGCACAGGGTCAGCTCAGCTGACCCTGGGGTGGGCTGGGGCTGCTGGCACAGTGGGACATCACTGGGAGTTCAGTGGCACCATCCCCAGTACAGTTTGCCCCACAGCAGGATAGGCACACCCCAGCCAGGCTGGGCAGCATCCCTGAGAGGATGCTCCTCAGGACTGCTGAGCTGACAGGACGCAGCCCTGTGCTGGTGCTGCAGCTCCTGCACCTGCAGCCCCTGCACCGGCAGCCTGGGACAGGGGGAACCAGGTAAAAGGGGGTTTATGCTTCCCAGGAGCTGTTCCAGGCAGCCATCGACTTTCAGAGGCTGGAGAAGACGGTGCTGGGAGGGGTGCGAGGAAACTTCCTTGGGAGTTGGGTGTTGCAGATCTCTGAGGAGGTCTGTGAAGCCACCAAAGCTTTTGCCGATTGCAAATATGATCCCTTGGATACCGAGGAAGAGGTGAGCAGATGCTGGAGTGGAAATGTAATGGATGCTGGAATGGAGGTGTTAACATTGGCTAAGTGAAAAGAAAAAATCTCTTGTGAGAGCACGCTGCACAGGGACACATGGGACTGTCCCACAGCAGCACAGGGCTGGCTCTGGAGCAGGTCACAGGGCTCTGGGCCCCCTGGGTTCAGCAAATCCTTCCCAAAGGATTTGGGAAGGAGGCACAGCGGCTGTGCCACTTCCAAACCATTTTGCTCTCAATGGCAGCAATGGAACACAGACTTTGCAGAGTTCCAGAAGAAGGTTGAGGATGCGAACAAGCAGCTGGCTGCCATCTTCTGCCAGGGCTTTGATGACTGTAACCGGCTGACAGCAGCCGTGAAGGTACCTGTGCCCCAGCCCAGCAGCCTGGCAAGCAGCTCCCGCAGGGACCGGGGGCTCGCAGTCCTGGGACTGCTCCGGGTGCAGGAACCCGTGCCTGCCTCTCTCTCCTGCAGCTGGTGTACATGTTTGGCTCCGTGCTTGAGCGACCCCTGATCAAGGCTGAGGCTTCCCCCTGTTACTTGGCCCTGCTGGGAATGTTTGAGGCCGAGCTGGAGAGCGTGAAGGCGCTGTATGACACCCGGACCGTGTCCCCACCGCCCCCTGGGGGGCCCCCGGCCATCCACAAAAACATGCCACCGGTGGCCGGGAAGCTGAAGTGGGCTCTGGAGCTGCAGGAGCGGCTGGAAGGGCCACGCAAGGACTTGCTGGCGTTTGACCACCCGTAGGTGCAGGTCCCCTGTCATCCCACGGGGACGCAGGGCAGCGGTGGGGCAGGATCCGGCCTGGAGTGGGTCCCCTCCCATATCCCGCTGCAGCAGCTTTATTATGGCTCTGACAGTGTCATGGTGAGCGCTGAGGCTGAGGTGGTGTCCGGCAAGTACGAGGAAATGATGGGGCTGCTGCAAAGTTACAGCAAGAGGATCTACGAGGGATGGGCAAAGGGACCGGGCCAGGACTGCAAGTTCAGCCCGGAGCAGCCGCTGCTCCAAAGGCACCCCGAGTCCCGGCTGCTCAGCGTGAACTTCAGCAGAGAGGTCGGTGCTGGCTCGGGCAGCAGCATTTGCTCCCCCCGGGCTGGCCCCCGGTTCCGGGGCTGCCCGAGGTGCAGCGGGTGCTGCTGACGAACCCTCCCGGCTGTGGTGTCTCGCAGCTCTCTGCCGTCCTGCGGGAGGTGAAGTACCTGAATATCCAGCAGCAGCCGGACATCCCCAGCAATGCCGAGAGCCTCTTCGCCCAGAATGAGACTTTTCAAAAGATAGGGGACAACTTGGGGCTCATCGTGGGCTGGTACAATGAGGCAGGTTCTGAAGGGGAGACAACCCAGCTGCTTTTCCAGGCTGAAAGGGACTGGGGGGAGCGGGTTGGCTACCACAGGCGCATCACTGGCACCTCAGGTCCCTGCCCATCCTGTGGCTAAGCCAAGCTGTGGTTGCTGCTGCCTACCTCCTGCCTCCCCGGCACTGTGTTGGTGGGGTGGGGCCCCTGTTCCTTGGTGCTCAGCTGGAGCAGGGTCCTTGCTCCACCCGAGTTCTCACCTGGGGATGTGTTGGCCCAGGTGAAGCAGCAGCTGATGCCAGTGGAGCAGCCGCTGCTGGCAGGGGAGCTGGAGGCCGTGGATGTCCACCTGGCCAGTGCTGAGAAGACTCTGTTCTGGAACCACGAAGGTACAAACCCCCACCTTGGTCATCCAAGGCTGAGGATCCTCCCTGTGCATTTTGGGGGTCCCTGGTCCCCAGCACCAACCAACCTCCCACTGCCCTGGGGCACAACGTGCTCAGGTGCCCATTTCCCTCCCAGGTGTCATGGAATACATCCAGGAGGTGAGGGAGATCCTGCATGACCTGCAGAGACGGGTCCAGAAAGCGAAGCTGAATCTACAGAGCATCACCCAGCTGATGGAGGTAATGTTTGCTGGCACTTCAGAAGCATCTTTCTGGCACACATCTAGCTGCAACTGTCCTTTTCCTGGCTCAGCAGAGCAGCCCCATTCTCTCCTCCCTGCAGGACTGTTCAGCCACTCCCTTGTTTGGAAGAAAGGACAACAAGGAAACTGCTCTCCTGGACCTGGATGGGAAAGATCATGCCTTAGCTCAGTGCCGCGCTGCCATCGAGGCTACAGGCGAGAGGATCCAGGGGATGGTGAAGGTGAGACATGGCCCTGGAGCATTGGATGGCTCACAGGGGCATGAGGAAGGACTTGCCAGCAATGTCAAGAGCCAATGCCTTTGCTGGGTGTTCACTGACAAACACCGCCTGGTTGTCTCGTGGCAGGAGAATGCAACTCTGTTCAAGGCTGACTTGTCCTCGCGAAGATGGCTGGACTATGTGGGACACATAGACAAAATCGTGTTGGATGGGCTCTGCAGGCTCGTTCACAAAACCCTGCAGATGCTGCTCACCAACATGGCCCCTGATGTAGGTCCTGGTGTTCTGGCAGTGGATGTCCCTGTGCTGGGCTCGGGGTGTCCCACCTCTCACTGTCAGTTTGGTCAGTGGCCAAACGTGACTGTCCCCATGCTCCCTGCAGCTTGCAGGGCTGTGGGACATGAAGCCCTACACCAAGCACTGACCTGTTTCAGGCCCAGGTGGCCCCGCTGTTCGAGGTGCAGATGGAGCTGAGCGAGGGCCGGGTGCAGTTCCAGCCCTCCCTGGAGGTGGAGGGTGGCGACAGCTTCTTGGTGCTGGTGGAGGGGCTACTTGGGGACATGGAGGCAGTGGCCACCTCCATGCCACGGCTGCTGGAGGGGGCGGTCAGTTACAAGGTGAGCAGGCAGCAGGCAGCAGCTCCCAGCTCAGCAGGAAGGGGGTGAGAGTGGCCGGTGTCCCCAGGTAGTCCCCAACCTCTGCCTGTCCCTTCAGACTGCGCTGGAAGAGCAGGCAGATCTCATGAGGATGCAGGAGAAGCTGATGAACCTGGTGGTCAGCACCATGGCTCAAGGTGAAGAGTTCAGTGCCAGCTTTGAGGAGCACTCCCACCTGTGGCAGGAGAGCCGCGAGGAGTTCCTGCAGCGCTTCCTCACCTTGGGCAGTGCCTCTGGAGAGGGGGAGGCAGAACCACAACCAGAGAAGCCCTTGGCATCTGGGTTACCGCCCCTCCAGTCCTTTCAACAGGAGGTGTGGAATGGGTGCCTTGAGATGTGCTGGGTGTTTGGGGTGCCCTAGAGGACACCGGGTGCCCAGGGAGGTGCCAGCCACAGATTGTGAGCCATTCTCGTCCCCAGATTGACACACTCGAGACACTGTTTGAAGAGGTGTCGGAGTTTGAGGAAACCAAGGTTTTTGGGGGATGGCTGCGGAGTGACTGCCGCCCCTTCAAGAAGGCGCTGCTGGATGCCATCAAGGGTCACAGCCTGGTGCTCCGGCAGTTCCTCGCCAACCACGTCACCAGCAGGTAAGGCCTAGTGAGCCCTGGCATAAGGACAGGGTGCTCCTGGTATCTGAAGCCTGGCTAACTGCATGCCAGGGTGGGGGTGACATGGGGACAAAGCCCTGAAAGTGCAGGTGCAGGTGAAGGTTCCAGGCACCTTCAGGGGTGAGTCTCTGGGGGGTCATGCCCTGCCCCAAGCCCCAGGGGCACCTGGTGAGCACCATTGTCCTCCCAGTCTCCAGGAGCTGCAGGCTTTCATCGAAGAGTCCAGTGCTGGCTTGAGCAAACCTCTGGAGGAGGGAGACTATGAAGGGCTGGTGGCGGTGATGGGCCACCTGGCCAAGGTCAGGGAGAGGCAGGAGGTGATTGATGGCATGTTTGAGCCCTTGAAGGACACTGTGGCGCTGCTCAAGACTTACGGGGACAAGATGCCGGAGGAGATCCACCTGCAGCTCCAGGCAGGCTGCTCAGGGAGCAGGGGACTGGCCAGGGGCTCACTGGGGCCAGGCTGGTGACCCTCTGTGGTGTCCACTGCAGAAACTTCCCGAGCGCTGGGACAACAACAAGCGGCTGTGCCTGCGTGTGGCAGAGAACGCGGCTCCCCTGCAGGCGGCTGAGGCCGCCATCCTCCGCGACAAGTGCCAGGACTTCGAGGTGCCTGCCTGGGGACTGTGGGCAGGGAGGCAGCTCCTCGGCAACTTTGGGAAGACTCTGCTGCTCTTCCCGACTGCTGGATCCTGGCTGCCCCCACGAGCCCCATCCTCCCACACAGGTCCAGCAGCTCGCCTTCCGGGAGACCTTCCAGGGAAAAGCTCCTTTTTCATACACGGACCCAGAACCCTACAAGTCACTTCACAGGGTAAGGAAAGGGAGGACACCAGGGTCACTGCTGTCCCCACTGGCACTGCCTGGCCACCCCTGACACTGGATGCTGAGGAGGGGCAGCCACTCCAGTTCTGGCTCCAGCTCCCAGACTGACAGGGTCTGACCCTGCAGCAGGGACAGAGCCACTGCTGGAATAAAGATACGTCCTTGGCACACAGTCCCTGGCACCTTTCCCTTTTCTCCATCCAGCAACACAAGAACATCGCAGCCTTGGAGAAGGAGATGGCAGACCTGGCCACCTCAGCTGCGCTGTTTGAGGTGACGCTCCCAGAGTACAAACAGCTCAAGACGTGTCGCAGGGAGCTGCGCCTGCTGAAGGAGCTCTGGGACATGGTCACCCTGGTATGTGCTGAGAGCCAGGGCACAGCGCCCAGTGCTGCTTCCAGGCAAGGGCTGGACTGCAGGCTGCTCCTGGCTGGCATGGGCACCTGCCACAGGCACCTGGTGCCAGCTGGGCATCACCAGCCAAAGGTGCAGAGCTGTTGCAGCTTCTCAGAGAGCTCATTGCCATCAGAGGGAGGATGAGACATGGGGCAGGTTGTTACTTTTAGAGCAGGCCTGCATGGTGTGTGCGTGTGTGGGGGAGCTGTGGGCACACAGGGCGTGCAAGCACCGGGAATGCTGCTCTTCTCCCTAGGCAGGAATGCTTCTGCTAATCACATGTGAAAATGTATCTTGGGTCCAGGTGAACTTGAGCATCGCCGCCTGGAACACAACCAGGTGGGCAGAGCTCAACGTTGAGGACATGGATATTGAGTGCAAGAAATTCGCTAAAGACATTCGGGGTCTGGATAAGGAGCTGAAGAGCTGGGACGCGTTCACAGGGCTGGACAGCAACATGAAGAACATGATGACGTCCCTGCGCGCCGTGAGCGAGCTGCAGAACCCAGCCATCAGGGACCGGCACTGGCAGGAGCTTGTGCAGACAACCAAGGTGCTCCCGAGCCCTCCTGCCCATCCCTGGCCCAGGAGGCTCCAGCCCCTGGCCCAGGACACCCAAGATCCACACCCAGCAAGGGAAGGGTGCCATTAGGTTTAGATCTGACTACACACAAATGTTTATGTAGGGTGTCTAAATGTGGGTGTTGATGAGCTCGTTTGGGTGAGCTGCCTCTCTGTGGAGGGGAGTCCATGGCCCAAGCGTGCTGGTTCTGCTTCAGGTGCAATTCACCATGTCTGAGAACACCACCCTCGCGGATCTGCTGCAGCTGAACCTGCACAAGTTTGAGGAAGAGGTTCGCGGCATTGTGGACAAAGCGTCAAAGGAGGCTGGGATGGAGAAGGTAAGCGGGGCTCAGCTCCTCCCCTCCTTTGCTAAGACCCCTGTGCCAATGTGACCCTGTGGCTGTCAAGGGCTTGTGTCTTGGTTCCTGGGGCTGGAGACCACAGGAAGCACACAGAGCTTGTGGAGCCTATGCCTGGAGCAGGCATTCCTCCATCCTCCTGCTTCCCTGCAGGGGCCGGGCACAGCAGCACGGCCTCCAGCTCACCCTCATGCCCCAAACGCAGGTGCTGAATGCCCTGGACAGTACTTGGTCAACAATGGTGTTTGAGTATGAGCCCCACGGCAGGACCCAGCTCCCACTGCTCAAGATGGATGAAGTGCTCATTGAGACACTGGAGGACAACCAAATGCAGCTGCAGAACGTGTTGGCCTCCAAGTACCGAGCCTTCTTCCTTCAGAGGGCACAGGACTGGCAGCAGAAGCTGTCAACCACTGACACTGTTATCAACACCTGGTTTGAGGTGCAGAGGAAGTGGAGTCACCTGGAAACAATCTTCATAGCATCCGAAGACACACGCAGTCAACTGCCAGAGGAGTCGAAGAAATTTGACACCATTGACGAGGATTTCCGAGTGCGAAGCCCATTCCCCCTCTCCTTTTCCCTGCAGCTCTCTGCCAGCTGGGGTTGGCTGAAGTGTTTTTCCTCTTCAGGAACTAATGACTGATGCAGTAAAAACTCCCAATGTGGTTGAATGCACCAACAAGCCCGGGCTGCACACCCGTCTGGAAGCGCTGCAGGACAGGTAAGGGTCAGCTCATCTTGGTGAAGCATTTGGGGAGCCAAAGGAAGGGGTTGATTCCTCCAAAGCGTCAGCAAGATAAGGATTGAGCAAAGAGTAAAATTGATATACGGGGGTTAATGGCAGGTTTTTCCGTTTTCTGCCAGGCTGGCAGTCTGTGAGAAGGCCTTGGCTGAATACCTTGAGACCAAAAGACTGGCTTTTCCCCGGTTCTATTTCGTCTCCTCTGCAGACCTACTGGATATTTTATCGAAGGGGACCGAGCCCCTTGAGGTACAGGCTGTGTGTGAGCATGGGGGTGAGTCCTGTGCCATTTCCCTGCTAACATGTTTGAGCAGTTTTAGAAGATTTTTCACTCTTATGGGCAGAACACCATCCCTGAGCCCCCTTTCTGGGGGTGCAGTGTCCAGGTAGCCCCTGGGGGTAGATCCAATTGCTGATCACACCTCTGCACGTGCCAGGGGTCCTGACAGTGGCTGTGCCTCTGCTCTCAGGTGTCTCGGCACTTGACAAAGCTGTTCGACAGCTTGGCCAAGCTGAAGTTCCAGGAGGGCTCAGACAAAAAACCTCAGAAGGTGGCCCACGGGATGTTCAGCCGGGACGGGGAGTACGTGCACTTCGATGCAGACTGTGACCTGTCTGGCCAGGTCAGTTGAGCTCTGTGAGACTCTGCAGCCTGAGGCAGGGGGTACATGGAGGATATGGAGGAGCCTTTTGCTGGTTGTGCTCTAACAGCCTGGCAGAAGTATAAAAATGGAATTACAAAGATTTTTGGCCAAAAACCCCAGAAATGGGACCCGCACTGTAGGGACAGAACAGCACAGTCATGTGAAGCTGCTCAGCCTCACAGTCCCTCGAGGGCTGCGGGGTGGTGACCTCTCGGCTGTTTGCCCTCAGACCACTCCCCATCTCACCCCACAGGATGTGCCCTGCAGAACCAGCACCACACTCTCTCCTGTGGCTATTGTGATGCACAGGGAGAGGTTTGTGCAGTCTGAGCACTCGCTCAGCTGTGCTGGATGTGACCCTGCAGGTGGAGGTTTGGCTGAACCGGCTGCTGGCGCGCATGCGCTCGACCCTGCGGAGCCTCATGCCCCAGGCCCTGGGCACCTACGATGACAAACCACGGGAGGAGTGGGTGTTTGACTACCCTGCACAGGTGGGTGCTGCTGCACGGGCCAGGCCGAGCCAACTCTGAGGGACAGGAGGAGACAGAGGGCCCCAGGAGGTACAGGCGCCCACCCTGAGCCATGGCACGTTCATCTTTATGGCCATGCTCTCCCCATGGTTTGCTACAGGTCGCTCTGACGTGCACCCAGATCGCCTGGACCTCAGAGGTTGGTGTTGCCTTTTCAAGTCTGGAGAAAGGTTATGAGAATGCCCTGAAGGATTATAATAAAAAGCAGGTTAGCATCATCTGGACCTGACCTGGAGCTGGCCCGAGCTTCTCTGCCAGGCCAGGGGTCATTGAGAGGTGGGCAAAGGAGGGCATCCTCTCTATGTCCATTATTTCTATTCTTCCCCAGATTGCTCGGCTGAATGCCCTGATTTCCCTGCTCCTTGGGAACCTGAGTGCTGGAAACAGAATGAAGATCATGACAATCTGCACTATTGATGTCCATGCAAGGGATGTTGTGGCCAAAATGATCCAAACAAAGGTATTTGGTACAGGAGGGAATTTTTGCTGCACCATCTCTCAGAACTTTGGAGCACAGATTTCCTGTCACTCTGTTGTGGGCTGGGCACCTCTGTTGGCAGGTGTAGACTGGGCTGGGTCGTTAAGAGGGACAACCCTCACCCAGCCCAGTGTGGCACCAGGACCCCTTTGCATACTCCCCTTGTGATGGGAGGTGGCAGGCGGTCCCAAGGCCTGGGTGTGTCACTGTCCCAGTGGGTCAGGGCGGGCAGTGCCAGTGCCCACCTGCCCTCCAGAGCTGGCTGCTCCGCAGGTGGAGAGCTCGCAGGCGTTTGCGTGGCAGTCGCAGCTGCGGCACCGCTGGGACGATGAGGAGAAGCACTGCTACGCCAACATCTGCGATGCACAGCTCCTGTATGCCTATGAGTACCTGGGGAACACCCCCCGGCTGGTCATCACCCCCCTGACTGACAGGTGGGGCTGAGCTCCCCACACCTCCCACTGCCCCTGGCACTGTGGCCATGCCACATCCCGGGCCCCGCTCAGCCCCAGCGTCCCCCCTCCACAGGTGCTACATCACCCTGACACAGTCCCTCCACCTCTACATGGGGGGGGCCCCTGCTGGCCCTGCAGGCACCGGGAAGACAGAGACCACCAAGGACCTGGGCCGGGCCGTGGGGATCATGGTCTACGTGTTCAACTGCTCTGAGCAGATGGACTACAAGGTAGGGCACGGGGCAACGGGATGGTGGCACCGAGGTGACAATCATGGGATGTCCAAGGCAAGGGGGCCCTGGTTTTGGGTCTATGGGAGCCCAGGGGACTCTCGGCAAGGGGGTTTTATCACTGTGGGGAATTTCCTTAGGGAAGAGCACAACCCATAAAGCACGAGCTACTCTCAGCACTTGAGTTTTATCACCAAATCCCTCACTGCAGCTGCCATGAGGGATTGCAGTGCCTGAACCCTGTCCCTCTGCTCTGTTTCTCTTCAGTCCTGTGGAAACATCTACAAAGGACTTGCCCAGACAGGCGCCTGGGGCTGCTTCGATGAGTTCAATCGCATCTTGGTGGAAGTCCTGTCTGTCATTGCAGTGCAGGTGCATGCTGTTCCCACAACCCCGTGGCACTGGGTGCCAAAGAGACTTCCCAGTTCCTGTCCTGGATGCTGCCCCACTTAAACCTGACTCGCAGGACAGTTTGCCACTGTTCTCTCCACTATGTCCTATTTGGACATAGGGTGGGGGGTGGAAGCACAGCAGTGCAGGGGATTTGGGCACAGTTAAACCTCACAGCCCAGCTGTGTCCCATCCTGGTGACCTGTTACCCCCTACCTCTGCCATCACCTGGGACAGGAAATTGAGGTGATCAGGAAGGAGCTGGTTTAAGGCCAGCTCTCCTGGTGCTGTGGCTTCAGCAAGATCTCAGTATCATTCCTGGCACAGCCAAACCCTCAGGCTCACCTTGGGGAGCAGTCAGGGCCAGCCGGAGCACTGGGCAGGGAGCTGCGCTGGGAATTGCCAGCACCAACACCTCTGCTCACCTGGCAGGTAAAAAGTATTCAAGATGCAATCCGTGCCAAGAAGAAAACATTCAACTTCCTTGGGGAGACCATCTCCCTGGTGCCTTCAGTTGGGCTGTTCATCACCATGAACCCCGGTTACGCCGGGCGCACAGAGCTGCCCGAGAACCTGAAAGCTCTGTTCAGGTGGGTCAGTGTCACTGCAGCATTCACCATGTGCCACCTCCACAGTGTGACCTATGCCAAGGGTGCACTGGTGGCCCTGGTGTGAGGGAGCCCTTGGCACCACGGGACAGCTGTGCCACTCCCCAGAGGTGGCCAGGTGGGGTGAGCTGGGCTGCTCAGCAAGGGGAGAGGATGGCTCAGGTGGGTTGCCACCCTCAAATAAAAATCTAGTTGACAGTAGAACAAAAAGGTGGTGAAGCACTGGAAGGGGAGGCACAGGCATGCTGTGGGACCCCTGTCCTTGGAGAAACTCAACCTGTGGCTGCAGCAGGGCTGCTGTGCAAGCCCTGCTTGGAGAAGGAGTCTGGGCAGGAGACCCCAGCAGGTGTAACTGCAGCAACTGACTGCTGTTATACTGGAAACCTGGGGGCAAACCTTGGGAGCTGTGGTGGGAGGGTAAGAACGTGGTAAGCAGCCCTGACAGCTGCAGCTGCTCCTCTCTAGACCCTGCGCTATGGTGGTCCCTGATTTTGAACTGATCTGCGAAATCATGCTTGTGGCAGAGGGATTTCTCGATGCCAGGCTCCTGGCAAGAAAGTTCATTACTCTCTACACACTCTGCAAAGAGCTGCTGTCAAAACAGGTAATTAACAATATTGCACAGTGCTGTCTGTGAGAGGAAAGAGTCCGTCAAAGTTGACACACTGCAGTGGGATTGCTGGTGGTGACACACAGGGTGACAGTTCTGCACAGCTCAAGTCTATGGCTGAACAAGATCCACTCCTACCTGGTGTGTCATATGGCACCTTTCTGCCTTAAGGAAGGAATCAAGAAGACCAAAAGTAGAATAGCATGGAATTAGAATTAGAATTAGAATTAGAATTAGAATTAGAATTAGAATTAGAATTAGGCTAGTTGAGGTGAGAACATTCAGATATTATTCATCTCAAGAGAGGTGATTTACACTATAAACGTGTCTCCAAGAAGGAAGTCAGATTCCCAGTTCCAAGCCATCCTCATGACTGACAGAGGCTTCTCCTGTAAATAAGCTCAGTTTAGGTCCAGTCCACTGGGTGTCACGTGGATGACCTGGCTGGGGGACGATGGACAGGGTGGGTGTTCCTCTGCAGTGCTGTTTGTTCTCCCTCACCAAAGTGAAATGGTGACTCTCTTCTTCCTGTCACAGGACCACTACGACTGGGGGCTGCGGGCCATCAAGTCCGTGCTGGTGGTGGCCGGCTCCTTGAAGAGGGGGGACCCTGGCTCTGCAGAGGACCAGGTTCTGATGAGAGCTTTACGAGACTTCAATATCCCCAAGATCGTGACAGATGACTTACCTGTGTTCTTGGGGTTGATTGGAGACCTGTTTCCAGCACTGGACGTTCCCAGGAAGAGAGACCTCAACTTTGAGAAGGTGCAAGCCCAAGCGTGGCACCATGGCCAGAGATATCCCACTCCCAGCAGGACCCAGAGACTATCCAGAACTTCTGGGGGTGGCCAGCTCATCTCCAGGGCCTTTCCAAGGCTGCTGGTGGTCAGTGCCTGCTCTCCCTCCCAGGTCATCCATGAGTCCGTGCTGGAGCTGAAGCTGCAGGCAGAGGATAATTTCGTGCTGAAGGTGGTACAGCTGGAGGAGCTGCTCCAAGTGCGACACTCCGTCTTCGTCGTCGGCAATGCTGGCTGCGGCAAGTCCCAGGTAGTGGCCAAACCATCCTGAGGCCATGGAGCCCCTCTGGCCTCAGCCAAGCATATCCCATGTCCTCCCAGAGCTCCTTGGTGAGGGCTATGCAGAGCCCACCTCTGCCAGAGCAGTGTTTGGGCAGAGGACAGCAATGCAGCCATGGCCATGCCAGGCCCGCAGGCGCTGCGTGTACCAGGCTGAGCCCGTGCAGCTGAGCAGGTTTGGGGTGCACAGCTCAGGGGCTGCCCAAGGTACCCATGGGCAGAGCAGAGACAAAGACAGAGAGCAGACAGGAGCACGCTCTCACAATTGATCCTGGGCATGCTGTGGTGCCAGCAGGATGACAGGACAGTCCATGTCCCATACAGGAGCTGGCTCTGCAGAGGGGGAGCTCAGGTGCTCTCCCAGAAGCAGCCCAGGTGGGAGCAGGGCTCCATGCCCCCCACTGCAGGCAGATGGTGCCAAAGGCTGTGGTTGCCCCAGTGGGATCAGCACCTGTGGCTGCACCATCCTCTCTCTGCAGGTGCTGAAGTCACTCAACAAGACGTACCAGAGGCTGAAGAGGAGGCCGGTCACGGTGGACCTCGACCCCAAGGCTGTGACCTGCGATGAGTTGTTCGGGATCATTCATCCAGCCACACGGGAATGGAAGGATGGTGAGACACCAATGCTGTGAGCTCAGTTTATGGGATGTGAGGTGGAATGGGAAGACTTTTCCTTGGGGCTCTTTCCTGGAGTGAGAGGGAGAAGGAATGTTTCACGGGAGCACCAATCCCACATGTCCTCCAGCAAACATGTGTCTCTCTGTGGGGCAGGTCTGTTCTCCACAGCGATGCGTGACCTGGCTAACATCACACATGATGGGCCCAAATGGATCATCCTTGATGGAGACATTGATCCAATGTGGATCGAGTCCCTGAACACAGTCATGGATGACAATAAGGTTGGTGCCATCACACCTTAGGGCTTTGCTCGCTTCTTATCTCAGGGGGACCAACTCCAAACATCCCCCACAATGAGCCACTTCCCCCAGGTTCTCACCTTGGCCAGCAACGAGCGCATCCCCCTCACTCCCACCATGAGGCTCATTTTTGAGATCAGCCACCTGCGGACGGCCACGCCAGCCACCGTGTCCCGGGCTGGAATCCTCTACATCAACCCCACAGACCTGGGCTGGAACCCGTGAGCTGGGCAGGGATGGGACGGGACGGGACAGGACGGGACAGGACGGGACGGGACGGGACGGGACGGGATGGGATGGGATGGGATGGGATGGGATGGGATGGGATGGGTGCTGGCCCCCACATGCTCACTGGAGCCCTCCTTGTCTCTCCCACAGCATTGTGGCCAGCTGGATTGAGACAAGGACAGTGAAATCTGAGAAGGCTGCTCTGATGATCCTCTTTGACAAGTACCTGCCACCATGCCTGGAGAAGCTCAGGTCTGTGTTCAAGACAATCACCCCTGTTCCTGAGGTCACGGCCATACAGACAGTTCTATCCCTGCTGGAATGTTTCCTGACACCAAAGAATGTCCCACCTGACTCACCCCGGGAGCAATACGAGCTCTTCTTCGTCTTTGCCTGTGCCTGGGCCTTCGGCGCGGCCTTGTTCCAGGACCAGGTACAGCCACGGGACTACCTGGCACCTGCCACCCCTCTCTGCATCCCACCATGTGCCTGGTGTCTGAGTGTCTCTGTTTTGTCCTCCAGCTGGTAGATCACCGCCAGCAGTTCAGCAAGTGGTGGCTGTCGGAATTTAAAGCCATCAAGTTTCCCAATCAGGGGACAATTTTTGACTATTACATTGATCCAGAAGAAAAGACATTCAATCCCTGGGATGAAAGAGTGCCAGAGTTTGAGCTTGATCCTGATGTCCCCTTACAGGTATTTCCCACAAGCACTATGTTCATGAGGTTTATTTGACTATCACTCCATTGCTGAGTCTTCCCCTCAGCAATGCCTGGGGCATCATCAGGATTTGGACTGGTAGCACCCATCAAACCCGATGGCTTCCCATGGTTCTCTTTACCCCACAGAAGCCTCAAGCAAGGCTGTGTGAATTACACATCTCCTTTACCTTCAGATTTACCTGAAGCTTCAGAAAGTCTCACAAAATAGCTGTGACTATTGCCTGAGTGCGAAATGTCCTTTAGCACTCAATTTGTGTTTCCTACACTGGTATTTTGGGGAGCTTATCTAAGCTGTCAGGGAAAAGGGCGAGGAGCTGTGGCTGTGTGGTGCTTTCAGGAACTGTCCACGTTGTTCTGTGCAATAACTTGGTTTTGGTCAGAAAGTCTTTGAATAACAGAGATCCCAAGACGTGTTGCTTTAGAGAGGGATCAGGTTTGCATGCAGAGAGCACCTTGCATTGGAGCTGCCAGGAACGCTGTGCAGGGCTCTGGCACGCTGCCCTGACAGAGGATCCTGTCCCTGCCAGTGCCAGGGCAGTGCCAGGGCAGTGCAGGGACTGACAGTGGCTCTCCCCAGGCTGCCGTGGTGCACACCGCAGAGACCATTCGCCTCCGCTACTTCATGGACCTGCTGATGGGGAAGCAGCGGCCAGTGATGCTGGTGGGGAACGCAGGGACGGGAAAGTCAGTCCTGATGTGGGACAAACTGGACTCCCTCAGCACAGATGAATATCTGGTGCAGTCTGTGCCCCTCAACTTCTACACAACCTCGGCCATGCTGCAGGGTAAGGCTGGCAGAGCCAGCAGCTGGCCCTGCACTGGGCTGTGCCGCAGGGTCCCGCAGTGCTGACCCCCCACCCAACTACTCCTTTCACTGTAGCCGTCCTTGAGAAACCCCTGGAAAAGAAATCAGGGAGAATTTTTGGCCCACCTGGCACCAGAAGGCTGATCTATTTCATCGATGACATGAACATGCCAGAGGTAGACAAGTATGGCACTGTGGCACCACACACGCTTATTCGGCAGCACCTGGACCACGGGCACTGGTGGGTACTGAAGGGGCACAGCATGATGGGGGGAACCTGTCCCCATCCCTGGGGAAAGCGTCACGGTGTTGGTTCCTGCACAGGTATGACAGGAACAAACTGACCCTGAAGGACATTCGTAACTGCCAGTACGTGGCCTGCATGAACCCGACCGCGGGCTCCTTCACCATTGACTCACGGCTGCAGGTGTGCAGGGTCTGGGGGCACAGCTCTGCCTGGCACCAAAGCTGAGGTGGAATGAGGCAGGGGACCCTGCAGTGCCAGCTGACTGCATCAGCCCCTGTGGGGCAAAGTGCCTACGTCAATTTGTGCCCTTTTGTGCAGCGCCACTTCTGTGTCCTGGCCGTGTGTTTCCCCAGCCGGGAGGCTCTGCACACTGTGTACGGCACCATCCTGCAGCAGCACCTGGCCCAGCACAGCATGCCAGTGCCTCTCCAGAAGATGCAGCCCCAGCTGGTGGCAGCAGCGCTGGGTGAGCCTTTGCCACACTGGGGTGGGACAAGCCCCTAGCGAACACACTGCTGGGGGGACAGGCTCAGGGGTCTCTGGGGACCTGGAGCCTGCTCACCCCCCTCTCCTGCCAACAGCCCTGCACCAGAAGGTTGCCTCCAACTTTCTGCCAACAGCCATCAAGTTCCACTACATCTTCAACCTGCGGGACCTCTCCAACATATTCCAGGTAGTGGGAGAGCTAAAATATCCTTATTCCTCCCCTTCTTCACCCCGCAGCAGCATACCCTGTCCCTGGAAAGAGCCTTGGCCTCTTCCCAGAGCAAACCTTTGCAATCAGCTCTGAGTGGCACTAAAATAACCCTGAGGGCTGTGGGATTTGTTTGTCAGGGGCTCCTCTTCTCCACCCCTGAATGCCTGAAAAACCCTGTGGACTTGGTGCGTCTCTGGCTTCACGAAGCAGAGAGGGTATATGGAGACAAGCTTGTCGATGAGGAGGATCAGTACAGCTTCAAGAAGCTGATGTTGGACATCACTAAAGCCTCCTTTCAAGTAAGTTGTGCTGAAAAGCAGAGTTCTCCAGCCCAGTGGTGCCCCCAGGTGCCCCACAGCTGAGCCCCACGGCTGGAATTGCCTCTCCCAGGAGCTCAATGAAGAAGCAGTGTTCGCCAAGCCCAACATCTACTGCCACTTTGCCCAGGGCATGGATGAGACCAAGTACATGCCAGTGACCAGCTGGGCAGCTCTGAGTGACTTGCTCGGGGAAGCCCTGGACAGCTACAATGAGGTGAACGCAGTGATGAATCTGGTGAGTACCTGCAGCAGGCAGCTCTGCCCTGAAAAGATGGGACTGTGGCATTGCACTGCTTGGCTGGGTTGGTGCATGGTGGGGCACTCTCTGCTCTTTCTGCCCTGATCCAGAACACCAAACCTTCCCCTCCTGTTTCCTTCAGGTGCTCTTCGAAGATGCAGTGTCTCACATTTGCAGAATTAGCCGGATCTTGGAGTCTCCTCGGGGCAATGCGCTGCTGGTGGGGGTGGGAGGCAGTGGAAAGCAGAGCCTGGCACGGCTGGCAGCTCACATCAGCAACCTGAGCGTGTTCCAGATCACACTGAGGAAAGGCTACGGCATCCCAGACCTGAAGGTAGGAGCAGCTTTGGACCCTGACTCGGTGCCACCCGCCTGGGGACGGGTCCTGCACCTGCAGTGACGGTGCCTGGGCAGAGCTCTGTGGTTACAGCCTTGGTGCTGGCCTTGTGCCTCAGCAGAGCACCTGGCACCAGCTCCTTACCAAAGGCTCCTTCCCAAAGGCTCCTTCTCAAAGGCTCCCTTCCAGCTCTCTGGGGCAGCCCAGGGCTGCTCCAAACTGGTTGCTTTGGAGAACACCTGATGGGGGTTGAACTGGGGGGTGACAGTTTCTCTCTGTGCCAGCTGGACCTTGCCTCCCAGTACATCAAAGCAGCTGTGAAGAACATCCCCGCCGTGTTCCTGATGACAGACTCCCAGGTGGCTGAAGAATCATTCCTGGTTGTGATCAATGATTTCTTGGCGTCTGGGGAGGTGCCAGGCCTCTTTCAGGATACTGACCTGGAAACCATCATGGGTGCCATGAGGCCTCAAGTGAAGGCCCTTGGAATGGAGGATACAAAGGAAAACTGCTGGAAATTATTTATAGAAAGAGTCAGGCGCCAGTTAAAGGTGGGTGTTTGCTCTCCAGCTTGGTTTGTCTGTGCCCCTGATTTGCCTGATCCAAAACCTCTTTGCAACAGACCACAGAACACCAAGGTTTCATCCCAGGATAGTGGGTTTGACCAAAAGGTGTTTTTAGAGTGCCCCAGGTGCCCCCAGCCCCAGAGGCACAGGGCAGAACAGGCCAGTATTGACCTCCCTGGGGGCAGAGGGGGTCACTCCACAGCCACACACACCATGCTGGGCACTCCCAGGGACACCCACACGAGCACTGTGCTCAGCTGCTGACTGCAGCCACCAGTGGGGACCCAGCACCAGCCCCGGTGAGAGGCACAGGCTGCACAACCACTGACCAGCTCCTGCATACTGGGACTTAATGGGAAGACAGCAAATCTCTGGTGTGCAGCAGAAACCGTACAGTCATGCAGACACTGCCCCCACCCCAAGAGCAGGGACACCCCACTCAGACACTGCTGCTCTGCCCCAGGTTGTCCTCTGCTTCTCCCCTGTGGGCTCAACCCTGCGTGTGCGGGCCAGGAGGTTCCCAGCTGTGGTCAACTGCACGGCCATTGACTGGTTCCACGAGTGGCCAGAGGACGCTCTCGTGTCTGTCAGCAGCAGGTTCCTGGAGGAAACACCAGACATCGAGGTGAGCACAGGTGCTGTCCTAGGGCACTGGGGATCCCGGGCTGCACCTCTGCTGCCTTCCATGTCCAGTGTGCCCAGGGATGGGGGTCTGGCATGACCCAGGGGGCTGGGAACAGCAAGCTGGGAATAGGTCTGGGATAAGTTTGCAGCTGGTTCCAGCATTAGAGCCTGCAGCCCTGCATTGTGCTGGTGAAGACGAACCTTCCCTTTCCATTCTCTCCTTAAAACACTGCCACAGGCAACAGCCTGGGGACAGCAGCTCTTCCCCACACAGGGATGTCAGGGACAGAGCTGGGCATGGGAACCAGCCCCAGTGCCTTGACCATCAGCTTCTCAGCCCTGTGTTGTGCTGCTGATGGAAGGGTTCACTTTGCTCCGGCCTCTGTGGCTGGACACAGAGCCAGCACTGCAGGAGGGCTCAGTGCAGCCACTGTAGATAACTGCAGCCACCCACTGCAGCAACTCCCTGTCTGTGCTCTCTGTGCAGCCAGAGGTCAAGGCCTCCATCAGCCAGTTCATGTCCTTCGTCCACACAAGCTCAAAGGAGATGTCCAAGATCTACCTGGCCGTGGAGAGACGCTATAATTACACCACACCAAAGACCTTCCTGGAGCAGATAAAGCTCTATCAAAACCTGCTGGCAGATAAAAGGAGCAAGCTCTCTGCCAACATTGAGAGGCTGGAGAAGGGGCTGTTGAAGCTGCAGAGTACGGCATCACAGGTGCCTGCCCACAGCCTCTCTTGTGCATCATGTCTGTGCTGGGTCTGGCACAGGGGGAGAGAGCAGGCACATCTCTGCAGGATGGTCACAGTGTCTGTGAGGTCTCCAAGCCATACCAAGACACTGCTGCTCCACCAGGCAGGGCTGGGCAGGATCAGCCCTTTTATCTGCTCTGTTTCTTCCCTCATTGAGGTGGATGACCTGAAAGCCATGCTGGCAATCCAGGAGGTAGAGCTGAAGCAGAAGAATGAGGACACAGACAAACTGATCCACGTGGTGGGTGTTGAGACAGAGAAGGTCAGCAAGGAGAAAGCCATTGCTGATGAGGAGGAGCTGAAGGTCGAGGCCATCAACAAGGTGCGAAGTGCTGAGCTGGTGTCCAGTGTGGGACAGGGCAGCGTGAGCTCTGTGGTTACAGCTACTCACCCCATCCCATGTCCTCCCTCCCCAGATGGTGACTGAGAAGCAACGAGCCTGTGCGAGCGACCTGGCAGAAGCAGAGGTGGTGCTCTCTGCTGCCCGTGAGGCACTTGACACGCTCAACAAGGTAGGGGACCTCTCAGTGGGAAGCAGGTGCCCAACTGGTGCTGGCAGCCCTGGGCCGGGGTGATGCTCAGTGGCCCTGTGGTCCCTCTCCAGTACAATCTGACAGAGCTGAAGTCCTTTGGGGCCCCACCACCAGAGGTAGTGAATGTGATGGCAGCTGTGTTGATTCTGACGGCTGAAAACGGCAAGATTCCAAAGGACAAGAGCTGGACAGCAGCAAAAGTCAAGATAGGAAAAGCAGACACTTTCCTTGCAAGCTTAAAAAACTACGATGGGGAGAACATCCCTGAGCCCTGTCTCAAGGCATTTGAGTGAGTCCATGGCTGGTTCCTGCCCCTTCACAGTCTCTGCCATCAGCTGCCCTGAGCAGGGAGATGGGGGGGACCCTCACCCTGGAGCACAGTGGAGTTTGGGGGAAGGAATGGGACCCAGGTGCTGGCCCTGCTCTCCCACCCTGACCCCTAGAGGCAGCCCAAGCCCCGGGGGAATGGGAGGGGCTGCCGGTGGCTGCGGAGCAGTGCCCTAGCCCGGCGTGTCCTCCCGTTCCAGGCCATACCGGACAGACCCCGGCTTTAATCCAGAGTTCATCAAGTCCAAGTCAACGGCCGCAGCAGGGCTGTGCTCCTGGTGCCTCAACATGGTTCGCTTCTACGAGGTGCACTGCACGGTGAAGCCCAAGAGACAGGCAGTGGCCGAGGCTGATGCCGAGCTGGCAGAGGCGCAGGCGAGGCTTGCTCGCATTAAGAGCAAAATTGCTGTACGTGTGTGTCCCTACAGCCCCCAGGCACAAGACCCTCAATCACCAAATGAACAAAAGAACTCCATGAACCCAGAGCCCAAGCATTGTGCTGGGGTGGAGCTGCTGCAGAGCTCTGGGGCCGTGGAGCCTCCCATTTGGCCAGGGAATAACTCTGGGGCTGTTCTCTTCCAAAGACCCTGAATGCAAATCTGGCGACTCTCACTGCTCAGTTTGAGAAGGCCACAGCAGAGAAGATCAAATGCCAGCAGGAAGCTGATGAAACCAACAAAGTCATCACGTTGGCAAACAGGTACCATGCAAACGCTGGCTCCCAAGCATCAGGGCAGGTTGCTGCTCCCTGGCATCGCCTGGTGGCCATGACACCAGGGCCATGGGAACAGCAGAGCCCCCCATACCCTCCCCAAATTAAAAAATTCTGAGATTGAGCCACACATTCATGAGGGGAGGCAGCCATGGAGATGTTTGGTGACAACACCCCGGGTCACCATAGGTGAGTCCCCACCCCCTGCCCCACCTGGGTCACAGCACCAGCACCACAGCAGCCACCATCCCCTCTGACCCCACAGGCTCGTTGGGGGCCTGGCATCTGAAAATGTCCGCTGGGCTGAGTCAGTGGAGAATCTCAGAGGGCAGGAGAAGACGCTGTGTGGGGACGTGCTGCTGGTCTCCGCCTTCGTGTCCTACATTGGATACTTCACCAAAAAATACAGGGCTGAGCTACTGGAGAAGCACTGGGTCCCCTTCCTCCATGGGCAGACGGTGAGAGGTTCCATCCCAGACTGCCTGGGACTCCTTCCCCCACATCCACCAGCACCAGGGGCTCCTACCCGTCTGCGGACAGGCACCCAACAGCCCCTCCCTGCAGGTGCCCATCCCAATCACCCCAGACCTGGACCCCCTCAGCCTCCTCACGGACTCTGCCGACATTGCTGCCTGGAACAACCAGGGGCTGCCCAGCGATCGCACTTCCACCGAGAACGCTGCCATCCTCTGCAGCACCCAGCGGTGGCCCCTGCTTGTGGACGCCCAGCTTCAGGGCAGCAAGTGGATCAAGAACAAATTTGGGGAGGACCTGCAGATTGTCCGCCTGGGCCAGCGAAGGTGGGCCAGGGGCTGTGGGGTGGGCACAGGCTCAGGCTGCACCAGTCCCCCTTTCCCTGCCATTGAAGGGTGCAGAGTCAGGGCAATCACATCCTCCAGCAGATTCAGGGCACCCAAGGGTGGCAGCCCTGGTAGTATACCTGACACCTCCAAAAGCTCTGTGGGGGCCAGGACTGGCAGAGCACAATGGAGTCCCGATAGGGCACAGTGGGTGGAAAGCACTCTGTGAGCCCCCCCACAGCAGCCCAAGCCCCCCACAGTGCACAGGCTTGCCATACACACCCCCCCTCTCCCCCTCAGATACCTGGACATCATTGCCCAGGCGGTCTCTGAAGGACAGACACTGCTGATCGAGGACATCGGTGAGACACTGGAGGCAGTGCTGGACCCGCTGCTGGGCAGGACTGCCAAGGGCAGGTCAGCACACCCCAATGCTGAGGGGTTTCACCTGCCCCAAGCAGCCACTGCTGCCCCAAAATGCTGGTAGATGCACCTTCACTGTGGGCAGCTTGGGAGCCTGATCCTTCTTTTGCTTTGGCCACATTCCCTGGTGTTCTCCAGTATGTCCCATGGCGGACACCTGTACCAAATGTGGCCTTTCCAATTGCTCTGGTCCTTGGCATCCAGTTCATTTAGTGATTCAAGGACATGTTCCCTGGGACACCTGCCATATGGCATCATAAGCTGGAAGAGGAACTGCACCCCAGAGGCCATGGGGGACTGTGGCAGGGCAGTCTCCAGCTCCTGCTCCTTCATCCTTGCCCTGCCAAGTCTGGTTTGGTACTTCTGCCCTTGCTGTGCCTTTTCCCAAAGAAATTCATCCCAAGTGGGCAGGAACAGGGTGAGGGCATCTGTCTGTGATGAGCTACTGCCCGGTGTGTGGGGATTAACTAGTTTAATTAACTGAACAGATACATTAGAATTGGAGATAAAGAAGTAGAGTATAACCAGGAGTTCCGCCTAATCCTGCACACCCGATGTTTCAACCCGCACTACAAGCCAGAGGTGCAGGCTCAGTGCACTCTCATCAACTTCTTGGTGACACGGGAGGGCCTGGAGGACCAGCTGCTGGCTGCTGTGGTAGCCCGGGAGCGGCCGGACCTGGAGGCCCTGAAGGTACATACCCAGCTGCTGCCTGGGGAAAGGCCGGGGCACCGCTGAGGTTTTGGGCAGGGAGAGCTCTCCGTGTGCTCACTGCTGGTTGTCGAGAGCCAAGGAAGTCCCGACCAGACCCTGCAGCTGCAGGTCCCCCACTGCCCCCTGCAGCCAGCACTGCCTGGGAGCACTCATCACCTCACCCTGCGGGTGATGGTGGGACCCAGGAGGGGTCACATCCACCTTCCCCTTGCACCAGCACGTTGGTGGCCGTATGACAGAGTGACTGGTGCCAGCACCCTGTTGTGATCTCTTGAGTGACACATCCCTGGGTGCTGCTGTCATAGGCAAACTTGACCAAGAGCCAGAACGAGTTCAAGATCAAGCTGAAGGAGCTGGAGGACTCCCTGCTCGCCCGGCTGTCGGCTGCTGGGGGAGATTTCCTGCGGGACACAGCACTGGTGGAGAACCTGGAGATAACGAAGCGCACAGCCAAGGAAATTGAGGAAAAGGTAAACGTGCTCCCTGGAGCTGGTGCCGCAGGCAGAGGGACAGCTTGGCTGGGCACCCAGCAGGAGGGTGGGCACCGCTTTGATGTGTGACGGGGTTCTGGTAACACCCACCCCCCTGCACCTGCAGGTAAAAGAAGCTAAAGTCACTGAAGTACAAATAAACGTTGCGCGAGAGAATTACCGGCCAGCAGCAGAGCGCGCATCCCTGCTGTACTTCATCCTGAGTGACCTCAGCAAGATCAACCCCATCTACCAGTTCTCTCTCAAGGTAGGTGGGGAACGAGGAGGCACAGAGATGTGGGTGGGTGGGTGGGACAGAGTTGGGGGAGCACAGAGATTCAGTGTTTCAGCTTTTCCACATGCTGATGCCTGCTGGGATCTTCTTCAGGCCTTCAACGGGGTCTTTGAGAAAGCCATCCAACGTGCAGTGCCCAGCGAGGACACCCGGCAGAGGGTGATCAACCTGACGGACCAGATCACCTTCTCGGTCTACGTGTACACTGCACAGGGCCTCTTTGAGAGAGACAAACTCATCTTCCTGGCCCAGGTTGCCTTCCAGGTAATCCCTGCAAATGTCTGGGGCTCCTGCAGGCATTCACATGGCTTTAGACAGCTTGTTCTCTTACTCGAGTGCTGCCGTGGATGCTCAGAGCCCCTCACCCCTCACACTGGAGCCGTGGGCGTTGGGTGGCTGTGACGCTGCACTCCCAACCTCCAGGTCCTGACCCTCAAGAAAGAAGTGAACCCAGCAGAGCTAGACTTTCTCCTGCGCTTCCCTGCCAAGACAGGTGTCACATCCCCCGTGGACTTCCTGCAGCACCAGGGCTGGGGTGCTGTCAAGGTGAGTCTGTGTAGCCACCCACTGTGCCAAGGCAATGCCAGCACAGCCCCGAGTGCAGCGGGCCCAGGGTCACCTGCAGGGGGTCCCTGAGGAAGAGCAGAGCCCAGGAGTGATTCAGTCCTTCTCTGTGGGACCTGAAGGCACTTTCAGAAATGGATGAGTTCAGGAGCCTAGAGAGCGACATCGAGGGCTCAGCAAAGCGATGGAAAAGGTTTGTGGAGATGGAGGCACCAGAGAACGAGGTGTTCCCCATGGACTGGAAGAACAAGTCAGCCCTGCAGAAGCTGTGTGTGCTGCGCTGCCTGCGCCCTGACAGGATGACCTATGCCATCAGGTATCTGGTGCCCAGTACAGGGCTGTCCTGCAAGAGCTCCAGAGTGTCACCACTCCAGCTGCAACCAGTGACTTTTCCCATCTCACAGGATGGTTCTATTTTTCTGTAGGAAATTTGTGGAAGAGAAGATGGGAAGCAAATATGTGAAAGGAAGGAGCATTGATTTCTCTGAGGTGTACAAGGAGAGCAGCCCCTCCACACCCGTGTTCTTCATCCTCTCCCCTGGTGTTGACCCACTGAAGGACGTGGAGGCACTGGGTGAGGCGCTGCCCACCCCAGACTGGCACCAGCCCCAATGGCCACGAGCTGCTGCAGGGCCAAGCAGCCAGAACTGCATGGCTCCAGCTCAGTACTGACAGTGATACTGACAGCAGACTTCCCCCTCCCAGGCACCAGGTTGGATTTCACCATTGACAATGGGAAGATCCACAATGTATCCCTGGGGCAAGGCCAGGAGGTCGTGGCAGAGCAAGCCATGGAGGTGGCTGCTGCGGAGGGCCACTGGGTCATCCTGCAGGTGGGTGGGGAGCAGTGGGGAGCACCACAGGGTGCACAGCCCTGACAGCAGCAGGGCACACCAGAGCACAAAGGCCTGCCAGCATCTGGGTACACCACGCATGGGTGACCCCACTGGTGATGGCAGTGACACTGCCCAGGTTAGCTGGCTGTACCAGCCCAAGTGCCATCATGTTGTACTGCACCTTCTCCCTGTGGAGCCACATTGGGAATTGGGGGGGAGGTGAGATTCACAAGGTCCAGAGGGTTTCTTTTGCAGAACATCCACCTAGTGGCCCGATGGTTGGACACGCTGGAGAAGCTGGTGGAGCACCACAGCCTCGGCAGCCATGACGACTACCGACTGTTCATGAGTGCTGAGCCAGCCCCCAGCCCCGAGACACACATCATCCCCCAGGGGCTGCTGGACAACTCCATCAAGATCACCAGCGAGCCCCCGACGGGCATGCGTGCCAACCTGCACGGAGCCCTCGACCTCTTCTCCCAGGTACCCCCTGTGCCACTCCTGTCCTTCCACAGCTGCTCCCCAGGGCCATTCCTGTCACAGGTACAGCTCATCCCCTCCCAGGGTGCCACAGGCCGAGCACCTCGGGGGTGTCACCGCTGGCACCTGGAGCCAGCCCCCACCAGCACATCCTCCTGGAGTGCCCAGAGCCCTGCTCTGGCAGGGGTTTAGGGGTAGCCAGAGCTGTCCAAGCGTTTCTAACACAAGGAAGGGCCAGGTTGCCAGTGACTTTCCTGAGGCTGAACCTGGAGCTGCTGCATGAACAAGGTGCCTCAGCTGTCAGCAGGGCACTGGGGTGTGAAGTCCTAATTTCTTCATAAACAAATGAGTGCAAAAATTACCAACTAGCAAATCATTAAAATACAATTGTACGCCTTTTTTTTCTAATGAACACTTTCAGTTCTCTTTTGCGTATGAATGTTCTTCACTAGCGGGACATCTGACAGTAATAATCAGCTGCAACCCACCCTCATTGTTCCTTTGAAGGAAACACTGGAGCAGTGCAGCAAAGAGAATGAGTTCAGGTGCATCCTGTTTGCACTTTGCTACTTCCACGCAGCGGTGGCGGAGCGGCGCAGGTTCGGCACCCAGGGCTGGAACAGGTCCTACCCCTTCAACAACGGCGACCTGACCGTCTCCGTTAACGTCCTGCACAACTACCTGGAGGCCAACGCCAAGGTGAGGGACAGCAAGGTCTGCTCCTCAGCACAGCACACACTGCAACAACTGGCCTTTCTTAGAACATTCACCAGTTTGCAGCACAAATGCCATCTCATGAAGAAGCCCAGGGCCAGGAGCAGTTTCTTCCCTGCTCCCTGCATGCCCAGGCTGGGAAAGAGGATGAGTACTCAGCCTGACTGAGTTGGGTGAAAGAGGCATCAGGCACCAGCCAGAACAAGTGCCTGCCCTGACCTGTGCCTTGGTGATTGGTGGGTGATTCCACCTAAAAAACAAAGCCCACCCCAAGAATGCAGGTGCAGTGAGCAGGGCTGAAGTCTCACCTTTAGACCTGCCCTCACAGATGTGATCAGTGCTGGTTGGAAAAAAGACGGGATTCAAACCACAGATGGCTGTGATGATACTGGGACAAGGAGAAGTCTGTGGGTGATCAAGAGACACCCCTCTTTCCCAAGCCTCTGTGGGCCCAGGGACTGTCACCTTCCTGCACACTGGACAGGTCAATCCTGGAGCCATCACTCTGTGGCCCTGCAGTTGCACAGGGAACTCCTGGGGAGTCGCTCGGGGGTCCCAGCTGGAGCCTCTCCCTGCAGGTGCCGTGGGACGACCTCCGGTACCTCTTTGGTGAGATCATGTACGGGGGACACATCACTGATGACTGGGACCGCCGGCTGTGCCGCACCTACCTGAGCGAATACGTACAGCCTGAGATGCTGGATGGAGAGGTGGCCTTGGCTCCAGGGTTTATGATCCCTCCCCGCCTGGATTACGAGGTAAGAAACATTGCAATTGCAATTTGCTGTAGAAAACCCCTGCTCTGGATAAATGTACACGAGTCCAAGTTCCCTCTCGCTCACCAAGGGGAATGCAGGGAGAGAGCAGAGCATCAGTCCCCTGGAAATGTGCAGAACTGCTGCAAAAGCAATTCCTGTGGTTGAGATGGAAAGGGAAACCTTGGCTGAGACACAAGTTAAAAAAGAGCCTCCATGTGCAGGGGCAGGTGCTGCAAAGGGCCCTGGGAGTGGTGATGGGTTTTCAAGGTTGCAGGGAACTTTCGGCTCCTTTGCCTGTAGTTCCAAGCTAACGCTGGCCCTGACCTGTGCTCAGGACTACCACCAGTACATCGATGACAACCTGCCAGGCGAGAGCCCCCACCTGTACGGCCTGCACCCCAATGCAGAGATGGGATTCCTGACCGTCACCTCAGAAAGACTCTTCCGCACAGTGCTGGAGCTGCAGCCCAAGGAATCCGAAGCTGCCGGAGGCTCAGGTACCTCCCGAGAGGAGCAGGCAAGTCAGGTTCTATCTCTTTATGGTAGAAATCCACTGGTTTTTTTTTTATGGTGGGGGGAAGTAATTACTGTGAGAAAAAACCTATTGAGGGTGACAATTGAGAGGCTAGAGAGGGGAGACAACTCAGAGAGCAGGCCCAAAGCAGTAAGGAAGGGACAGCAGAGGGAGGTGATTCCAGCCCAGCCATGCTGCAGTCATGGGCCTGGGGATTGCAGCACAGTCAGGAACCTCACGCTCTGATGGGGCCAAGATGTACCACTGCCAACATGTGGCTTACACGGGGCTCCTCAGCAGATGGAGCTGGCTGAGGAACCTCCATTCATGATAGCCACTACCAAAAACAAAGATTTAAAATAAATTTTTAGAAAAGTCTTCTTCCTGGCTGCCTGGACTTTACATTTGAATTTCACAGCCTTCATGGCTTCAGGTCTCTTACCTTGGCTATCAAAAAAGAACTACAGGTTTTTAAGACCCAAGAGCAGTTAGTAACAGAATGAAGCATTAGTAACAGAGGAGGAGGTACAAAGAAACACCAGGGCAGAAAAAGAAAAAAATCTTACCAACTTAATTAAATGTGAACCTGCAGCATTTCTCTCAGGGTAAGAGCAGTTTATGGCATTCTCATTTCAGGTGAAATCAGTGCTGGATGAAATCATTGGGCAGCTGCCGGAGCCATTCAACATGGAGGAGATGATGGCAAAGGCAAAGGAAAAAACTCCATACACTGTTGTAGCCCTCCAGGAATGTGAAAGGATGAACATCCTGACCAACGAGATCCGGCGCTCCCTGAAGGAGCTGGACCTGGGACTGCAGGTACACAGCAGGCACCTGCCTGGATCATCTCCCACGATTTCCAAAGCACTCTCTGCCCTCAAGCTGTGCCAGGTGCACCCGGGCAGCCCCAGCCCTCTGCTCCCTGAGCCCACGCATGTCCCCCTGGGTGTCCCACCACTGGCTGCGGGTGACACCACCTGCACTTTTCTCTTTCTCAAAGGGAGAGCTGACAATTACCTCAGAGATGGAAGAGCTGGCAAACGCTCTCTTCTATGACAGCATCCCAGAATCTTGGACACGTTATGCCTATCCCTCCCTCTACAACCTGGCAACCTGGTACGCAGACCTGCTCCTGCGGATCAGGGTGAGCAGAGTGTGTGTGACAGCCAGAGCTTGGGGTGCCCCAGGACTCTCCCCACCAGTGCACTGCATTATTGGTAACTGGTTTATTTCTCAGTATCAGTTTAACCAGCCTGAAGCAACTGAAAAAGGCTGTTACCTCAGGAATGGGAGCACAAGTCTGACCAGGGTTCCCATGAAAGTACATCATTGTAGCAAAAGAACATCAGCTGCCCCCCCCATTATAACATTCTTATGGGTGTCCCGTAAGAAGAATTAATAAAACTGGTTTAGTTAAAAAAAAACCACCAGTATTTTCTGCACTGTGGATTCAGGGTTTCAGCTCCACTGCTGCAGGGGAATCTGCTGTTTATTCCTCCCACACCGCCTCCAGCCAGTCCCCACTCTGTAAGATCAGCTGAAGCTTGAGTTAGGCACAGCAAAGCCTCAGCTCTGTCACAGTGTCCTGCAGCTCACTGCACACCCTCCACCCTAAAGGACTCTGCTGGTTTATTTTCCAGGAACTGGAAGTCTGGTCAACAGATTTTGTGCTGCCTGCAACAGTGTGGCTGGCGGGATTCTTCAACCCCCAATCCTTCCTCACAGCTATCATGCAGTCCACAGCCAGGAAAAAGCAGTGGCCACTGGATAAGATGTGTCTGGCAGTGGATGTGACCAAGAAAACCCGCGAGGAAATAACATTTCCCCCTAGAGAAGGCTCCTATGTGCATGGGCTGTTCATGGAAGGTAAAAACTGCATCTCTGAGATGTTTGTGACATGGAGTAGGCCTAGCTCAGCCCTTGTCCCTCGTGCAGCTGAGCAGTGTTGGCACTCACTGGCCGGTCTGCTCTGCCCCACGTTGGTGGCAGCTCAGAGCAGGGAGCCCTGGCTCCACTTGGCCCCACCTGGCTCCACCTGGGTCCAGGCTGAGCCGCCAGCTGAGGGCAGCACTGCCTGGATCACACAGCCTTTCCAAATCAGAAACTTGGGTTTTAGCAGTTCAGGCTCCAGCTCACAAACCCCAGGGCTCCCAGAGGCACAGGGCTCTAGTGATTACATATGTCATATTCTTAGTTGGTGCTTGAGTAAGACAAATTGAGAAACTTAAATCCATAATAGTTACTGCTAATGAGTGGGAAGAGCAGCTGAGGGGTCCACTTGGACAAAAGCAGAGAGCACATGGGACAGCATGTGATAGATCCCGCCATAGCCAGTTCACCTTGAACTCTGCAATTCCCATATGAAGCCATGCTGAAGGGAGGGGTGGGGACAGAATTTATTCAGACATCCCACACACAGTAAGGCAAATGCAGTCCTGGGTCAGTCACAGTGAGATGAGAACATGTCAGACCTAACCACTGTTGAGCCACTCTACCCAATGTTAACCTTTGAGCTCACAGCAGTCAGTGGTAGCGCAGAAGGCCCTGCAGGGACAGGCCCAGGGAGGTGTCGGGTCCCTGAGGGTGCTGTCCCTGCAGGCGCGCGCTGGGACGTGCCCTCGGGCTCCATCGCAGACGCGCGGATGAAGGAGCTGACGCCTGTCATGCCGGTCATCCTGCTCAGAGCCATCCCTGTGGACCGCATGGACACCATCAACGTCTACGAATGTCCCGTCTACAAGACACGGATGCGAGGGCCCACCTACGTCTGGACCTTCAACCTGAAGACAAAAGAAAAAGCGGCCAAGTGGGTCCTGGCTGGTGTGGCTCTGCTCCTAGAGGCCTAGACTTTAATGAAACGGAAAACAGCAATATTTTTACTTGTAAAAACCTCTAAGTTTGTAACTCAGTCTATGTTTGATTGTACCAGAAACTATTTTAGCAAAGCATCAATAAAAGGAGTGCTGGAAGTGTTGCCATGTGGAGCCTGCTCTCGCAGCACACAGGGTTCTCAGGGAGGATACTGGTTTTCCACTGGTGGTTTCTGACGTGGCGCTGGTGGGGAGCCAGACCACCGTGGGAAGCCAGACAGAACAACTGCACACACGTGCCTTTCCCTCTCCTGGCTCTCCATCTTCCCACAGCTCCCTGTGTGATGGTTCAGTGCAAACTGAGCAAAAATTCCTCATGTTCCTGCATGGAGCACGTGTCTGGCTGGAGCAGACAGGAGAAAAAAGGTGCAGATTTGGTCCAGTTCACCCACACCCACTGCACAGCCCAGAGAAGGTCCAGCTGCAAACAGGTTCCTCTCTGAAGTATGTTACTCCTATTTCTAGGGTACAGAACATTCTCAGCCCTTTCTTCACAACAAATAATCTGAATCAGCAGTAACACACATTAAGGTGAGTAGATTTGCCAAGGCCGGTGCCTTTGGCATAAAACAATTCACCAAAATCCCACCCTGTGAAATATTTGAACAATTAGTTCTAAAATACAGTTACCTCAAACTTCCCTCACAGCTCACAGTCAGACAAGCCCCAAGGGCAGGCACAGAGAGCAGCTCATTTCTTTACAGAGCAGCAATACTTATAATCAAATATGACTGAGTTTCACACTTACCATCAGCTTTTTGCAGGTGCCAGAAATCCTGTTTGTGGCACTGCCAGATCAGAAACCCTTGCTCACACCCCATCCTGCACTCCCACACGTTTTTACCTGACTTCCAACCACTTTCCTTGCAGGATGTTGTGGTTCAAGCCTCCCACTTGCAGCAAGTAATATCCCAAACTCACATCAGCACCTGAAGTCTTCTCCTGCCCCTCCACAATGCATGAAAGACACTTGTAATATATCTGAATGTTAAGGAGCCAGGCAAACCCCACTGAGAGGGAGGCCATAGTTAGGTAAGTAAAAGGGATATGGGAACATGCAGCATCCTGGGCTGTAGCACCAGTAGTTGGCACCTGGTACAGCAGTGTCAACTGCACAGACTCTGCCCAGCACAGGAACAGGCAAGAGTGATGTCCTGAAGCAGAACCAGAAATTCTAGTAGACAAAACCTAGTCTGGACCTGAGCACTGATCCCAGCCCATGGCAGCCAGTACCCCAGAGGAATTGAGAAGTGCCTGGTTTTCCCCACATCATCTGCATGTCCATCGTCTTTTCTTTCATGACACAGCACTGCAGCTATTCACTGCAGTCAGTTCAATGTAATTCCCCATAATGGCAGCAAACTCACCCAAAGCAGCAACTTTTCTTCTTTCAAAAGAAATTCTTGATCAGAGGTGTCACCAGCTTCACCCACAGCTTCACGTATCGATTTGGCTGCTCAAACGTTGATGTTGAGACCACACCTGAGCAGAGGTAAAGCTGCTCTTGCTCCTGAACAGGGAAAGAAACATCACCTCAGTAAATCCCAAGTGTTAAATTATATAATGGTCTTTCAGAAAAGCAAATTCTCAGATAAAGCTGACCAGGGATCTTGCCACAAGTACGCATAATTTCTCTTCAAGAATTTGCAATTAAAACTCTACAGAGAACAAAGGTAGAGGGTTTTGCCTTTTTGTGCCCCACAGTTGCAAGAGCTGAGCTTCAGTTTCAGAAAACTCCTCAAGGCCAGGCTGTAATTGCCAGAAAAGGAAACCTCACCCAAACCTCCTGGGACTGGCTCACACGGCTCTTTCTAGACACAGCTCAGGCGCCGCGTTTGCAGATGAATGTGCAGTCGTGATCTCAGCTAAATTACCAGAAACACTCGGGCCCCACAGCGTGCACCCAGCTGCTGAGGGAGGAAATGAACCGCCCTGCTGATAACACGCTCACAGCACGTGAGAGCAGCGCTCTGATCACAGGTAACTGGGGTTCTTAGCACAGACAGGTTTCAGGATCTGCAGGCAAACAAGGAGCAGAACAGCTCCTGGGAGTTTGTTCATCATCTTTTTTTATAATTGAAGCTTTCACAAACAGCAGAAAATACTCTGCACTATTTAAATTCAGGGTGGAACAGGGAAGCAGGAACCAAGTGCTGCAAAGTAACACCAAAAAGATGAACCAACAGCAGAAGCAAGACATTTGTCTGCCAATTCACTCTAATTTGAGAGCCTCCAAATGCTCCAAGAGCTAAAGTCCACCCTGCTGTGAGGATTCTGCTCCATGCCCATCCAATATGGTGAGGTCTGAGCACTAGAGGCAAGGCCAGTTCCCTGAATCAATCTCAGTTCATTCAGAGAAGCACCCAAAGACACCCAGACCACTCACATTTCTTCCCAAATCTCAACACACATTTTTAAAATGGAACTGAACATTACATAGGCAAAGTGATTTCATGGCAGCATCCCAGGAATGGATTAAGTCTTCTAAAAAAGACCACAGAAAGTAAACACCCAGCCCATCTCAGAATCAGCTTCCAGCAATCGGGAATGGTTTAAAGCCCTCTGAATGAGATCACTGCAGCCCTGTGTGAGAAAATTCCTTTGTGTCACATTTCCATTGATTTTCCCCTTCCATTAGAAACAAGCAGAGGCAAGATATGAATTGAAATACTCAAGCAACTCTTCCAGTAATAGAATTGTTTTTGATTAGATACACTCTGACTCATCCCAGGGAAGAGCCCTGATGCAAGAGGGCAATTCCCATTGATCTTGGAGACAACTCTGCCAGCACCTGCCTCACACAGTGCATTTCTGAGGTCTCCAAGGCACACAGAGGCACCAAACTTGTCTGCTTTGAAACAGAACACTGCAGGAGAAATTACTTGGGACAGTCAGTTCCAGTACAATATTCAGTCAAGACAGCTGGAGAACCAGGGAGGATTTGGAGCAGCAGAAGTGCTGAGCATTCCAAGCTGCCTAATTAAAACAAAAACAGCACGGAAAAACCCTGGGATATTGAATATCAAACCAGTTACCAATGTTTGTGTCAGGATTATAGAATGCCATATTATCATTCAAGACAAGAATTTTGTCATAGAACTTCATGGGCAACCCAGCCACTCCAGAAACCCTCTTCCAGTCCAAGCCCAGACACTCCAGGGGCCTGGCCTCATTACCCCAGCACCCGTGATGCCCTGGGCAATGCCCAGGTGCTGGGGTTAAGGCTCAGAGGTGCAGCATGGCTGGTGAGCAGAGGAGCCAGCAGATCCTCCAAGCGCTCTGTGTGCATCCAGCCCCGAGCACTCCCAGTACCTGAGGTCACTGGGGACACACATTTCTTCCCGTTATGGCCTCATTTCCCAGCACTGGGTACTTGCAGCAGGCAGCTCATCAATAGCCACTTCAATGACAGCTCCTCAGGACTCCCCATGCTCCAGCAGCTTCTGAGTTATTGTAGCTGGAGGTTTTTATTGCCACTTCGTCATCAGCATTCCCTGTGTGACCCAGAAGTACAATATCCCCTCTGCATCCCCGGAATCTGCCGCTTACCTGGTGGAGCTGCTGCTGCAAGGCTTTATTTTCTGTCACTATCGCAACCTGAGCTTCCAAGTCACGATGAACTGATCGATATCCAAAATTTGGAGAGCCAATCAGGGTCAGGCAGGGCAGGTCGCTCCCTGCCAGGTACAGCCAGAGGCCTGCAGGAAAAATGACGAAGAGAGGCAGCGTGACAGCTGAGGGAATGGCCAGGGTGGGCTCACATGGTCCCTTCACTCAGAGTGAACTGAATGCTTTAAATGTGGATTACACATTCTGTACAGGACCCTGAGAGCAGAGAGCACCCAGCAGGGCCTGCGGGGTACCCTGGCACAGCCCAAACCAGTGTTCTGACTGGGAGTGCAGCACCCCCAGTGCACCCCAGGAACACACTGCCCCAAAACAACCCAGAGCAAGCCCCTGTCACTGCATTAGAGGCTGTTTTGCACCACAGTGAATTCAGAAATGCTGAAAGAAGACAAACAGCCCCAAAGCCCCAGGCAGACAGGCCAGGTCTGTCCAGCCTGTCACAGGGCCAGGGACCAATCCCCAGCCTGGGACCATGACATGAAGAGGCATCTCCCAGCTCTGGCAGGCGAATTCACATGCCACTGTGAAGAGACACAGGAGAGAAGCGCAAATTATTTCACTCCCTCACTTCCAGAGGAGCCACCAGGGATGAGATTAGACTGTTGCCAGGGCACTTGGCCCCCACCAGCACTGACCAGCATAGCTCCCACAGCTCTGCCAGCACAGATAGCAGGCAGGACAGAGCCCAGGACAGGTTTTCAAGGGAAAGATGGAAACATCACATTATTCTCAAGCACACTGCTGCAGCAGGGCAAGAAGGAACAGCCACAGGAGTCAGGACTGCTGCCAAGGAGAGTGGCCATTCTGCACAAATGGAGCCAGAAAGCCTTTGCTCTCCTCAGCACAGCCCTGGGTGAGTCCCTGGTAGAGGCTTATCCCCATGGCTGGTCACACACAGACTGCAACAAAGAACCCGTAGCATAAAAACCACCTTGGCCTTAAAATAGCAGCAGGTTTCCCAACTCAGCCCCAGAGCAGTTCCAAGAATGCCTTGAGTAAGATGCTGCCGATTCACTGCCAGTTCCTGTAACCTCCTCCCCGCCCCCACAGCACACACTCACAGAGCTGGCACTGCGATAATGCCGTGGCATCTCCAGCCCCTGCGGGCTCACTCCACCACAGCGGGCCTGCACAGCCCACCACAGGCTCTGGGAGCCAAAGGAAAGCACCCACATGCCATAGAGTTTTGGCACATTCTGCCAGCAAAGAGGACCCTGCCAGGGGCTGTCTGGTGCCTAACCAAAGGCTGGACCTCTGCCCAAGCAGCAGCCATGAGGAACAGGTTCCTTGCCTTCCCAAGTGTCCTGTGGCAGTCCCACAGCCTTTACAGGTCTCTGGTTTCATGGCCATCTGGCAGGAGTTGCTCAAACAGTGACTCACCTTTCCAGCAAGGGGAAGCACAGCTTCCCAGCGCCAGTCAATAGCAGTAACAGGGTTTATCTCAGCACACAGCCCAGCACCCTGCACCAGAGCTCGTCTGCAAGGGACCCTGATCCCAGGGGATCCCCGTGTCGCCCCCAACACCACACCCAGGAAAGTGGCAGGGAGGCTTTCGGATGTCACACCAGAACAGCTGCTGGCAATCCTGCTCACATGGGCAGTCCTGCTCACACTGTGCAGCTCTGCTACAGCTGCATGGTGCTGAATGCACCCAGGAGAGACATCCCTGGGAAAACCACCTGACACTGCATGCAGATACAAACATTTTAAGGGGAGCAGGAGGGGCATGCAGCACAGCCACAATGTCTGGGGAATGTCAGTGAGATCCCACTGGAGACTGAAGGATGTCTCATGTCTCAGCCCAACAGGCACTATTTGCTGCTGGGGATCTGATGTCCTAAGTCAGGAGCTAGGCTCCATGTGCTCCTTGTGCACATGCCCTTCCAATCTCAAAGGCTTCCTCCCTTCCCTCTTCTGTCCTTGTCCTCTTTGCCATACCACGTGACTCCTGCAGAAGGAAACACGGTGAATCCAATAGGTGCCAAGGGCAGAGCATGCCAGAGGAGGAGCTGCACACTGATCCTCACAGCACTCTGAAGGGGAATGGAAACAAGGCAGCAAATGTCTTCAACCGTCCCTCCTGCTAGGCACGGAAGCTGCTGAGCTCCGAGCCCTGCATCCCTCTCCAAGCAACACTACACAGCAGAGAGCCCAAAGCTCCCACGAGGCCCAGCTGGCCCAAACAGGAGCAATGATCATCTGCACCTTTGGTAGCTGAGAAAAGCTATTAAGCCCTTGTTTCTGGGCTTAATTTATCCCAAACCACATCCCACTGGGAGTTAGCAGTGCCCAACAAAGGCAGAATCTGGGAACCACAGATCACTCAAGCATGTCCATCCTGAAAGACACAGGACATCCCAGGCAGGCAGGCAGGAACCTCCCTTGCACTGCCCTTCGTGAGATAAGGGTTTTCCCTACATTCCCGACTGAGCTGGGGAGGGGCATGACACCCTGAGATCTGTTTGCCGTTTCAACGCAGAGGTAGCCAGTAGCACCCAGGGATTTTTGACAGTTAAGAGAAGGCCAAGTCTGCAGCTTTCCCTCCCCACCACCTCTGAGCCTCCCTCTGAGCACCCCTGCGAAAAGCAGGGAGATGGAGCCATTCCCACTGACAGCTCTCTTCAAAACAGGAAGGGCAGGAGTCCCAGCGTTGCAATCGCAGCCCAAGCACTGCAGCTGGAGCACCACGCTGAGCCTGTGGGAGCTGGGCATAGTGTACCCAGCAGGAATCCAGGGTCTCCCAGAGAAGACCTTGAGGGCAGCGTTGATTAACTCACTGCATGTTCGACTGTATTCCTTCCTCAGCCCCTTGCCCTCTGGCTGCCCTGACTCCCATAAGCACATGCTGCAGTTCCTCACACACTGCATCCTGTGTGCTGTGAATGGGAGCTGGTGCAAATCCCCCAACACTCACATTGTCCCCATGCAGATCTGCTGCTGGGAAGGCCCCAGGAGCAGCTCCCCCCTGGCACCTGCTCCAGACACCCCTCCAGGGTACCCCACAGAGTCAGGACTCCTGACTGTTGAAACCAGCCTAAGGGACACAAGAAACTGCACCACGGCATTGACTACATCATAAACACATCCAGATGCTTCCTTTCCTTCACATCACCTTTCCCATCCAGGTAGTGCTTCAGTGCCACCACAGAGACAGCTCTTATACCATCCCTGTGACTGTATTGAACCAGAAATCCAAAGGCAAGGGGTCCCCCAAGCGATCCAAACCCTCCAGGTTTACGTAAGCAAGTTGTTGAAACCATGAAGAAGTGTTTTGAAGTTTAAGTCCAGACTGGCACCCAGCCAACCCCTCACTCCTTTTGCAATCCAAACGTGCAGCTCTCACACAGCTCTGAACAAGACCTCTTGGATATGGGCATCTTACCTTTGGCATGGAACGTCCACCCAGCACGGGAGTACTCCTGCAGCTGCACCCTCTCCTGCTGCTGCAGGTAGCAGACCTCACTGAAAAACTGATGTTCAATGTAAACGTAGGCAGCAGGGATGGCACCTGCCACTCCTTTGGCACCAAAAAACCCATTGACCTCTGGTGAGGCCAGGAGGATCCGGTACTCAGCCCTCGTGCCCAGGATGAGGTCCATGTAGGCCTGTGTCAAGTTGAAGTAGCCAGTGGTGAGGCATATCCTGGCATCCCGCTCAGCCTCTGTCAGCAGCGTCTCTGTGACCATCTCGTCTATTTGAATCCCAAAAGGTTTCATTTGGATTAAGGGATAGATCCAGGTGTCGGGTACTGGTTTCAGATCCCCAGACGCTTGAGAGCCTTGCTGGGATAAGAGGGAGCTGCCTGGCTGGCTGCTGTGGAAAGTCTTTGCATGAAGGAGCTCCTGCCGTGTCCGGGCAGAGTTGATGACCTCCATGACCCTCCGGTTGGCAATCTCACAGTAAGCCACTTTGTCTCCTGCAGGAAAAATCACAGAGATGGTCTGAGACCTCCAGGCACAAAGCTACGTGTCATCTACTATACACCAGGAAAAACTGTTGACAGGACACAGATACAGGAACAAATAGGAGCCAACACAGAGTGCACATGACTCTGCCTTAAGGCCCAAACCAGCCGTTTCAAGGTTGGCAGAGCTACGTTACAGAAAAGAAATGCTCAGCAACTGGGAGTAGTCTGAAAAATCCTCTGAGAAAGGGAAGGACGAGGGCAAGGCTACACCGACAACCAAGAATGAGCTGGAACATACAAATAAACTTCCACCCCCAGCCTGAACTTACATCACCCAGCAGTGCAAGGCCAGGACAAAAACTGATGACGCAATCAGCCTGGCACATCACTGCCCTTCTCTGCCCACTTTTACGCTTGTTCCCAGTCTTCCTGAACCAATTCCCATTTGGTTCCCAGAACAAACTCTACTACAAGAGATTAACTGCCAACAATAGCAGCACATTCATGAACCCTTCAGACCATGCACACCCAGAGCACCCAGAATCGCAGCTGCTAATTATCAGAAAAACTTCTCAAAGGATTGAAGTTCTTGTTTAAGGCCAAAAGCAGCACATTTATGAAGCAGCACTGAGATGGTTGCAGCCACCCAGCCTCTGCACGCCCTGCTAGATTAGCCTAT
The DNA here is from genome assembly GCA_034509425.1 of Eopsaltria australis. NCBI lineage: Eukaryota > Metazoa > Chordata > Aves > Passeriformes > Petroicidae > Eopsaltria > Eopsaltria australis. The sequence continues at coordinate 406,456 of JAVTVJ010000147.1, read as the reverse complement.
ATAGCCACTGTGCTGGGAAAACTCCAACAGACCCAGTCCTGAAACTCAAGCAATCTCGATTCTAATACTAGATGGCACAGAACAGGACACCCCACAGTCTGAACACTGGTCAGACACCCAGCAATTCCCATATGGATGGATTCTAAGTCATCCTTAAACCCTGGCTGTCACTCCTCTCCTCTGGATCCCATCACCCAAACAGGTGAGACAACTCCCTCCTACCTTGGTATGGGTGTACCATTCCCTCCATCATCTGGACTGTATCATCCTGCTGTAACTGCAGGGACACATCTCCAATCGCGTCCACGAGCTCTGTGAAGAAGTCTGCAATCTCAGGAGAGTCCCGCAGCAGGACGTAGCGGTCCTGACGATTGGTAAAGTACAGATCACTCAGATTTGCACTGAAGAGAAAGGGAAAAGCCCGGTTCAGAGCAGGGGCACGAGACTCTCAACCTCCCAGCCCAGGCTACAGGCCTCACTCTTGGATAGCTGCACTAAAGCACAAACTGGCCATTTCCTTCGGAATCTCAAAACACTTTTCCCTTTAAGAAAGACTCGCTTCCATCTGAGAATCTCATGTAGAGGAACTGTGGTTGCTCTCCCATGTCAGAAGAGCACTGATAGGATCATGATGGAGTCCAGATGTTCAGACAGCTTTGGCAGCACAGATACCCCGCCCAAAGCCCAGCAGAATGACCTGCACCAAGGCCAGCTGCAGCAGGACTCACCCGCTCAGGATCACATTGTCATCAAAGAGATAGACCTTGATGTGCTGCAGCCCAATGGTCTCATTGAAACGCTCTGGAATCAGGAGCCGGAGGAGTCCACGCAGGTTTGGGGTGTGGAAGAGGGACACACGGACTTGCTCAGGAAATCGCTGCAGCAATGGGATCAGCATTGTTCGGGAATTCTTCCTGCCTGGGAGAGAAAGGGAGTTTCACACAAAGATCACACAGACAGGACACATCATGACACAGCTCCTCAGCAGGTTACAGGGTGAAGCACCCCTGACATCCACTGGCACTCCACATGCCTTCCTTTTCTCTTTGTTTTTGTTAAATTACTTTCATTTGCACTATGTCAATATTGAAACCAACATCCAGAATCAGTCACAGGGCAGGTCTGACACTTTTCAAGCTTCTTAACCAAGCCCCAGCAGCACTGGTAACACATTTACAAGAGTCACTGCAGATGACTACAGGTTCCTAATTCAGTGTGCTGCTGCTTCCATCAATTCCCATTCCCCTTCCAAATGATGGGTAAGGGCAAACGCACTAACAAACAAACCAAGCAAGACTGCACAAGTTGTACAGAGTAATTTGGCTCTTCTTGCTCCTACCACCTTTTTTTGGAAGAAAAGCTGCTCAGTTTGATTTTCTGGGAATACGGAGTTCTGGAATACAAAAGGCCAATACTGAAAGGTGCATGCTTTAAGCAAGTAGGTCCAACTGGCCAAGACACCGACTCCGAAAAGAACTGTCTCTCTAGCCTAACAGTAAAACCAAGTTCTGACAAAAGCAAAGAGTGGCAATTCCTACCCCGGGAACCCCTGGTGTAGTCGAGGAGAATGGAAACTCTGAGGTCGGGTGAGCCTTTTGCTTGCAGTGATTTCTCCAGTGTTTCTTCTAAGCAATCCACCTGCAAAGAGAGCTCTCTCTTCATTACAAAATCAAATACATTTTCCAAGGGAAGTGCTCAGCAGTAGGACACCGTGGCCAAGACAGCTCCCATGCCCTGGTGTGAGTCCTTCCTCTTTGTGCTAAGTACAGCCAGCTCAGCCTTAGTATCTGCCAGCCTGGCAGCCTCCATCAGCCTAAAGCCACTGATCAAAGGGCCTCAGTTTTACATGTCCGCATTCTTCAGGCCTCCCAAGAGCAATTAATGCTAGCAGAAGAAGTCCCAATATCATTCCCAAATCACAGATTCACATCACCAAAGACAAACGTTGGTAGGAGTTCACTGCAGTTTTATTCTTTAACTACAAGGTTGTTTGTCACATACTAATTCAAATCCTGTGTGTAAGCCCAGACAAAGCTGGGCACAAATCCTGTGCAGACTCCATCCACCTTTATCCTGCCAGGGCATTTGCTTCCTAACATCACAACCTGGCCAAGGCCAGGCTTCTCCCTAAAGCCCTTAGGCAAAAATGCTTTTGTTTCCAGAGGAAAGAACAAGAAAAGGCAAATACCATGAAGCAAAGCTGACCTTGGTCTCAAATGCAGAAAATCAATCCTTCATCTGTGTCCTGCACCTGCAGCACCAAACACAGCACTACACACCTACAGCTCAAATCCCATTCAAGAAAAATGCCAGGGAAAAACAGATTCCCATGACCTGAGTTTTACAAAGCCCCCCTGAGCACTCCGAACACCAGGCCAATCCCTTCTGACACATCCAGGCTAACTATCCCCTGAAGAAGTGCAGCAGTTCCCTGGCTGAGTACCAGACCTAAACCTGAAGTGCCACGTGCCTTCCTTCCACGTCCCTCCCCTGCGTTCCCTTCCTGGCCTTCCCAAACCCTTCCACACTCACCAGCTCCTGCTCGAGGAGTCCTGTTCCCAGGTATAGTGAGGCCATCACCACCCGCTGCTTGGCTGCTTTTATCTGCACCTGGAAGTAGCAAAAAATCAGTTCAATTTCACACAGGGTGTCTGGTCCTGAAGGGCCTTCAGCCCACACCGGGCAGTGCTGCACTCCCCTGGGAGGATGCCTTCAGCCACATCTTTGCACTGGCTCCCTGGCATTGAGGGAGGAAAGGGTAACACATGGACAGTGACAATGTAAAACATTCGGGAGCCACAGCAGCACCACTGCTGCATCTAAAATTCAAGGAAGAAGCTCTAGTGTTTTCTGGGAAACTGAGGAACACATTCCCTGCAGCTAAACCTGTTCCATATGAGAGCAGTCACCGGACAGCAGCTGCAAAACTGGGATTGTACCAAAACCATTCCCACACCTTGGAGCCCACACCTTACCTTCAGGAGTTCATAGAATTCCGCCGGGGATGAAAGCACCTTGACATGTGAGCTGGAGATCCCAAACTCTGGGACCAGATTCCTGATCCACTGGAACTTGTGTGCTCCTTCTGAGCAGAGTGAACATGGTGGGGCTGTGATCACTGGAACAGGAGGGGTGAGCAGTGGGGCCAGAAGGAACCATGATGATCTGTGCAAAGAAAGATTGAGAAATTCTTTATAGTGAAACCTTTGCTTCCCAGAAAGCCTCTAAGCAGGTAAAGGAAGAGCTGCAGCCAGGGCCAATACATGGTAGGCATCTACAATGACAAGAATGCCTTTCCCTTTCCATAATCTGATCTAGATCACCAAAGCCAAATGTAGAAACAGAGGAACACAGGCAAAAGATGGGAGAACAGATCTGAACATCACCAGCTTCTTCCCTGAGCTGGCATGGGGATGAGGGGAAACAACTCCTTCATCAGGACAATATGGGAGGGGAAGATCACACTGTTTTAAAGAGAAAAATGCCTCCATCCCTCAATCTTATCCAAAAACAGATCTACAGCACACAAGGTGGCCAAGTGCAAGCCTCAGCAAAGGCAGAGCAGTCGCACCCCAAGAATGACCCACAAAAGGAGCGACTATGTCCCAGCAGGAACACGCCAAGAGCCACAACAGGGATCCATCCCTCTCCAGCAATGCCACTGGCGTTCCGCAGAAGAGAGGATCACAACTTCCCCTGCTAACCTCACAAAAGCTGTGAGGGAAACGTCAGGAAGCTCATTCTTCAAAAAGAAATTTCAGAACAAATTTAATTTCTCTGAAGTCACTTCGGGAAGAAACCAGCTTACTGCCAGCATCACGAAGGGGGTGACAGGAAGCAAGCAGCAACTTCTCTCCGGAGGTTTCACACATGCAAATTCATCCAGTCATAGAATATCCCCCAGCAGGAGTCTGTTCGCATGACAAAACCACATTTCAACACAATTATCAGCAGCAGCTCCCAGGAGATCCAGGAATCCATGAGCAAGGGACTGAACTGCATCCCTGAACCCAACCACTCCAGTCTGCAAACCCCACTCATGGGAGCCAGACTTCTTGGGATGGAACTGGGGTGGCTGATCTTTCCCTGAGGACCACTAGGTCCTTGGGCCAGTAGGCAGACACTCTCCTGTGGCCCATCCTGATCATTCCACCGTCACCACACACCAAGGGGAAACTTGATCACAACCTTTACCAGAATTTGTTATGAGGAACTTTTGGCTTTTTACCACAATCCAGAGCCCAAATGACCACAGATTCCAGGAAGATGATTTCACTCATCTGGTTCATGATACAACCCTGGATCTTCACAAGGTTTCCAAACATCCTTACAAGGAAACCAGTTCATAGTGGCGTTTCCTGGAAAATCCACCAGTTTGTCACTGACTATTCATGAACACCGAAATCTGAGTCAGTCAGCGCAGGAATTCCTGGGATGGCGGGTTTTAACAGATCATGTGGACCGGGCTCAGCCTGACTACCCAGAAGTGACAGAAATCACCATCACAGGCTGTTAAAAACAATGCAAATATCCCCTAAAAGGTTCAAAAAAAATTAAAGCAGAACAGAAATATAAGAAATACCACTTTTCAGGCACATTCTCATGAGTCTCTAACAAACCTGAGCACAACTTTCACATGGTTTTGCTCACCTCAAGCCACACATGGAGAGCAGATTCCTACTGTTCCATCACTTCAAGAGAGCATGGCACACAGAGCTACAGGAATTCACAGTGGATCCAAAAACACAGGGTTTAAAAACCCACTGAATGCTCAGCCCAAGAGCAGTGACACAGTCAGGCTCTAACCCAGCCCCTCAGGTCACAAACAACATCCTCTGGAATTATTCCCAGGGAGGAAGCAGTGGCAAATTTTATGTATTTTACAATAACAATCAACAGAGATGAATATCATCCTCATTATCCCATTGGCCAATCCAATTACACTTCCAGAAGCCAGACCAGCAGCCAAGCAGACACTTTCCAGAAACACAATTCCCAGAAGCCATTTTCTGGCAACAACTGTTGGAATTGTGAGTCCAACTGCACTTGCCTCCCTGCCTGTGGCCCAGCACCTGTCTGCCTGGGGCAGCTCTGAAGGCTGCAGGTAGCGATAGGTTGTGCTTGGAGCAGCTGGGCTCTGACTGGAACATCTGGAGGAACATCAACCTGCAGCACCAGTACTATTTGGTTTGAGCCTTCAGATTAATTCTGTATAGCTCAATTTATCCCCACAAATTCCATCCTCCAGATTTTTCACTCCCCAAGTAATTTACAGTGTGTCTACATTGTTTGATTTTTTCAACCCAATACCAAAATCTACACCTTATTCAGCACTGAGAACCTATGGCTTTGAGAATTATCAAATAAATCCAAATTTTGCTTCAGCCACAGAGCCACTGGCACAGCAACTGCTGCAGCTTCTACCCACCAGTGACTGACATGAGCTCAGTGACTACCAAAGTACAACCAACCTTTGCAACCACGCACACGCAACTACCAGAAACCATGTAACATTATGAAGAAATCATCAAAATTCCACACTGTGACAAACCAGGTTTCAGAGGAACAGAAAATGGACTAGGGGGGAGCCCTTTCCATGTACTTCACATCACTGAGTCAACCAGAAAGAGAAAACGGAATCAAAAGGAACCACCTCAGATCCTTTCTGAATAAAAAGTTGACCCTAAATAGAAACAACGGATTTTCTGGGGTGTGTTCTATTTTTTAAAATGTAGGTTTGGTACAGAAACTCACAATGGAGCTGAAACTCTTACTCACTGTAAAATCTCAACTGCAGAGCCAGAGCTGAAGTGAAACCGCGGGACACAGTGCTGTCCTTTCACTCACACACACATCAACACACGGGGGAATCTACAGTGCTGCTCTCTGAACTCAGTGACTGCTTTCCAGGGCTCAGCCTCATTTATCCGCCCGAAAAACACTGAGGAGACCAGAAAAGAAGTGTGGAAGGAATTTCCTTGGTGTGAACAAGAACACAGAGCAGACCGATGATCCATCTCCCCGCGGTGACAGCCGCTGGTCACTGCGGCCGGGCAGAGCGTGCCCTACCCCTCATCTCTCCCTACCTGCCGCAGCCCCGGCTAAGAGAGACTGGCACCGGTTTGGGCCCCGTCCCACGGGGGGATCTCGCCCTCCGCGGCCGCCCCGGCCCGGGCGGGTTATGCCGAGCACCCGAACCCGGCCGGTGCCGCCCCGAGAGCTGAGCTGCACCTCTGACAGCCCCGGGCGCCTGGCCCTGGGAAAAGAGAGGTGTCGGCCAGGTCCACTGATGGCAGTGGGATGCAAGGAAATGAGAAAAGAAAGGGAAATAGCGCTCAGCTGTTGTCCTGAGGGCAATCGGACAGTGGGGCGAGGTAAAGGGGGCTGCGGAAGCAGAGCCGAACCCGACTCCGACTCCGGCCTGGGGATACCGGGCCGCCCCCTTGCCCCTACGCAGCTTTTCCAAGGGGCTGGGCCTGGCCGGAAAGGGGAAGCGGCCAGCGGGGGCTGCCCCGCTAACGCGACACCGACTGCGGGGGCGGCCGAGGGTTCCGCTGCCTCCCAGCCCCGGGAGAGCCGGCGGGGTCCCAGCCGGTCCTTACCTGCGGGCGCGGCGGTCGCGACCGCGGTAGAGGCGGTCGGAGAGGCGGCCGAGCAGCGCAGCCAGGCCGAGGCGGCCGCGCGGCAGCCAGGCCGAGAGCCGCCGCCACAGCGCCGCGCCGCCCGCCGCCATCGCCCGCGCCTTCCGTTTCCGCGCTGCCATGGCGACACCGATTTCCGCTTCCGCGTCGCTGCCCGCACCGCCCGCCCCGCCCGAGGCTACCGGGACCCCGGCCCGGCCACATGGGCTGCCCGCCGTTCCACGCCGTCCCGCCCGGCCTGCCAGCGCGGAGTCTGCGGAGGGCCGGGAAGGGTCTAGGAGAAGCTCGGGAAGGGGTCGGTGTCCGGCGGGGCTCCCCTGGTCCCGCACACGTGGGACGGGCTCACGCGGAGCCAGATCGCCGCCCGGCAATGTCACCCCCGCCTCCCCCGGTCTCTGTTCTCACCCCGGGGTGAGCCCCGGCCCGGCCGAACGGCTCCGAAGTTACGTACCCGGCTCTTGCCCGCGGGGAATCGGCGCTCGCCGCCCCGCGGGGCGATGCAGAGCCCGGGGACCGCGGGTCCCCCCAACAGGTCCCGATACGGGCTGCCGGTGCCGCCGGGGGCCCCCGGAGCCGTGCTGTGCCTGCGCCCTCCCTCCGCCCTTATGCCCTGCCCGCCCCGGCAGCGCTCCGGGGCTCGTTTGCATTTCAGAGCAGCCGGTTCGCCGGAGCCGCTTCCCAGAACTGCCGCACGGGGTTGGTCTCTGCCGGGCAGCGGCCGCTCCTCCGGGGCAAATTAAACTGTTTAAAATAAACCCACGGACAGAGCTCGGCTTGTGTGCGAGCTCGGAACCAACAATTGCCAAACGGGTGGGGAGGGGAGCTCTGGCGCCGCTCCTCCCGCCGGGCACCGTCCCCCCTGGGGCTCGGGCTGCGGGCCCGGGGCGGGGCCGAGGGGTGAGGAACCCCCTCGGACGGAGCCCAGGGGGAGCAGCCAGGGCCAGAGGGCTCGGCCCTGCCGGACTCCCCCACTCACCAGCCCGCATGGCCCCGCACCCGGCCAAAGCACCAACCGCACCGAGTGTCCCGGGGCTCTCGGAGCCACGATGGAACAGCTGCGGAGCCGGGAGCCCCCGCACAGCCCCGGGAGCGGATTCCCCCTTGTCTCCAGAGCGGGTCCCCCATGAGGCGCGGCCGAGGCTGGCGGCAGCCTTGCACGTTGGCCTGGAAATCAGGGCCGGCGATGTGGGAATGTGGGGCCCCCGCTCCGGTGTACCCCCCGGTGTCCCTTCTCCCCTGGTGTACCCCCCGGTGTCCCTTCTCTCCTAGTGTATCCCCCCGGTGTACCCCCCCTCAGCCGAGCCCAAACTCCTCGTCAGGGCGGGCCCGGCTGCCCCAGCAGAGGCGGGGGATGGTGAAGGCGGCCGGACCGGGGCTCTCCCTTTCGCTGCAGGCCGGGGGCGGGGGCAGCCGCCCTGCCCAGAATGGGCTGTCGGGGCCGGGGCCGGAGCGGGAAGGGCCTGGGCTGGGGCCGGTGGGGCCAGGCCGGGGGCCCGGCGCTGGCAGGGCAGGGGCTGGCGGGGCGCCGGGGGGCCGGGCCGGGCCGGGCGGGGCGCGGGCGGTGCCGCCGCGTTACAAGAAGCCGCGCAGTTCCAGGAACCCGAGGGCGGGCGTTGCGCCTGCTATAAGAGGCCGCCCCGGGCCGCCTCGGCAGCTTCGCCGCCGCGCACCGGCTCAGCTCTGCCGCCGAGACCGGCTCCCGCACCCCAGGTACGGCCGCGGGAGGGAATCCCGGAGAGGACGGGGGGACAGCCGGGGATGATGGCACCTTCGGGGGGGAAATCGCCGAGCACCGGGGATGCCGGTGCTGCCCAGGGAAGGGGATCGCCGGGAATAACCGGTGTCCTGGGGTAATGATGTGCCCCCAGGAGTGAGAGAGCAGGAGACCATCAGAAGCGGCGCTCCTAGAGACGGGAGAGAGCGGGAGAGCGCAGGTGTGCCAGTGCTCCCGGGAAGGAAGAGCTGGGGGCAGCGGGTGCCGGTGCCGCAGGAGGACTGTAGCCGGGAGCGGGGGCTGCCCGTTCCCCCGGGGAGGGAGAGCCAGGGATGGGAGCTGCCGGTTCCCGGGAAGAGAGAGCTGGGGGGGAGGGCTGCCGGTCTTTATGGGAGATGAGAGCCGGGGAAGGTGATTTCTGGGGACCGGGAGCGCTGTTGCTGCGGGAGGATAACAGTCAGGGACCGGGTGTGCAGGTGTTCCTGGGAAGGGAGAGTCGGGGACCGGAGTGCCGGGGCTCACCGGTCTCTCTGCCGCAGGTGATGGTGTAGCAGCGGCTGCTGCTGGCAGCAGCATCCAGAGCACACGAAGCTGGCTCCCTGCGCCATGGTCACCCACAGCAAGTTCCCCGCCGCCGGGATGAGCCGCCCCCTCGACACCAGCCTGCGCCTCAAGACGTTCAGCTCCAAGAGCGAGTACCAGCTGGTGGTGAACACCGTACGCAAGCTGCAGGAGAGCGGCTTCTACTGGAGCACGGTGACAGGTGGTGAGGCCAACCTGCTGCTGAGCACCGAGCCGGCTGGCACCTTCCTCATCAGGGACAGCTCAGACCAGAGGCACTTCTTCACCCTCAGCGTCAAGACGGAGTCGGGCACCAAGAACCTGCGCATCCAGTGCGAGGGCGGCAGCTTCTCCCTGCAGAGTGACCCCCACAGTAGCCAGCCCGTGCCCCGCTTTGACTGCGTGCTCAAGCTGGTCCATCACTACATGCCACCCTCACCCTGCACCGTCCCTGAGCAGTCTGGGGGGGCCCTGCACCCCAAGCGCACCTACTACATCTACTCAGGCGGCGAGAAGATCCCCCTGGTGCTGAGCCGCCCGCTCTCCTCTAGTGTCTCCACCCTGCAGCACCTCTGCCGCAAGACCGTCAACGGGCACCTGGACTCCTATGAGAAGATGACTCAGCTGCCGACCCCCATCAAGGAATTCCTGGACCAGTACGATGCCCCTCTCTAAGGGGCCAGCGGAGCAAGGTCACATGCTACAAGCACAAGAACGGGGACAGGCACAACGCCCGACCGGCACGGGAGCTGGCAGGGCATGCCGAGCCTCTCCATCCGGGAAGGAGAGAGGGGGAACTGGGGCAAGTTGCCAAGGGCTCAGGGCTGTGGCCAGCATAGCTGGGCGCCCTTGGTGCTGGGGGGACTCCTCAAGCAAGCGTGATACCTCCTCTCCACGGGGAAGGAGATGACTCCAACCAGAGTGTGGATGTTACAGTGAAACCATTGGCAAAGCCCCTGTGGGCTTGGGCAGCCAGGACAGCTCTCGCAGCACGGGGGAACGTGCGCCCCGCCAGCCTCATCCTGGGGGTGTCCTGGCGAGAGCCCCTTCCACCCTCAGAAATGGAAAGCACTGGAGCCCAGGAGTGCCTGATCACTTTTCCTCGGTTTTAAGGGGAAGGTGTTTTTTGCCCATACTGTACCTCTTGCTGCCTCCTTGTGGGTGAAAGCTCCTTTCACACCAAGCCCCAGACTAAGAGGTCGATGCCTTTGCCCCGCGTTGCTACTTTGCAGGGGACTAAGCCTTAATATCCTCCCTGCCCCGCGGTCTGGGTTAGTGCACATCAGTTGGTGACGCTGCGCAATGATGGTCCTGCTGATGTGCTGTGAAGCTGGAGGGGAAGCGTCGCGTCCCGATGCTGCTGAGTCCCACACAACCGCATCTACAAGGATCACCCGGAGGATGCCGGGCCCCTACTGCCTAGAGTCACACCCCACCTCTGCCCAGCCACTCCCATAGACCCAGGCTATGCTGCTCCGAAGGGCACCAATTCCCGCAGGAACGCAGCAGGACGATCCCCTGGAGTGTGTCATCTCGTGAGTGCTTTTCTGCGTCCGCCCAGAGAAGTGGTTGGGTTTTCTGGCTTTTTTTAATTTTTATTCTTGTTTTTTTTTAACTGAAGGGATGTTTACAGGCCAACGTGAATCACTGTCTTTTATAAAGATTCCATCTTCACCTCCAGCCTTGAGGGCTGAGCAAAACGATGCTTGAAAATTCAACCAAAACCAAACTCAGATGAAACTTTGCACATATTTATATTTATATTCAGAAAGAAAATGTTTCCATAATTTATAATAAAGAGCACTATTTTTTAATGAAAACCATCAGCTCTGGTTTGATTTCTCTTGCACCACTGAGGTCGCTTGGCCCCAGCACAATGCTGGGATGTGTTTACACCACGTAAGCGCCGTTTCCTGGAGCCGCTGTCCGTGCCGGGTGATCCCGCCGCGGTGACTCAGCCCGGCGTGCGTAAGCTCTGCCCCAGCACTCACTCAGGTATGTCTGAGCCCTGCGACGCCGCTCCACCAGCCAAGCCAGAGGATGGAATCTGCTCCCGGTTCGTGCACATGGTGCAATCACGGGACAGCAGACACGGTCCTGGGCACAGGAGGGGTCGAGCTGGTGGCCAAGACTGGCCTGTGGCACAGCCCCAGTGCAGCGCTCGTGAAGTGCCAAGCGAGTCCCGCCTTCCCCCAGCCCTGTTTTGGTGCGTGCCGGGGTGAGGAGCTGCAGGAGCAGGGCACTGAGAGGCATGGGCAGGAAAGGGTCTGCAGGTGCTCCCTCTGAGAGTGTAGTGCGCTCAGGGTAGGGGATGCCAGGATCCTGCTCACCCCCACAGCACAGAGATAAAAGCTCTGTCCTGTGCAGAACCCCAGCCAGGCACAGATGCCCGTGGGAGACGAGAGGATTCAATTCTCCTGGGGATGTCCTTGCCTCCAGAAGGCCCCTGCTGCTGGGGGCATGAAGTAGGGATGGGAATAAACCTGCATCTCTGTCTGGCTGGTGTGCCTGGCTGAGGAGCTGCATCCAGGGTTGTGGGTGATCCCCTGGGAGCAGGTCAGCCCCCCCGAACTCCCCCAGAGCCCCTGGCTGTGAGGAGCAGGCTGTGCCCAGGTGCTTTGTGCCCAGGCTCCAGCCTGCATCTCCACACTGTAGGCATTATGCCTGGCATCACGTGCAGTGCTCCCGCCCTCCCGGGAAACCCCAGCTGCTGGGAAAAGGATTTCCTTAGGAATCAGCCTGGACCAGAGGGATGGAGAGTGTGCTGGTCCAGGCTGTGGGCATGGCACAGTCCCAGTGACTATTTTGGGGCTGCTACGTGGGACCGTGGCACGCGGACTGCCAGGAAGTGCTATGGCCTGCCCAGGCACCCAATGCAGCTATGCAAGGAATGTCCACGCGCACAGGTGGCTGCCTGCCAGGCCCTGCTGAGGCACATCCCTGATTTTAGGGCTCCCAGCAGCACCAGTGACTCCCGGCCCTTTGCCAGTGATGGGGTGGGAGCAGTGCTGCAGGCACAGCAGCCCCCAGCTAGCAGGAGCATCACCCTGCAGAATGTCACCACTACTGGGCAGGATGAGGCGAATCAGGGGATGGGAAAACAGCCCTGGGGGTTTATGAACACATCCAGCCCTCCCGGCAGAGCAAGGGTCACATGCAGCCCATGGTGGGGCAGAGTGGGGAGCTACCCCCAGGGATGGCAGCCAGGCTGCCCACAGTGACACTGCCCAAGTCCCCCCACCCAGACCCCAGCCTTCCCCTCTCTGTGGGAACAGCCCCAGCTTCTTCACTTCCCAGAAGGGCCCTGGCATTGCCGACCAAGGGCCTCTTCCCTTGCAGTGCTGCAACCTGCGGCTGAGTCGAGAATCCGGGAAGCTCCGCCAGCCCCGCGGGTTTCTTGGAATAAAGCCAAGCTCGCGGCAGCAGTGACGCGGCGGCCGGCGGGCAAATCCCTGCTGAAGGTTTCACAAACCTCTCGCTGCTCCAGAGCAGCTGAGCGGACTTGGTCCCGTGTTTCGTAAGCAGACTATCAGGCATGTCCCACAGCCAGTTCCCCTCTGCCCTTCACCAGGGCTGGGGCATCTGAGCTCCCCCTGGGAGGGCTCCTGGATGGGGAAGATTTTATCAGGGTGATGAGATCCTGTCACTGTGTGATGGTGCCAGGAGCCAGAATTTACACGGGGCTCCAGAAGCAGGGCTGGGATGTTGGGATCCTGCAGCTCTGGACATCCCAGATCTCCTGGGGCTGGGCACCAAGCAGCACCAGCAGAACCCAGTGTAGCTGTAAGCACAGCATGTCCCCGGTGCCATCGGTTCCTCCATGCTGTGATGGTGATCATGCAGAGCAGGGTGAGAGCACCAAGCCCAATGACAACCCGACAAGGTGCTGGGGCACCGAAGGGTGGTCAGGCAGGGACAGGCTGCTGCCCCACAGCCCCTGCAACTCCCCATCCTGCCTCAGCCCAACCTCCCCATGGGGTGTAGGGTAGCAACCAGTGCTTCCCATCACACACAAGAAGGAAGTGCCGCCAGGATGGTGAACACAAATCCTATGGGGTCAGGGGTGCAGGAAACCTGCTCTGGTGTGTACCAGCCTCTGCAGAGCCAAAACAGGAAACCCCTGAAGCCGGTGATTGCTGCGGGCAGCGAGCCCCGGCACAGGGCAGAGGGCTCGGGCAGCACCACAGCTGTGGTGTGGCTACACCAACCATGCAGAAAACTCAGCTGGTCACAGGGAAGCAGGACAGACCCATGAAGGCTCCCCAGCCCCATGCCGGGACCCCAAGGAAGGTGGCAGTGGACACAGCATCGGAGGTCACTGGGGTGGCAGAGCCAGGCAGGGAGCTTGCTGTGAACACCCTGACCTCGCGGCACTCCCCTCACACACTTCTTCCTGCTTGGTTCTGCAGCGCCAGGATATTCCCACATCTACCACTGTGTTTCCCAGTAGAATGCAGGAAAGGGCTGTGCAGCAGCTGGGGACTTACTGTAAATGGCACCACCTGCTCCTTACGTGGCAATTCCTCTGCAGGCCAGGGCCATGGGGACAGCTGAGAACAGGGACTGGGACATCTGCTCCCAGTGAGCTGCTGGGAAGCACAAGCACGAGCCCAGGGATGGCAATGGTGGTCCCAGGCCCAGGACAAGAGACAACTGCTTGGGCTGGAGGAGGAGCACAGCTGCAGCTCTGTGTCCCCAGAGCCCCTCAGTTCCACAACTGCCCCTCATCTTGGGCCTCTGCACTCAAGCTACTGCTTAAAGTCCCTGTCCTGGAGCAGCTCAGCTGCCAGTGACCTGGCCTAAAGCTTGGTGGCTGGGGGAGCCATGGGGGCTGGCTTGGCCCTGGCTCCCCCCCTGGGCCAGGCAGCGCTACTAGCCGGCAGGAAGCAGGGGGTGGTAGCAGGACCCTGTGCCCAGGCCAGGAAGTATTTCAGGACGCAGCTGAGCCCAGCACGCTGTGTACGTCCCCATGGAAACCCTACTTTGTTGCTGCTTCCCCAGCCAGACCCGCAGCCAGCTCCAGGGAGCCAGCAGCTGTAGATTCCTCACTCCTTCCATCAGCAGCTCCGTGAGCAGCTCTGCCCCAGCCCCCCCAGCCCCAGCTCTCTGCCGAGAGACCCTGACCCAGGGCTGCTCTGCTCTTGCACCTGCACTTGCCAGGAGCAGTGATGTGCCAAGCACTGGCTGTGGTCACTCCTGGGCACACGGGAGGTCCCTGTAGGTGCTCCAGCAGCGGGCTGCCAGCTACCTGTGCTTGCCCAGCACAGCACAGAGTCCTCAGATGACCCTGGCAGAGCAGCCATGGGCAGATGCCAAACCCCAGCCCTGGAGCATCCCTTGGCCTCACATCAGTCCTGGTCTTGCGGCACAGGAGCCAGCAGTGGCAGAGCCACACATAAGGCTGGGGATGGATCTCCCAGATGTGGGACCCTGTGTCTGCAATCCAGCCCTGCCCTCCTCACCAGCTGGAGGGCCTGAAGGTCCCCACCTGCCTGGTGGGCTCTGCCCACCCCATGGCTCTGGTGGCCATCAGCAGAGAGCAGCTCAAGCCAGACCAGTTGGGTGAGGGCTGATGGGTGCCAGTGGCGCCACTTGGGCGACAATGGGGTGTGCGGCTGGCAGAAGGCACCGCTGGAGCAGATGCTCCCCAGAAGGACCCAGGGGCCCTGTCTCAGCATTTAATGAGTGGGAATTGGAGCACTTTACTGTAATTCCAGTAATTACATTGTTCATCCTTGGCAGCCGGCACCAGTTGGTGTCCAGCGCCATGGGATCACGATAAGCCACCTGGCAATGAGGCTTGGCACTCTCTGTGCCGCCAGGCAGCCAGCCAAGGCAGGGCAGGGCAGGGCTGTGGAGCAAGGTGTGAGGTACAGTAAGGGCCCGCCCCGGGAGTTCCCATCACTGGCGCAGGTGGCGGCCGGGAAGGCCCTGGTGTCCGGGGTTGACTGCTGAGCCCACACAGCCAGGGATCCCCAGCCCGCTGAGGCCCTGGCAGGATCCTCGCAGCCACTCATCATTATGGCATCCCCAGAACCCACCAGACCTGCTGAGCACTGAGCTGGAGCTGCCAGCAGCAGGATGTTCCAGCCACACGTGCAGTGGGGGTTTGGGGCAGTAAGGTGCCAGCAGGCTGGAGGGGAGTCCCCACCCTCCAGGAGCAGGAGGGGGCAGGGGAAGGGGAGGAGGCTGCCTGTTGCCCCCAAGGGCCTGGCGTCCCACCCTGCCAGCACTATTGCAGCTTCCAGGCAGCAGGCACTGCCCCTGGCTCTTTCCTGCTATCGCCCACCGACCCTGGCCCAGCTGTGGCATCCCCGGGTGGTCCTCACTGGTGCCCAGGCCAAGTCAGGAGCAGGGACAGTTGGCACCCCAGGGACAGAGTGGGAGCCCTGCTGAGTCATCACTTCACTGTTCTCGTTTTTCCATGGTGCTGTTGTGCATTTGCTGGAAGCCAGCTCAGAGCCATGACTAATCTGTTCTCAAAACAAGCACAAAGCAAGCGCGAGGTTTGTGCAAACCCACGGGGAGGAGGCAGAATCACAGCGCGGGGCTGGACTAGGGAGGCAAGATGCTGGAGCAGCTGGGAATGCCCAGCCACGGAGCAGCCCTGCAGGCAGCACCCTCCTATGTAGGGGGTGGGCACAGCAGAGGTGGGCAGGGGCACTGAGGACCCCCACCTTTCCCTCCCTGCGGCAGGGCTGGGGTGCAGGCAGCATGCCAGGACAGGCTGCAGCATGCAGGGCAGGCAGGCCCGGGCCATCAGCACTCAGAACCCCATGTACCATGGCCAGAGCTGGGGCTCTCACAAGGGTTGTTTTGCCCTATGGGGAAGCCACTGGAGGGAGAGGCCAAGGAGGAAGCACAGGAGTTTGTTCTGGCCAGAATCGGGCATCCATTGATTTGCTGTTATTAAAACCAGAGCTGCTGTCGGGAACTCCACAGCCTGGCTGCCCTCGCGTGCTTCCTGGAAAAGGCTGTCCCATGTGCTCTCACCAGCGGGAGATGGGGCCCCCAAAGCACCTGGCAACAGCAATGACCTGCACTGGGTTTGGGTGGTAGCAGGGGCAGGAAGCCAAGGATTCAGCTTTGCCCTTGATGCCCACTGCTCCACTGCCTGCGGTGCTCAGGGCAGCCCTGTCACCCCACGGCGGGTAGCAGGACAGCACGGAGCAGTGGCACCCCGCTGAACTGAGGAGTGTTTACTGGAGAGGCAAAGTCATCGCTTCCAGTGGGGGATGAATCACCCCTGTCAGGAATTCTGCCCGGGGGCTTTTCTGTAAGAGCATGGAATTTCAACACTAGCCGCCCGTGCCCTCCCGGGTCCCCCCTTCTTGCACAACCTCTCGCCGGGGTTGCGGTTCCCAGCCCCGGCTTTGCAGCCGCAGCAGCCGCCGAGGGGCGCGGGCACAGGGCTCCCAGCGCAGAGGGTGCCTGCCCGCGGCACGGAGCACGGCCCTGCAGCTGGTACAGCGGCCACAGGGCAGGGACCAGCCCTGGCTCGCAGCGCGGCGCAGCTGCCCGCTCACAGAGCTGCGCAGCCCCGCAAAGCTGCCCCTGTCGCGAGTGGGTCCCCACGGGGCCGAGGGCTCCCCAGAGCCACCCATGCTCAGCACTGCACTGCTGCCAGGTCATCGGCTGCGGCTTGGAGCCGCCAGCTGCATCGGCACCCACGAGTGGGTGCAGACAGAGGGGGGAAGTGCAGGGTGCCAGCTGCAGTGGTGGCTCCGATGAAGCATCTTCCCTCCTACACTTCAGGGTGCCCTGGATGGGCACAGCCTGTGTCCTCCAGGGGACAGGGCAGCCCAGCAGCCTACAGGACATGCAGTGCTGGCAGCGTCCCTGTGCCAGTACATCTGCCATTACGGCTTCAGCGCAAAGGGCCCGCATGCCAGCCCTGCCACTGTGGCATTGCTTCTCGGCAGGAGGAAGCAGTAAATGCTTCCCAGGGGCATGGATGATTTGCCTGCCCCAGTTTGCATGCCTGAGGATGCCCAGGGACACACAGCCACAGTCCCCCACCCCAAGGCAGGATCATCATCCCAGACTGGAGCACCCAACAGCCTCTCTGGGTCTGGGGAAAGAAGTTGTGCATGTGGGAAAGATCAGGACAAAACAGCACCTCAGCTGTAGGAAGCTGCTTTATCCTTTGCTTTGCACTTTCTGCCATTCCTGGAAATGTGTGAAGTGGCCTCTCTGACCTGCCTGGTGGGAAACAGCCACAGCCCCCTTGTCCCACTCAGCCCCTGCCCCTCTACACCATGCCAGGATGTCCCACTCCCACAGGGGCTCCCAGCACCCACAAGCTGAAGTCCCACGCACCAAGACTGAGCAGCTCCATCTCAATCCCACGCATCAGCTCCAGGCTGATTTATAGAAATCCAGTGGCTGGTGCTGATGGTGCCTCCTGCCAAACCTCATTAACGGCTGACCCAGGAGAAGGCAAACAGCTCGTGCAGCAACAAGGAAATCCTTGTTTAAGCGTTTCTGGCCATGCAAGGCCTTTCACCCCATACCCAGTGGAGAAGGAGGAAGAGGAGGAGGTGAGGAGGAGGTGCAGGCTACAAGCCCCAAATTGGCACCACCCCGGCAGTCAGGAGAGCCAAGAACCACAAGGGGACGTATCAGGGTCTGCACAGGGACGGAGCCCCCTGGATGGGGTGGGAGCTGGGGGGAAGCAGGAAGCTACACGGGCATGATGAGGGCAGAGGGTTCCCACTCTGCCGCAGGACCCTGTCTGCCCCTCTGTGCCCCCTGCTCCCACCAACACCAGGTTGCCTGCACTAAGTGCTGGCCATGGGTGCAGTGAGCTCTGGGCACGCCGGGCAGTGTGGGAGGCTGTGGGAGCCAAGAACCAGTGTGCCTGTCCACAGTGGGCACGGGTGGCCTGAGGACCTGGCACCAGCAAGCTCCGGAGCAGCATCAATGACCTGCATCTGCCTGCCCCACGTGTGGCTCAGGATCTATTTCATCATCTGGAGAAAAGCATTTACTGCCAATAAACGGGCTAATTAATTCTCCTCAAAGACCTCTCAATTATTCATCTCGGGCCACAGAGAAAACAATTACAGCACTTACCTCAGCCCTGGCTCAACCAGTGTAGCAGCTGGTGGCAGGCAGGGCACGGCAGGGACGGCCCGGCACAGCTCTCGGCACGGACACCGATGCCTGGCCATCCCCGCCTCTGCCCACCCGGCCAGAGCGTCCCCGCGGAGAGCTGGAGCAGGGCTGTGGAGCCGGCACAGCCACCAGTCCTTACCCGTGGCAGACTCCAGCGCTCTCCCAGGGTGCCCCAGAGATCCCCCGGCACCAGGGCTCTCCCAGGGACCCCCGGCAGCTCCCTCCCCACAGCCCCTGGGCAGCCCGCAGTGGGATACTCCGTACAGATGGACTTTTCCCCCGACGGTTCTACGGCTCCTTGGCATGTTCCCCCTACTCTGCAGAACAGGTCCAGCCCTGTTTAGGTGCACCCTGAGAAGGGAAACCCTCGGCATGGAGGGACACGATGGGCTGGGGGGGCCCTTCCCGGCACGGCCGGGACCCACGAGAGCTACGGTCTCAAAGGCCCCCGGGGCCGGAGCTCTCCCACCGGCTCCTGGTGCGAGTGGGTCAGACTGTCCCGCACCGGCGCCTCGGGACCCCGGGGAGCGGGGCATCGCCGCCACGGGCCAGGCGGGCAGAGTGCCCCGCAGGTCCCCGGAGCAGCCGGGCCGGGCCGGGCGGGCAGAACCTGGCGGATCCCGAGCTCGGAGCGGTCCATCGGGCGGGCAACGCGCGGCCGGCCGGGCCGGGAAGGGTTAAGGGCGGCCGGCGCCCCCCCGGCGCGGAGGCCGGGCCTGTCGGGAAGCCGGGATCTCTGCGGCCGTTTTACTGGAAAAGTCGCTGCCGGTGGAGGGGGGGCACCCGCGGCCTCTCAGGCTGGGGACGGGGCACCGGCCGGGACCACGCGGCCACCGGGCTCCGGCTCCGGCTTCGGCACCGGCCCGGGCGGGGCTCCGACGGACACTCCTCGGAGCAGCCCGCGACTCCCGCACCGGACACGGCTCCGGCAGCCCCGGGACTGTGTCCGTCGGGGGTCAGCGCCGGGTCGAAGCTCGGCCGGTGCCGTGCGCCGTGTGCCGCAGCTCTGGACGTGTCACCGGCATCGGAACCACGGGAGTGCGGAGGGTGCGGGCCCGGCCCGACCCGACCCGGCTGAGCCTGGAGCCGGCGCTGCCGGGCATCGCCCTGCCGATCCCGGCAGCAGGAAACCGCTCGGCTCCGTGGCTCCGGCCCCTCGAGGGTGACGGAGGGCAGCTGCCTCGGCCCAGGTGGGACCGGGGCCCTCCAGAACGGTCAGCGCCAGTGCCACCCAACTGGGACGAGCCACGGAGCCCAACGGGCAGACAGGGTGAGCAGCACGGGCAGCACGGACCGTGTGACCACAGGGCTAAGGCAGCCCGACAGGAAAACACCCCGAGCTCATGGTGAGCATGTTATGGTCACTGCCAGGTCCTGAGTCAGCCCTTGGCACTCAGCACAAGACCCCCAGGGCATTGCCTGGGCCACTGACAGCTCCATGGCCGCAGCCACCGTCTTTGCTTTGGAGGCTGGGTGGGAGCAGAGCCCGTTGCTAGCCTGTCCCAGGGCAACCATGTGTGCCGGGGCAGAGGGCTCAGCCCCGGCCCAGTGATGCCCGAGGAACTACAGCACCGTGCTCCCCCCCATCCCACAGCCCCTCCTGAGCCTCCTGCAGCCGGGATGTGCCCGGGCTCAGCCCTGGGGACGTGCAGATCAAGCAGCTGGGGCTGGCAGGCCTGGGACGGGGCTGCCAGTGGGGCTGGTAGTAGGGGGGCCCAGGTCCGGGAATCAGCCCCAGTGGTTGCCAGGCCTGTGGTAGGGAGGGGGGAAACCCGATCCTCCGCAGTGGGATCTGGACTCCACTCCCGGCTCCCCAGCCAGGCCTCAGCTGCTAATTTTAGCCCTGGGGAGGCACGACTGAAGCAGGAGCTAAGCCCAGCAGGGCAGGGGCTTAGCCCACCACAGAAGCTGGTGTGGGCAGTTGGTGACTGTAGTCCTGTGGTGCAGTGTGGCCAGGGTGAGCCCCCTGCTAGTCCCCAGCAGCTAGCCAAGCCCCTGGCCAAGTGCTGGCACTGCCCACCCTGTGCCCAGCTCCTGTAGCCTCAGTTCAGTCACTCCACATAAGGCCGCAAGCACTTCCATGGGCCTGGTGCTGAGCCCCACTGTGGTCCTGCTGGGCCCTGTGCAGATGGGGGAGCTCTGGGGGTGCTGGTAGCAAGGGGGGACCCCCGAGGCAGGTCCCAGCCCAAAGTTCCAGGGAAAGGCACAGGGCTGAAAGACACAGGGCTCTGTGGAAGACACCCAGCCACACTGCACAGTCCTGCAGAAGTTGTGGCTGCTGCCCAGTGAAGGAGCCCCTGCTTGGCTGCGGACCCTGACTGGGCTGGGGGGGCTGCCCACAGCAGACCCCTGAGTGCCCTTTGGGCACACCAGGGCAATCAGCCACCCCATCAGGTGCCACCGGAGTGGATGGGTGAGCGGCTGGGAAGGCCGTGCTGAGGGATGCTTCAGCCACCTGGCCCTTCCAAGCAGAGAAAGTAGCTCCAAAGCCTGCCCTGCCCTACAGCAGCTGCCTCAGGTAGAGGGGGGGATCCCTGGCCTGGGGCCCCGCAGCTGCTCTTCCCCCAGCCCTTCACCTGCAGCATGACTGACTGCACTGCCCAGCGCTTACTGGAAGAGGAAGCTGCCGGGAAGGCGGTGTGTGTGGCGGGGCAGCTTTGGGGAGGCTCAGCTGGGCTCAGCAGCCGGCACAGCTCAGCTGTCCATGCTCCCAGGTCCAGGGCCAGTAACGGGAAGCGTCTGCTCTCAGTGACGGTAAATCAGATCGGGGAGATTAGAGGCCTTTTTGCCTAATCATGAGCAGCTTGAAGTTGGAGGACAAGTTCCTGGAACAAAGAGGAAATGGAGGCAGTAAATAAAGAAAAACTGTTAACATGTGGCCCTGCATGTGAAAAACATCTCATGAAGGACTGTTTATGGCTCACTCATCTGCGGGGCTGACAGCGCAGGGGGCGACGGGATAGTGAAGGAGGGGGCTCCATGAACAGGGGCACAGGCAGGGGTATGGGCAGAGTGGGCACCAGTGGAGTCGCTGCAGGGGGCTCAGGACAGGGGACCTTGGGCGGCCAAGGCTGGGGGGGCACGTGGCAGAGGGAGGGAGAAGGCAGCAGCATGGCAGCAGCCTCAGCACAGGTGGCTGGAGCATAGCACACACAGGTGGGCAGGGCTGGGCAGCGTGTGCCCCTGAGGGGAAGAGGCACCGTAATGCACCTGCCCTGCAAATGATCCCCTGCAAATGCCAGGAGAGGTGCTGGGTGCTGCACAGCGGTGGCCCCACCGTGCTAGCAGCAGAGAGGATGCTCCAACTGGTCCAACCCAACGCGGGGAGGTCTCGCTACTGCTTTGGGTACATGCGCTCCTGCTGAGGAGCAGTGGGGATTTCTGCCCAGAGGCTGGTGGGTCCCCTCAGAGCAGGCAGAGAGTGCTGAGATCTGTGAAGCTGCCCGGAAATCCCGGAGCACCGCTGCAGTGCCAGCGCACCTGCCGTGCCACCGGACCTCGCGGCGGCTGCTGCCAGGGCAAGCGCGGCCAGAGCCGGAGCCAGTTCCCAGCGGCCAGACCTCCCCGAGCCAGCCTTGCTGGCAGCGGGCGCACCGTGGCGGCAGCGATTCCTGCTCAGCCATGGAAGGACTCTGGAGGATTCCCCTGCGCTCCCTTCCGTCGGACACCCAGGACAGGGATCTTGGCAAAGCGAGGGGCCGCGGGACAGTGTGGGGCCGGGGCAGCCCCCACCTGTGTTCCCCAGAGCCAGGGTGGTGGGGATGGAGGCGGGGGGGCTGTAGGGTCGGGAGACGCGCGGTGCCCTGATTCCGCCCCGTGTCCGGGCCCCATTCTCGGGACGGGCGATCCCGCCCCCGCCCGGGAGCCTTCGCGGGGGGCGGTCCCGGCGATGCGGGTGATGCTGCGGCGGGGGCGGCTGCCTGGGCGCGGGGGGATGCCCTCGCCGCGGGGTCCCGCCGCGTCCCCGCCGCTCGCCGTGGACCTGCGGAGCGACACGGTGACCCGACCGTGCGCGGGGATGCTCCGCGCCATGGCCCGCGCCGCTGTGGGCGACGACGACTACGGGGAGGACCCGGCAGTGAACGGTGGGCGGAGGGGACGGGCCTCCCGAGGGTCCCTGCCTGCAAGCCCGGAGCGGGACTGCGAGGGCAGCCGGGACCTGTGGGGTCCCCAAGCCGCTGGGCCCACCCAGCGCCAGCCCCCCGGGACATCCGTGTCCCTCCGCAGAGCTGCAGTGCCAGGCCGCGGGGACTCTGGGGACGGAGTCGGCTCTGTTCGTGCCCACGGCCACCATGGCCAACCTCATCGCCGGTGAGTCCGGGGCTGCACTTGCAGCGCCCCGTGCCTCCAGACTGTGGGCTGCTGCCCTTGGCCCCCTCCCTCACGGCCCTTCTCTCCCAGTGATGTGCCACTGCCAGCGCAGGGGGGCTCCGCTGTTCCTGGGCCAGAACACGCACCTGTATCTCTACGAGCACGGCGGGGCCGCGCAGGTGATGCCGCGGGCAGTCGCGGTGGGCATGGCAGCGCTGGTGGCAGCACCGGTGGCAGCGCTGGTGGCAGCGCCAGTGGCAGCGGCCGCGTGCTGCCCTCCTCTGGCTGCCGGGGCCGCGCCGGGCGGAGCATCCGCTGCCAGAGCATCCCCTGGATTGTCCCAAACCGCGGGCTGCAGCACGAATGGGTCCTGTACACACCCGATGGAGAGGACAGCGAGCTGGAGCCCCTGTGCACCACCACTGTCCCCTGTCAGCTCCATGCTATCCCCTGCCCTGCGCACAGGTTGCCGGTGTCCACTCCCAGGCACTGCCAGATCTGCCGAATGGCACGTTTGACCTGGACCAGCTGGAGCTGAGCATCCGTGAGGCACACAGCAGCCGGTACCACCCGTGTCCTGAGCTCATCTGTCTGGAGAACACGCACAGCTCGGCGCGGGGCCAGGCACTGCCCCTCACCTATCTCAGGCAGGTGGGAGCCCACACATAGTGCTGGCACAATCTTGCCTGGCATGCACAGCTCAGCCCTGTACATTGGCACTGTGGGGACACTGGAGCTCAGAAGGTAGCTCATGGTGGCACTAGATGCCCCAGGGGTCCCTCCCAAACCAGGTGTTTCTCCTGACCCCCAGGTCTGTGGGCTTGCAGACCGGTACAGGCTGCGGGTGCATATGGATGGTGCATGACTGACGAATGCAGCAGTGGCCCAGGGTGTGGAGCCAGCCTAGATTGCCCAGCACTGTGACTCTGTGCCCCTCTGCTTCTCCAAGGTCTGCTTGTGTGGGGAGGGGTCCCCAGGGCTGGCAGGGGCCAGCACAAGCTGGAGCCTGGCCCTTGTTTGCAGGTGTTGGGCTAAGAACACACCTGGCAGGCTGGGCCTGTACAGGTGGGGCAGCTGCTCCAGGACAGCTGGAATGACCCTGCTGGTGGCTCTGCAGGGCCTGGGTGCCCCGTCGGGAGCGGTGCTGGCAGGGTGCAGGGAGTTTGTCGCCGAGGCCTGGCGTGTGCAGAAGCTGCTGGGCGGGGGCACGTGGCAGGCGAGCGTGCTGGCGGCCGCTGCCCGCCTTGGGCTGCAGCACGCGGAGGTGATGCTGCGCAGGGACCATGACAACACCCGGCGCTTTGCGGAAGGTACCTCAGGGCCCCTCAGAGTGCTGGGGCGTAACAGCACACCTGGCACTGCCCAGCAGCACTGCCGTACTGGTGGTTTGGGCACCACCCCTGGATGCAGTGCCAGGATCATGCCATGACTGTCCCTGTGCTGTGCTCAGTGACCCTGGTACCACATGGGGGGGAGAAAGGGCTCCCCTTCGTCCAGAACCTGGGGCAGGCAGCCTCTTCCAGGTAGCTGGTCAGTGGGCTTGCACCACCTTGGCCTCCCGCAGGTATCCATCTGCTGGACTCTCCACTTTGGTCCATCAACCTGGCAGCAGTGGAGACCAACATTGTGATGGTAAATGTCCAGGGGGCCTGGCCATCCCCCGCCGAGCTCTGTGACTGCCTGCGTGCTGTCAGCGAGGAGGAGGTGGCTGAGACCAGGCAGGCTGTCAGTGTCCTGCTGCTGCCCTGGTCAGCACGGACTGTGCGCGCTGTCTGGCACCGCAACGTCTCAGCCTGACACTGAGCTCGCAAGGAGAAAGCTGGAATTTGTGGCCAGGAAGTGCCAGGAGGAATTGGCCTTGGGACTGCATCCAACGCCTCCAGGCACTGGGGGAGCCTGAGCATTGTGCCAGCTCCACAGCTGCAGCAGTTAGGCAGCCCAAAGCAAGGAATCAGTGCCTTTGTGCTCCAGATGTGTTCCCAGCCATCTGAAACTCTACATCAGCCCTCACAGGCAGCCTGACAAACCAACGTGAGCCCAGCCTAGTGGAGACCCCAGCCCCTGAGGCAGTCAGTGCACAAAATAAACATGTTTTGGCAGTACTGTAGCTGTGCAGGGTGTTTTCTCTCAAATGTGGTCTTTTCCTGGCTCTGCAGCAGGAACATCATCACGGCCAAGGTCCCTGTGAAGGGGCAAATGCTCCTGAGGACATGGAAGCATAACAGCCACGGGACCAGGGTTGCTGCACAGCAATGCCAAGGTTTGCGTCTGGCCAGGACTGTCACAGGAGTAGGAGCCCAGCCTGGCCCAGAAAGCTCTGTCACTCCCATTCCCAGAGGCTTATGTCGTTCTGTCCCAGGGTGGCAGATGGGCTCCCCAGGCTTCCCTGTCACATTCTGGGTCAGCAAGTCCCAGAACTGTGCACTGGAAGGAGGGATTTTCTCAGCAGCAGCTGCATTGGGTGTGCACTCACTGGCTCCCTGGGAAGCACTACTTCAGACAGGGGTAATTCCCATTTTATTCTGTATTGCCAGTGTGCAGTTTAAAGAACACTGAGGGAACAAACTTCATGATCCAGCTGCCCAGACAGAGCCTTGCAGCCCTCAGTCCCCTGCGCTCCAGCGGGCAGGCACACCCCAGGGAAGGGGCACCAGCCTGGGCTGGGCTGAGCAGAGAGGGCACAGTGGGGGCCTGAGACAGCAGTCACCCTGTGTTAGACCGAGGAGGCAGCGGGCAGGGGGATGCCAGATGCCTGTTGCCACCACACAGGGCCATGGTCCCCATCTGTTTCCTCCTGACATGCCATCATGCTCTTGAAATCATGTTCAGAATCACCTGGGATGAGGAACCAAACCCTGTGAGCAGCCCCTGACCCCTGCACCTCCCCACAGGGGGGTGGCAGCCAGCCAAAGCCCACCTGATCTGGCTTGGCACAGCCCTCCTCCCTACCTGAGTGAGGACATAGCTGTCCTCCGACAGCTTCTCAATGACGTCAAAGTGGTCCACACCAGCCAGATCCAACAGAGAGACAGACCAGCCAGCTGCACGCAGGGCCTGTGGGGAGAGCAGTGCCAGCAGGATGGACCCCTAACTCCACCTGCCCTGGGCAGAGCAGCAGGAATAATGCCTAGGCAAGGACTGGTGTTCTCCAGTGAGCCAGAAACTGCCCTGGTTCAGCACAGAAGCTCTTCATCCCAGTTGGACAAATTGGTGAGGGTTGGCTGGAGCAGTGTCCCCACCAGAGCCAGGCAGGGTGCTGCTGGAGCTCACCTGGCCATGCTCCTGCAACCACCTGGTGCTCACCTGGCTGTACTCCTGTGACTGCCTGCGGAACTCTGGGGAGTCATGCTGGGCCACAGCCACGAGCACCTCACATGCTGCTGGCACTGCTGGGGTGATGTGTCTCATGGGGCTGTTCCTCTGGGCCACCTCCCTGCAGCAGTCACCCCGGAGACAGCTGATGCAGCCCTTTGCTCTGGGAGCACCTGTGCCCTGAGCTGGACTCACCAGCTGGGGCAGGCACAGGGGCAGAGTGGCTGCAGAGCCACTGATGTTCATCTGCCTGTGCTCTATCCCCAGGGCTGTTCCCACAGCACGTAGGCTCACCAGCTCATGTTGAGAGCATCATTCACGTAGGTGTGCAGGATGGGCTCCAGGTCATACACGCCGCTCACCAGCACCGCTCCTGCAGGCAGAGGCACTGGCAGGTGAGGAGCTGCAGCCTGGGTGGCTCCCACAGCCCATAATCAGTTAGCTGGGGCTCCACAGCCCTGCAGCCCTGTCCCAGGTCTGGAGACAAGCTCTTCTCCAGACTCTGTTCTGGGACATGGCAAACGCTACCTTTGATATCTGGCACCACTTGGAATTCCGTCCAGTCTGTGGACAGCACCATAGCTGCCAGGTGGGCCCCTGCTGAGTGTCCACACAAGTAAATGCCCCTGGAAGAAGGGAGCAGTGAGCCAGTAGGAGGGAGCCACTGAGAGGGACACTCAGGGACACTTTGGTCCGTGCAGAAGAGGTGGCACAGCCTGAATATGTCAGCTCAGATGTTTCCCAATCCATCAGCTGCTGCCTCGTGCAGTGACAGGGGATTGAGGCCACAGGCACTGCCAAATGCTTGGACCAAGCCTTTGTCCCACCTTGTTTGTCCCCCAGCCACTCTCAGGAACCAACCCCCGACCCAGAGCTGCCCACCTGCTCCTGGGGTAGCGCTCCGCCAGGAAGGAGAGGCTGCGGCGCACCTGCAGCACCATGGCGTCCAAGTGGCCTGAGCAGAGGACAAAGGGCAGGGCTGGAGGGCGCTGGGCCACGCAGGCAGCTCCAGCCTCTGCAGGGCAGCACCTACCTTTAGGGGCCGTGTCGTACCCCACCGCCACCACTGCCACCCCCTGCGACACCAGTGGGGGGGCTGCAAACCCTGAATCGTCCTTGCTGGGGGAGAGAGATGCTGACAGGCTCTGGGAGCCGGGGGCTACAGGGCCAGCTGAGGACTGGTTACACCCCGTGCACCCAGAGCAAGGCTCAGGGTCAGGAGAAGGCGTCAGTAAGAGGTGGTGAGAGGGTCCCTTTCCGAGGAATCCTTCACTGACAGCCCACCTCACCTCAAGCACTGCCAGTATCCGCCATGGATGTAGACCAGAACCGGGAAGGCTGCGCAGCACAGTGAGGGATGAGCCGGGTGTCCACCCTGCCCGCTCCCGTCCCCGCCACCAGCGTCACTCACTGTCAGAAGGGTCCGTGGGAAAATAGATGTCCAGCTTCTCCCCGTCCCCGTCGCCATAGGGGACGTGCAGTAAGGTGTGCGCGCTGGCCCGGGCCCGTTCGGTTCCTGCGGGGGGGAGGCGGAGGAGCATGGGGCCGTGGCATCGACTGCAGCCCCTCTCCCGGCGCCTCGCATTCCTCACCTGCCGCCGTCACCGCGAAGTGCGCGTCGATGATGGTGTCCCGGTCGAGGCGGGGGGACCAGCGACTGGGAGAGTACTGGTCCTCCAGCGCCTGCGGGGAGGTAACGGGACTGCGGCGGGGGCAGCGCCGCCGGGGGCCACGCGAAAGCCCCCAGCCGGCGGCCCGGACGAGAACTGCCCTCTGCCCACCCGCGGGCCGTGCCCGGGGCCCCTACCTCCGGGGATATATCCCGCCACCCGCCCATGCTGCTGCTATTGCTGCTGCTGCTATTGCTGCTGCCGCTGCCGCTCTCGGTGCCGGTGCCGGTGCCGGTGCCGGTGCCGGTGCCGGTGCCGCTGCCGCGCTCGGTGCCGCTGCCGCTGCCGCGCTCGGTGCCGGCCCTGAACACAATGCCCGCCGAGGGGCGGGGCCACGGAGGGCCGAGCCGCTCCCATTGGCTGTCCTGGAGGCGCGGCTCGAGCCCGGGGCGGGGCCAACCCGTGGAGGCGGTGCCGGAGCTCGGGGCGGGGCCGTCCCCCATTGGCCACTCGGGACCGGGGGCGGAGCCGGCGGGCGGAGGGAAATAAAAATTTTGGCGCCCTTGGCCCCATTGGGCAACGCTGGCGCGCGGCGGCTCAGACCCTTTCGCGATTGGCTGGCTCTGCGGCGCGTGGGTGCCAGGCCTCCTCCGATTGGCTGAGGCGGCCGCACCGGAGCGGCGCGCGCGGGCTCGGGCCGTCAGTCCGCCATGAACTGCCTGACGGTGCCCGGTGTCCACCCCGGCTCCCCCAGCCGGCCCCGCGGGCAGATACAGGTACGGGCCATCGGTGTGCGGGGTAGGTACAGGCACCGCTCCCG
Organism: Eopsaltria australis; assembly: GCA_034509425.1. Classification (NCBI taxonomy): domain Eukaryota; kingdom Metazoa; phylum Chordata; class Aves; order Passeriformes; family Petroicidae; genus Eopsaltria; species Eopsaltria australis. The sequence goes on along the minus strand of JAVTVJ010000147.1, from coordinate 378,370 downwards.
TGCATCGGGCTGGGGGGAAGACAGAGGTACGGTACTGCCCCGGGGCACGGCTGGGGGCAGGTATGGGTACGGTACTGCCCCGGGCACGGGCTGGGGGCAGGTATGGGTACGGTACTGCCCCGGGCACGGGCTGGGGGCAGGTATGGGTACGGTACTGCCCCGGGGCACGGCTGGGGGCAGGTATGGATACGGTACTGCCCCGGGCACGGGCTGGGGGCAGATAGAGGTGCCGCGCCGGGCTGAGGGGGCTGCGGGGCCAGGGGCCGCACCGGCACTGGTGGAGCCGGGGCCTCCCGTTGAGCCGCTGTTCTGAGCCCACCGTTCTGCCCTTAGGTGATCTTCGGGCCCATGTTCTCCGGGAAGAGGTAGGCGCGGAGCGGGGGTGTAGGCGGGGGGGCACGGGAAGGCGGCGGGCCGAGGCTGAGGCCCGCTGACACCGTGTCTTGCAGCACGGAACTCATGCGGCGAGTGCGGCGGTTCCAGCTCGCCCAGTACCGGTGCCTGCTGGTCAAGTATGCCAAGGACAAGCGCTACAGCTCCTCCGGGGTCTCCACGCACGACAGGTGAGTTCCCGGGGCAGGAGGGCACTCTGCTCCCACGGGGCTGCCTGGCCGGCCCGGTTCACTCCCTCCCTGCCCACAGGAGCACCATGGAGGCCCTGCCCGCCGGGCTCCTCCAGGACGTTTACCAGGAGGCGCTGGGTGCCGCCGTCATTGGTATCGATGAGGGCCAGTTCGTAAGTGCATGGCTGGGAGGGGTTTGCTGGGTTCTGCGGGACACAGGCTCCTGGGTACACCCTGTGCACACCAAGGTCTGTGTCCTTTGTAGGAGGGGATGCGAAGTAATGCCCCGGGGCAGTTTGATCCATGTGGCCTGTGCTTGTACTCAAACCTTCCTTCCCTGTAGTCCCTGCACAGTGGGACTGGAGCCCATTTTACACACAGGGAACTTGGCTCTGATTTTCCTTGTTCTTGGTGCTGCTGTCTGGGCATGCGCTGTGGGATCTGGAGCCAAGTGCTGCCTCCCATCCCTCTTTACAATGTGCCTGTACCCCCTCCAGTTCCCCGACATTGTGGAGTTCTGCGAGACAATGGCCAACGCTGGGAAAACCGTCATTGTTGCTGCTCTGGATGGTACTTTCCAGAGAAAGGTAAAACAGTTGTTTTGGTACAGCAGCTGCTTTGGGAGCCTCGTGGAACCCACCCAGCAGCATTTTCCCTGCTGCCTCTCACAGGCCTTTGGGAGCATCCTGAACCTGGTGCCACTGGCGGAGAGCGTGGTGAAGCTGAACGCTGTGTGCATGGAGTGCTTCCGGGAGGCCTCCTACACCAAGAGGCTGGGAGCAGAGCGGGAGGTGAGTCCTCCTGGGACAGAAACTGTTCCACCTTGACAGTCCTGCTGGTATGGAGAGACTCCCTCCGGGGAGCTGGGCTCTGCAATCACTCCCCAAATTCCCCTGCCAGGTTGAAGTGATTGGAGGAGCTGACAAGTACCACTCTGTGTGCCGAGCCTGCTACTTCCGCAAGCGACCCCAGCAGGCCGGGCCAGAGAACAAGGAGAACATGCCCCTGGGTCTGAGGCAGTGGGAGACAGTTGTCCCTCGGAAGATCTTCACTTGACTGCTGGGAAAATGGAGCGGGGGGAGCTCAGTGCTGTGGCTCACAGGCACCGGGTCTGCCTCTCTACTTTAGCAACTGTTCAGTGCCTCAGCCCTCCCTGCCCAACCTCCACTGCTCACCAAGCACCACAACTGAGGATCCACCAGGCCTGATGGTGGTGGAAGCTGAAGCAAAAGCCTAGCTAGAGTGAGTTCCCATCTCAGAACAAGGAGAGAGACAAGCAAAGTTACTGATGCTGCCACACACAGGCCCTGGGGCACTGCACGTCGGGCCAGGTTGCAGCACTTCCACCGCTCACCATGGCTCTGGCCAGCTCTCCCAGGGGTCTAAGTGTGCTCAGGCTGGTGCTGGCTCTGGTGCCTGTGGATGCAGCCCTTTTCTCTCATGAATTGTTGCTAAATTCCAGGTTTCTCAAGACAATGTACAGCCATTAGTATTTTAAATGCAATTTTAGTTTACTTTCTTAACAGTCTGAGGTCACTTGTCCCTTGTCACAGAGCTGTGGCACAGCTTTTTAACTGACACAAGTGGCAGCCCAGCAGCCCAGCCCTGGCAGGCCCTCAATCTCTCTGCCAGCATGTTCACTGGTGTTACTGCCTTGTCAATTATTGTTGGAACAGAAGGTGAAGGAGGCCTAGCAGCTGACTCTTCTGGGGTGTTGAACCTCAAAGGGCTGGCTGCATTCTAGCAGGCTGTGATAGAGTCCTCTGGAGGAACTGGTCCCAGGAAGAACCTCCTCCAAATTCAGGGCAAGGCTGAACTTTTGAACGTTTTCAGGTTCAAGGCTGGTGCTATGTTACCTGTGAGGGGTTTGGAGGCTCAGAGTTTCATCTACCAAGATTTGCATGATTATTCCAGGGACAATCCAGCTGCTTGGCAAAGGGGCTCTCTGAGGAGCTGCTTCTCCACTCTAGTCATGTCTCTTGCCCTCGTCTCAGCCTTCCAAAATTCTCGAGGCTGACTTACTCTGCTCTAAGCTGATTGAAGGATCCTCTTACCTCTTTGTTCGACTCAGATTCTGGAAAGTTTTTGCTTCCTTAATCCCTGCAAAAGTGGTTTTCCCTGGAAGCCAGCATCCCCAGGCTTTGAGCAGTAGCTCTTCATTCTGGCCAGGCCAGACCTCTGTATCAGAGTCCAGGGCTGCTGTTTGCCTGTGCCCTGGAAGGCTCCAAGAGCTGCCTGAACTCCCCCTGCTGCCCCCATGTTACAGGTAATAATAATTGTACTCACAAGCACTCAATTACCAGGCCCGGGCTTTCTCCCCAAGGCTGGGGAAGGTGCTGCTGCTGCTGCTTTAGGTTAATAAATAACTTAATGAATCTGTGTGCATGTTTTCTACCAGAGCATTCTGCTAAGTCTTCCTGGCCACAACCAGTGAGACAGCCTGGGCTGGTCACTGCAGTGGTCACAGGGCTGGAGGGCCTCTCACAGGGCTGGTGCTGGAGTTGTGCTCAGACCAGGGAACACGAGGAGGGTAGCCTAAAAATAGCCACCAGCATGAGTGTGCTGTTTGCAGCAAGCAGTTGGCAGGGACTGCACTGCCCCACCTGACAGCCCCAGCCCTCGAGGGGGAGGAGGCAGGAGCCTTTTCTGCCTCCCCATAGACAAAAGGCACATGATGGCTCACATGGTGGCTTGGTGAAAAAGTTTATTCCAACCCTACAGTGACAACTACGTGAACAGTGGCCCCAGCAGTGCCAGCCCACGTGGCTGCTGGGAACAGCTTTACCACAGCACAGCAGCAAACGCAACCTGAGAACGGCCCCACAGGCACCTGGCATGGCTGGAGTGCAGGCACGGTGCAGGAGCACAGCCTCACAGCTGCACAGGCAGCACTCGGGGAGGCACGCAAGGGAAAGTGCTCCAGGACCTTCCTCAGCTGGAGCAGCCATGGCCCTGCTGAGGAATCTCAGTGCTCACTGCTCCCACAGATCCCAACCCGCATCATCCAAGCACCAGGAGCTGCAGGGCAGGCTGGGGGAAGGCACAGCATGGCATTAGAGGCAAGAGAAGAGTGGGCTTTGGCAGTAGCTCGCCCCGAAGCAGCCGATGGGGAAGGCACAGGAAGCCAGCGCAGGCAGGAGCTGGGCCTGGCTGTGCTGAGGCGGTGAGAGATGGCACTTGGGGAATGCAGCCAGCAGGGCTGAAAGGCACTGGAGACAGGATGAGCCAGGGCAACAGTCACAGGGGCAGAGCCTGGCTAGGGTCAGGGGGTGTGAACTGCACCCCAGCACCAAGGCACCACAGCAAAAGCAGAGGCTCATCCATGCCAGGGCCGCCCGCACACCCAACCTCCTGCAGCTGCAGTGCTAACCCAGCAGCTGCAAATCATGTGCCAAATCACCCACCACACACCAGGCTCTGGACCCTCCAGTGAGGATCTCAGCTCTGGAACCAGGCAGAAGCCCCTCCTGCACCCCATGAAGAGGCCCAGACACCTTCAAACAAAGCAGCCATCACCCTCCCGCCCCACCGTCCCCTCCAAGACACAGATCCCTCCCTCCCACCCCGCGGAAGGAATTGCACTGATCCGGCTGTCCTGTGGGTGCCAGCCAGGGCTCAGTACACTGGTGGTGGCTGATACCCCTCCGGGGCCTCTGCTGTGTGCGTGAAGGGTGGCTGCTGGTAGCTCTCATGGCTGATGTTGGGATAGCTGGAGTAGGGAGTCGAAACCCCCTGGCTGGGGTCAGCATAGCTTTGAGCAAAGTCCTCCACCCCCATTTTGTACCTCTTGTAAGCGAAGGTGAGCAGGAGTCCCTGCAGAAAGAAGGAGGCAGCAGCATTAAGGCCATTCGAGACTGTGGAGTGCAGGGGGCCCCTCTGTGCTCCCCCCAAGTGGGGCAGGGTGGTTCACTCACCCAGGAGAAGATGGAGAAGAAGCTGAAGGTGATGGCAGCGCGGGCAGAGTCCGCCGCAATGTACACATCCTCAGCCCGCGTCCAGGACCACTGGTTGGTCAAGAAACAGAAGCCAATGAACCACAGGAAGGTCCAGAGACCTGTGGGGAGAAGTGGCATGAGGGGCCAGGGCTGGTCCTGCTGCTCCTGAGCAGTCCCCGGGCCAGACCCTGCTCCACTGTGCAGGCTGGTGCAGGCACCCGGCCAAGAGCAGCCACTCCTCGGGGCACTCAGCAGCAGCAGCAGCGCATGGCCCGCGGGCAGCAAGCCAGACGGGAGCGATTCCCTTCGCCAGGCACCGGCAGCCACGTCACGGGACAAGGCGCCATTGTGGCAGCGACAGCAAGCACAGCCCTGCCCCGCGCCCCGGGTACCTGAGAAGCCGAGGTCGGCCAGCACCAGGTACTTGCGGTCGGTAGTGTTGCTGATCTGCGGGAAATAGACGTCCACCATGAAGAAGAAGATGCAGGCGAGGAAGGCGAGGACGCCGATGCCGATGCCGTAGCGACAGGCGTCCTCGTTGCGGTTGAAGACGCAGAAGAGCTCGGGGTCCTCGGCCCGGCTCATGTAGCCATCCCCGACCAGGCAGGAGAACACGATCAGGGCGAACACCTGCGGGGTGGAGCCGGTGTCCGGTGGGCGGCACCGAGGCCGGGGGGACCCTTCGGGGCTGCCCGTCCCGGCGGCCGAGGGGCACCGGCCTGCGGCGGGGATTCGCCGTCCCGGCGGGGCTCTCCCGTCCCGCCGGACTCACCGCGCTGACGATCCGCGCAAGCACCTGCGGCTGCTGCACGAAGCGGATCAGGTCGAAGGCACCGCCGGCCTTGGCCGCCCCGTACGCGCCTCCGCCGCCCTCCATCGCGCTCGGCCGCCGCTCCTGCGCGGCACCGCCCCGGGAGGGCCGGCCCTGGCGGTCAGGCGGCGCCGGGGCGGGGCGGGCTGGGTCCAGCGGGACAGGGGCTCCCCCGCCCGGGCAGTGAGCGCCGCGCTGGTCCCGCTCCGTATCCCGGTGTAACGGGGGACCGGCAGCGCCGGCCCCACGCCTCGGCCGCCGACGGGTCCCGGTGAGCGCAGCCGAAGGGAAACGGGGGCTTTCGGGGAGCTCTCGCCGCCCCCACCCGGTACCGGGAGGCAGCAAGAGGGACGGGACGAACAGGGCGCGGTAGCCGCCGCCCTCCCCTGGGGTCCGCACCCACGCGAACCACGGCCTGGACAGGCGGGGGGAGCGCCGGGGAGCGTTCCGTCGGTTCCCGGTACCTGAGCACGGCCTGACGGGGAGCTCCGGGGCGGCCACCTGCCCCAAGCAGCCTTAGCCCGCCCCGGGGGGCTGCGGAGCCCGAGGACGGTGGAGGAGGGAGAGCAGGGGAGGAAGGAGACGGCACTAGGCGGGGGAACACGGTGGGGGCACGGGGGTCTCTGCTCCGATGTGTCCTCTTAAGGCCAGTCCGGGCCCTTCCCGAGCCGAGCTCCGGGACTGATGCTCGGAGGCTCCGTGCCTGCCCCGGAGCGTCCCGGGACGGCGGGCGGAACCCGCTCGACGGCGGTACCGCCCCATCCGCTCTCTCTTCCTTCCTGACGCTCAAGTGGGGCTGGTCCTGGAGTTAGTCCCAGTTTATCCATGCAGACTCCGCGCTCCCGCCTGCCCCCGACCTCGCACGCAGCGGCTCCGGCTCCATCCCCGTCCCGCAGGCCGGCAGCGCTGGGGAGCCGTGGATACCGGGGGAGCCGTGGTAAGCGGGGGCTGGAGGGGGCCAGTGGCACCCGTGTGCTCCCCACGGCAGGGCCCGTGTAGGAGGAACCCGGTCGGGCCTGCAGGATGTCGCAGCCGCCCTCCATCACCCTCCACCTCCCCGAGGGCACCGAGAGCGATGGGTGAGTGTGACCCTACCCGCTCCCCTGCCGTGCCCTGGGCCCTGCATCACAGGGGCACGAGGCTGCGACCTCGCACCCTGCAGGCAGCAGATTTCCTGCCACCATGTCCCTGTGTTCCTGCAGCCAGGAGCCCAGTCCGGACAACGAGAGAGCCCTGCACACCTCATTCCACCAGCTCATCCTGGAGCAGAGCAGCTTGATCGAGGCAGGTCTGGAGCTGGAGTTGCAGGAGCGGGGCAGAGGTAAAACACTGCAGCCTCAGCCAGGGCAGGCTGGGGACAGTGTCTGTGTCCAGGGCCATCCCCCTGCTTGGGCCAGCTCTGTCACACGTCAGTGCTGGGGCCAAAGCATTCGTGGGAGCCTGCTGATGCCTTAGCCAGTGCAGAGCAGGGCAGTCCAGGACAGACCAGATCTTGGGGACACAGAAAGCATCCCTGGAGAAGGGAGCACTCTGCAAAGAGCACACCCCAGGGCACACACCTAGCCTCTGTGCTGGAGCAGAGCAGCAAGGACACAGGAATGAGCCATGTGCTCTCTGCATCCTGCCTTCCCCTCCCAGAGTCCTCAGCCTGCTTAGCTACTCCAGATGCCTGTGCCATGGCCTGGCCAGAGCCTGGACAAGGTGAGGAGCACCCCAGCTACTCCTCTGCCTCCCTGCAGATCTTAGCCAGCATGCCCAGCCGCACCATCGGTAGGTGCCACCCTCTTTCCCACCCTTCCCCAGAGCCCCTTTGGAGAGCTCTCACGCCTGCCCCACTCTCCTGTGGCTGCCCAACCCCTGCTCTGCTCTGATCCACAGGACGCAGTCTTGGGGCCATCATCTCCCAGTGCTGCAACCGCACAGCGCGGCTGCGGCGCCGGAGCAGCCGCCCACCCCTGCAGCAGCTCTGCCGCACAGCGCGGCCCAGCCTGCGCCAGTATGACCTGGAGACCGACCCCACCAGGGCCACGCTGGAAGGTGAGGGTCCCCCAGACTGTGAGAAGGCAGTGCTGGCCACTGTCCCTGCGCTGGGTTAGGGACAGGCATGCCATGACCTGGCCGGCTGTGTCCCACTGAGTCCCTTGTGCCCCAGAGAAGCGGCGCCTGCTGGTGAAGGAGCTGCTGAGCCTCTCACCCAGCCAGTGCAGCCACATGCTGCTCACCATGCCTCTCAGCCTGGCGGAGAAACGCATCCTCCGGTAGGACCCCTTCCATCAGCACCACCTAGGCAAGGCTCCTACAGCTGGAGCTGTTCCAGGACCTGTGGTACCCTCTGACACCCCTCTCTTCTGGGCAGGCGACAGCTGAGCGGGCAGAGGGGCCCACTGAGGCAGCACACACATCACTGGGCCCCCTCTTCATCCTGTGGTTGGTTCAAGGTCTGCGTCGCCCTCGTAAGTCAGGGGCACAGGTCTGCACAGAAGCTGTGAGGGCTCCAGTGCAGGCTCCAGCCCCACTGCTCTCCCCATTTTGCTCTCCCCAGGGCTGCCGAGGTCTCTGGTACAGGCTCCTGTCCCTGCTCCGCACTGCACAGCCCTGGCACTATGCCCTGAAGCAGATTGGTGGCCGCTTTGGCTCCAGCGTTCTCTCCTACTTCCTCTTCCTCAAGGCGCTCTTTATGTTCAACTTCTTTTCATTCCTCATCCTCCTGGTCTTCGTGGTGGTGCTGCAGGCTGTGTACCCCCCTGCATCAGTCACCCCCCAGCCCTTCACCGGCCTTGAGCTCCTCACAGGAGCGGTAAGCACGGCCCAGGCACCCCCCAGGACTTTCCCACTGTAACAATACCCCAGTTCTTGCCCTTGTGCAGCCTGGGCTCCAGGACCACCAGTGCTATGGGTGCGCAAGGTGGTACTGCTCCAGCCCAAGGCTCAATGTCCCTGAGGTGGGCACAGAGGTGCCAGGCTAAGCAGGAAGCTGTGGGCACTGCCGAAGTCACCGTGGGGCCCATTGTGTGCTTTCCTGCAGGGCCACTTCACACACTCGCTGCTGTACTACGGCTACTACAGCAACGTCACCCTAAATGACCCCTGCGCCTCCAGTCCTAAGGGCAGCGTGTGCCCCCTGGCAGCCCCCCAGCTCCCATACAACTTGCCACTGGCCTACCTGTTCAGCGTTGGGGTTTCCTTCCTTATCACCTGCATCCTGCTGGTGTACAGGTGGGTCAGCAGCACCTGTGGCACTGCCAGCCTTCCCCTTCACCCACCCCCAGTCCCTGATGCCCTTCGCCTCACTGCAGTGTGTCCCGCTCTTTTCGGGAGAGCGTGGGAAGCTCCACGGGGGACTTGGCCATCAGAGTCTTCTGTGCCTGGGACTTCAAGGTGATCCAGAGGCGCTCAGTGAAGCTGCAATGTGAGAACATCTGCACCCAGTTGAAGGTGAGGAGCTGGGCAATGCAAAACACCCCAGACCCCAACCTTGCTCTAGTGCTTTGTCCATCACCCCTCTGGGTCCTGCTGCAGTGCAAGGACAAAACCTTGCTCCAGACCCAAAGCAGATCTGGTAGCTCGGGTACTGCCCTGTTCCAGGAGCTGCTGGTGGAGCAGTGCTCCCGCTCACGCTCCCAGAGCCGCTGCCAGCGCCTGCGGCACTGCATCGTGATGCTGCTGGCCTGGCTCCTGGTGCTGGGCTCCGTGTCGGGCTGCGTGCTCGCTCTGCACTACTTCTTGGAGCACATGCACGTGGTGAGTGCCACCCCTCACCCTGGGATCCCCTGCCCTGGGGTTGTAGGGACAGGGCTGGGATACTGGGGAGAGAGGCAGGGACAGCCCCATTGCAGCTCTGCTCCTGGCCTGGGCATTTGCTGCTCTCCACAAGGACACCACACCTGGCTGCCACCTGCTGTGCGCTCACGCCAGTACCTGCTCAGGTTCAGCAGGAGCAACGAGCACAGGGCAGTGGCATATGGCAGCAAGAAGCCATTCTGCTGGTCCTGCCCCTCGTGGTGTCCTTCCTCAATGCATTGATGCCCCACCTGTACAACTTGCTGGCGATATGGGAAAAGCAGGACTCCCCTGTGACGCAGGTCAACGTTTCAATCATCAGGTGGGCTGGCTGGGGCCATGGTGGAGGGAGCGTTCTGCACCTGCACCTTTGGCAAGCAGGGAGGCTTTGAGGCCAGGCACCCCGTATGTGGGTCTGGGCCCTTCCATCCCCTGGGCTCAGGGGCTTCTGGCACTGCTCTTGCTCCCCAGGAACCTCATCTTGAAGACGGTGGTTCTCATCGTGCTGTGCTACCAGTGGCTCAGCCGAAGCGTTATCTGCTCGAGAGAGGAGGTCAGCACCACTGCCTCAGGGCCATGGAGGGCTGGGCTGAGCATAGGCTTGTGCAAGGAGCTGGTGGCTTCTTCTTTATTAGATATCAGGAAGAAATTATTCCTTGTGAGGGTGGTGAGGCTCTGGCACAGGTTCCCAGAGGAGCTGTGGGTGCCCTATTCCTGGAACTGTTAGAGGCCAGGTTGGACAAGACTCAGAGCAGCCTGGTCTAGTGGAAGGGTGTCTCTGCCCATGGCAGGATGGGGAAAGAGATGAGCTTTAGGGTTCCTCCCAACTCAAACCATTCTATGATTCTATGCCACACTTGATTGACTCCCCAGTGCTGGGAGACGTGTGTGGGGCAGGACCTGTATCGCTTCATGGTGATGGATTTCATATTCACCTTGCTGGACACGCTATTTGGGGAGCTGATCTGGAGGTAACACACCCCAAGACATGTTCCCCCACCAGTGTGACATCCCTGTGTGGTCCCAGCTCTCCGGTGCACCCAGAACCATCAGAGGGGGAAGGTGGGGTGTGAGGTCCCCCCAGGCACTGTGGGAGCAGAGTTCCACTTCTACCCAGGCTAATCCTGGAGAAGAGGCTGAAGACAAAGCAGAGGCCAGAGTTTGACATCGCCCGAAACGTGCTGGAGCTGATCTATGGACAGACCCTGACCTGGTGAGATGTTTCTGCTTGGTGCAGCTCCTTCTTCTGTTGGCAAGTGCCTTGCAGTCCCCAGGAGCCCTGTGGGTGCTGTAGCTGTGCCAACCACTGTCTCCCCTGGGGCTCAGACTCAGGCAGGCTCATCTTTCCCCTTCTCCCAGGCTGGGCATTCTCTTCGCTCCACTCCTGCCAGCTGTGCAGATGCTGAAGCTGCTGCTGTTGTTCTATATCAAAAAGGTGCGATTCCCCCATCCCGTTTCATCCCCATGGGGTGAAACTGCAGTGACACTGCCCTGTCACCACCAGCCTCTGCTGCAGCAGTGGTGCCACATGGAGCAGCCTCGTCCTGGTGGGACTGAGTGGGGATTTCTGGGGACAGGATGTCCCTGAGCTCACTCAGCTCCCAGTGGGTGGGAGGGAGGGAGACATCAGGGTGCAGACTGCTCTCCAGGAGTTGGCAGCCCATGGGACACTGCTCCCTATCCACAGATCAGCCTGATGCGGAACTGCCAGGCCCCCAGCAGGCCCTGGCAAGCGTCATTCATGAGCACCATGTTCATCACTCTGCTGTGCTTCCCCTCCTTCCTGGGTGCAGCTGCCTTCCTCTCCTACACCATCTGGTCGTGAGTACCCATGAGGCCACAGCCCCAGGCACAGGACCCCCGGCTACCTGGAGAAGGAGGGGTTGGGGAGACCATGGCCCCTGTCCCTGGCATCCCCCAACTGCAGGCATGAGGTGCTGCCCCAAGCAAGGGAGGTGCTTCCCAGCTGCTGGCCTGTGCTCACTTCCTCCAGCTGTTCCTGGTGCAGGGGGCAGGGATAAGGAGCCCCTTGTCCAGCCCTGGGGAGGCCAGGGATGGGCTGGGTCCCTGGAGGGCTGGACATGTGAGACAGGCACTATCCTGGGCTGGGACCAGCAGTAGCTGGGCTGCCCATTGCTCTGAATGCCCTGTTGGTTTGTTTGCTCAGGGTGCAGCCATCAGACACCTGTGGTCCCTTCCGGGGGATGGAAACCATCTACAAGTCAGGGAAGAGGTGGGTGCTGGTGCTGGAGAAGTCCAACCCCAATATCACCTGGTTTGCCTGGGTCTACCAGCACCTGTTGGAGAACACCTTCCTCCTGCTCTTCACATCCTTGGCCCTGATGTGAGTATGGACCTGAACCCTGGGCCCTCACTTTGAGGGTCCTGCTGTCACAGCCCTGAGTGGGGCTGGAAGCCAAGGTGTCACTCCAGAGCCCTGTGCCCCATCCCAGTGCCAGGAGCACACTGTTCCTCAGTTTCCTGCCTGATTGCCACCATCCCATCCTCCTGTTGTTGCAGAGTTGTGACCTACTTCAACATCCAGGTGGTAAGAGGCCGCCAGAGGGTCATCTGCCTGCTCCAGGAGCAGATTGCCAACGTGCGTGAGCCCTGCCCCTCCCAGCTGCCCCACAGCCTGGTCCATCCCCAGGACTGCTCACTGGGGCTCTGGCCCCAGCAGCGCTGTCCCTCAGCCACCCCACTGCTGCTCACTGCACTGCCTCTGATGTTGCAGGAAGGGGAAGATAAGGGATTTCTCATTCAGAAGCTTCACTCCGTTTACAAGCAGAGATACAGACGTTCCTGAGTCCCAGGTGAGCCCAGCATGAAGGGCAGTGGGGAGGGGCTGCCAGGGCACCCAGAGCTCAGCCAGGTGCACGGATGTTCCTCTGCCTTTCCCAAGGGATGCACGATCCTTGGTGTTGCTGTGGCCCAGGGACAGGGAAGCAGAGGGAGGCAGGTCTGGGACGAGGACCAGGAGGGAGATGACACTTAAGAGTCTCTGCTCCCATGTGGGATCTTAGGGACTCTGTGCTCTTAGTGTCAGGCTCCTCAGGAATGGGATGGAACAGACTCTGCTTGCAGCTGGGACTTAATCTGTCCGTCAAAACACAGTGCTGGAAGCTGGGGGACCATGGAGTGCTGGGGAAGATCCTCCCCTCTTGCCATGGCCAAGGACCCATTGGGGCATGTCACTGGGAATGCTGCATTGCCAGGATGCAGCAGGTGCACGACTAGCACTGCTGTCACACCCCCAGGGCACAGCTCCATGCAGGACTGCCTCACCAGTACAACCCTGCTGCATGGGTGGTCACTACTCGGAGGGAACAGCTCCTCAGCTCTCCTTCCTGCCAGTGTGCCCTGGGCTGTTTTCAGAATCCTTTGGGGACCATGGAGCTTTCTCCACAACCACCTTCACACTGCCCAGGAACAGCAAGCGTGGAGTCAGGAGCTGCCAGGCATGGACCCAGCTCGAGCCCAGTACCTGGCCCACCAGGAGAGCAGCTGGCTGATCCCAGTGCCACAAACAAGGTCACTGGGCCACCCTCAGCAGCCCTGCACCCCCTGCACTAGCTGGTGGGATGGACTTAAGAGGAATCACTGTGCTGCTGAGTGCTGGACTGGGCAGGGACCCTGCGGGCTCAACCTGACCTGGCCCATTAAAGCGCTGTTGTGCAGGAGTGCTCTGGCTGGTATCTGGACCTGTTGGGCTGGAAGCAGGCAGGTGGGGTTGGTGTGTCAGTGCTGTTCGTGGTGGTGACTCAACAGCAGTGTCAGGGTGTGCTCAGGCTCCTTGGCACTGCCTGCTTTCCCATGGGGCTGCCTGGAGCAGAGCCCAGTTCAGCCCATGCTGCTGGAGCAAAGACCACTGCCACCCCACTTGCCACTCACCATCACAGTGCATCACAGTGCAGCTGCAGCCCCCAGCACCAAGTAGCTCAGCTCAGGTGCTGCTGCAGCCTCCAGCCCCACTGCAGCTATCCCTCCTGTGCCTGGAGGTGCCAACATGATCTGGCCTCTGTGGCTTCTGCTTGTCCCTTCCCCAGAAGCCCAGGGTTTCCTCCCAAGCACAGGGCAGTCACCAGCCTGGACAGTTTGGTGAGAGTTTTACTGTGAAGTCCCACAGGGATCCAGTCCATCAACAGCCCAAGGCACTGTCCTGGGCTCTGTGCCCAGCCCCAGGCAGGGCAGCTGCTCCTTCACCACCTCCTTCCATGACAGGATTGTTCTGGGCTGCCACAGGTACCCGGCAGGGCTGGGGTCAGCAGGGCTCTTTGAGGATGGTCTGAAGCCACTGCAGGACATCAGCCAGGCCAGTGCCATCGCGTGCGCTGGTCTCCAGCGTCGTGATGGGCTGTGTAGCACAGGACATGATGTCCTGCATGCGGAACAGTGACTTCATCTCCACGAGCGACATGTAGCAGGGCAGGTCACTGCAGTGGGCAGAGAGGAGCTGTGTCAGCCAGCCACGCTGGCTCCCTTGCCCGGCCTAGGGGGCTCCAGCCTGCCGAGTGCAGCAAAGCACAGCCGCTGCTCCCTGGCACCCCCAGCCTTCGGGTGACCCTCCTCACATCTTGTTGAAGAGGACCAGGACGGGCACAGAGGCGAGCGGCGCTGCAGAGAGGACAGAGAGCAGCTGGATGCAGGACGAGGAGACCTGGGTGGGGTTGGAGGCATCCACCACGAACTGTAGGGAAGAAGGGAAAGCAGGGTGCGGGTGTGCCGAGAGCAAGCCCGGGCCGGGCTGGGCCAGAGCAGGGCACGGAGGAGGGAAATCCCACCACAGGGCAAAGCCGACCCCCGGCAGCCCTCTCCCCGCGTCCGTGTCCGTGTCCATCCCTCGGGAGCGCGGCCCCGGGGCGGGCTCCCCGCGCTGCTCACCAGGAGAGCACTGCACTCGCTGTAGTAGCTAGGCCAGATGGGGCCCATGCAGCCACCCAACTCCCGCACCGTCACCTTGCGCGGCAGCCGCAGGTCCGTCAGGTTGGTGCCCACCTGCGGGACAGGCGCCGGGCTGGCTGCGGCTGTGCCCCGCGGCCGCCCCGTGACCCTGGGCCCCGCCGGGCCGGGCCGCACCTACCGTGGGCAGCGTGGCCGGGGGCTCGCCCAGCTCCGCGGGCTCCTCGGCGCTCAGCTGTGCCTCGCGTTAAGGACACGGCGGCTCCGGGAACGGGACCCCCCGCCGGCCCGTCCCTCCCCAGCTCCCCGGTGCCCCCGTGCCCCGCGGATATGGCGCAGCCGCCGCACCAGCAGGCTCTTTCCGCCGCCTGCCGCCCCCAGCAGCAGGCAGGTGGGCGGGGAGCGGCCCGCGGCCATGGCGGAGCCGCCCGCGGACACGGCCCCGCCCCGGAGGAAGCCGGAAGCGGAAGGGCCGCGGCGGGGCGGGGCCGGAGCGGGCCGGGCCGGGCCGGGCTGGAGCGATCGGGCCGGGCCGGAGCGATCGGGCCGGGCCGGCGGCGGGCAGACAGACAGACAGACAGACACCATGGGGCGCGGCGGCGGCACCTTCGAGAGGCTCCTCGGTACCGACGCGGCTCCCTCGGCTGGCGGGACGGGAACCGGGTCGGGGCACGCCGCTCGGGCGGGTCAGGGTCCGCAGCGCTCGGCCCCGGGGGCAGGCGGGCCCAGAGCACGGCACGGGCCGGGTCGAGTTGCGGTGCCGCAGCCCGCTGCCGCCCGGGCGGAGCGGCAGCGGCGGGACCGAGGTCACCGAGCGGCCCGGGGTGTCTGGAGCGGGAGGGTTGGTGCTTTCCGGGTGGAATCGGGGGTTCATCCCCGAGCCCCGGGCAGCGCCACGCCCAGAGCGCTGCCGGGGACGCGGCGGTGGCGGAGCGGAGCCGCGGGGCGCAGCGCGGCTCACGGCGGCCTGGGGGCTTTGCTCATTGCAGATAAGGCCACGAGCCAGCTCCTGCTGGAGACAGACTGGGAATCCATCCTGCAGATCTGCGACATGATCCGGCAGGGAGACACCCAGTAAGTGCTCCTGGGCTTTTGGACGTGCTGTGGGCACAGCTCTCCTGTCTGCTCAAGGAAGGAGACCCTTCCAGGGTCTCGGACCTGCCAGCCCGTGGTAGCACACCTCGTTATACCCTTCCATGAGAGCATCAGAGCGGCTGTACAGCACCCCTGATGTGCTGGTGTGCTTCCCAGATCCTAGGAGCTGCAGATTACCCCTGGCCTGAAATCCTTAGGGAAACGCAAGCTTGAATGTGCTTATTCCTTCCCAGTTTTTCTCAGTGAATCATGTACCTCTGAGCTAACTGTGCCCTTCATGTCAGGGTGGGGATTGGTGGGGTGTCAGCACCAGGTGGGATTTCCCTCAGATCCTTGATCCCCTGAGAACTTGTCTCCTCTTCCCCTACGCAGAGCTAAATACGCTGTCAACGCCATCAAGAAAAAAGTGAATGACAAGAATCCCCACGTGGCCCTGTACGCACTGGAGGTAACAGCACCTGGCTGGGAGCACTGCAGGGGCTTCTTGTACCTTCCTTCAGGCTGCACAGCTTCCTGCAGCATGGCATGCAGCCAGTCTCTTCCTCACTCTGGCACAGTTTTGGGGTGATCAGGCTAGGCCTTCATGCTTTAGTTCCATTTTGCCTTTGGAACAGGAAAAGCTGAGACTTGGGCCGCTGTCCCCGGGGTTAGTTTGCACAGAGCAGAGGCCCCCATCCCCCATGGAGGTGCAGGACACCTGGCTCCCAGTGCAGGGTGTTGATTGACATGGCCCCAACACACCTCATTGCTTAAGTAGTGCCCCATGTTCAGCCTGTGATGTGTGGTGGGACCCCCACAAGTTGCAGGGGAGGCAGGAAGCTGTGGGCTGATGTTACCTTGGCCCTTGCAGGTCATGGAGTCGGTGGTTAAAAACTGTGGCCAAACAGTCCATGACGAGGTGGCCAATAAACAGACCATGGAGGAGCTGAAGGAAATACTCAAGGTAAATAGATTTGTTTTACTGTCATTTTTTTTTTCCTGTGTAAAAGCAGCAACAGCAGGAAGAAATGTATGTGTCCTCTCTTGTGTTCCCTTTGGGTAAGGAGCAGAAGGGAAACTGGAAATGCACTTCAGAAAAGACAAAACTATCATGTGGTGTGAGAGGGTGAGTGTAGGCAGTGAAGGAGGTTTCTGGGAAGAGATGTGGTGGGCGCAGAGGTTTGTCTGTACTGAAATGGCAGGAATGTGCTGCAGAGGCCTGGGCCACTCCATGGTAAATGCTCCTGGATACAACACTCGGGTTGGGACAGCAAAGGAAACCAGGTGATGGCCTGACACCTGTACCAAGGACCTCTCGTGGAACAATGTCAGACACATAGGCAGGTAAAGCAACAAAGGAGAAACCAACTGGAGCTTCCTCTGTGTCACAGCCATTTCATTGGCATGTTGAGTTGTTCAGGAGCTCTGCAGGATGTGACCATGGCTGCTGGCACTGACAAGTTGTTCTTACAAGCTATCACCAGTCTGATGCCTGCTGGAGCTTCCTGTGTCCTTGGACTGGGGAATTCCATGAGTGAAGTGGAAATGAGATCTCCTGTCTCCAGCTCCCAAATCAGAGCAGCAATGCCCAGACAAGAGGTTGTTAGCATTGTGCTGTTCCTTCCCTACAGCTTCTGTCTTCCATCAGAAATAAACAAAGAGGTGACCCAGATCATTGGAGGATGAGCTGTGTGAGTCCTGTCACCTCGCACACTGAGCAGGGTGTCTCTCCTGTCACCTTCCTGTTAGGGCTGACTCAGTCTCCATGCAGGCTCTTCTGAGGCAGGAGCACTGCCCTATCATGACAGCCAGGTGTGGTAGCACAGCTGCTCCAGGAGCTGAGATCAGATCAGATCCAGGGGTTTTGTGGTTCTCTCAGTCCTTTCCTGCCTCAGGAGTTTTACAACTGCCCCATTCTCCTCCCACACTTGGAACTTTGCTGCTTGTGAACACCTAATGCTAATAAAACAGTCCAAGTTCTGATGAGGTTCGGGGCTGTGACATGTATGGAATGCGGGATTTTCCAAATGTTCTAGGAGTTGGGGCTCCAGAAATTGTCAGTAGGTGATGCTGTGTGGGCCAGGGTCTTGGCTAAAATCGGAGCTAGGCAGTGATCCTGTTCCTCCTGGGGATTTCTGGAACAGCCAGTCATGTGGATGTGATCACTTGGGCAGCTGATGACATGGCAGCTCTGAGGC
This sequence comes from Eopsaltria australis, assembly GCA_034509425.1. NCBI lineage: Eukaryota > Metazoa > Chordata > Aves > Passeriformes > Petroicidae > Eopsaltria > Eopsaltria australis. The sequence continues at coordinate 361,110 of JAVTVJ010000147.1, read as the reverse complement.
TGGCTGAGGTCACAACAGGCTTGCCAGCTTTTCTCCAGTTCCTTGAAGTGTGATGCAGCTGCCCCTGCCTCCAAAGGGCAGCTGTCCCACCTGTCCTCACTGTGTCATGTCCTGAGATGGCTTTGAGTACTCCTGGCCTGGAGGTGCTGACACCTTCCAGGCACCCCCCACTGTTAGTGAGCAGGCAGGGCAGGCTGTGCTGTGCTGGGCAGCTGGGGGTACCACCATGTTCTAAGTGTGGGATGGGCGGCTCTGGTGAGGGGGTGGACAGAGCTGCTGGGTATTTGCTCTACGCATCAAGGCCACAGCTCTGTTTAGTTGGTCTGTGCTGCTCTGAAGGGCGTTTTGTTGTTTGTGCTGAAGGGGCAGTGGGGCAGCTGAAGGGGTCTGTTGTCTGTGCTGTGCATTGTCCTTACTGCAGGTTTCTGACAGCTCTTACCTCTCCTGAGTACTCTCAAGTCTCTCTTTCCTGAGTGGTACTTCTGGCTTCTCTTCAGGGGGTTCACACAATCCTTTGGGTTCCAGGAGCCTTTTCTCAGATGTTTTTTTCTCCTCCTTTGCTGTGCAGAGGCAAGTGGAGACAAGTGTCCGCAGTAAGATCCTGTACCTTATCCAGGCGTGGGCTCATGCCTTCCGCAACGAGCCCAAGTACAAGGTGGTGCAGGACACCTATCAGATCATGAAGGTTGAAGGTGAGGACTCTGGCCACAGGTGAGGGGACACCTGGTGAAGCAGCTCTGCTCTGCAGGAACCTTAGCAGTTCCCTGCCTAATGTGAGCAAAATTCAGACTTGCAGCAGTGAGCTCTTCCTTGGTTCCCAATACCCAGTGTACCCTTCAGGGTGACTAAACTCAGCTTCAGGGATGGGACAGTCCCATGGTCTCAGGACTGGGGCTGCCTTGCTCTGGGCCTCCAGTCCAGCCAGTGCCTCAGGGCTGGCAGGGAGACCTGAAAAGCAGGAGCTGCAACTGTTCTTGTGGAGACTGACAGCAAGTCATTGTGTCCTCTGGGGAGGGATTTGCTGTGGGGCAGTTCCTACCTCACAGGCTTTTGTTCCTGCTCCCAGGATGGGTCCACACTCACACTTGTTGACAGAACAAGTGACATTTTGGTGTGACATTTTCCCTTCTGTCACAGGACAGCAGTGTCTGCTTCAAGGACAGGGACACTCTGCTGCCTGTTTTCTTCTGTGTGCCAGAAACTCTGCAGGCAGTGGCATAAACTTGGTGGGTCAGTCCCCCATCCTGAGCTGGTGTTGCCAAACTATGGCCGTTCAGGGCCCGAGATTCACAGCCCTGCCTGCCCATCCAGTGGGCTTTTTATGCCCTCAGTTCAAAGTACTGAGAAATAATAAGCCTTTTCCAGAGTTCTGTGATGTCCCTTGTGGGTGTGTAAGGGAAATAACTGGGGATTGCCCTCAGACCATGGCTGAGGGGAGCCTGGTGTGTCAGAGGGAGGTACTTCTTGAGACAAGAGGTGGTGCTGAGCTGGCACCTGTAGCATGAACTTGCAGGCACACGGCCTCTGTGCCAGAGGATTCCTCTCACAGCGGGGCTCTGTTTCTTCTCCTGCAGGTCACGTCTTCCCTGAGTTCAAGGAGAGCGACGCCATGTTTGCTGCAGAGAGGGTGAGCTCTGTGCTGGGGAAGCAGCTGGCACTGTGGGACAGATCTGTTTTCCCATCCCCTTGCTGCCAAACCTGCAGGTCTTGCATTCCTCCATTTTGTGCAGATTGGACCTTCCGGGGAGAACTGACCAGGACAGGGAGTCAGAGCCATCATTCCTCCTGCTCACTGGCCTGCAGCAATGGCAGGCTGGACCTGGCAGCAGGGCATTGCTGAAGTGTTTGCTCTGCAGACACTTTCCTAGCAAATCTTGTACTGACTGGGAAAGCATCACAATCTCTAGGGAACACGAGATAACTCGTGGGGATTAATATTTCCTGTTGAGCTGCAAATGCCTCCAGTCTCCCGCATGAGGCATGAGAGCCCTGTTAGCCAGCAGAGCTCCGGAAAGGCCCAGTGCAGACTCAGTCCTCCCTCCTTATGCAATTTCCCTTGACCCTGACAGGCTCCAGACTGGGTGGATGCAGAGGAGTGTCACAGGTGCCGAGTGCAGTTTGGCGTTGTGACGCGGAAGGTGGGTGCTGCTCCTGCCCCTCTGGGTTCCCTGTTCTGCACAGCCCTTGGGACTTGCAGAAGTCTGTGCAGGACTTGCTGTGTGGAAGTGCTGGGGACAGACCATGTTTCCTGGCTGCTGGCAGGGGAATGACAGGAGTGTCTGAGTGATGTTGGCTAAAGGAGAAGGAATGTCTTGCCACCACACTCATGTCTCCTGTCCTTCACAGCACCACTGCCGGGCCTGCGGGCAGATCTTCTGTGGGAAATGCTCCTCCAAGTATTCCACCATCCCTAAGTTTGGGATTGAGAAGGAAGTGAGAGTCTGTGAACCCTGCTATGAGCATCTCAACAAGTCAGTACCCTTTGTGGTGGGTTTCTTTGCCTGCAACAGCTGGGACTGTGAGGGGGGAAGCACGAGCTCCCTGCAGAGCACAATGAGGGCTTGGCAGGCTCGGCTGGGCCCTCTGCCTTCCTGCGAGTGGGGTTTACCACTGGAACATGGTGCAGAGCTGGGCTCTGGTGTAGAGGAGGGACCATTCAGTCCATACTATCACCTGTCACTACAGGAAAACTGAGGGTAAAACTGCTGCCACCTCTGAACTGCCCCCTGAGTACCTGACCAGCCCACTCTCTCAGCAGTCCCAGGTGAGCAGCTGCCCCATAGGTGATCTGGTTATCCTGACCTGTTTATTGATCCCACTACTGACCACCTCCTCATCTTTCCACTTCCAGCTGCCTCCAAAGCGTGATGAGACAGCTCTGCAGGAGGAAGAGGAGCTCCAGCTGGCTATTGCCTTGTCTCAGTCAGAGGCTGAGGAGAAGGAGAGAATGGTTTGTTCCCTGCTGGGATCTGGAAGGGGTTGTTGGTCTTCAGCCCAGCTGTGCTGGGCCAGAACAGATCTCTGAACATGTCTGACTGTGAGCAAGGCTCAAAGCCTGTGGAGTGAGAGGGTGAAAGCAGAGCCAGGCACAGGCTGTGGTTGATTTGGAGAAGCTTGGACTCCCTCTGAGTTAGCAATTTTTTCTTTTGCAGAGGCAGAAAACAACCTACTCCATGTACCCTAAGGCTGAGCCCACTCCTGTCACATCATCGGCTCCCCCAGTCAGCACGCTCTACTCCCCGCCCGTGGTATGTCTCCTCTACATGAAGGGGCTGGACACAGGCACTTCCTGAGCCTGAGTCTGCCCTGCTTGTGTTCCATTTAATCCTCATTCTGAGGGAAAATATTTGCCCTGTTCAACCCCTTGCTTGCTCATAGTGTTTTGAGCAAGAAGTGTGTTCTCAGCTGGCACTTAGGTGCCTCCATTGCCTCCCAACTTGTGTCCCCTTTGAGGCTCTCACTGGTGCTCAGCACTGGGGGTCATACATGGCCAGGTCTGAGTTGAACATCTGTGTGGGACCTGGGGATCTCTGGTTTTGCTGAACTGCAATTCTCCATTTGTCTCTTTCCAGAATTCCTCTGCTCCCTTGGCTGAGGATATTGACCCAGAGGTAAGGATCCTGGCCCTGCTAGTCTGCAGCACAGGCTTGTTCCTGCAAGGCAGTGATGCTCATCTTCCTTCTCTTCCTGGCAGCTGGCTCGGTACCTCAACCGCAACTACTGGGAGAAGAAACAGGAGGAGGTTCGCAAGAGCCCCACACCGTCAGCTCCTCTGTCCCTAACAGAGCCAGCTGTGCAGCCTGGGGAAGCCCACCCTGCCCCTCTTGGGGTGGTTGAGGTAAGAGAGGGCCTTGGCCTGGGTCTGGCACCTACCGAGGGGCAAGAAGCACCTGACTCTGGCTCTGTAGGCTGGCTGCTGCCTCTTGGCACTGGGAGGTCACAGCTGACTGGCTGCCCCATCCTTCCTTCCTTCCAGCAGCAGTACCAGAATGGCGAGTCCGAGAACCACGAGCAGTTCCTGAAGGCACTGCAGAACGCCGTCACCACCTTCGTCAACCGCATGAAGAGCAACCACATGAGAGGCCGCAGCATCACCAACGACTCTGCCGTGTTGTCCCTCTTCCAGTCCATCAACAACATGCACCCACAGCTGCTGGAGCTGCTCAACCAGCTGGACGAGCGCAGGCGTGCGTGGGAGCTGGGGGAGCTGCTGGCCCTGGGTGTGGGTGGGCAGCAGCCAGGGCTTCCACAGTGTCAGGGTTCAGCGTTCCAATCGTGATGCAGTCTCACTGGAGAGAAGCTAGTGTGGAGTGCAGGGGCAGGCCGAGTGCTCTGTCCCCATGTTCTGAGGCTGTCCCTTCCCTCCCCAGTGTACTATGAAGGCCTGCAGGACAAATTGGCCCAGATCCGGGATGCACGTGGGGCTCTGAACGCGCTGCGTGAGGAGCACCAGGAGAAGCTGCGCCGTGCAGCCGAGGAGGCAGAGCGGCAGCGCCAGATCCAGCTGGCTCAGAAGCTGGAGATCATGAGGCAGAAGAAGCAGGTGAGACAGGGAAGCATGTGCAGGGTATTCCAGGCCTGCCTGCACTGTGGCCCAGCCCAGGGCGGGCAGGGATGGCTGCCCTGGTAGCAGGCGCTGTGTGGTATTGTGGCTCCCAGCCACCACAGCCCTGTTCCCGCAGGAGTACCTGGAGATGCAGCGTCAGTTGGCCATCCAGCGGCTGCAGGAGCAGGAGAAGGAGAGGCAGCTGCGCCTGGAGCAGCAGAAGCAGACCATCCAGATGAGAGCCCAGATGCCAGCTTTCTCACTGCCTTATGCCCAGGTACAGCTGCTGGCATAGGCTCCCCCCTGCCAGGCTCCAGGGACTGCGGCCTTAAGCTGGCTTTCCTTCTCCCACCAGCTCCAGGCCATGCCCGCAGCCAGTGGGGTGATCTACCAGCCCTCTGGGCCCACCAGCTTCCCTGGCACCTTCAGTCCAGCTGGTTCCGTGGAGGGCTCTCCCATGCACAGCGTGTACATGAACCAGGCTACACAAGGAGGAACGGGGCCATACACTGCCATGCCTGTCACCGGGACTGGTATTTTGGGCAGCTCAGCCTGGGGGGGATGTAGTGAGCCCAAGGTGCTTGCTCTAACCTCTGCTCTCTCCACCCAGATCCCAGCATGGTGAATGCCTACATGTACCAGGCAGGTGCCAGCAGTGGGCAGGGGCCTCAGCAGGGGCAGGCGGTGCCCACAACCACCCCTGCATATTCATCCTACCAGCCCACACCAACACAGGGCTACCAGGCAAGTGAGGCAGCACAGCCTGCAGCCAGCTGAGACAAGGGCTGGGGGGTTCTGTGGGGCTGGGTAATTACCCAAACTTGGCAGTGGGATCTCTGAGCAGGAGGGAGGACAGGCTGGTTGGTTCCAGATCTGCTGCTCTTGCTGTGGAAGTAGGCTGGAGTCAGATCCAGTTCTGGGCTCAAGGGCCTTGTCTGGAGATGTGAGCCATTGCTGTCTGTGCCACCTCTCACCAGCCTCTCCCCACAGACTGCAGCCTCACAGTCACAGAGCATCCCAGCCATCTCCCAGGCACCCCAGTCGGGCACCATGGGCTACATGGGCAGCCAGTCAGTCTCCATGGGCTACCAGCCCTACAGCATGCAGGTGAGCACTCCCTGCTTGGACAGGTGGGGGACAAGGCATGGGTGAGTTCCAGCCCATGGGGCCATCCTGGAGGAGGTCTGGTGGAGGCTGGGGGCTGTCACCACTGCCCTGTGGGTGCTGCATGTACCCCAGCCCCTCTGACACGCACCCCCTCATTCCCATAGGGTCTCATGTCTGCCCTGCCAGGCCAGGACACAGCTCTGAGCAGCCTGCCAGCCCAGCAGTCCTACCTGCCTGGTCAGCAGCCCCTCTACCAACAGGTGAGTGCCACCAGCCCAGGGGTTCAGGACCCGGTGGGCCATGTGTGCTAAGGAAGCCACACACTAACAAAGCTGTTTTCTCTGCTCCAGGTGGCCCCAGCTGGGGGGCCCCCCCAGCAGCAGCCCCCAGCAGCGCCTGCCCCCGGGCAGCAGCCCCCGGGCAGTGGAGAGGCCCAGCTCATCTCGTTTGACTGATCGTGGCCACAGGGCACAAGGACCTCGGGGGTACCATGGGTCCAGTGTAACACTACTCTTCATCTGAAATCACTCTGTACTTCAACTACTCGTCCTGCCCCCCGGCCCCGTGTCCCAGGGGCGGTGTGGCCATAGGCTCCTACTGCTGGCTTTGGAGACCAAGGGGCAGGGGTGCAGCCCCCCATGTCCTGCAGCCTGGGGCAGCAGTTCCCCAGCTCCCCCACCCATCCACCCCGGGCAGCTGGCGGCCCCTGGGGCCGGGCGGGAGCTCGGCCTGCCCCTATCGTTGCCCCGGGGCTTGTGGCACCGGCCCCAAGGGCGCAGCGCTCCAGCCCTGCCCGGTCCCCGGCGCCAGCTTTGCCCCATCCCCGCTGAGCCCCGCTCCCCGCAGCGCCCTCACGGGCACGGGGCCCTTCGCTGGGCCGGGCCTGTCCCCGTCCCCGCCCCTCGCGGGGGGACCGAGCGCTAACGGTGACAATAAAGTGTTGGAACGAAGTGCGGGCTCGTGTGCTGGGCGGGGGCGGCGCGGGGCGCTCCGGGATGCGGATCCCTTTGTTCTGTACCCCGCGGTGCTGGCCAGCTTCAGCTCAGATTGAGCTTTGGCCACATAAATTTCCTCCCTACAGTGTCTAGAATGTTTCTATGCTATAGATGCATAGTCCTAAATTATTAAGCTTTATGGAGCATTAAAATGAATTACTGCAATTAGTGAAAGAAAGGTAAAATGCCAATGCTTTCAGACTTTGTTTTTGTTTGTTCTAATTTGTATTCATTATGCTTCAATTTTACCTTTAACCCTGGTGTACAGTGTAGAAATATAACCAATTCTCCTTCCAGACATTCTGGAGAGGAAGTAATTTCTGTTCCTTCAGAAATGAAATTTTTTCTACTCTTGTTTAGAACCGATAAATAGGAATGGATTTACCAGGAGTGAGTGTGCTTTTCCATTTCCCCGGCTTCGCCTACATCTCCCATGGCACACCGGCGTGCTCCCCCCTCCATCGCTATTGGCGCTCGGTCGGCACCGAGCGGGGCGCGGGGCGCGCCGGGAGCGCGGGCGGAGCGTGCGGTGTGCTGGGGCCGCCATGCTGCCCGTGCTGCCCGCCGCCCGCCGGGCGCTGCTCCCGCTGCGCCCCCGCCCGCTCCCCGCTCCCCACGGGCCCCACGGGCTCCCGGCCGGGCTGCGGGCGCTCGGCACGGGCCCCGCGCGGCGCTCGGAGGCGCTGGCCGGGGCGCCGCTGGACACGGCCGCCAAGGAGTACTCGCCCAAGGTGCGGCAGCTGGTGCGGGACATCGCGGGGCTGACGCTGCTGGAGGTGGCCGATCTCAACGCGCTGCTCAAGGTGGGTGCGGGGGCGGGGGCGGAGCGGCCTGACCCGGCTCGTCCCGGCCCGGCCGCATGCGCCGCCTGACCGGCCGCTGGTGCCGCTGCCCTTCCCGCAGGAGACGCTGAAGATCCCGGACGTGGGGGTGATGCCCGCGGCGGCCGCCGCCTCCCTCCTGCCCGCCCAGGCGGCTCCGAAGGTACCGGGCGCTCCGGGAGGGGCGGGAGCGGGGCCGCACGCGCGGGGGCGGGCGAGGCCGGGGGGCGAGGCCGCGGGGCTTCACCGCGCTTCGGCTGCTTCCAGGAGGAGGAGGAGGTGGTCCCAATCAAGAAAGAGAAAACTCATTTCACCGTCCGGTTGACGGATCTGAAGGCCACTGACAAGGTGAAGCTGATCAAGGAGGTGAAGAACTTCGTGCCAGGAGTGAACCTCGTGCAGGTGAGGAGATGCTGCCCGGGCTCTGGTGTGGTACCCCCAGGTTCAGCAGCCTGGGCTCTGTTCAAAGGGAGCCTGGATCTGTGCGTTCAAAAGCACAAAAGCTTCAGTCTGCCTGTGTGCATCTCAGTGCAGAGATGTGGTGCACAGGATTTGTTTGCACCTTTTTTTGGCATTTTCCCTTGTCAGAGGGATGGAAGAGGAGGCTCAGAGCAAAGGACTCAGATGTCCATGCCAGCCTCAGCTTCTCCAAACCTGAGAGCTGCTGTGAGCTTTCTTGCAGAGCTCTGGAGCAGCCAGCATCCCTTGCTACAGCTGAGTTTGGCTTGCCTTTCCCAAAGCCAGTCTATTTCTGAAGTTAAATGAGCTTCTCTAATTCATACATCTTGCAATCCAGGCTTCCAGCTCTTTTCAGGGCCCTTCATTTTGTAGGTACTGCTGCTTCTTTCTGTGGAGGAGATGGGCCTTAGTCCTGGGCAATGTCTGACTTCAGGCCCTTGACCTGTGTTGTGGGCTCAGCATGTTGGGTAATGAAGCTGCTACTGCTGAAGCATGTAACGCGCTGCACTTCTCCACAGGGTGATGCTTGCACATCTTGGGTTCAGTAGTAGCACTTTCCAGTATTCCAGCTGCAACGCTGAGCATTGCAGTGTCTGCTCCTGCTGTAGCCCAGGAGAGCAGAAGTGTTTGCAGACTATCTTCTGACCCATTCTTATTGCTGCATTGCAGAGCCAGCAAGAAAGTCAGTGGCACAGGTACAAGTTTGGCTGTCCCAAATTATCCATGGGGATTATTACCTGACTGTCATTGTGGCTCCTCATCTATTATCAGTCCCAAGCAAACATGAAAATACCAAACCCTGTAATGGACACAGTCAGCTGATGCTAAGTGATCTTGGCTTTGCATGTGGCACCAGCTGGATGAGCTGTTTGTAGGTATTAGTTATTGCAGGCAAACTCAAGTGTGACGGACCCAAGCCTGGCAGGTGAAACACACACAACAGAAACAGCTGTGGAGGTTCTGCCTGCAGAGTTTGTGTTCAAAGTAGAGCTGAAGCACTTTTATTGTAAATTTTACTGCCATCCAATCGAGGTGCTTTTAACGAGGTTTGCAGGGGGATCTGCCCATGGCCTCTAGGGCTGCTGATACTATGGAGGAGGCACAGCTGTTGGTTACTTTGCACACTCTTGGGACTCAAACATCAGTCCTGTGGCAACAGCTGTGTGATGAGACAGGTGTGTGATCAGCACACGCCAGACTGAGGCTGGCTGCATCTCAGGAAGCGCATTGGGAGCTGCCCAGCACATGCTGACCCTCTGTCACCACCAGCCCTGGGCTCTAGCTGGATTGGGAGCATGCCGTCTCTGCCCCATGGCTGCTGCTATGTGGGTCCCACTTGGCTTGGGCTCTGCTCTTCCCACTGAACACCAGGAACAGCTGCTTCTCTTGGCCGAGGCTGCTTTAGAATGGAGTAACACCTTGGTGAGCAGGGTTCAGAAATTAATAAACTGGGTTGTGTTGCTTGTCCTCATCACAGTGAGCCTGAACAAGCTTCTGTCCAAATCTGGCCTGGTGAGCAAAGGCATTCCTGCCCTACTGAGCGCTGCCCACACATCTGTGCCTCCCAACTCCAGCAAAAAAAAGCACTTTTCTGCCACCACAGATACGTAGGCATTGAACCCAGCAGGAATCAAAAGGATAAAACCTTTCTGCCAGGACAGTGGCTAGTCCAGTGGGTGCTAAACCCCCACAGTGCTGTGGCAGAGAGCTGCTGCATTTGAGCAGCAGGAACTTGTCCCCCTGAGCTCACGTCCTTCTCTGTAGCAGCACTGCAGTGAATTCTTTAAATTTTCAGCTTGCCTTAAGTATTGCAGTGCTGCTTAGTACCAGTAGTTTTGCTTTAAAAGTCTCTAAAATGTCAAAATACTGTGTTGTTGAGTAGTCTGTGCTGGAGCTCTGTTTTAGCCAGTGCAGCTGTGTCCAAGCCCTGCTCTGGCCTCCCCTCCTGCTGGTGCAAGTATGTGAACCAAAACACTGGCACTGAGCAGAGCCAGCCCAGCGCCAGGCGGATGCAGCCCCAGCGTGGGGCTCTTCCTGCACCCACCCACGCAGCCCGGGCAACTGCTTGTCTGGGAGCTCTGTGCACAAGGTGGAAGGAATTTAAGAGCAGTGAATCGCTGCAAGAGGTTTCCCAGCAGACATGCCATTGCTTGGGGTCAGGTTTAGCTGCCTTCTGGTGGGATGTGCCATAGTTCAAGTGTAAGTCCTGGGGTTTGTAGCGGTCTGTGAGTTTCCACGGTTGGCTTAAGCAGAGGTCAGGATCATGGCTCTAAATCCAATAATCCAGTTAGTGAAAGCCAGTTTACAAGCCTCGTACTTTGTCCCTCTCGCAGGCAAAGAAGCTGGTGGAGTCCCTTCCGCAGGAGATCAAGGCGAACGCCTCCAAGGAGGAAGCAGAGAAGATCAAAGCAGCGCTGGAGGCGGCAGGAGGGACTGTGGTTCTGGAGTAGTCTCACCATGGAGAGACTGGTGCTACAGCTGCTGCCCAGGCCGGGCTCCGGACCTTCCTGAGTGCGTGTGGCACAGTGGGGGCACTTCCCGAAGAATGCTGTATGATTTGGCAGAACTGCTACTTCCTGCCGTCACCATGAACTCTATCTTATAAATATCCAAAAAATACTGTAAAATGATTCATCTTTCTCAAGTGCCGATTATCCCCATGCTCCCCATTTCATGGAATCAGAATGGTTTAGGCTGGAAGTGACCTTGCAAGATCATCTCATTCCATCACCTTGCCATGGGCAGGGACACCTTCCACTATCCCAGGTTGCTCCAAGCCCTGTCCAACCTGGCCTGGGACACTTCCAGGGATAGGGCAGCCACAGCTCCTCTGGCCACCCTGTGCCAGGGCCTCACCCCCCTCACAGCCAAAAATTTCTTCCCAATATCTAATCTAAACCTACTCCGAGTGTGGAGCCATTCCCCCTCGTGCTGTCACTACATGCTCTTGTAAAGAGTCTCTCTCCATCTTTCTTGTAGGCTCCCGTCAGGTACTGGAGGTTTGTACCAGCGCATCACCCACCTCCTTACACTGCCTTTTGCTGATGGTCTCATCTCCCTGTTAATTATTGAAGAACACACTTCCACAGGTTGTGAAGATGTGTGCGGGGTGGGAGAGCGTTCTGGAGCCGCTGGTTATCCCCGTGCTCAGTGTGTGCACTGCTGTTCGTACCTGTGCATCCCCCACCTCTGTGCTCCACGTTTTGCTCATGGCTTCACCTCCGCATTAATTAATTAATCCCTGTTAATTATTAACGGAAGAAGCCACTTGCCCGGGCTGGAAATGGAGGTGTGAGTGGGGTGGGAGCGGGGATTGTGGACCTGCGGTTGCCACGATCTGTGATGCGAGCCCCGGGCCCGCCCCACCCCCACCCCCTTCCGGTACCGGGAGGGGCGTGGCCTGGTCCCGGTGAGGGCGGGGCCTCCGGCAGAAGCGGCGCCCATGGCGGAGCAGCGCGTTTCGCGCTGGTACTTCGGCGGCCTCGCGTCGTCCGGGGCCGCCTGCTGCACTCACCCCTTGGATCTGCTGAAGGTGAAGCGGGGACACGCCTGGGGGCGGCTCTGGCGGCGCGGGGACGCCACTCGGGGGGATGGAGGACAATCGAGAGAAGCGCGAAGCGGCTGTGAATGATTGTGGAGGTTTGGGGGGAGCTGTGAGGGGATGGGGAGACGGGTGTGGGGGGCTGGTAGTGGTGAGGGGTTGGGGGGCACGGTTAGGGGGGCTGGCAGTGGTTGTGGGGTCCCGGAGTGAGTGTGAGAGGATGGGGGAGCAGGTCAGGGGGAGTTGGGACTGGCTGTAGGGGTCCTGGGGAGGCTGCGATGGAGCGAGGAGCAGGTCTGAGGGTCCTGGGGCGGCTCTGGGCCTCTGGAGGTGGCTGAGAGGGGATGGGGAGGCGCTCCGAGGGTCCCGGAACGGCTGCGGGAGCGGCTGTGGGAGACTGGGCTGCGGAGGCTGCGACTGTGAGGGTCCCAGAGCAGCTCTGAGGGGATGGGAATGGCTCGGCGGGGACTGGCAGTGATTGTGAGGGTCCCGGAGTGGCTGCGAGGGGATGAGGAGCTGCTCTGAGGATCCCGGAGCAGCCGAAGGACTGGCTCTGAGGTACTGGGGAGCAGCTGCCAGAAGAGGGGACAGGGTGGCTGTGAGGGTCCTGAAGCGACTTTGAGGGCATAGGGAGCTGCTCTGGGGTTCTGGGAAGCAGGCCTGAGGGTCCTGGAACGGTATTGAGGGTCCCAGAGCAACTGTGGAAGCTGGAGAACAAGTGCAGAGGTCTGGGGAAACAGCTGCTGCAGGTCAGTTCTGAGGAGCTGACCGCGACTGTGCAGGGACACGGCTGAGGGGTCACAAGAGCCATCCAGGGGTGCGGGTGAGGGGCCTGGGGAGTTCGGGGTGCCAGCTCTAGGAGCTGTGGAGGGTGCCTTGGCCAGCCTTGCCCAGTGGCTCTGGGGCCGGCCGTGTTGGACACTTGCCCACTGGGCTCTGAGCCCTCTGGCCAAGATGTCACCTAGGCGCCGCAGATGACCTGGCATGCCTGCTCCCGCACAAAGGGCACCGCGCGCAGCCCTGCGCTGCCAGCACCCACGCATGGGGCAAATGCCAGCGCTGCCCAGAGCCTTGTGCGCCGGCCAAGTGGCGACAAGCCTGACAGCGGAGCAGCCTGTGGAGGGGGAGGGAAGAGGCAGCCCAGGACAGGGCCTGCCCTTCCCGGGGCCATGCCTCTGGGTGAGGCTGGGACAGACAGCCCCTTCCCACCCCACGGCACGGAGGGAGAGGAAGATGTTCCAGGCACAGGCCCAGGAGGGGAGCCAGCCCTGGCAGGGTGATGCTACCTCCCCAGTGCTTGGCCTGTTGCCTTGTCCAGCTGGCCCTGTCTGCCCAGGCGAGGTGGCTGCCAGCCCATGGGAGCTTGTGTGGGGTGCCCTGGCAAGGCACTAAGAAGGGGAATTAGTCTAGCACCTGCCTCTAGGTCTGTCTTTGTGCCAGTGTGGTGGCTGTGGTGTTTGGGCTGCATCCCCATGCTGTCCTGTGTGGATGTGCAGCCCCTGCATTCCTGCAGCTGTGAGCAGCACAGCATAGCTGGCCAGAGGGCTCATGCCTGAATATTGAATACAGACCTGCCTTTGGCCAAGAGTTCCCCCCCAGCAAAGGCTGGTGCCAGGCCTGGGGAGGCACAAGAGGCCTCAGGGTCTGGCAGGGCAGGGGACAAAGGGCACTTCACTGCACCTCTGGACCTTGGCCCCACTGAGAGGCCCCGGCCAGCCTGCCTGGAGAGTGCTTGTGCCCTTAGGCCAACTCTGTGCAGCCACTGGCCACCCACGGGCTGCTGGCCCTGCAGCGACCAGCAGTGACCACAGCCTGGCAAACCCATCCCGTGCCTGCCCTTCCTGCAGACCTAGGACTGCAGGCAGTGGATCGTGTCCCTGCATGGCTCTGTGTGCTCTGCCCGCTTCGTCTGCCCCAGGCTGTGAACAGCCACAAACTCTGGTCCCTGACGTCCAAAATCCACCTGTGGAGATTGCAAGCAGGCCCCTGCACCCCTGCTGCTGCCCCATATGGGAGACAGTGGCTGTTCCCAGCATCCTGCTGTGTGTCCCACGACCCAGCTGTGCCACGGCTTCTGTAGTGGGAGCTGCGCCTGGTCCCCTGACAGCGGCCCTTTGCTCTCCTTATCTCCTGGGACCTTTGACCCACATGTGGTTCCTGCAGCGCTCAGAGCATGCTCCAGCACCAGCCCACACGGCTCCCCTGTCCCAGCACGCTTCCATGCCTGTTGCCATTGTCCCTGGTGATGGTGAGAAGCCTTGGGCTGCTACAGGCAGGAAGGGGAGCGCCTGGCCGGCCATGGGGTTCTCTTCCTGCCTGTGTGATTCCTGCACTGGGGAGAAGGGGAAGTGGCTCTGGAGGCCTGCAGCGTTGCGTGGCCGTGACTTGACCAGCCCTTTGAGCAAACCCACCCTGAGCACTCACTCACTCACTCACTCACCCACTCACTCACCTGCTGCTGGGCACACACTCACACCTTCTACCACCCCCCTGCCCCGAGGTGGCTCAGAAGAGCAGGTGCCACCCTTCACCTTGGGACCGGCTGTTGGGGGCAGGGCCTGGGAGGTGCTGCACTCAGGTGCCTGGGCACTCCCCTTTCCCTCACTGCCTCCACCCCTCTGGTGCCAGGCTGGACCAGCTTGGTGAGGAGTGTTCAGAGCTGTTGCTGTTGTCTCCTGTGCAAGTGCTGGTAACCTGACACATGCTCAAATCCACACCTGTTCAGTGCGCTTCCACCCCTGCCCAGCCCAGCGCTGGGCTGACGCTTCTGCACTCTGCCCCAGGTGCACCTGCAGACGCAGCAGGAGGTGAAGATGCGGATGTTGGGGATGGCGATGCACGTGATCCGCACTGACGGCTTCCTGGCTCTCTACAATGGGCTCAGCGCCTCTCTGTGCCGGCAGGTGAGCGCGTGGGGCTCCTTCCTGCAGCACGTGCTGCAGCGGGCGAGCTGCCCTATGCCAGGGACAACTCCGCTCATTTCCCCCTCATCCAGATGACGTATTCCTTGACTCGCTTTGGCATCTATGAGACCGCAAAGAACCACCTGGGCCAGGGCGGCCAGGGGCCTCCCCCCTTCTACCAGAAAGTGCTCTTGGGTGCAGCAGGAGGTGAGCCAGGCAGTGGGGCCCTTGGCCCTGGCTCCCTCAGGGTGGATGAGCCCCTGACCCAACTCTTCTTTGGCCACAGGTTTCACTGGCGGGTTTGTGGGGACCCCAGCAGACATGGTGAACGTCAGGTCAGTTCTGACTGCACGACCAGAGCTTTTGGCCTGTGCATGACAGCATTTGGGGTGGTGGGTGGTGCTGGGGTGCTCCTGACATCTCTCCCAGCCAGCCTGCCCCAAGGTCAGTGAGCCAGGAGCTCTGTGCCCAGGATGGCCAGAGCTGTTCTGCCTTTCGGTGACAGCACCCAGCCGTGTGTGACCCTGAGGGGCAGTGGGACTGGAGACAGCTTTCTTGGCCCTTTGTAAACAGGCAGCACAACTCCACTGCCCTGTCCTGGGGTCCCCGGTGCTGCAGGGGACAGTGGGGGTACCGGCTTCCCTCTCACCTGCAGTGCTCTGCCTTCTAGGATGCAGAACGACATGAAGCAGCCGCCGGCTCAGCGGCGCAAGTGAGTGAGGGGCCAGGGCTCGGGGCCAGGGCTCGGGGCGCTGGGGCAGAGGGGCTGGGAGGCGCTCCCGGGGCCGAAAGGACTCGGCAGTCCCGGGGCCGGGGGTCCGCGTGGCCGCGGGGGGGCAGCACCGCACCGGCGGCACGGCCCGAGCGCCTGCACCAGGGGCGGTGGGGTCTGGGTCGGGGCCGCCGCCCCGGGAGCCGCCGGTGCCCGGGGGGAACGGCAGGACTGCCGCCGTGCTGGGGAGCCACGGGCCCTGACCCGTTCCCTTCTCGCTCCTTCCAGTTATTCCCATGCCCTGGATGGCATGTACCGTGTCCTCCGGGAAGGTGAGGCTGTGCCAGCCGTGCGGGTGAGCCTGCTCCGGTGTCCTAGCAGGTGCCGGGTCAGGGCTTACCCTGGAAGTTCGCTCAGCTGGGACAGGGAGAGGGGCTGGGGGATACCCTTGGGGCTGGGGGAGTCCAGGGGAGCTCAGGGTCTGGCATCTCCACATAATCTGGCTAGGGCAGGGATTGGGCAAGGTCTAGCAGGGCCTGGCAACCTGCACATGTTTGGTGGGAAAGGGTGACCTGCTGGGAGCTGCAACAGAAAAGCGCAGGAGGGTGGAGCAGGTGGAACAGGGGATGAGCAGAGGCAGGGAGGAGGTCATGCTGTTTTGAAGGACTCCCTAGTCCTTCAGCCTGTTTGCTATGGTGTGCCTCAAGCAAACAGCTTGGGCTTGGAAGGAGGATCCCGGGATAATGGAGTGTGAGTGATGGCAGAGAACTGTGCTGATCTAAATCTGTCTGTCCACAGAGGGCCTGAAGAAACTCTTCTCAGGAGCATCGCTGGCATCAGGCCGCGGGGCCCTTGTTACTGTAGGGCAGGTAGGACAGCTCTGCTGGGTAGTAGGTAACTGGGATAGGGACTAGGATGGTCCCTGGTGTGGCAAGGAAAGGGGAATATGTCACTGGCTCACCATGTCTCTGCAGCTTTCCTGTTATGACCAGGCCAAGCAGCTGGTTCTCTCAACTGGATTGCTATCAGACAACGTCTTCACTCACTTCCTGTCCAGCTTCATTGCTGTGAGTAGAGCTGGGGTCTGGGGGCAGAGCTGGGGCTGGGTTTGCCTGCAGCCAGGTTCAGAGTGTCAGGCTGGGGCTGCCACTCTGGGCTCAGCAGAGCAGGGCTGCGCACAGTGGCTCCAGGAGGCTCCTGGCCTGAGGTCAGGTCCCAGCATGGCTCTGAGTCTCTCCAGTGACACAGCAGCTACTGCCACCGAGGGTTCCTGACTTGGCTAACTCTCTGCAGGGTGGGTGTGCCACATTCCTGTGCCAGCCCCTGGATGTGCTCAAGACCCGCCTCATGAACTCCCACGGAGAGTACCGGGTGAGTCGCCCACCTTGCCCACCTTTCTGCTGCCTGTCCTCCAATCTCCATGTGCCAGCTTCTACCTCCCAGCCCCTCCCACCTCATCTCTCACCCTCTCACTCCAGGGTGTTGCCCACTGTGCCATGGAAACTGCCAAGCTTGGACCGCTTGCCTTCTACAAGGTACCTGGCTGGGAGTGCATGGGGTGGGGCAGGCTGGGCCGAGCTGGGAGCAGAGGTTGTGGTCCAGAACAGTCCTGGGGCAGGGGGCCTTCCAGCTTTGCTGTGGCAGCCCAGCTGCTTCCTGCATCAGGCCTTTGTCTGCCTGGCCCAGGCTTGGCCCCGAGGTATTGCAAGGCCTGGCCTCAATGGGACTCAGCCTGGGCTCAGGCACCACAGCTGTGGCCCTGTTGCACCCATGGAGCTCCCAAACAGCAGTGCAGGTGCTAGCACCAACATGTGGAGCAGAGGGGTTAGCACATGGTGCTGAGCCCTGTGTGCTGCAGTGGCCATGGTGTGACACACCTGCTCCACAGCCCACAGTCTGTGCCCAGCCAGTGCTGACTCATGCCTGCCCACCTGTGCTGCTGCCAGGGTTGTGCTGCTGGGACAGTCAGTGCCAGGCACACACTGACTCTCCCCCTTCTTGCTGTCTGCTTTCAGGGCTTTGTTCCTGCTGCTGTCCGGCTCATTCCTCAGACCGTTCTCACCTTTCTCTTCCTGGAGCAGCTGCGCAAATATTTTGGGATCAAAGTGACCACCTGAGTCTGTGGGACTGGATCCCGCCTTGCCCCAGGGGGGGGTGAGCGTGTGGGTCACCCCCAAGATCCCAGAACCCCTCTCTGCTCTCCGGGGCCAGTGCCATTTCCCCTTCTCTCAACTCCACTCCTGTGCCTTGCCAGCACCTGTGGCCAACCCCCCGCTCACAAACTTGCCTCTCCTCTCACCCCCATTCTCAGCATCTCCACCTCTGCACTACTGCTTTTGGGGGTTTTTGTGGGGTTTTTTTTCAGTCTTCCCACTTCTCTACTGGCTCTGAATTCTGTCCTTGCTCCCCCTCAGCCTTGTCCCTGATGTGCCCCAGAAGCAGGACTGTGCTGTCTCAGGGAGTAAGGAGATCACATGCCTGGCTCTATACCTCGTCACAGAGCCAGTGGAGCTGGGGGTGCTGCTGACCCCACAGCTGTGGAGCTGGGTCTTGGGACAGTGTGTGAGGCCCTGTCCTCCCTCTGCCTTTAGTCCCCATGCTCCTCCCTAACCCCAGCACAGCTTGGACTTCCTGCCCTGTTCCTGGCCTCCCACCCTCTGCTTCTGCTTGGCCAAAACTCCTCAGCACCGCTGGCTGCTGGGCTCTTCAGGGATTGTGCCTCATACCAATGATGGTGGGGAGCATGGCCTGGCCCTGGCCCGGCCTGGTAAAGCCTGCTGGGGGACCCAGCACTCACTTACCACAGTGCACCTACCCCACACTAGATCCGGCCTCTGTGGGGGCCACCACCACTGTGCAGCCTCACGCACCTTGGGGCTGGGAAGACCCCCACCCCTCACAGCCCCTCACCCCACACTACCCAGTGTGTGGGGGCTGTGAGCACCAGCCCCTCCACCATGTGCACCCCTGTGTGTGCTGGCCCCAATGAATCAACAAACTGGAATATCTGAGACCTTGATGTATAATAAAGAGTGAATGTGCACAGGGCCTGCTGTCCTCTTAGGAGGGGAGAGATGCTGCACCTCCTCTTCACTGCTGAGGGCATGGGCTGGGAGCTGAGCCCCCCAGAGCTGAAAGAGGGTAGCAAGGCTTGGCCCCTGGCACTGTGCCAAGCAGGGGCTCTTCACTCCACTCTGTGCCCAGCATCCCTGGCCCCGTGGGCAGAGGGAGCTGTGGGCAGGCTGGACAGCCAGGCCTGTGCCAAGCCGTGCCCGCTCTCAGCTGGACAGCAGCTCCAGGGCAGGGCTGTGCCAAGGGTGCCTGTCACCTCTGCGGGAGCTGCCTCCTGGATGTGACACTAATTGGGCTCCGGCAGACTGAACAGAGGCAGACTGGCACAGCAGAGCAGTGAAAGCTCGTCACCTTAACAAGACCTAATGATGCTAACTGGCATCACAACTCTGGGCCTGTGCCCAGCTGCAGCAGAGGCCATGGGCAGGTGAGCACTCAGGGAGCTGGACCCTCTCCTCACAAGTTGCTGGGGGCTGCCCTGCCAGGCTGTGATTCCTCATCCCCCAGGCCCAGCAGCCCCTGCTCCTGGAGCTCACGGGTGCTGCTCTGTGTAATGCAAAGGGCCAGCATAGAGCAGGAAAGTGCTGGAGCCCCAGGGCCCCTCAGCAGCACAGAGCCCTGCTCAGCCCCATGACGGCCGGTGACAAGGACATTCCAGCCGGGCTGTGGCCCCATCAGCTGCACCAGCCCTGCATTCCCGGTGTGCACGTCCTCTCTCAGCACATCCCTTGTGTGGCAGCTGAGCTGCAGCAGTCACACTGGCAGGACAGCATGTGCCAGACACAGCCGGGAGCACAGCGCCTACAGCTGCAGTGCGAGGGCACTGCTTATGTCTTGAGCATCAGAGAGCATGGGGCTGGCAGCAGCCTGTGGCCGTGTCTGTGCTGGCTGCCCCTGGTCCCACCCTGCCCTCTGCCAGGGCCCCGGCAGCTGCCTGCAGGGGCCCCCCCCAGGGCATGTCTCTGTCCCCAGCAGGTAGTGCTGGGGGCTGCCAGTCCTCCCGCAAAGCCTCCATCCTGGCCTGGAAGGGTGCCGGGACCATCTCCCAGGGGGCACCCGTGGGTCCTATCTCCGTGGCAATGGCAGGACACGCGCGGGCCCCAGCGTTTGCCCGGGCTCCTCTGCCCACACCCACGGCGACTTCCAGCCAGTGGCGGCCGCGTAGAGACCCGACGGAGGCAGCTCTGGAGGCTCCTGGGAGCCGGGGCTGGGCTGAGTGGGCTACCATGCTGCCTGTTCCAGTGCTGCCACGGGCGGCACGGCCAGCACGTCCTGCATGGCCCAAAGTAAATGTGTTCGTGCCGGGACAGGGCACCCCCATTCCGAGGGCTCCCCGGATCCCTCTTCAGCCCCAGCCAGCCGGTCCCGGTGCGTTGCTCTTTCTCGGCTGTGTTTACCTGCAGCGGGACAGCGGCGGCAAACACCGACCCGTCCCCGCCAGCGGCGGCCGGAGTGCGGGTGTCGAGGCGGCTCGCGGCGGCGCGGCCGAGATCCGTCCGGGTCCCGGAGAGTCCGAGCAGCCCGTGCTCCCTCGGCGGGGCCGCCAGCTCGGGCACGGCAGGAGCGGGCGGCGCGCTGGGACCGGGGAAACCTTCCGGGGAACGGACTCTCGGCCCGCTCCCTCGGAGCTGGTGCGGTCTAGCTGCCCCCGCCGCTCCGCCCGTCCCCGCCGCCGAGCCGAGCCGGTGCCCGGGCGTGGGGCGGGGCGGAGAAGCCGGCGACGGGGGCCAGGCGGCAGGGACAAGCGGCGGCGCTCCCGCAGCTCCCGGGAGCGACCGCCGGTGATGCGGGGGGCAGCGCCAAGCACTCGAGCGGGGCTGGGGCACCGGGCTGTGCCCCCCTCGTGCCAGCAGGAGGAGCGGGGCGGCGGGACGTGGCTCCGCGCCCGTGGTCCCTCCCCCCGAGCCGGTCCCTCCCCTTGAGCCGCCACAGCCGCTGCCGTCGCGGCTCTGCTGAAGTTTTCGCCGGGTGCGTTGGACCCGGTCCCCGCCGGTCCCGAGATGCATTCGGGAGCCGCCGCGAGTCCAGCCCCGACAGGTAAGGGGAAGGGAGGGAGGAGGGCAGGGAGCGCCCATAGCCGCAGTCTCGGAGCTCGGGATGTCGCACGCCCCGTCGCGGGGATGTGGATTCGAATGACGACTGCGCAACCCCGGGGCCACGAGTTGAGCCCCGGGACCCTAGAGCAGCAGTTCCCAGAGCCGCCCCGATACTGGGCGCCGGCCCTGGGGAAAATGAGCCCCTCGGTGACGGGTGTTCTGGGCCTGGGGTCTCAGCAGGGCTGTGCCCGCTTCCCGTCCGACCGCTGCCGTCCCTGGGCAGGGGCGCTGCCGTCAGGCTCACAGCACCCCTGGGCTTTGCCTGTCTGTGGTAAGCCCCCGGCCAGCGATACCAGCTGAACTCCGTCGCGTTGGGAGTAATTCCCGGAGAAGCCCTTAGTCGGGGTGGGACGCGCGTGGTCTCCGTGCTGTGGGCACTGCAGTGCCCGTAGGTTTCCTGCCGAGGGGCCGAAGCCGGGGACATTTTGCCAGTTCCCAGCTCTCCTCAAACTCTCTGGGTATTACGGGGGCCTGGTGCGAGTGCCCTTTGTGACTCTGTCCCGAGCTCTGCTGTGTCAACACGCTGTTGGTAAATGGCTTTGTTTAACCAGGACATGTCGGGTATGTGACCTTGCCGTCCTCCTGGTTGCAAGTGCATCTCCAAAGCTGCTGGAGGTCCCCTCTGCCTGGCACTGCGCTTCCCTCGGGCTGGTGAAGGAAGCAGGGACCGCGGGGCTCAGCCTGCTCCCCTCGCACAGGCTGGGCTGAGGACGGAGCGTCTGCTCTGCTCAGCCCTTCCTGTGCATCCCGCGGCACAGCACCCTGCCCCGTGCAGCGCCTGCCGCGAGTGTCCTGACCCACACCAAATTCAGTCATCGCCCCTGTGATTTTGTCTGTGCATCAGCAGGAAAATTTAAGGCCTGCAGGACCCCTCGTCAGCGTGTTAGTGCAGCCCCAGCTGCCAGCTCCTGTGGCTTCCCACCAATCCTGCTCCTTTCCACACACTGCGGTGCATTTTTTTTAATGTTCTGTTGCCTAGAGAGGGGAAAAGAGAAAAGGCTGAACGGAGAATAGGCAAAATGTGGATTAAAAACAGTTAATGAAAAAATGTGACCACAAACCCTGATCACAAGAACAGGGCTAAAACCAGCCACTGAGCACAGCATCTCCATGCACCTTGCTGTGCCAGGCGGGGGAAGCCGGGCACAGGGGACATGGGATGGCTGCTCAGCTCCATCCCCCTGTGCTCCACCACTGCATCCTGCTTTGCCCTGCATCCCCATGTCCTTGTTTATCTACCCCAGCATTGGGGTCTAGTGCCTGTGCACAGCAGGTGCCAGTGGATGGCTGGGCATGTGTGCCCCCCTCAGCACCCCTGCCTTGCTGGGGCTGGTGTCTGGCTCTACCCGGGGCTGCTGCTCGGGGAGGTGGAGCTCCCTGTGCAGGGGAGTGTGCACAGTCTGCATTGACCTTTTCCTAGGCTTTTCCCAGCCCTGTGCCTCCCCCGTGACATGCTAACCACACGTGTCACACTGCGCCTCTTGTGCCTTCCTTCTGTGTTTCATAGGTTTTCATGCAACGTGATGAACAAAAACACCCCTTTCCTTGAGCCAGAGATGAGGTGCTGTGTGGCTCAGCATCCCCTTGCCAGAGCCAGCTGGCAGCAAGGTCATTTGGCTGCTGCCAGGCTGTATCATGGTCCCTCTTTGGTACAGGGCAGAGGTGCAGGTGCCCCCTGACCATGCCTTGTGGTGACTGGGCAGTAGTGGAGGTGATGCAAAGAGCATTTGTCCTCTTTGCATCTTGTGCTGCTGTTGACGAAAACATTGTCAGGGCTGGTTTGGGTTTTGTTGGTCCAAGGTGACAAAGAATCCAACATCACCGGTGCCTGGTGACGTCGGCTCTCTCCATGTGCCCCTGCTCAGGGCTTCCACGGCCATGTAGCTCTGTGCAAACAGTCACTGCCTTGCAGCACAAGGACTGTTCCAGGCTGCTTAGCTGCTCCTCTGCTGCCAAAGTTCCTTGTATTCTGTTCTCAAGGAAAGAATGGAGAAGGGGAGTAGGAAACATCCCTGAGCTTCAGGCACGGACACAGCGCAGGGATGATGCAGGACAGACCTCCTGGGCCTCCCTGCCACAGCCATCTCCCCTAGCCTTGCCCCGCTTGCCATGGTCCTGGGTGGAAAGTGGAGCAGCATCTGCAGGGCCAGGCTGGCATTGGCATTGCATCAGCTCTGGCCCAGCACCATCCCCTCCCCTGCCAAGTGCCCAAGCCCCTGCCGTGCTGGCATGTAGCTCCAAGCTCAAAGCCAAGCCAGCCGTGGAAAGCTCTGCATTAGCACAGGGGGGCTAATCCCTGTGTCCAGGGGCTGCACAGCCGCCACAGCAGCTCCCACAGGGCTATGCTGGGTGCAGAGCTGTGCTCACAGGAGGCCAGGTGCCCACCCCACCAGGGAGGCAAGAGTCCTGTGGGCTCTGGGGGTTGCTCCAGCCTCACACAACTTGTGCAGAGCTGTGGCTGTGCCAAGGTGCTCCCAGGTCATGTTGCAGATGCCCATGAGTGTCCTATGGAGACTTTACCAAGCCACTGATCCATGTGACTGTCAGCCACAGTGATCCCAGATGTGGAGCTCATTCTCTCACACGTGCAATGGCAGCAAAGCCAGGGGGGCTGGGCTGGCAAAATCCCCAGGGAAAACTGACCACAGTGGGATGAGAAGAGAGTCTCTTCTGGGCACTAAGCCAGCTGCTGGTCCAGAGTTGCAGGGTAGCACGGAGGCTGCGCACCCACCAGTGGGGAGCAAAATCCCAACACAAGCCTTTTCCCATCCATTCCCTATGTCTTGGTGCAATGCTGTGACAGCAGAGCGCCCAGGTTCTCAATTTGCCCTGCACCCTGCCTGGGCTGATCCCCACCTGACCACCCTGGGGCCAGTGGCAGCTGCCAGGAGCTGCAGGTCAGCTGGGGGCCACAGGGGCACCAGTCAAGGGGAACGGGGGTCCTTGCTTTGCCCCTGTGGCTGCAGGGGTTGGCACTGCTGGCTTGGGAAAGGCACATGCAGATGCCAGCAACAGCCCCACTTTGAGGGCAGATGATGGTGCCTGTATCTGACCCCTCTGGCCCCCAGCACTGGAGCTATCAGCTGTGATGCTGCATGTAGCCATCCCAGTGTTGGCTCTTTGTTCCTGCTCTCCCGGCACAAGGTCTCTCCTTCATGGCTTGGCTCCAAGTGGAGCCATGCTGGGTATTTTCAGCCTGATCTCCATGAGGGTCAGCAGCCACAGAACCGTGGCACAGGAACACAGCTCATTGTCCAACACCAGCGTGGGGCAGAAGTCCCCTGGACAGCCAGTGTCATGCACTGCAGCCCCTCAGAGGCACCAGTTCACAGGCCAGGCACCCTCCACCCACTGCTTATGATTTGGTGTGGTGAGGGATCCCCCAAAGCCTGGCCCAGCTGGGGATGAGGTGCCAGGGTGGGGAGTGTGGCCCTGGAAGCCAGTTGGGCACAGCAGGGTGAGAGGAGGTGGTGAGGATGCGGGGCCAGGTCCCTTGTGCAGAGCTGCCTCTGGCACCCAGGGCACAGCTCAGAGGGGCTGCAGCATGTCCAGCTGGTAGAACCCCTGCCCAAGGCACTGCAGGCATGGCTGCTGGGCAGTGACAGCCCCGGGGAGCTGCTTGTGCTGCCAGTGGTCCCGGCCACCCCAGACCTTGCTGTTCCACCGCACAGAGCCACTGCTCCCTCTCTGCTATTGCCCACTGGCACCAGAGCAGGGAGAGCTGGTCCACAGCTACTTCTGCATGCCCACATCTATGCTGGGAAGAGCCCCCTGTCTGCAGGGCCCCCTCGTGCTGCGGGCGGCAGGGAACCGGTGTGGGGCCATGGGTGTGCAGTGCCACAGGCAGCTGGGGCAAAGGGCCTGGGCAGGGTGAGGGGGAACACCCGTGCCAGGGTGAGGAGCATGACTGGCCCCCGTGCCAGGACCCCTCACCCAGTGCAGTCTGCCCGGCTTGGCCACAGTGGGGCCAGGGCTGGGGAGTGGCTGCCAGATGGGGGGAGTCCAGGGCAGAGGCCTCCCTGCTGCTAAATCCCACTGCAGCAACTAAAAATAGCGACACCTCTGCCCCAAAGTTGCTCTCCGGCTGCGCAGAGGGGCTGGCAGCAAGTCACTGTGACCCATGGGCCTGGAGGAGCATTCCCAACCAGGGCAGGGACTGATGCTCGGCCAGGGACAGGCACTGGGGTCCTCCCATGGGACTGGGACATGGGCAGCAGCAGGATGGGACAGGTAGGGACGATGTGGGGCTGGAGGGGGACACAGGGATGGTGGGATCAGGCTAGCAGGGGGGTGCTGGCATGGGGGTATGGGAGGAAAGGGACAGGGATCCTGAGGTGGGATGGGAGAGGGACTAGCATAGGCATGCTGGTGGTGCAATAGTGTTGCTGGGGTGGGGCTGGTGTGATGACAAAAACAGGGATTCTGGAATGGTCAGCTGGCTAGTGGGCACCCAACAAACGTTCCTACTCACAGGGCCCACCCAGTAAGAACTGTCCCAGGAGACAGTTCCCTCTGTCCTGGGACTGGCTAAATAAGGCCATCACAGGTCCTGCTCCCCGAGCTACATCTGGAGCCCCCTGTGCTGATTAATGAGCTCCTCCAGCAGCCACTTGCGACATGGCAAGTGGGTCTGCACAGACGGAGGAAACGCAACTTTCCCAGGGATAAAAATAGGCACAGGCAGAGCAGCGAGCCCTGGGAGCAGAACTGGTGGGGGAGCACGACGCTCTAGCCAGTGCCCAGGGGGAGCCCAGGGGCTGGGGGTGATGCCGTAGTGCCTGTGGTGGCACTGCTGTCCATCCCATCCCATCCCATCCCATCCCATCCCATCCCATCCCATCCCATCCCATCCCATCCCATCCCATCCCATCCCGTCCCCCCAGCTCAGCTGCCCTCATCCCACAAAGCCATGCCCTGCCCTGGAGCTGCTGCCAGAATGGGCCCCTGTGGGAAGAGCCGAAATCCTTCTCAAGAGCCCCATAACCGGCTTAGGGGGATGGAGGGAATTACGGCACCTCGTGAGCCGTGGTCTGTGGAGCACCCGGACACCATGTCTGGCAAGGCCCCACGTCACTGGCAGGAGCTGGGGGTGATGGATCCACAGGGGCACAGCCCAGCTGAGCTTGTCCTAGAGCCATGGCACCCCCACGAGCCAGAATCCCTGTGGGTTAATGGCCAGTGTCCCCATCCCTGCTGGCCCCCATGCTGTCAGTGGCTCCCTGCCCACTGCCATCCACAGTGGGTGATGCTGCCAGACCATGAGAGTCCATGGCACAAGAGACCATGGAGACAGGGAGAGCCCAGGTGACAGCCTCTGCCTGAGAGGGTGCTCAGGTGTGAGGAGGAGTCCTTTCTGCCATGGGGGTCCTGCATTCTCAGGACTTAGAAACAATGCACAGCCAGGTCCCAGCAGCAGCGTGGAGTGGCACCAGCCCAGGTTTTGTGTGGGGGTCTGGAGGCAGCACTGCCACTGCACTCCAGCCACTCAGGGGCTGAAATTGGCTTGGTGGGAAGAGAACCTGCATGGTCACTGTCCCAGTGCTATCCTGGGGAGGACAATACAGGTGCTTGGTGCAAAAATGAGCAAACAAATAGCTGAATGTGAACACCAAGCAGGGTCAGGTGAGAATGGGGACAGGAGTGAGGCACCATGACTGGGGCTGGCTCTGTGCCAGAGCGGCCACCTCCAACCCCACCTGCCCCCAGCCCTGTGTCCCCCAGCTCTGTCCCAGGAGTCCCTGTGACCAGGCATCTTGCACAGGGTTGCCCACATGCCAGGACCGTCACCACCAGGGTGGAGAAGCTGCTGAGGGCCAGTAGGAAGCCGTGTGCCCTGCGCTGTGTCCCATGCATGTGGTCCAGAGGAGGGATGTCCCAGCCACGTCTCCTCACCCTCCTGGTGCTGCTGCTCTGCTGCCAGGTAAGGATGGGCTGTCACACATGAGGGTGTTCTGCCCCATGCTCAGCCCACTACCCACGCAGGACTGCCACTGACCCACCCCGTCTCACTGCAGCCCCTCACTGTGGCATGTGGTACAGCAGCTGGTGCCCCTTTCTGCCTCCCCTGCCATCCACAAGGCATGGCATAGCACGGCACAATGGCATGGCATGGCATGGCATGGCACAGAATGGCATGGCATGGCACAATGGCATGGCATGGCATGGCACAGAATGGCATGGCATGTTAGCCTGCACTTGCCTGTGGCGAGTGTCCCCAAGCCAAGGTCACTGCCTGGCACAGCATGGTGGGCCCTGCCAGCAGGACACATGTGACAGGTGCTGCTCCCTGGTGCCCCAGGGTCCCTCTGCCCAGATCACAGACAATGTCGTGGAGAGATGGAAGGAGTACAGCGAAGAGTGCCAGCACAACATGAGCCGCCTGCCTCCACCCACAGGTCAAGGGGTTTTGCTGGGATGGGATGGGATGGGATGGGATGGGATGGGATGGGATGGGATGGGGACAGGGTCCTGTGGAGATGGGGATGGGGCAGAGGAGCTGACACAGGGTCCCAGCAGGACGGGGGACAGAGCAGAGGGGTCAGTGGAAGTCCCGGCACCCAGAGAGAGGGTGAAGCCAAAGTGCCACCATCTCCTGTCCTTCTGCAGAGCTGGTCTGTAACCGTACCTTTGACAAGTTCTCATGCTGGCCCGACACGTTGCCCAACAGCACGGCCAGCGTGCCCTGCCCCTGGTTCCTGCCCTGGTACCAGAAAGGTAACAGCGGGGAGGTGTGTGGGCACATGCAGCTGTGCAGTGTGTTCACACATGTGTGCAGCTGTGCAGTGTGTGCAGCTGTGCAGTGTGATCACATGTGTGCAGCATATGCTGCTGTGCCGTGTGCACCTGTGCCCTGTGTGCACCTGTGCCCTGTGTGCGTGTACTGCTGCAGGTGGTCACACCTGGGCCAGTGCACGCCCATGGGGCACTGGGGCTACCAGACCCCACCATCCCCTCCCCTCACAGTGAAGCACAGACATGTCTTCAAGACCTGTGGGCCAGACGGACAGTGGGTGACAGGGCCACGGGGACAATCCCTGCGCGATGCCACACAGTGTGAGCAGGATGACGAGGACCTAAAGGCGCAGGTGGGCAGACCTGGGCAGCAGAGGTGTGGGGGTCCCTGCTTGCCCTCCTGCCTGCCCCCCGTCTGCCCCTGCCCTCACTTGCTCCCTCCTCTTCCAGGAAAAATTTGCCAAGACCTATGGCAGCTTCAAGGTGATGTACACTGTGGGCTACTCGGTGTCCCTGTGTGCCCTGCTTCTCGCCCTGGCCCTGCTGCTGGGCTTCAGGTGGGAGTTTGGGCACAGCTGTCCACAGGGTGGGCAGGTGGGGGTTCGTGCACAGGCATTGACAGTGGCCCCCACATCTGCAGCAAGCTGCACTGCATGAGGAACTACATCCACATGAACCTCTTCGCCTCCTTCATCCTGAAGGGTGTCTCTGTGCTGGTCATTGACGCCCTGCTCAAGAACCACTACAGTGACAAAATCGACGGCTACAATGTGCAAGTCTGGCTGAGCGACGAGGTCAGTGTGGCACTGGTAGGGACAGGGACAGGCAGTGCTGCTAGGGCTCGGTGTTGGTGGGTCTGGAGGCACTGGTGGGGCTGGGGCACAGGCACACACAGGCAGTGCTGCAGCCCTGACCCCTGCCCACAGGCAGCTGCAGGCTGCCGGGCAGCCACAGTTTTCATGCAGTACGGCATCGTGGCCAACTACTGCTGGCTGCTGGTGGAAGGCATCTACCTGCACAACCTGCTGGTGGTGGCCGTCTTCTCCGAGAGGAGCTACTTCACCCTCTACCTGTGCATCGGCTGGGGTGAGTGTGGATGGGCTGGCCCCCCTGACCCTGTCCCCTGCTGTGCCTCATCTGACCTCTGCCACCTCCCCTCAGGGGCGCCCATGCTGTTCCTCATTCCCTGGGTCATTGTGAAGTTCCTCTATGAAAACATACAGTGAGTACCAGCTTCTGCTGCTGGCTGGAGGGGGGCACAGGGCACAGGTTCGTGCATGTGGGACTGTAGGGACGTTGTGGTGGCCCTGGAGAGACTCCACACCATTGCCTGTGCAAGGAGCAGGGTGCTGGGCCTTAGTGCTTGCTTGGTTCAGGCTGCCAATTCAATTCCAGACTCCAGCAGCTGCCTGGTTAAGGGGCTTCCTGGTAGTCCCCATCCCTCCATTATGCAGGTGCTGGTCCACAAACAACAACATGGGCTTCTGGTGGATCCTTCGCTTCCCTGTGTTCCTGGCCATCCTGGTGAGCCCAGTGCAGCCCCTTGCTCAGCATCTCTCAGCCCCAGGATGGCTGTGAGAGGGGCTGCCGAGGGCAGGGGGACAGAGCTGTCCTGCCTACCCCTACCCCTAGCCCCACCTGTGCCCCTGATGGCTCACTCCATCCCATTGCAGATCAACTTCTTCATCTTCATCCGCATCATTCAAATCCTTGTTTCCAAGCTCCGTGCACACCAGATGCGCTACACTGACTACAAGTTCAGGTGGGTGCTGGACGTGGCTCACCTGTGTCCCCACAGTGCCCATGTGTGTGTGCCCACCCGGTGACCCCCATCCCACAGGCTGGCCAAGTCCACACTGACGCTGATCCCGCTGCTGGGCATCCACGAGGTGGTCTTTGCCTTCATCACAGATGAGCACGCCCAGGGCACGCTGCGCTATGTCAAGCTCTTCTTCGACCTCTTCCTGAGCTCCTTCCAGGTGAGCCCAGCCCTCACAGTACCAGCCCTCCATGGGGAGACAGTCTCAGGAGGGACTATGCTAAGGTCAGGTTATGCACCTCATGCCTCTCCTCCCTCTTCCCAGGGGATGCTGGTGGCCATTCTCTACTGCTTCATCAACAAGGAGGTGAGCAGGGCAGCGGGGGCACGGGCAGCAGGGGCACGGGGTCACCCTGACAGCTGCTGCCCACAGGTGCAGGCAGAGCTGCTGAAGCGGTGGCAGCGCTGGAAGCTGGGGAAGGACCTGGCTGAGGAGTACAAGCACACCTACAGCCACGCACCCAGCGCCCGCAACGGCGCCGGCAGCACCAGCGAGAAGCACCAGCTGGTGAGTGGCTGTGCCAACGGGCTGGGGTGCAGCCTGGCCCCCCACCCCAGCTCCCAACACCCGGACAGGAGTGGGCGCAGCACTGCCGAGCACCTCGCCCTGGGGGGCCATCACCACTGCTATGAATTTCCTGAGACCACGGCCGAGAGCCACTTCTGAGCCTGCAGCCAGGTGGGAGGGCTGTGCTGAGCCACTGGGATGCCGCCGTTCCCTGCCCTGTCCTCTCCAGGTGCAGGCCGGCACGGGCACCTGCCGCCCTGCTGAGGGTGCTGCTCTGGGCACACGGACAATGGACACAATGAGGCAGGCAAGTGGGACCTGGACCTCTGGAAGGGGGAACTGTGCAGCCAGGAGCGCCTGTGGGGGTGGGACTTTGTCCTGTGGTGCTGCCCTCATGCGCTGTCGAGTCCCTGTGCGCAGTGCTGTAATTTATCTGTCGTATCTGTAAATAGTGTGGGCCCGGGCAGGGCTGCAGGGCCAGCTCCGTGTGTGCCTCTCTGTGGGCTGTGGGACTGGGGCCACTGGACATGTGTGGACTGTGCTCCCAAGCACCACAGGGATGACGGCCACAGCCATGGATGGGGAGCTGAGTCACCTGGCAGGGATGGGCTGCACCAGAAGACAGCCCCACTGCCTGCCCCCCGGCCCAGCAGCCCTGCTGCCTGCCCCACGGCGCCACACAGGTGAGCAGGGCAGACATGCAGCAGCAGCTGCTGCAGCGCTGCCGGCCGGGGCTGCAGCTGCCCCAGCACGCGCTTTCCTTTGGCCTCTAATCGGCTTTGTCCTCTCGCTGCCAGGAGCCCTTAATTAAATCATTTGGCTCTGCCCGCGGCACCCCCGCTCTCCCGGTCGCTGGCCCAGGCCGTGGCCGAGCATCAGCCGCCGGCAGCGCTGAACTCTGTGAGCAGCAGTGGGTGCTGGGCTGCGAGCCCCCTGTGCCGACAGGCCGGGCTGCCCGGGCGGGGTCACAATGGTGCCCTAAGAGGCTTGTGCTGCGCACATGAGCGCTAAGCCCGGATGCCGCAGCTTTGGGCACCACAATCGCCTGGTGTGTGGGGATTAGGCCGGTGCCGCTCCCCGGCTGGGTTCACGCTGCCCGAGGGGTGGCGGCGGGACGGACAGTAGCCCCGCCGTGACCCCCACTGCCCCCGGAGCTGGCCTTGGGCACTGCCCATCACCCATCACTCCGCCCCACCTGGCCCCGAGCGGGTGACGGTCGCCGGTTGTCCAAGCCCCGTACACAGCCCGGCACAGGGGACGTGCTGAGCAGGGAGTGAGAGCTGGAGCTGTGCTCCGGCAGCCGCACGCAGCAAACAGCAGCTCTGGGCGGGCGGCCGCCCCCTCGGTCACTCCCACCCTGCCGCAGCATCACCCGCACCGCACGGCCCCGGCCGTGCCACCCACGCCAGCCGTCAGGAGCCGCGCTGTCTGCGGCGGGGCCCCGGAGCACAGCGAGGCATCCGCGGGGCTGGCGTGGCACTAGGGAGGAAGCCACGGTCTGGCCTCGCAGAGCTTGGCTCCAGCAGCACAGTCCAGCCCAGCACACAGTAATTTTCCTCTGTTTACTCGACAACTTGCTGTCTGCCCCGGCCGAGAAGGACCCGGCGCCCAAGAGCCGGTGCAGCGCTGGCAGCGGGGATGGGAGCAGTAGAGGCAGGGGACGGAGGGTCTGGGCTGCAGGGCTGTGGCAGCAGCACCATGGGGCTGTGAGGACACATGGACTGTGGCGGAACGGGCAAGGGGAGGCGAGCACAGAGTTGGGAATCTGCCCAGGCCCCCAAGTGCAGGGATGGGGACAGGAATAGAGAGAGGGACAGGGATTACCCTGCTCACAGCCACGGTGCGAGAGAGGCCCAGGCAGCCCCCGTGGAGCCGACGGCCCTACAGCCGCTGCCGTCACTGCGGCCTTCCTGACGTGGTAACGAGCCTAATTGAGGCAAATTGCTGGAGCACGAAGCAGTTTCTGGGAAGGTAAATATGGCCATGGCACGGGGCCATGCCTTGCGCCTGTTGCTCCAGCGTTGCTGTGGCAACACCCCACTGTGGAACCCCAACCCCACCGGGGCCAGGCTGCCTCCCCAGACCTTGCCCAGCAAAGGTGGCCCTATGTGTGCCACACAATGATGGGGACCCTTCAGGGACCCAAAGCCAGCCCCAGCCCAGCACCGCTCCTGAGACCTGCCTGGAAGCGGGCCCCAGCCCAAGGAGACAGCTCTTGCGGGACTGTGGCACCCAGAGCTGCTGGAACAGCACCCATCCCTGCCGAGGCCTGGCACTGCCAGCACTGGTGTTATCCATGCCAGCACTCGGGGACACCCACCCTGAGGAACAGCTCAGGCAGCACAGCCTGCACGCATGTGCACACGCGTACACCACGCATGTGCGCACACACACGTGCGCACACACCACACACACACATGTGCACACACACACGTGCGCACACACCACACACACACACATGTGCTCACACACACGTGCTCACACACATGCGCACACACACACACGTGCGCACACACACACACATGTGCACACACACACATGCTCACACACATGCTCACACACATGCTCACACACATGCGCACACACACACACACATGTGCACGCACACACACACATGTGCACACACACACATGCTCACACACATGCTCACACACATGCGCAGACACACACACGTGCGCACACACACACACATGTGCACACACACACATGCTCACACACATGCTCACACACATGCGCAGACACACACACGTGCGCACACACACACACACATGTGCACGCACACACACACATGTGCACACACACACGCATGCGCACACACATGCGCACACACACATGCGCACACACACACACATGTGCACACATGCTCGCACACACACACGTGCGCACACACACATGTGCACACACACACATGCTCACACACATGCGCACACACACACACACGTGCACACACACACACACACACACACACATGTGCTCACACACATGCGCGCACACACACACAGAGGCAGGCGCTGCCCTCAGCTGCCTGGTGGGAGCCGCTCGTTCCTGGTATCCAGTGCTGAAGACGCTGACAGCAGCCTGGCCAGACTCGCAGGATGGTTTGGGTGGGAAGGGACCTTTAAACGTCCCCTTGCTCAGAGCCCCGTCCAGCCTGGCGCTGAGTGTTTCCAGGGATGGAGCACCCAAGCACCCACTGCTTTTCCAGGCAGTCCATGCCAGCACCTCACTGCCCTAAGCAGAGACTCCTCTGCAGAGACCACAGTGCAGCCATGGTGCCAGTCCCTGGCCCTGGAGTTCCTTCCAAGGTACAGAATGGGGCTGAAGCAGTTTTTCACTCCCAAACTGGTGGCCTGGGCAGTGCCCCCAGCCAGTGCCTTCCCGACACAGCCAGGCACCGTGGGCAGTGTCCCCACCCCAGCACAGCAAGGCACCCCTAGGCACAGCGCCTCACAGAAAACTCCCACTTTATCAAGGGAATTGAGCACCACAAATTGGTCTCCTAAGTCAATTCTGCCTGCTGGCCACCACCTAATTTGATGACAAACACGTTCCTCTCCTCCTCCCACCCTGTAATCTAATGAAGAGCACTGTGTCCAAGGCACAGGGAAATAAACCCTGATGAGGTCGATTTTTATAAGTAAACAGCCTGATTTCTCTGGCCTGTGCCCTCACTCCTCACACCCCCAATACCCACCACCTTCCCCTACCACCTCACCATCCTTGCCCTGCAATTTGGCATCAGTCTTTATAAAAATCACCTACTTAGAGAATGTTTTTTGTACATTTCATTAGAGCTTGAGCAGCTGCTTTGCCTCTGGCTTTACTGTGCCAGAGCAGAGATGAAAACAAGGCAGGGGCTGGTGGGGCTGCAGTGGGGCCCTTGTGCCCAGGAGCATGTGGGGGTCCTGCAGACCTGGGATGGCCCCAGATGGATGCCCAGACAGGGGGACAGTGCAGGGCTCCATGGCAGCTGAACAGCAGCCTGCCTGGACATAGAACATGGCTCTGGACATGCCCAGGGCTTCACGCCAAGGCAGCCCCATTGTCCTGTCCAGCTCCCTGAACACACGGCAGGGCCCATCCTGCCACAAGTCAAAGGAGAGGGGCCATGACAGTGACAACCATCACTCCCTGTCTCCTACTGCCTGCAGCTGCAGGGATGTGGGGCTGGGGTGGCTCGAGAGGTAATAGGGGCTGAGTTCCTGTCTTGCTGTGCCAGAACCAAGCAGCAGGAATGTTTTGGTGATGGGAGGTAAACAGTCGTGGCAAGTGTCAGGATGCACTCAAGCAGAAATTCCAGCAATGCTAAGTATAGCCTAAATGCCATTAAAGCAGGAGAGGGAAGAGGATATGAGGGTATTAATAGTCTCAACATTTAAATCCTGGGTGCAGCGACAGCTCCTGGGGTGCTGGCTGCCCGGAGCACTGCCTGGGCCCAAGGGCACAGTGCCGCCGACACGCGGCACCTGCCCGCAGTGAGATCAACAGCCCCTGCAAGTGCAAGGCCAAGGCCCCTCTGCGAAAAATAAACACAGCTCCCGCTCTCTGCCCTTTGTCCATGCCCAAGAGCTGGGCCAGGTTGCAGCACCACACCAAGGCAGCCCCAAAAGGACACCAGCGTTTATTTACAACACTCCTCAAGTGACATACCACAGAAAGGAAAGGGTACAGTACAACTCAAGGATTCAACAAAGGAAAGGTACTGGCAGACCCGAATCCCTGCAGCCCTCCCACAGCCACCGGCACTGGGCAGGCCTGGCAGCCCCATCCCCGCCAGCTCGGAGCACAGGTGGGCAGGGGCTGCCATCCCTCCCCACAGAGCAGCCCAGCAGCTCAGGTGGGTGAAGCTGACTCAGTCATTCTACCTGGCTTGGGCAAGGATGCAGGAACCATCCAAGCAGTGCCAGGAGCGAGTGGCTTAAGGAAGCACCCTTGGCACAGTTCCACCACCCATGGCCACCCAGGGTGAGCTGAGGGCCAGGTCTCTTCCAAGGGTTCATATCTGGAAAATGGTGTTAGTACAAAACTGCGGTGTTGCCAGGGTGAGGAGCTCCTGAGCTTTGCTCCGTGCAGCCTCATGGCTGCTCCCATGGCCACTGTCTCCTGTGGGGCTGCCAGGGCACAAGGCCAAGGGGGCTGCAGGTGGCCCAGGTCCCTCTGAGCACCTCTCAGGAGCCCGGGGCTGGTGCTGACACTCCACCTCTCTCCATCTGTAGGGAGAGGAACAGCTCCCCCTCCAGCACCACAGGGACCAGGCCTGATCTAAGCAGGCAGAAAATCTGGCCTCAGATGAGGCCCATGTGCTCTGGCAGCAAGCAGCCCAGGCAGCAACTTGCTGCCACAGTGGAACTGGGAGGAACCTGGCTATGGTCTGCCCACCCCTCGGCTGCACAGTGGGGCTGGACAGGGGTTGCCCCTGTGTCTGGAGGCATAGGAGCAGACTCGACCGTGCCTCCCGCCCTCGGCGAGCCCCAGCAACTGTGGAGCTTTGGTGCACAGGGCAAAGCGAGACCCCGTGCTGCCCGATCCAACAGCGCATCTGCCTCGGCCCTGCCCAGCCTAGCACAGAGGGCAGCGACAGGACGGGAACAGAGGATTGGGTTGCTCAGCATGAAGTGGGGAAGGACAGTTTGAGGCCAAAGAAAGCTATGAGCAGGGGGCTGGAATTCTTTGCAACAGGCTCTGGGAAGTCTCAGTGAGCCCCTGAGCATCCTTGACCTCAGGCAGCTTCAGAGCCAGCCCCAAAGCTGACTGGCTCTCCCGCGGGCTTTTAGGAGGACAGATCAGAGGAGGAAATCAACACAAAATCTCAAATTAAATCTGCTTGAGAACCTCAGGAGAGCAGCCGACCCGCAGGGAGGATCCGCTTTAGGACTTCTTTGCATCCTGTGTGTTCCTCCTCTTCAGATCACCCAGGTCGACGGGTTTAAACGCTGCAAGAGAGATAGGAGAGAATTTGGGGGCAGAGGCAACACAGCCCCCGCCCGGCGCTCGACACCCCCGGGCCGGCACAGCCGGCGCCGTGGCCCTGTTCCCCGCACCTTTCAGGCTGGGGTTCGGCATCTTCTCCACGTACTCTTCGACCAGGCCGCGCTCGGAGCCCATCTGGCTGCGCAGGTCGCGCTCCACGCACTGCCAGGCTGCAGGGACAGGACAGGGGCCGCTCGCCTCGGCCGCCCCGAGCCTCCCGCGCCCCCCACCCAGCGGCCACCGCCCCGCTCACCCTCGTAGATGAAGCGCACGTTCTCCTCGTGGGCCGGCGTGAAAATCTCGCTGCCGGCGCCGGGGGAGCGCGGGCCGCCGCTCCGCTTTCCGTTGTACACCACCCGGGACACGGGGGAGCTGCAAGCGGAGCGCGGGGGGGGGGAACTGAGCCGGGCCCGGGGCCGCGCTGGGCCCGGGGCCGGGCGGGGCTCACCTGGCCATGGCGGCAGCGGCGCTCGGCGGGCTCTGCGGGCCGGAAGGGCTCGACGGGGCTGCGGGAGGAAGGCAAGGCGAGGCCGGGCTAGGCCGCGCGGCGCCCCCCGCCCGTCGCCGGGCAACGCCGCCCCTCACCTGGGCCCTCCCGCCTGCGACAGCGGCTACAGACGGAAGCGCCGCAGCGCGCAGGCGCGGCACCGCCCCTCCCGGCGGGGAGCACGCCCCCGCGCCGGCCCTACGCTGGCCCCGCCCCCTCCCCGTGCTGGCCCCGCCCCCTCCCCGTGCTGGCCCCGCCCCCGCCCCGTGCTGGCACCGCCCCCTTCCCGTGCTGGCACCGCCCCCTCCCCGTGCTGGCCCCGCCCCCTCCCCCTGGCCCCCCCCTCCCCGTGCTGGCCCGCCCCCTCCCCGGCTCCGCCCCGCCCCGCCCCCCGCTCCCGGCCCGCCTCCCGGCCCCGCTCCCGACCCCGCTCCCGCCCCGCTCCCGCCCGCTCCCGCTCCCGACCCCGCTCCCGCTCCCACCGGCCCCGCTCCGCTCCCGCTCCCGCTCCCGGCCCCGCTCCCGGCCCCGCTCCCGCTCCCGACCCCGCTCCCGCTCCCGGCCCCGCTCCCGGCCCCGCTCCCGCTCCCGCTCCCGGCCCCGCTCCCGCTCCCGCTCCCGCTGCCGCTCCCGGCCCCGCTCCCGGCCTGTGCCCGGCGCACGCGGTAACCGAGATGCTTTATTGGAAAAGTACAAAGTGGTTCCCGATTCGCAGTACCGAGCGCCGCTGCCCGGCCGCCCGGGCCCAGCCCGGGCACAGCCCCGGCCCTTGGGGCTCTCGGAGCCCTTCTCGCCGTGCCCGCCTCAGTGCAGCGCGGTGGCTCCGAACAGCTGCACCAGGTCCTCGTATTCGGGGTCGATGAGGTCCGAGGGCTTTTCCCCGTCGTCAGTGGTGGCCTCCAGGCTGGCCCCGAGGGACAGAAGGTACCTGCAGGACGCGGAGCTGAGCCGAGCCGGGCCGGGCCCGAACAGCCCCGGAGCAGCGCAGGGACCGGGCATCCCCACAGGAGCCACACTGGCCCTGCTCCAGCCCGGTGCTGTCGGTTCTCAGGCTCTGCAGCGCCGGCGGGCCCTCAAAGCCCCTCACCTGGCTATGTCAGCGTAGCCGTCGCTGCAGGCCATGTGCAGGGGTGTCCAGCCGTTCTCGTCTCTCTGGTGGATGTCAGCGCCGTATTTCACCAGGAGCTTGACGCAGTCCAGGTTTCCTGTCAGCACAGCTTCATGGAGGGCTGCCATACCTGAAGAGACAGGGGGTGTTAGCCCTGGCCTGGGGAATGGCTCTCCATGCTGAACTCACAAGTTGGGCACAGCTCGAACTCTCCTCAGGAAGAGGACTGTGGGGAAAGAAACAAAGACTGAGAAAGCAAGAGGAGCTGCTGTGGGTTCCTGTTGTCCTTCTGCAGTATAAATACCCTGTCTGGGATGGTGCAGCACCCATTGCCCTGGCTAGGCAGGACAGAAGGAGGGAGGAGGAACTGCCCCTTAGAGCAGCCGTTCCAAGTCCTGGCCAGGAAGGACTCACACGGAGGCATGAGAAATGTCTCTGGCATCCTGCTCTGCCTGAGTTTCAGAAGCTCCTCACTAAGGAAGTATCAGTATGGACAGAAGGAAGCCCGAGGTCATTTGAGCTTCTGTCTCCATGGCCATGTGAGAGCAGAAGCTGAAGCCAAGCACAAGAAAAGGACAAATCTGGGCTCTGCATCAGCCTGTGCTGATCAAGGTATTCCATAAACAGTTGCTGGTGAGGCTGTGCAAACAGAACACAAAGCTTTCCTTATGAGTCCCCGGAGTCAGACGTACAAGAGGCTGCAGTGCCTGTGAGAAACAGGCAGAGCCAGAACAAATGCAGATCCCCAGTCTGGGGAAAAGGCAGGAGCCCAGGGTCCTGCCCAAAGCTCACAGATCGGCCTGTGCTTGCTCTTGCTCTTTTAGGTCCCATCATGCTGCAGGTGCCCGATTGTGCCTTGCAGGGACCCGGAGGCCAATCTCCCCCTTTCCACAGCATGCACCAACTGTGCTGTTGAGGGGAGATGTTGGGGCCCTGGTCCAGGGCTCTTGGGCCCTGCTGGGCACTGCTGCTTGCTTGGGAGGGACCTGGCTTGCTCCAGTCCTGCTGAAGGTGGCCCAGAGCCCAGCTCCAGTGTCCCTCACAGCCCCACCAAGCTGTGCCGCTGCTCTGCCCCAGCTCTGCCGACCAGCAGCACTCACCAGAAGGGTAGATGGTGTCCAGTGTCACCTTCCTGGCTCGTATGAACCTGCCCACCTGCTCCAGGTCCCCCTGCTTGATGTGGTCCTGAAAGATGACGTCGTTGGGGAAGTGCACGGTGCGGGAGGCCCTGAGCCGCAGCGGGTACCGGCCATACCGGGGCACTGACACGGGGCAGTAGTCCCTCATGCTGACTGCAGCCTTCAGGCACAGTGGCATGGGGGGTGCTCAGCGCTCTGCCTGGCCCCTCACAGCACTGCTGTCTCCTCTTCTGCCTGTCAGGGGCCCTTCTCGCTGCAGATCTGTGCTGACCCTGCACTGCTGTGCTCCTGCCTGTCTGTGCCCCCTTGCCACAGGGAAGTGGCAGCCACCGTGCTCTCTTGGAGTCACATGCACGAGGTGGCACCTGGCACTTGCAGCTCACCTACAGGCCCTTGGCCCAGGACTGATGATTCTTTGGGAGCACCACGTTATAAAGACTCCCCTGGGCTATTTTGGGGACATGCAGCTCATGCTATTTGCCATGATGCTTCGTAATTGAGCCGCCCAGGCCTGCAGCCTCCCACTTTTGGGCAGAAGTTGGTGTCTCATCTTACCACCCACCTGTTGATGTGCCCATCCAAGGGGTCAAATCCACTCTTGCATGGGTAGCCCTTCAGGGAAGCCTGGAAACAATTTCCCAACATCAAGCCCTTCTGGGGGAAAGGGCATGGGGACAATCAGCAACACATGGAACTGGCCGCTCGTGTCACAGCCGGCTACTGCAGTGTGGATGTGCCAGGGTTGTGGCCACAAATGAATCCAGAGCTGTCACCCTCCTGTAGCTGCAGGGGACAACTTGAAAGGACCAGGAGGAGCTGTGCTGCCCAGCACAACTGTGACAGCACACAGCCAGCATGGAAGCACAACCTGAGTGTCAGTCCCCTGTGCCCTTGTGAGGACAGAGGTGCTGCTGGTGATCCCAAGACACGTGCAGAACCAGAAGCCTGCACTGCTGGTCCCTGGTGTTCCTTGTCCTACTTGAGACAGGAAAGCAGCTGCTGCTGAGGACAGGTTACTGCAAGCAGCCTTAGAGGAACAGCAGAACAGCACCACCACCAGACAGCTTCTGCCTCTGATACTCTCCAGCTACACTGTCATGACCCAAAACAGAACCATCTGCCACAGAGGAATCATTCAGGTCCATCAAGTGTTTATGCAACCACGGTTTTCTCCCATCAAAGTTTGGGCATGTCAGACACTTAAGCATTTTGTGCTCTGTCGTGCTGATGGGGATTGTCCAGGCAGGTGTGTCAGAAAAAAATCCCTGTGCTGCTTTAGGAGTCAGGGATTTCACTCTGCCCCTCCTGCTGCAGACCCTTGCCTGACCCCAGCAGCAGAGTCAGCCACACACCTTAGAACTCCTGCACTTGTTTATCTGTTGGCAAATGCATCGATCTCTTGGTTAAGCATCTGCCTGTGGTTAGATGAGCCTGAACACGGCACTGGGCATCCAAGCTCTGTGCTGGGGACAGAACACTTCCAGCCTGCTTTCTTGGAACAGCAATTAGGCATGTACATGAGATGGCTGCTAAGCTCCACAGGGAGCCTTGGGCAAGGAGAGGGCCCCCCTCTAACCTGAGCGTAGTGGGTCTCTACCCAGGAACAAAGGAGAACCACTGCAGAGCTCAGACTGGGTCACACTTCAACTGCCTTTACAAAATGGACATAAGTCAAATTCTAGACAGAACTTTACTAGTGAGATTCCCTTCCTCCCCACCCCAGAAGATAAAGCAGCTGTCACCAACCTGCCTTCAAAGACCCTCCTCTGTGTAACTGCAGATCTCACACACACCTGTCACCTTTCGTGATCCCATGGTGAGTGGGTGCCTGCTCAGCCCCTGCCCTGGTGCTGCTGTACCCAAAGCTTGCAGACACCACAACAGCACTCTGCTAGGGCTCAGCTCCCAGGGAGCAGCAGAAGGCTGGAGCTGGACACAGAGACAAGTGTTGTCCAACAGCCCTGTGCCACTGCTCCAGTACACTCCCCACTCACTGAGAGGCACAGAGGTGCCCCCAGTTGTCCTCTAGCCTCACTGTGCCCTCCCTGTGACATTTATAGCATATTTTCTAACCAAAATACCTTCAGCAGCAAGCAGCAGGTTTGGAAATAGCAGTGTGGCTCAGGGGGTCATGTGAGCTTGACTAGCAGAGTCACAGCAGCCCTGGCGTGCCCTGATTCACTACTCTAGAGCAAGGCCCCTTCAGCCCAGCCAGCTGGCCAAGAGGCTGTGCACTCTCAGAGCCAAGCCACGGCCTGCTCACTCCTTACGGAACACCTGCACAAGCCCATGGAATCTGCACAGGACACAGGCACTGGGAAGTTCTTTTCCTTTATTAATTATGTGGAGAAAGTGACACACATCCCACTGCAGCTGAGTCCCTTGAGAATCACCCTACAACTCTGATCTCTCCTTCTAGGGTAGGTTCAAATACTCTACACTCTGATAAAGACAAAGAGACGTAATAGTATTAAAATCTCAACTTTATTTGGCCATCAAATTCAGTACCAATGTTATTGTAGCAGAATGCTAAGAACCAGCCTGATGCAGCTCAGGCCTGTGAGGCACTCCCTCAGTCACATTCCCAAACCCCAGTAATTGCAAATGTCCTGTTTGATCTGTTTATCACACCCTCCCCCACCACCCACCTGCCGGGTCAACCCACTCAAAATAGTTCATGGAAAGGGATTGCAAGTCTTGTCTTTGATCAAAAGGGTGTCAACACAGCTGGTGAGCCAGCAGCCACCTCCACCCTCAGAGCCTGCCACAGCCAGTGCACACAGTATTCCACCTCTCCAGGAGTTTGGAATAGGCATCTCCAAGTGTCTTAAGGAGAAGGGAAAGGAAATGTCTGGCTAGCTTGAAGAGAAGCACCTTCACATACACCTTTCCCCAGGAAGCCATCAGCCCTCTGCCCCTACATATATTGAAGGCCAGCCCCCAGGGAAGAACAGCTGACACCATTAAGGACCCTGCCAGGTGCAGAAATCAATTAGGGGCTTTAGTTTAAAGAGAAAAAAGCTGTCTTGGAAGATGTTAGTGGCAAGGCTCCAGATTGTCAGGCCACTGAACTCCTGGTACCACCTCACAACCTCCTGCTGCCCAGAAGAACAGAGTTCCCCAGACAAAAGCTGTGTACAAAAAAGTACATCACAATAGAATAAAGAGCCCAGCTGGCTGGGCTGGCTCCCTAGTGACAGTTCCCTTTTCAAAAGCCAAAAGAAAGAAAAGGTAAGTGTACAGACAAGTGAGGGTAAAGCATTACTTTAGAAGCCAATCCCTGGATTTCCAGTCATTTTCCTTCTGCTTTAAATCTTAATGGGTTTCTGACTCACTGGGCTGCATCACAGCAGCCAATTTAGTGTCTGATTTTTTGGGTGATGTAGATCAGTCTTCTCTTTACAATTCATCCTTTTGGAGTTTCTGCTCATCCTCATCACCTTCCTCAAGTTCTGTTTCTTCATCTGTCTCCAGGTCCTCCAGATCCTGTGGAGGTTACAAACAGCTCCTGGTTTCTGACACGAGGCAGATCTAGAGCCAAGCACTGAGCAGCAGCACACATCTGGTCACTGCTCTCTGCTGCCATGCTAACAAAACATCCAGAGACTTCTATCAAGAGCTTCAGATTCAGGACATTAAGGACTAGGAATCCCTGGAAGCTGGTACCTGTACATGTGAAATAGCCTCCACACCACCCACCCCCCCACCAGCAGGTGCGAGCTTTCAAACAGATACACAGATAATGTGGCACTGATCACACAGCCCAGTTCCAGGTGCTGAGTGCCCCAGCAGTGCACAACCACAGCACTGCTACTTTACACACACAGAGTGCTCTCCAGAAAAGGAGCCCATTGAAGGCCCACAGCCAGCACCTGAACAGATCACACTGATGTGGGCACTTTGTTCACCAGCAATATGCTCTCCTGACATGTAACAACACAGGATAAGGCACAGAACCAGAACTGACCCATGCTCCCTGTTCCCAAAGGCCCAGCATACTCCATTCTCATTACTTACATCATCAGCTGCTGCCCCATCCTGACCTCCGCTCTCCAGGAATTTTTTGAAGCCTTCTAGTGTCCTCTCCCCATTATAGTCAATCACCTACAGAGGGAAAAGAAAAAGATGCTGGTTATGGGCACTACAGACCCACACCCCTGGAGAGGAGAATTCTCTTTCTGAGCAACAGTGAACATGCCAAGCAAAAGGGAATTTAAAAATTCACCTTCACCCATATGAGACGAAGGAAAACAGCTCAGCCACTAGACTTCAGAGATCACTGCGAGGAAAGAATAGCCTGCAGATGAGCACACTGTCCTCTATTCTCCCTCTTTTCCCCATTCCCACTTCCCACTCCCCCCCAAACTCCTTCCTACTGCCCAGATCCCACAAAAGGTCTTGGGTGTCCTGCAGACTTGCAGTGTTCCATCCCAACAGAATGCAGATCCCTCCCAAGGCCTTGTCCAGAACAACTCAAGAAGGAGCTGAGCACTCCCGTGCTCCCTGGCTATGCGGCCGCGCCAGCCTGGCTGCCCGCTTACATTTCTGCCAGAGCCTGCAGGGAAGAACTTGAGCGTGGGGAAGCTGTGGATTTTCACTGCCTCCACTTCATTAGCAGTCGAGTCCATCTTGGCAATGACAATGTTCTCATGGTCCCTGTAGGTTTCTCCCAGCTTGTCCCAGATTGGGGCCAGCTGCTTGCAGTGACCACACCACGGGGCATCTGTTAATTACAGAGACAAAGTTGCACCAACAACTTAATGAGGTACCACTCCTCCCCAACCAGACAGTTCTCACACATCTTTGCAATCAAGGCACTGCTTTTGGGGCCCAGACTCTGCAAAAGGCTTTTCCCCTAATCCTGGTCACACAGTGCTTTGGCAATCTTTTCACACCAGTTACTTGGAATCAGCTGTAGAAAGACACTCACAGAATTCCACAAATACGTTCTTATTCTCATCAAAAGCAACTTCTTCAAAGTTCTTCCCAACCAGAACTTTGACAGGCTGCTTGTCCCAGTCTTCAGGAAGATCCTGACTCATTAGGTGGGGCTGGAATAAAAAGTGAAACTCAGACACACTGTTTGCTACATAGCTGCTTGGACTGAACATGCAATCACGTGTCATGGAAAACCCAGTTTTCACCACCCTAGTGGTGCCTCAAGTCACAGGCTGTAAGCAACCAGATAAATTGATCACTTCCTCTTATCCCAGTCTCCTTCCCACCCTGACCTAGCAAGAAGAGCAGGTGCTGTTGTGCAGAGAGAATGGCAACAGAGCTCTGCAGGAAGGAAGCAGCACTGCTGACAGCCCCATTCCCAGAGGACTGGGTTTTGCTGCACCTCCCCGCTGGGTGAGCCACACACAGCCCCTGCAGCAGATGGGAGCTGACAACTCTTTTTCCTGTGCCCCAGAATTCACACCTTCCACAAGCTGCTGGCAGAAAGAGCAACTGGATAAACAGTGCAGTCCCTATAGGGAGAGCAGAATTGCTTGGCCATGCCCAAGTCCCTTCTCCTTGGCTCGCTCTCCTCCAGACCCCAGCAGCTTTGCCTTTCATTCCTAATCACAAAGCCCATGGGATGTTCCATGCAGAAGACTGAGGGGCTTCTCCAGCTCCTCACAGGGAGCATTTCTGTTCCCTCTCAGCTACCTTGTTCAGCACCAGTACTGTTTATCCACACACCTTGATGTTGCCTGCCAGGAACTTGTTACAGAACTCTTTGATCTTGTCTGCTGTGAGCTCATCAGATTCAGGTTTGTATTTGGTCATTTCTTCCTCCAGGGTGATCAGACGTACAGCTGGGCACTCCTCCTTCTTTAGGCCAAAGAACTCCAAAATCCTCTGGTTGTCACTGTGGTCACTGTCTATGAAGATGAACAGGATCTTGGGAGGAAAAAAGTGAAAGGCAGGAGGTGAACACGAGTACCTTGCGGCTACTGACACTTCACACATGCTCACACCAACGGTAGCTGAATTGGCTCTTTTCCTCCCCTGTCCCAGAAGAGAGCTGGCTTAAAGTCCCCCTCTATAGCTGC
Organism: Eopsaltria australis; assembly: GCA_034509425.1. Taxonomy (NCBI): domain Eukaryota; kingdom Metazoa; phylum Chordata; class Aves; order Passeriformes; family Petroicidae; genus Eopsaltria; species Eopsaltria australis. The sequence continues at coordinate 317,057 of JAVTVJ010000147.1, read as the reverse complement.
TCCATGGACAAAGACAGTCCTACACTTCTCTGCAGAGGTGGGCTCTTAGCTCACAATCCAAGAAATCCATCTCACCTTTCCTTTGAAGTCCCCAGCTGCACTCTTGAAGTTGTCCAGCTTCCCTTGATAGTCAGACACACTTTTTGGTAGGAAAAGCAGGATATGAGTCTTGATCTCTCCTCCAAATATTTTAGGAGCAGTCTGAGGAGTAAAAAATAAAACTTATCTTTGGAAAAGAGGCAAAACAGTATCCAGACCAGTTTAACTCTGCTGTGCTGACCAGCCCACAGCAGCATCCAGTACTGCAGGACTGCTCTGCACAGCAAGCTCACACCTCCTTTATTCAGTGCCCTTCCCACTCCTCCCTACCCCCAGTGTCAGCCCCACAGTAAAACATGACCCTAGAATCTACAACTGGACCTTTGCTATATTCTTGCAGCAGCCATGGGAAGGGCCTTGTTAGATATGTAAAGACCCACCTGCTCAGTGAACTCTATGACCAGTGGCAATGAATTAGACTTGATGAAGTTCAGCAGATTATCTTTTGTGAGATCCCCTTCGAAGTTGTTCTGGCCTTCATCGAACTGCAAGAACAGACATTCTGCATTAGAACACTTGCACATCCCACACAAATCTCTCAATGCCTTCACACCAGTCACTGCCCCAAGGGGTCTCAGCTGCACTCACTCAGAGCAGGCTTCCTTCTCAACAAGGTTACCACATGTCCACATAAAGTCTGCATCTTCCTTGCAAGTAAAGCTTTAAATCACCTCCCACCAGAAGGTAAGCAGCAATAACAGCCAGGTTTGATCTCAGCCTTGCTCTGCACCACTGTGAAACCATTCGTGGTGCAAGTCACCAAGCAGGACCCCGAGCAGCTGCCTCCAGCCCTGTGGCAGCTTCTCCTCTGCCGCAATCAATGGCCAGAGCAGACACTGCAGCCAGACAGTGCTGGGAACATCTGACAGCACAGCCTGCATCAAACAAGGACCTCCTCAGCTCTGGGGGGTTCACTCCAGTCTCTATTGTTAGAGACAACAGCACATGTTGCACATCACACTGGAGTTGCCAGGTCCTGTTCTACAGAGCCATCACCCAGATCACCCCGACCAGGAGTCCCAGAACCCTCTGGCAGCCTGGAACAGGAACAGCTGCAGAGGGGCCCATCAAGGCTAGAGGGAAGATGTGCAGAAGGGCACAGCAGTACCCTGGCAAGGCCATACTTGAGCTGCTAACAGAAGGAGAGTGGACTCAGATAACCTTCTGTTAGGGGAGGCACACCAGCCTCAGTGGAAAAGCCAAGGAAAATATAGCATTGGAAAATAATTTTGCAAACACTTTGAGGAGTTCCGCAGATCACCTCAGCGCCATCAGGACAGCTGTGCAAGGGCCTGTGCAAGTCTGGACAACTGACACAGAGTAAGGAAAGAACAATGAGCCAAACCCTCAGTTCAGACCCAATTAATGGTACAGAGCTGAGCCAAAGCCCAAAACCAGAACAGGCCATCAAGCTCTCTTGCCCTGGTGTTTGATTACTGTGGGTGCTCCTTTTCTCCTTGGTTTGGAGTAAATGTATCCAAGAGCTCCCATGGCACTGCCATGCCACTACACAGGAACAGGGAGGAACCCCAGGCTGGACAGGTCTAGGCTGCTTCTTCCACAGAGCCGAGCACTCCTGACCCATCTCAGCCTGGCACAGCACGGTTACTCCTGTTCCCAACACACACCAAAAGCTGCCAGGCCCAGCAATCTCCAGAGTGGGGCACACAAAGCTGACATACAAAGCTACTCATGCCATAGGGCACAGCTACCAAATGAGACAAGAACAAAACACTCCTCCCTTACCCCCCACATTCTGCTAATGCATTTTGAGCTCACTAGCCAGATATTCCCTCAGCCACATTGACCTGAAGGGCTCTGACTCAGAATTTAAGTCTACAAGCTTCTAGCACCATAAAAAAACTACAGTGTCAGAGGTATAGTAAAATAAAACAATTATTTCAGGTGAACAGAAAGAAAGTCTTGTGTTAGGTCAGGCTGGGCAGAGTCATGACTGATGAAATTACAGGTTTAATTAGTCTGAACCCAAAGCACTTTGTCCTGCCTCACAGCACTTTTGAGTGAGGAGCCAGCAAGCCTAAAGAACCTCTTCTTGTCTGCTCAAACTTGGAATTTCATCCCAGTGACAGGGATTTTCATGCCTCCATTAGAACGTTTGTGATTCTGTAGGCACATAATCCACTGCCCCAGCCCAGTCAGCTGGAACTGCAAATCCTCTTAGGAGCTTCTCTGGAATCCCTGAACTGCAGAACCCACAGCAGCGAGACAGAGCAGCTCTTGGATACAGCAGGGAGTGACAGCAGCAGGGGCCAGCAGTGAGCAACGAAATCTCTTGGGCCTGTCCAAGACTGTGTGACCACTGCTGCACTGCAGAGAGCTGAGGAACAGGGAAGTGAGTAAAGGAAGAACCTGCACCCAAAGCCCAGCAGCTCTGGGAGAACAGCACAGGGCTGGGAGACTGACACAGCTGCACACTGTAAATCCCTGAGGCTCCTCCACCCCACAAAGGGACCACAGGCTCTGCTCTTCCTCCCCACGCTCTGAGGCCCAAGAACAGCTACACCAACAGCACGGGGCCTTTGCTGTTTTGTCCAGCTGGAGCTTGCTGGAGTTCGAATAATTAAAGAAAAGGGAAGAGAAGCAGATCCCGGAGTGGTGCTCAGGCTTGGCACCAGCCAGTACCTTCTTGAAGAGGATGACACTGTCCTTACTAATCTGGTACTTGGTGAAGACATCAGCACTGGAGGAAATCCCAAAAGGAATATCATCCACAGCTTCTGCTGCCAACAGGAACTCCTTTGCTGCATCTGATGCCAAATCCTGGAGAGTAAAGAAAGGTGCCTCAGAGGGGCCACATCACCTGAAGCAGCCACGTGTCCCAGGGCTCAGCCCAAAGAACGGGAAGATCAAGTAAGGCAGGACAGCAAGTACTGCACAAGGTAAAGAGCCTTTCCCAGCCAGGAGGAAGCAGGGAAGGCCCTGGACACATACAAGAGCATCTCCAATGGAAATACAAACTCTACCTTGAAGAAACCAATCACCACCACTTCACTGGAGTCCACCAGGGCCTCTGCAGCAGCCACATCTGTGAGGGTGGCAGCAGCCGGGCCCGTGCGCTTCTTCAGCCAGCTGACAATGTCATCCGCTTCCCTGCCAGCTGCACCGGGAGATAACAACCAGTCACCTTCCCCCCCAGCTAAGTCCAACACCACAACACCCGCAAGCTTTGAAAGCTTTGAAAGAGAAGACCTTTCAGCAGCTGGTCAAGAGATCAGCAAGACTCAAGATATCGTTTACGCAACTCTTTCCCTTTCACTCATGGTGTAATTAAGCTAATCCCTAATTGATAAGTCAAGGTACAAGGGGCTCCCAGGAATCCATTCTTTCACCTCCTGGCCCCGTCCTTAAACTTTGACCAGCAATGCAGCACTTCACCAAGACCTCAGTATAACTTATGTTATTACATCACCTTTTCCTTCCAAGATCTTTATTTTGGATGTTACCCTCTGTTACCCAGCACTGTGTGGCCTGGCTTAGCTGAATTTTGTCTTGGCCTTCCTTGCAGCTCTCTCACATCCTGTGTTTGCCCCCGCACCCAATGGCCCAGGCATGGTTCCAGTCAAGCCACACAACAAATCAAGCTCAGGTCACTCTGCTTTCCTACACAAAATCACTTTCCCCCACTCTAGCTCGCCTCAAGGATCTCCCCAGAGGGAGGCCATTAAAGGCCAGCCTGCTCCCCATCGGCCCAGCACCATTCCCAGGTCGCTGTCACAGTGGACCTTGTCCAGCCACAGCAGCACAGCTCCAGCACGGGGCCGTGCGCTGGAACCCGGGTCCACGTTGCTGCCCTCTGCACCCTGGCGGCGGCTCCAGACCCAATTCACCCGTGTCCTGCCCCTCCTTACCCGTGTACTCCTTGGGCGCGGCTTTGTCGCCGTTCTTGAAGAACTTGATGGTGGGATACCCGCGAACGCCGAACTGCTGCGCCAGCTCCGACTCCTCCGTGGCGTCCACCTTAGCCAGCCGAATTTCCGAACCCTCCGCCTTCAGCTTCGCCGCCGCCTTCGCGTACTCGGGCGCCAGCGCTTTGCAGTGCCCGCACCACGGGGCGTCTGCGGGATGGGGCGTCAGCGCCGGCCGGGCCTCCCCGACTCCACTCCCGGACGGCCCGAGGCCCGCCTGGACTCACGGAGCCCCGGGCCGAGCCGGGCCAGGGGGGCACCGCAGATCCCGCGCCCCAGCCCAGCCCCACGGCAGCCCAGGGGAGCCCGTCCCTCAGCGCCTCCCCCCAGCCCGACCCTTCCGTCCCCGAGCCGCGCCCTCGGCCCCCGCCCGCCCGGTCCCCCCGGCCCGGCTCGGCCCCGCCGCGCTCACAGAACTCGACGAGCAGGTAGCGGTGGTCGGCCAGCGCCTGCTCGAAGGAGCTGGCGCGCAGCACTAGGACGCCGTCCTCCTCCTCCTGGGCGGCGGCGCGGGCGGGCAGCAGCAGCAGGGCCGAGCAGAGCAGCGGGAGCAGAGCGCGCAGCCCCGCCATGGCTCTGATGGCGGCGGTCGGGACGAGCTGGGACAGGCGCGCGGCCGCGGCGCCGCCTCCCTTTATAGCCCGCCCCTGTTCGGCCGCCGCCGCGTGTGATTGGCCGCGCCGCCAGCCTGCCATTGGCCGGTGCCGCTACTCCGGCGGCAGCGCGCCTTCCATTGGCTGGAGGGCCGGGCACGCCCCTCGCGCACCGCCTCGGGTTGGCCGCCGGGCGTGCTCCCGGCCCACGGGCCGCCATTGGTCCGTTTCCCCGCGAGGCCGCTCACGATTGGTCGGTGCCGCCGCTCCTGCCCTCGAACGTGGCACTCGGGAAGCGCCGCCGGCCGGCACTGCGCGTGCGCGCAGCCACGAGCGCGTGGTGGATCCTGACTGGGCCGCGCGCCCCACGTGATCAGCGCGGCGCGCGAGGCGCAGCCCGGTGCAGCCGCGGTTCGGTTCCGGTCTGGTCCCGGTCCGGCCCCGTGCGTTCCCCCTGCCCTTGTGCCTCCCCCGGTGAAGGCTCGTTCCCTGGGGCCCGCCCGGCGCTCGGGGCCGCTCCGGCAGCGCTGCCCCCCGGCCCTGTCTGTCTGTCTGTGCCCGGCCGCTGGGCTCCGGCCCGCCCGCGGCCTGGGACGGCCCGGTTGCTTTAGCTGCGGGCTCGCAAGTCACGGAGCTGGGCCGGGGGAGCGAGTGCAGCGCGGGCGGCCCCACGGGGCCCCCTCACGGAGAAGGCACCAGCGGGGGCTCCTCGTGCCCCCAGGCCGAGCAGGGCCCGCTGAGGCTCTGGATCAGAGCACGCGGCTCTGTGCGGAGCCCCTGGAGAGACACGGCACAGAGGAGTGGCCGTGGCAGGGAAAATCCCCTCGCCCGGCTCCGCCTGTGCTGCCGAGCGTCCCGACTGCTGCCGCCGCCGTGCGCCACGCAGGGAAGAGCCGCCCGTGCCAGGGCACCGGCGCTGCCGCTCCGGGCTGGAGCGGGGGCTGCAGCCGGGGCAGGCTCCGGGCTCCCGGCCGCGCCTTGGGCATTGCCAGCCCGGGGCTGCTGCGAAGCCGCTGCTCTTTGCTCTGACACGGGCCTGGGCCAGAGGAGCGAGGAGCTCTCCTGTTCCCCGCAGAGAATCCGACTGCCTCGAGTGCTGCCCCGAGTGCTGCCCCTTCAGGAGCTGCGGCGGTGCTGAACCAGACGCGTTTGTCAGGCTCAGGGACAGTCCAGCGAGGTTTTGGAAGGCAAAGCTGAGCACATGGTGAGGACACCCAGGGCCGGGCAGGCACAGGGACGTTGTTCTGGTGGGGAGGGAATCAGGGGCTACATTAGCCCAGGCCACCTCGGAGCTGGCCTGGTTCCACGGCTGGAAGCCACTGCCCGGAGAGCCCCGGCTCCTTGCTCTGTCGGAGGGGCCCTGCAACGATGTCTCTGCTGCAAGGGCCGACCTTGCCCCGGGGTGGTTCTGCATGAGCACTTACAGAGCTGTGGTTTCAGCGGGAGCTGCTGCAGCACTGGAAAAGGGGAACGACCTGGGCTGCTCCTGCACAACTTCTGGCCAAGGTTCTTAAGGTGCATCATCTGAAAGGGGCTGAGGCTTTGCTTTGGGAGCCACAATTCATGCAAATGGCATGGCCCAGGTAGAAGAGCCCAGCTGTCACCCCGCAGGAGGAAGATGTGCCAGGGCATAGAGGCAGAGAATCCCTAGAGCTGGAGCACAGCACAGCCGTCCTGCCCCTCCAGACCTCCTGCGTGGCACAAACGATTTAACGGAAGCCTCGACACCCTGGGTGTGGAAACTCTTGCCAAAGCGCTGGGGTTGCAGCAGCTGGGTGCTCATCTGACCCTGCCCACAGAGTGGCTGTTGGGACCAGCACAGGGGGGCCTTTGTTCCCGCTATCAGGCACATCTGGGCTCTGTCTAACTGACACACTGAGAGTGAGGCCTGTTCTGCTCCAGTCCCCACACCGCCCTCCATTGCCCCACTCTGTGCACAGGGCTTGGGGGGTTGTAGCTGGGCACTGGTTTCCATAGCAAGCAGCACGAGTGACACATCCCTCCTGAAGTGGGCACTGGCCACATGCCAGCTCCTGCCTGGCCTAGACTGCTGCTTTCAGCCCTTGTCCTTTCCAAGTCTCATCATCTCCTTTAGCAGTTTTCCAAGGGCCAAGGAAGGGGCCTGTGCTGTGAGCTCCAAATACAAGAGGGAGCCTATGGAGTTCTCAGTTGCCTTTGTGAGTCTTTGACCAGGACCAGAGCTGAGTACCCTCCTCCAGGTTCTCTCACACCATGGATTCTGCAAAGAGCTTTTCATGGCTACACTTTCCTTATCCTGAACACAAACATGCCACATGCTCTGTAAACATCCGCAGGCTCTTATCGCGCTGCCTCTCCTGGACTGCAGTTCTCCCTCATTCCTGTGACTGCACAGGAATTTCCCTTTGTGTGTGTAGTCGTGGAGCAGTCTGTTGCAGATTCAGAGTCCGCCTGCTCCTCTGCTGGCAAGAGCTCCCCTTGAAAATGCCTGTTCTCACTGCCCCACACATTCTCACCCCTCACCCTGTGGGCAGTGCAAAACAGCGCAAACAGCAAGGGACAAATCCTGCACCGATTGCCATGAGGCCTCTCCTCCTCTGGCAAGGGGTGTCCCAGATCCCATTTCACATTCTAGCAAGCCCAGAGATCCTGGTCTTCTCCCACCCTAAGTGTCTGCAGAAATCCCATTCAGCCTCTTCCTGCTGAAGATCCAGCATGGACAGTGCACAGTCAGTTCAAAGATTTTATTTAACTGTCATAAAAGGAGAAGCAGACGATGATTCCAAACCTGTTAACCTGGGTCTAGGACTTACAGACAATACGCACCAAATCAAATTAACAAAAAACTCTCTAGGGGCAGGGCGAGGGGAGTTAGAGGCAAAGACGTAGCTACAAGAAAGCCACATGTACTTGGTCCCAGTTCTAACCTCAACGTGGTAGATCCAAATCAGAGGGCTGCAGAGGTGGTGCATGCCTGCCCAGCCCCCCGGGTCTTGCAGGGGGCCCCTGGGGCTGCTTTGCCCCCAGAGCCGCACCTGGGCAGCCAAGGGGGGAGGCCAGCACGCTGCGGGTCTGCGGCAGGCACGGGGGCCGAGTGTCAAGGCAATAACTACTGACAGGCCAGGCACAGATTTTAAAGGCAGAACAGATACATAAGGCATTAACCACTTCAGAACACTTGTCCATCGCAAGCTCTTTGTTGATCGCATCAGGAGCAGCTGCAGAGACAGACTTATCCACCCTCAGCCCAAAACAGCCAGGAGGGCAGATGCTATCCCAGACTTTCAGTGCTTTGCAGCTAACCTGGGCTGCAATGAGAAGTGCGAGGTGATGGCAACATTGGTGACCCCTGCACCACCCTGCCCTTGAGCCCCCTCTGTGCCACAGGGGCACCCAGAGAGCTCAGGGCTCTGCACAGACAAGACTGGGCTTCAGCCAGGCTAGAGCTCAGGGTGCCAGGGAGAGCAGCCAGGCATCACCCAGGATGCCACACCCTCTCCCCTCTGGAGATGTCCTATTTCAGGTGAGGAACGGACCAGCAGCGAAGTGGGAAGTTGTGAATCTTTCCTAATAACCCATGAGGGGCGTGACCAAGCTGAACCCATGCCAACAGACGGGGAGAGCAGGTGGCGTATAAAAAGTGTAACAGGGGCAGGACCCCCTCCCTAGAGGATACATGTTACACATTTAAGGCATCATGGTTACAGGGAACATCCACAAATGAAGCTGCCCAGGACACTGTTGGGGCGGAAAGGGCAGGCAGACAACACTTGAGCCAATAAACTGATTTGACAGCTGCCTGGCACCAAAATTCTTCAGCTACTTGGAGGCAGTAGCTACCCTGAGCTGTGCGCAGGAAAGCCAAGCACACGATCCTAACAGGGGTTCCTCCCCTTTGGCACCTCCTGGATAAAGGAAGGTGGGAAGCAAGAAAGGGCCTGGTGACGGAGTGAGACTCCCCTCAGTGCTGGGGCAGCACAGCTCCAGGACGGGCAGCTGGAGACCAGATGCAGACAGCACGATTTGGTCAATGCACTCAGCAATTCTCTGGGGAGGGGGCACATAAAAAACTGAGCTCTCTGGTCAAATGATAATGGGGGTGACAGGTAAGAGGATTCCAATGTCAGCACTTTGGTACAGGGGGGGAATTCTACGGTAGCCACTGTCTGATTCACGCTCTCTGGGGTTTGGCCTCAGGAAGGGCTAGTCCTTCCAATCCTTCTTGATGGTCAGGTTCCACTCCCAGGACAGGTGGTCAGTCTTATCATCATCTGTGAACTTGGATTTGATGTTGTAGCTGCCCCGGGCCAGCATGCCCTTTGGGGCCTCTTCCATGGGAGTCAGAAACTCGTACTCCTCTGCTCGGGGGCCATAGCTCCCAACCATGTATTCGGTCTTGTCAACTAAAAGGACAAAAAGAGGTGTATGCAGGCTGTTCAGGAGCCTCCCCTGCATCTGGGGCAAGGCTAAGGCAAGTGAAAGGTCTGTTACTGTTACAACAATCCATAGAGCAGCTGTAACAATAGGAATCTCATCCAGTTCAGAGCTCCCTTCCCCCAGGGAACGGGCCCCTCCCGCAGGGAGTGACCCCACAGCGTTGGCAATGCTGTCAGCTGCTTCCTGCCAAGCTCAGAAGAGACTGGGATCACAGGCTGTGCAGCCAGGACCATGGGCTGCCCCACCGCCGCAGAGCTCCAGTGGCACTGAGGACTGTCCCCTCCCGTGAGGAGCTGCTGGGCAGTCCCTGTCCCAGCAGCAAGATGAGCAGGAAGCCCTCACTCACACAGAGCAGCACCAAGTCACAGAGAAGAACTTACTTTTCACACCTTTCCGGAATGTGTGCTGGATGTACTTCAACCCTGACACAATCTCCCTGTTTACCTGCAGAGAGAGGAGCAGGGACTGAGGAGGACGTTTCCACTCACGCTGCCCGCCCCACTTGCAGGAAGAGCCCATTCCTTCAGCACAACCCCACTTTCAGGGCACGGGGACCGCAGCAGTCTGGTGTTCTGCTCATTCCATTTCCAGATCAGAATTCTTACCCTAAAGGAGATTTTTATCCGGTATTCCACACCCTCCTTCAGCACAAATGCTTGCTTCTTGTAGCTTTCCAGATCACCTACAGAGACGGGAGAGGGTTGCTCAGAGCTCCTCTGTGCTGTGCTCTGGGATGAATTTCTGTGGCCCAAGGCAGCTGAGGCAGGAGCTGCAGGAGCAGGGAATGGCCCCAGCTGCAGGGCCCTCTATGCTGCCAGAGCCAGGCCAGCAATGCCCTGCAACAGGACACTGCAGCACAACCATAGCAATTAATTCTAAACTGTTTCTTTGCAGATGTTTGCCCCAAGGCTGTCACCATTTCAGAGCTGCCATCAATGTCACCGTGCAGGCTGGAAGAATCTGCCTGCCTCATGTGGCCCCTCACACCTCTACAAAACACCCATGTGTCACGGAACTGCTGCTGGGCTCCAGGTACACAACACGCTGGGGCCCAAGCACTGTGCTCTGCCTCCAGCACTTCTGACACAGGAAGGCTCACCTTGCCAGCAGCGCTCCTGCCAGCTCTGCCCAGGAGCAGGGCTGGAATTCCCTCCTAGCTCACCTGTCAGGTCCAGTTCCAGGGGGCCCGGAGCAGTAGCACAGACCAAGGTCAGTTTGGTCACCACCACATTTGGAGCATTGGGATCTAGAGACAAGAGAAAAAGCTGTTGAACATCCATCCCCGACACTGGTCAACACAGCTCCTTTTCCTTCCAGGGAAATTCTTGAAAGAGCACGAAAACCAGCAAAAACAGCCCCTAATAAGGGTCAGGTCTTCCACTGCACTGGGCCCAGCCCACAGTCCTCTGCAAAGGCAGAGCTACCCCCAGCCCTCAGTCCCTGAGCCTGACGCTGCAGGCCAGCAATGGGCATGGGGGAGCACAGACACAGCTTTGTGCTCTGGGCTGTGCTCCTGCCCAAACACAGAGCTGCAAAAACAGCTCCCAGGTGGGAGCACTGGCAAGGCCAGAGAGGACCAACACATCCCAGGGCTCACCTGCACTCACGGTGATGGCTCCCAGCAGTGCCTCCTTGTACTTGCGCAGGCTTTCATCATCCTTGTCCAGCTCCTGGATCTCCTGGATGCTCTTCTGTGCAGGTGGTTTATAGTTGACAGAGTGTTCATCCTCCTCGTTCTCAGCTGCAATCTGGGCCAGCTGCTCTGCCGTTGGTTCCTGTTCTGCCATCCTCACACACGTGACCCACACTGAAGCAGAGAGATGTGAGTGCCCTGACCAACCAGCAGCGGGGTTCCCCAGAACTGCTCTGCTGTGACTCTGCAGGCTCCCACTCTCCCTGGAGCCCTTCACACTGCCCCTCGGGGGATACAACCATGCCAAGGGTCCCAGTTCCTGCAGAACCCTCCAGAGGCCAGGTCTCATCTTCAGCCTGCAGAGGCCCAGGCAAGAGTGAGGAAAAATTCAACCTCAGTACTTTGTAATGTAAATACCCCAAAGCCATAGGGAAGACATTCTCCACAGGATCAACCAGATGAGGCTTTCAATCGGAATAAACCAGAACCCAGAATAAACCCAGTTCTGCTCTCCACAACAGGATTCCAACTAAGAATAGGCCTCTGTCTCACCATTGGCATCAATGCTGGGAGCCTCTGCTGGGATCTGGTGCTCACATTTTGTAACTAAGTCAGGTCAGTGCTTTGTGCCAGGTGCCTTGGCAGAGTGGGATGAGACACCTGGCTCAGCCCTTTGGAAGGATTTGTGGCACACACAACCAAGGAAACAGGCAATTAGGTAAACAAGCCTGGTGGAGCCAGGCTCAGCTGCCCAGGACTCTGCCCAGGAAATGCCCAGCCGCACCAAGGGCTGAGCAAAGGTGATGCCAACACTCCATTAACATCCTCGGCAAAAGCCAATGACACATGCAGGAATTCTTGGTGTTCCACAGGGCACGTTGTCTGAAGGATCACCTATGGCAAACATCAACTTGGACTCCCTGAAGACTCAGAACACTCTGAGGATATCTGCAGCTTCCGGGAGTGGAAGTGACAGAATTTCAGCTTTACAGAACTGAAGTCCCAAGTCCTAAACTTGTGGTGACTCCCAAATTCTGTGACTGAGCCTTCTATGAGAGCACACTAATCACACACATGGCAGAGGTTCCACTAGCATCCACACACCTATCTCCAACAGTGGTGGGTACACTTCTGTGCATGAGCATCCAAGGACACCCTCCACCTCCCAAACCAAGCAGAGACAAAATCTCTCACAAACAGTGGGATCAGGAGCCATCAGGCAGCCTCTGCTCCAGCATCTGAAGCTCTTGGAGCCAGTGCTCTGTGAACAACAGCACCAGTGGCAGCGCAGCTCCCAGGACTGGGAGACAGCTGCACTGACTAGGAACAGCCCTGGCGTTCAAAGCCCTGACTGCCAGCAGCTGCTCACCTCCGAGATCCAGAATCCCCTCCTGGGCAGTTTGGTGTCAGCATGGAGCTGCCACTCCCCGACAACTGACCCCCCCCAGTGTAACACATCCCATGAGTTCTCTCCCATGCATCACCAGCCCCATCTCCACCAGACCCACGAGAAACCCCTCCCACAAACTCGTATTTAGCAACAACCAGGACACACAGGGCACAGAGGAAAGCCCAATCTAACCAAAATCCCAAATCCTCTGCTCTTTGATCACATTCCTGTGCTCCAGCCTGACTTCTGTGACCCAGAGCCAAAGAATCATGCATACCATCACACAGATTAATCACAACCCAGCCCAACCCTCTCAGGATTTCTAAGGTGACAGGAACCCACCAGAACTGAAAACACCCCGGGGACCAGCATCAGCATGATTCCAGTCAGCACTGCAGGCGAGGCTGGGCTTGGCTCTGGGGGAACAGCCCTCACCTGTCCCATCAGCTTACCCACAGTTCCTAGGGATCCCACTGCTCTGTGGGACAGCACAGCCCCCCAGGAACTGCCACGGTTGCAGGAAGGGACCGCAGCCTGTGCTGGAAGCAGAGTACAGAAGGGCTCCTGGATCTTCAGAAACAGATCCTGGCTCCCTGCAGACCCTCAGGATCACACAAGCCTGTAGAAGGCAGCAGGAGGCTGAATCCCAACCTGGGAATTCGCACTCTGCCTTCCCTGCTCCCTCAAGGCAGCAGTTTCTTCCGGATTCCCAGCATGTTTTGTGCAGGGCAGAGCAGCTGCAGCAGCTAACTCGAGAGCCCCACCTCCTGCCAGGAAGAAACACCAGCGGGAATATCCCTGCTCCTGTCCGAGCGGACAGCGGGAACCACTGACTCCATACCCTGGAATTCCGATCCCATGGCACCAGCGAGCCTAGCATTAGTCAGAGTATCTTCAGATGAGCTAATCAGCTTCCGACGTCCATCGGGCCTCAGCGCAGCCGTGGACGCAGCAGCTCCAGTTCCAGCGGTCCCCACCCTTCCTTCTTCCCGCGCAGGGAAAGCCAGCATAGCCACCCAGAGAACTTGGCTGGAATTCGACCAGCACTGAGCGTTTCTGCAGGGCCCTGTCCCGGTCTGCTCTGGCAGGACAGGGAGCCAGAACGGCCCGGCCTGGCTGCTACACACGGACAGCTCAGACGGTTCCCAGGCAGCACAGGGGACTGGGGGGACACAGCAGCACAGAAGGGACACGAGCCTAGCTGACACTTCCTAAGGCCAGGCGCTGCCAAGGCATTCCAGGTGCCACTGCTGCACCAGTCGCTTTGTAAGAGCATCCGAGGCAATTCTCAGCCCACCTGTTCCCCTCAGCTGTCTCACAGCCCCAGGCAGGAAGGACTCGGGGAACAGGACACACTGCTGCCCGGGGGGACTCGGCACTCTGAGGATGGAGGAATTTTTTTCTTTTTTGCTCTGACATATCCCTGACCCATCATTCACCTACATGGCTGAACTGTGCACATCCAGGCTGAGGGCTCACAAACAACTCCAGAAACACAAAGGCTGCTGGCAGTGCGGCACCAGGGATGCAAACCAGCACCGTGGGTACCTGGAGCCGGGACTGTGACCCATCCGGATGTGTCAGCAGCCGAACTCACAGCAGCGAGACCCCACTCTGCAGCCATGGAACAAGATCCTTCACACGGGAAAAATGCTCGGACAACCGGAAAAACAGAGCAGACACGAAACCCTCAAGGGAACAAGCGCGTCCGGGGGCTTTTCTCACCACAAACAAACAACAGTAACGGTTCTCAGACCGGCTCCCGGGAAAACGCCGCTGCCCTCGGCGGGGTCATGCTGGCGGGGGAGCGTAGCAATCGCGGCTCCAGTGCAAAGCCCCCGCCGAGACCCGAGGCACACCCGGCCCGCGGCGCTCGGGGTGGGAGGGCCCTGCCTTGGCACGGAGCAGCCCGACTCCGGTATAGCGTCTCCCAGTTCCGCATTTCGTAGCGAGCGGCCATTTATGGCCAGCTCGTGTGCGCCAGAGGCCCCGCCGACCCCGGGACGTGTCGGAGCCGGCGATCCCCTGCACCGCCCCTCGGACCGAGCGCCGGGCAAAGTCCCGGGAGCTGCCCCGGCCCCTCGGGGGAACACGGGCCGCCCGCGCCCCGCGCTCCGCCCTCGCCCCATGCGCTCCGGTCCGGGACGGCCCCGTCGGCGGCGGCGACACCCCTGGCCTTCGGAAGGTCGCGCAAGGGCACCCGGGGGCCCGCGCCCGCCCCTCGGCCGCGCCCGGCCCTCCCCGCGGCCCGGAGCCAGCGCGACGCGCCCGGCCCAGCCCTTCTCGCCGAACCTCACCCTCGCCTCGCCTCGCCTCACCCGGCCCCGCCGCACCGGTCCCGCTCCCTCCGCGCTGCGCTGCCAACGCCGCGGATCCGCCCAGGCCCCGCGCGCCCCCGCACTTCCGGGACACACCCGGCACTTCCCGTTACTCGCTGCCGCGCCGCCGCCGCGCTTCCGGCCGCGGACCGCGCGCTGATTGGCCCGGGGGCGCGCGCGCGGGCGAGGCGGGGCGCACCGGACCGGATGGGCGGGGCCGGGGCGGAGCGGGGCACGGAGGCAGGACCGGGGCACGGAGCGATCGGCACCGCGAGAGCCGCCCGGCACCGAGAGCGGGACCAGCGGGGCACGGAGGCAGGACCGGGGCACGGAGCGATCGGCACCGCGAGAGCCGCCCGGCACCGAGAGCGGGACCAGCGGGGCACGGAGGCAGGACCGCGGCACGGAGCGATCGGCACCGCGAGAGCCGCCCGGCACCGAGAGCGGGACCAGCGGGGCACGACTGGGACCGGGACCGGGACTCGGCAGAGTGCTGCAGAGCACCGCGGTATGTGGGGGAGCGGGATGGGGCCCAGCGCGGCAAGGCAGCAGCCACAGCTCTAGACATGGTTCTATTTTATTACGGCAAAGGTGAAAAAGCCACCTTGGCCCAACAGGCAACCAGAAAAATTTATCCCAAAAATAACTCGGTACAAAACAGGTCTGCTGAGAATTAAAAAAAACCTTTACAGGAGTTAAAACCTATCCCAGAACGTAAAAGTAAAACAAATCCCATCCTCGGTAGTAGTAGCCACAGCCGCAGCCCCTGCCGGGAGTGTGGAGCAAGATTGGAGTCCTTCCCCGCGCACTGCTGCTGCTTTAGCTGGTGTCCATCTGCAAGAGAGGGGAGGAACTGTCACCGCGTGCCCGCAGCAGCCTTGGCACCTCACAGCACCCCCTGCACCCAAGCCCTCCCAGTTCTTTGCAGGCAGCCTGGCCCCAGTGAAACCCCAAGCACTGCAGGACAGGGACAGGTGGGTCTAAGCAACAGCACGCCACCCCCTGCCCTGTTCCAAGGCTTTTTCTGCAATCCTGCTCATCCCACTTCTTCCATGCTCTTGCCCTGACTTATCCTGGTCCTGAACCACCACCTCAGCTGTCACGGTGTCCTTGTGGCCTCAGCTTTGTTGGGATCCTGAGCTAGCTGCAGCACAGGCTGAGCAAGTTCCAGGTACAGCTGTGACCTGCCTGTGGCCCCCAAGGCTGGGGCTCATTTCTGCCACCAACACTGCACCATTCCCCCAGCAGCACACCACACAGTTCTTCTACATGAGGTTTTCCTTTCTGTTTTCCCATTCTTGCAACCTATCAGCTCTGTGGATTTTCTTCTGCAGCTGCTGCTCATAGTGGCTGTTCCAGCTATGGAGCCTGGCAAGAACAGAGGCTGTTCCTCAGCCATCAGGAAAAGGTGACAAAGTGCTATGGAAACTGAAGCCAAGGCACAAGCCAAGGCACAGCTCAGCTTCAGAGAGAGATTGCTTCACTCCAAGGACCTGGAAAATGCTTTCCCTTTTCTGCCAGCTCCAGACTGCCAGTGCTTTTCAGGATGAGATGCTGTGGGGAGCCCATGACAGTGCCCAAGCAGCACTTACCCTGGCATTGTAAGCATCCAGCTGTGCATCTAGTTCTTCTGCAGAGAGCTGCTGTTTGGAAGTTCTTCCAGCTCCTCTGCCTCTCCCTCTGTTTCCGCCACGAGTCCCTCGCCTGTTGCCTCCGCCTCCAAATCCCCCTGAAACCCCGCGGTTTCTGGTCATGCCACCTCTGTTTACACTGTGAGTTTCAAAAGCAACTGTTTTAGTGCCTTCAGTGAACCCAAACAGGACCCACGTTCCCCACCAGGGAGGGGTCCTGCCTCACCTCTGTGCTGGTCTCCGCTGCGTGTCAATCTGTGACGTGACCAGCTGGATGTTCATGGGGCGCCCTGAGGGGAGAGAGAGCAGCTGTGAGTGTGCAGGACACGCACGGGGAAGGGAGGGAGGGACACGGGGCTGCGGGAGAAGCGGGGTGCAGGGAGCTACACGGATGTGCAGCTACAGAAACAGGCCATGGAGCTGGGCCACGCAGACTCACCGTCCAAGGGGACCCCATTGTACTGCTTCATGGCCTTCAGTGCATCAGCCTTCCTCTCGAAATGCACATCTGCCGTCCCTAGACTGCGGCCAGATCTGTCATAGTGCACAGCTGCCTTCTTCAAGGTCCCAAACTCTGCAAAGAGCTCCTGAGAACGAGAAGGAAAGGAGCGTGCCCATCCATCCACGCTGCAAGCACTGCAGCACCCCACACAGACACACTGTGAACCAGCGCTGTTCCAACCACTGACAACCTGGGAAAAAACCCAATGGCACAGGGGAGCACAGCCCATCAGGAAGATTTCAGGGAGTGGTCACAAGTGACAAAACCAAGCAGGACTCCACGTTCATGTCCTGCAGGAGGCACATTTACAGCCAGTGAAGCAGATTCAAGGGATGCTGACCTGTTTCTTTTTTCCCAAGAGAACTGGGGGTCTTTGCTGAAGACGAGTCAAAGCAGCAAGTATTGAAAATACTCCAGACCCCAGACACCCTTCTCAGAGAGGAGAATGACCATGTGAGTGCAGGGACAATGACACTTTTACTGTGCTGGACTTGTGCCCATTAGGAACATCCCCCAAAAATGGGGACCAACAAAGTCCTCTGCTGAGGTCTGTCCTTTGCTGCCACAGAAGCTTGAAATAAAGAGGCAGCAACAGAGCCACCAATTTTGTTTCTCAGGTGCTACATTTGGGAAGCCAAGCAGGTTACTGCACTGCCTGTGTCGACCTGCTCCTGAGTCACAACAGGGCTCTCAGTAAGGCTGCTGGAGGAGAACTGCAAAGGGCACCTGGAAGATGCTTTCTGGACAGAATGTGAAAAGCAAGGTTGTGTCAGCTCTGCCCAGAGCCCAGGGTCAGCTGCTTCTGCCTCAGAGGGCACAAAGAGCAACACTGCACAGCTCCTTCATGACCAGAGCTCCTTCGGCCTCTCGCACCACATGAAGAGGCATTAGCACAGCAACAAAACCAATCCCACATCTGAGGCAACACTAAATTATGGGGCTGGGGGCCAAAGCCATTGAGTCAGCCCTGCTGCTAAACAAACCCCAGTGGGAGCTTGTGCAGCAGCAGGAAGGTGAGTCCTGGCTGCACACAAAGCACAAGGGCTGAGTTTTACACACTGTGGTCTCACTGCAACAAACAGCAACTTACTGAAACCCAATCTGAACTTACACGAGGAAAGGAGGTGGTGTGCAGCACACTACCCAGTGAGCAGGTGACCTGACAGAGCTCCTTTCCAGTTCCCCAGGCGCAGCCAGATTGGTGCGTGGAGGGGCTGGAATGAATGATAAGCAAAGCCTCACAGCAGGGGTTTGGTTTTCCCTCGTGAAGACATGAGAACCAGAGGCTAAGGTGACAGCAGCTCTCTGTGCTGCAGGACCTCTGCCAGGAACACACGTGGCACTCAGCTCACTCAGCACACGTGGGCTCACAGCCCACTCGTGACCCTGAGATACCCCTCAGCCTCCAGCCCTGAGGCAGATGCACCAAGCACTGAGGGCTCTGACTGGCCCAAACGGGCCATGGCCACCACAGGTGGAGGACACAACACGAGGCAGCAGCGCAGGGGAGATGCTCCCCTGACAAATAACTGCCCAGTTACACTGAGGAGTGCACCCGTGGGAAACCCTCGACACCCGACAGAACGTGATTTGACAAAGCACCAGAGCCCACGGGACAGCGACAGCTCCGCAGAGCAGGAGCTCATGGAGCTCACAGTGAATTTTCCAATTACATCGGGATACAGCACTCATAGCATCGTTCCCTGAACATCGCGGCAGTCACTTACAAAGCACCTACAAACCGAATTTTCCAGCCCCCTTGAGACCACCACGATCGCGGAAAAGCGGGCACACGTAGTACAAACCCCATCACTGGGGATTCACCCGGGAATCCTCGGCCCCGAGCGCAAGCCGGAGTAGGGCCGGCGGGGTTCCCGCGGGCACCCGACCTGGGCGCAATGAATGAGGCCCCGCTCCCCCCTTGCCTCCCCGAGCCCCACCTGGATGTCCGCATCCGAAACGCCGAAGTCCAGGTTGGAGACGAGCAGTTTTCCGCCGGTCTCCACGCCGGCCCCCGCCCCGAAGCCGCTGTCGAACAGGTCGTGCTGCCACTTCTCGGGGAGTTGCTTGGGCTGCAATGAGAGCAGGAGCTCGCTGTCCGGCGCCAGGGCCTCGCAGCCCGCGGCCGCGCCGGGTGTGGACAAAGGGCCGCCCGCGTCCGCGCCCCCGCCCGGCGCGGACCCTCCGCCCCAGCCCGCCGCGCCGCCGCGGCCCAAGCTCCGCCTGCCCGGTCCGTACCCGGCTGTAGGGCGCGGGCCGGTTCCTGCCGCCGCCTCGGGCCATCACCGGCCGGTTCCGCACTGGGCCGCCGCCCGCGCGCCCGCCGCCCACGCCGCCCCGGCCGGGCCCGCCCCCACGTGCGGTGCCGCCCCGGCCCCGGCCGCCCCGGCCGCCCCGGCTGGCCCCACGCTGGCTCCGGTTGAGCTTAATGATGTCGTCCAGGGACATGTCCATCTTGTCGGCCATGATGGCGGCACCGCTCCCACCCGCACTTCCGGCCGCGCTGCGCCCGCGCCGGAAGCGGAAGAGGCGGGGCCGAGGCGCGGCGCGGCGGGCGCGCGGGGCGGGCGGCACTTCCGGCGGGGCCGCAGCGGGAGCGGGGCATGCGGGTGCGCGTGCGGAGCTGGCACGGAGTCGCGTCCTGGCTGTGGGTGGCGAACGACGAGAACTGCGGGATCTGCCGGATGGCCTTCAACGGCTGCTGCCCCGACTGTGAGTGCGGGACGGGCACCGACACCGGGCGCTGCGCTCTGGGCGGGGCTGACGGTGTGTCCGTGCCGCAGGTAAAGTTCCCGGCGACGACTGCCCGTTGGTGTGGGGGCAGTGTTCGCACTGCTTCCACATGCACTGCATCCTCAAGTGGCTGAACTCGCAGCAGGTGCAGCAGCACTGCCCCATGTGCCGCCAGGAGTGGAAGTTCCGCGAGTGAGGGCGGCACCGGGACCGGGACGAGTCGTGGCCACCCCCGGCCCCGGCCGCCCCGGGCCCGCTCAATAAACGTGCGGACGCCAGTCCCGTGTGCGTGTCCGATGTCCCGCGCTCGGGGTCGGTGCACGGAGCGGGGGTCGGGCAGGGTCTGCGCCGGTCGCGGCGGGACCCGCGGGTGCTGCGGCCCTGCCGGCACCGTGCGCGCTGCTCGTCCCGTGCCGCCCCGCCGAGCCCCGGAACCTGCAGGCGGCCCGGCCCCGGCACCGCTCGGCGGGCACAACCTCGTGGCTGCTCTCTGGCCTGCGCCGCTCCGGCGCTCAGGTGCCAAAGGTTTCAGCAGCAGCTCTCGGGGCCCTGAGGAACAGCACCTCCACTGCACCACGGCTGAACCAGTGGAGCTGACATACCCACGCGCTCAGCAAGAGCAGCAATAAAAAGCTTGTGTTATTTTTTAATAGCAGTGGTACCTCCCGTGTCCTGGAGGCGACTCAGCAGCGCTCGGCGCAGGGTGGGTGCAGCACCAAGGCTGAGCTGTTTGTCCTCAGGGCTGAGGAGCCACTGTGCCCGCCCCAGCCCTCAGAGCTGCAGGGATGCAGCGGAAGCTGCTGCTCCCCCTCAGTACCAGTGCAGGGGGGTTGCAGCACATGGTCCCCATGCTCGAGCCCCAAAAAGATCAATGCACAACTCTTCAACATTTTATTAATGATCAGCGACAACAGTTTACAAGAGAGAGGACACCAGACACAGCCTGGAAGGACCATCTGGCACAGTGCAGTGAGCTGCTCAGGATACCCACCACAGTATCCTGGAATGTAAGAGGCAAAAGGGGCTCACAGTTCAGGACTCCTCCTCCCAGCCCTGCACCTCCCCTTAGAGGCAGGCATGCTGCATGTCAGCCATCAGGAAATAACCCTAAAACTTCACCTGGCAAGGTCCCGCCCTCAGGTAAGCCATGGGGCACAAGGGAGGCTCAGAACAGTCCACACAAGGCACTGGATGCTGCTGCCTCACAAATGGAAGAGCCTTTGGGAAAAGGCCCCAGGATCCCTCTGTCTCATGTGGAGAAATGCCTTGACCCAGCATCCCAGCACCAGCTGCTCGTTCAGCAGCTGCCACCTGCAGCCTGTCACTGGGGCAGCAAAGGATTTGCCTTTATCCAGCTCAGCCCAGAGTAGCTCTGGGTCTGTGCAGTGGCAGGAGCTGAGGAGAGGCAGCAGTGAACCCCAGAGCCCAGCACCACCTCTGGCAGCCAGCCCCTTGTTCCTAAGCAAAAGCTGCAGGAGGAACCACATGAGCCCTGTCTTGTCCCCGAGGCTGCTCTGTCTGTCCAGCCACCCCCAGCCCTGCTCTGGAATGCAGACCCCAGTCAGGACAGCTGAGTCTGGCAGGGAATGGGGGCATGGGCAGCTCCTCCACTTCCCTACTACTAAGAGCCAGCAATGGCAGAAGGTAAAAGCACATCAACATGTTAAAACATTAGTTATAATTAAAACTTTTTTTTTTTTTTTTTTTTTTTTTTTGTCAAATCTCCTCCTGGGAAAGGGGACAGGGACAGATTAACGGAGATAAAACTAGGCAGCGGAATCCCAACTCGTTATGTCTGCATAATTAGTGCAGGAGGAGCTAGGACAGCAGAGGGCAGGACAGCACATCCTGTGTGCCAGCAGTGCTGCCCCCCTTCAGGGGTCCTTTCCTGAAGAGCAGTTACTCTCCCAGAGGGTGCAGTTGCAGCGCTCTGTGGCCCACACATCCATGCTCTGCAGCCTAGTGCTTCTCCTCCTCCAGCCTCCTCATGGCCTCCAGCACAGCCAGCTCTTTTGCTTCTTTCTTCTGGTTGCGAGCTTCAAACTCCAGCCTGCAGAAATCACACAATGCCATGAGATTCTCATTCATCCACACCTCTTGTAGACAACAGCACCTGGAGCAGGAGAGCACTGCCTTCTCCTATGCTGCTCTGCTCTGAGAGCACTTCAGAAACCCCCCCTGGACCCCCGATTCCTCCAGAGCCTCTCCCAGAGCTTCCCATGGCTGTAGCCATCACTCTGCAGTCCTGGACTCCCACACTGGTCATACACTACTTCTTTCTCCCTCTGTGGAAGAAGCTGCTGTTCCATTCTTGGGCTGTCCTGGGTGTTGTAACACCAGAATCAAATTCATCACTGATGTGAGCCAAGGTGCTGAAAGTGAAGGACTCAAGCCTAAAGGACCAAAGCTCTGAAAGTAGCAACATGCTCTTTCCCCCAGGATACAGCAAGGAAATTTATCATTAAAGGGGAAAAGCCAATGAATGTGCCGTGCAGCACATTCTGACACAGTGGAGTTCAGCTGTTCCCTTCCCTGTACAGACTGGAACAACCACATTTACAGTCTGCCCAAGCCACAAAAGAGGAAGGACGAGTTTGCTGACTCTATGCCTTTAGATAACACCTTCACTCCCTATCTGGTCCCATTAATCAGTCCTCAGACTCTGGATGGAACAGCACGTGACAGAATGGGGAGACAAAGAAATCCAACCTGTTCTTGATGATTCTTTGCACAATTAGATCTGTGGTGAGATTGCTGCCACTGTCCACCAGCTGGAAAATGCCGCGTTGCTTCGGCTCCTGCAAACAGAGCACTGAGCTGTGAAAACACGTGAGACCTGGGTGTGCAGCTCAGCAGTGACAGCTGAGCTGAGCTGTGGCAGGTCCTGTAGCGGCCAGACAGGCAGGATGCACAGTGATCTCATCGCAGGCAGAACAAACACCTGCTCAAAGCAAAGCTCCACATACACAGGAGCTGCCCAGGACAGGCAGAGAGCAAAGTGAGGGATTTCTCACCCTGCCATGAAGGCATCAGAAACAGGCAGAGCAAAACAATGCTGGGAAGAGTGGAGCTGTTGGGAATGATTTACTGACTGCTCCACGTAGCGACCCTCAGGGGTGGGTGAAAAGCATCACCTGCCAAAGCCGTGCCCAGGTAGCCTCCTCTGCAATAACAGTCCAGGAACACAACCAGAGCCAGGCTCTATCAAATGCTGACAAAACAAGTTGGCACTTTACCTCATATGGATCAGAACCGTCCTTGTCTGGCACCACCTCAGTCATCCCATGACAAACAAGTGTTACCTGGAGAAGGACACAAAAGTCATTGACAAGATCCAAAAGATGACAGCGACATTTCCTGCCACTACTCTCACTGAGCACAGCCCAGAGACCAACAAAGCCACCCTCCTGCACCAGTCTGACAGTCCCTCTGGGGCTCCCTGTAACCCACTGAGCAGGACATTCCCTCCTTGACCCTGTGTTGTGCTGCACTTTAGTCCCCACACACATCACCCACCAGCATCTTCATGTCCATCCATATGCAAGGACTCACCCTGAAGTGATCCAACAGATCAGCAGTGACGGCGTAGGGAGCTCCAATCACCACCTCGGAGACATACTGAAAAATGAACCAGGTAGAGTCCGGATTTGAAAAAAACCCATCGAACAAAAACCCAAAACCCAATCCCAAGCCAGAAGCCAGCTGCTTCCTAAAGAGACCTGAGCAGGTCACCTGGCTATAAGAGCCAGAAGTTCAAATAAGGGAACAGAAAAGTGGGTTCAGCAGCAACTGCTTGTCACACAACAGCTTTTTGTTCCTCTGCAGAATGTCCTTTCTGTGCCTATAGAGCAAACCCAAGAGTTAATTGCTCTGGGCAGACATTTCTGGGGCTCCCCACAAGTTTGTCCCAGGCATTTTCTCCCTGGTGCAGGGAGCAGAGGTTTCTAATGGCACATGTCTGACTACACAGAGCCACACAGCTCCCCACAGGGCATCCAGCCCTGTCACTGCTGGCAGAGCAGCTTGGATCAGCCAGGATGGCACAGGAGCCCAGCAGAGCCTCCCAAGAGCTCATCAGCACCTCTGGCAGCCTCAAGTGATTCATCTTGTCTGTCTTCTCAGGGTACACCAAGGAACTCCTGCAAGATCACTGAGCACAAGTGAAAACCACCAGGCTCCAAGGCAATTTCTGGAACAGTGCAGACACCCACTCACCCTGCAGGCCAGGACACTAAGTGTTCGCTCGTGGATGTTCATGATGGGATAGTTCTTCCCTTTGTAGCGATTCACCTCCTACAGCAAAGCACCAGGCACAGTCAAAAGAGAGACAGCAACTCCTTTCCCTCTTGCTCTCTCCCAAAATGAAATTCCCGTGTTGGTCAATCCATCCCTGTCCTGTCTCCCATGGCACAGCCTGCCTGGTTCAGAGAACAGGCCCAAGCTGCTCTGCCTTTGGGCAGGTTCTACACGGACCTGATCGAAATGCAGCCCAGCAATGATGTAGGGTTTCTCTGCCAACTGGTGAACCTTCTCCAGGAAATCTACATGACCAACATCTGCAGATCTGTTTAAGGAACCGAAGCTCACATGGAAAACAGAGGAAGGAAGACAGAAATAGAGTCACTCAAAAACAACAGTGGGAGACAGGAATCCCTAGAATTTTATTCTTGCACTACTAATTGTCTATTTCCAAGAACAGCTGCTGCCTCCCTCCTCAGGTTCCATCGGTTCTGGGCAAAAGCCAGAGACTTCTTCAGCTCTACCTTACATGGACTCAGCTTTGCCTCTCTCCAGAATTTCTACTTGTTCCAGATGTTCTGGCACAAAGCCTGCCCCAGGAATGGAGTGTCAGCTCCAGATGCTATGGCAGCCAGTCTTCACCACAATCATTAGAGTGTCCAGCTGCCTTCCTGAAATCCAACAGCCACAGATCACTCCACAGAGGAGCTATAGCTTCTTTCTCAGCATCCTGTGACTAAGAAACTGCCAGGAAGAACTCACTCCTGACTCCTCCCTCGCATGCAGCTACAGAAAAGGAAAAAAAAATGACGCAAATATCCAGTCTGGTGCCTCCCAACATGAGAACCTCAAACAAAAATCACTGCTGCAACCCAAGAGAGTCAAGGATACGGAACAGGTCAAAGGCTCCAGCCACATAGATGATGGTGTCTCCTGGCTGTGGCTCCTTCCCTGATGCAAACTGGATGATCTTCTGGGATGTCTGCAGGAACTGTGAGACTCCAGTCCAGGGACTGTGACCTTTGGGCCCCTGTGGAAACATACGCCAGACACAGCTTCTTCTCAGGCTGGTGAGGGGGTTTGGACAACATAGAGCACAGTGCCGGGCAATCTGCTCATCTGAATTTGCTGGCAACTGTAACAACTCCCAGCAAGCACCTTGGACTTTCTACATTCTTGGCATCAAGTATTTAGGCAATTTCAGAAAAGCCCTTTATGCTCTGTC
Source organism: Eopsaltria australis (assembly GCA_034509425.1). Classification (NCBI taxonomy): domain Eukaryota; kingdom Metazoa; phylum Chordata; class Aves; order Passeriformes; family Petroicidae; genus Eopsaltria; species Eopsaltria australis. The sequence goes on along the minus strand of JAVTVJ010000147.1, from coordinate 292,352 downwards.
TAAATCATCCCCTCAGCAGCCAGCTCAGGAGGTGCCAAGAGGAAAGCTCAGGAAGGAAGAAGACAACAGGGCAGATTTGGATTTTCATGAGAATCAAGACATGTTCAGGAGACAACACGAGATCAACCTACACTCTGCCAAGCCTCAGGGCACCTGTTTGGCCCCTCAGCTCTGAGGGCAGAGCTTGGTCCCCACCACGTGGCAGTTGTGCAAACAGCCACCAAGTCACCTGCTGTGCTCCCCAAAGCTGCTGCATGGGACTTGGCAGGACACAGACACTGCAGCTGAGGCCAGAGCAGGCCGTGCAAAGAGCAGCACGCAGACAGCTCAGCTGTCAGGGTCACATAGGGTACCCATGGCCCTGATCCATTCTACCCAGATCTGAGCCCCAGGAAACAGCCATGCTGGAGCAATATGCCCCAAAACACCTACTCAAAACCCCCAAAACAGTGGAGAACTAAGGATGATTCAGACAGGTCAGCAAAACCCCTGTGAGTAAAAAAGATTTGCTCAAGCTGCTGGCGCAGTTCATTGAGCAGGGACAATCCAGCTGCCAAGGAAACAAACAGGGCTGATGGCTTTTCAGAAGCAGTGAGAGCCACAGGCTGGACCCAGCAGCTGGAAGGCCCAGAGGGCTGTGCTGCCCTCAGCTCTGCAGCACAGTGTGGCCACACCTGCTGTGTCCACACCTCCCAAACCTAAAACAGCACCTTCAAAACAACACAAGCACTGAGAGGAACCTCCACAGAGGCCGTCCCTGGGCTGGAACCAGGGGCACTCGGGTCCCAAGGAAAGTGTCAGGAAGGACTTTACAAGCAAGGAAGGAACCCAGCACAGGCCCTGTGGGGACAGCAGCCCTGTGGTCCCACTGAAGGACAGCTCATGTGCCACACCTGCCCGTCACACCCACTGCAGGTGCTGCCACACGGGGACAGCAGACATTCACTGAGACATTACTGTCACATATGGGAGGACAAACAAGCCTGCAACAGGCCAGAAAGCACACTGGGAATCCTTCTCAGGCAGGACAATAACCAGACATCCATGACCAGAACTCACATTACCTTCCCAAAGTTGTCAGTGTGCTTCCGATAGTCTAGGTCCTCATCCTGAAGGGAGATAAAGAGTCAAAATGTTTAAGCACTTGCACAGCTCATCCAACCAAGATATGCTTGTGTGTGGGAAGTGCTGGGAAGGCCAGGCTCAAAAGGCACACCAGGGATCCAGGGCACTGAATGCTGACAAACTGGTTAATACCTAAACCAGCGTCCTGTCCCAGAATGAGTCAGAGGAAATGTGTCCTTATCTGACCCCAGCTTGGCACCACCAGTAAAGGTGGTTCTTGCCCAACCTGCAGCCCCAAGAGTGCTGCACAGCTGCATCCTCCTTCAGCCTGGCAAGACCCTGACAGGACAGCATTCCTTCTCCTGCCAAAGACCCTCACAGGAGGCAGGCTCAGGTACCTGCAGCACCAGGCAGATCTTGGTGTGAACTCATGTTACAGCTAAGCCAATTTAACAGCTCAGAACACCAAAACATCTCTCTCTGTCCCTGAATTCACCTGTGGGTCACTTGTTCCTGCAGTTATCCAGGTGATTCTATTCAAAGATTCCTTCATTACTCAATAAATTCAACTCATTACCTGACATAAAACCACTGACTTTACTCTTCCCTGGTTAGGTTAGCTCCCAACCAGAGAGTGAGCTGAGGAGACTCAAGAAAGGTCTGATCAGACTAGACAGCAGAAGGCAGAAGCATGAAGCTCAGTGGGAAGGGAGAGGAGTTTCCAACTCTGGCAGCACCTGGCTGATAGATCAATGTGCCTGCACTGTGTTGTTTCACCCTGGGAGAAGTCATGGGCTTGCCTGCAGTTCCCCTAACATTCCCAAAGCCCACACTGATCATGAGGCATCAGAGTCTTTGTCCCATCACACTGTGATCTCAGACATGTTGAAGCAAACATAAGCAGGTTGTTTTGCTGCCACTGCCCATTCTCCATGCACCTGGGAGCCAGGCCCAGGAGCTCTACTCCGTTTGCAGCAGCAGAAGGGAAGAGCTGGCACATGTCCTGTGCTCCACCTCCCACCCAAAGCCCTCTGACTCACTATGTTGCTGTGGTGAGCCTTAGTCATGAGCAGCATGCGGCCAACAAGGTCAGTGGTGGACACACCTTGAGTGCGTTTGCATTCCCTGCGGGAGACAAGCAAAGGATGAAGCAGAAGCCACAGGAGCAGATACCTCTGTCTTCCCACCATTGCCACAGGAACACCTGTGGCACCTGATAAATCCAAACCAGGGGCTGTCCTAAGGAAGCCTTCCTTCTCAAGTGTAGCACTTACTTGCTGAGCCTCTGCATCATCCTCACACCACAGCAATTGCTTATGTAAACTCCCTCAAACTCCTCACTCAGACTTCCCAACTGAGCCAGCTCCCAGTGAGGCTTTAAAACCAGAGCCAGCATCTGCCAGGAACCAGACAGCCCCACTGGGCAGGATTGTCTGCCCCACTTCCCTGGAGCCACAATGCTGGGAGCAACTGAAGCTCTGACACACACACAGCCAAATTCAGATGTAACCTGAAGATTGGTATGTTTCATCTGACTTCCCTTCAGGGCACAAAGTTCCAGAAACTCTGTCCAAAACAAGATAAACAGATATGCAGCAAGAGATTACCTGTATCGCCCTGCTGTCTTTACTTCCTCATAGGTGTCCTTGCCATCAATAGTTAAGGTGATGTCATCTGCAGAGAGAGAAAAGCCACAGAACTGCACCCAAGCTCTCTTGCACAAAAGCAGCAGCTGTGTCAGTCCCATACACCTGGAGCCAGACTGAAACTCTGCAATCCAAATCCCTGTGGTGCATACACAGGGGACATGTCCTGTGCCCCACAAAAATGCCAGGGTTTTTAACCCTGGCATTACTGTGTCTGTGGAGACAAGGATATTCCTGGATGCTGAACACCATTACCCACCTGGTGCACTGCTGGCTGTCCTGCAATAGCAAGCACAGCTGATTATTGTATGAATGACAATAAACAGGCACTATCTGTATCAATGTTAAAAAAGAACCTTTTAGCTCTTCTGGGACTGGTTTTAACCCTTGGTTCATGTTACAAGTTTTCAGTCAATGAAAAAGTTCATCCAATGGAAAGTTCTTCCTCTCAATGACGGCACTTCCACAGTGACATCCAGCGACCCTTCTAGAGAGGCAATTCCAGTTCATCTCTGGCATGTGGCTCCCAACTCCCTCTGCAGAAGCACCTCTCACATATTTTTGGTGATGATACAAAGCCTTCACAAGCAAAAGCTAAGCTGGATTCCCTTTGCCAAAACAGTCAGAAGATGGCCCACGAGTGCACCCACACAGTGGGGTGGCTCAGTCCTGCCCAGCTCTCCCAAAGTCCCACACCCTCCCCTCAGAGCATAGGGACAGGAGGGCACACACTGACAGCACAACCTGGCATGCCAGGAGAGGCACAAACAGCAGGGTTGCTGTCACCTGCCCAGGTAAGCTCAGCTATTTCCAAACTCAACTTTTGCACAAACACAACCTGGCAAAACTGCCGGAGCAGGCGTGTTGCTCAGGAGAAGCACAGAGTGACGTGGCAGAGGAGATGAATGCAAGCAGCTGGAGCAGAGGCCATGAGCACTCCTCTACTGTCAGAACCCTTCACCTGTAAGGGGTCACGTACACCAAACGCCTTCAGACCAGGCAATTAAGTTAATGAGGAATCTGATAACCACTCCATCCACGTGAAAAAAGCGTATTTCTCTTCTAAAGATTAATGATTTATTTACACTTCGTGAAATACTTGGCTTATCAATAGCTGGGATCAGATGAGAGATACACGAAATGAGTGCAAAGACTACTCCTGGTCAAACTAACAAAATTCCTTCAGAGAGGCAGGGAGGAAGGGCTGAGGCTTTATGAGCATCAGCAGCAGCCCAGGAAAGGACAGAGTCCTAGAGCAAAAACATTTCCTCAAAACACTGATTCTCTTCAGCAACACCAAAAAGTGTTCACACTAAGAGCTAGGTCTCTGGCCACACGGTCAGCTGAGCCACTGAACAGCTTATCAGCTGGATAAAGAGAGAAGCTTTTCAGATCTAACCTTGTCCCAGGATAAGCAGATATAAACATGATTGTATTTCTGCATGCTTACCTTTTCAATAGTGTTTTCCACTTAAGTTTTGTAAATGGCTTTCCCCTTTGCACAAATTTCTGTTGGTGCTAAGGGCAACCTCAGGATAATTTTAAACAACACATTTCACCTTTGTAAGTTAAAACTATGGGTCCTGGCCACGCTCAAGATTCTGAGCACACCGACAGTGTTTCTCCAGACCACAAGACCAGGAGCAGCTGTGCTGCCCAGTGCAGGCATTGAGAAGGCAGAGCTCTACACACACCAGGTATCCCTGAACCCTGTGCCAGCCAGGACATTGCTTGGTTTGCAGCAGGGCCCCTGGAGCTCACAGCCCCGAGGGCCCACATTAGCACAGCCACTGCCTCAAACACCACTCACCCCCATGCACGCAGAAGTCACAGCTGTACTTGTCCAGGGTTTCCAGTGTGGTGACATAAGGAGCTCCAGGAGCAATCTCATCCACCCACTTGATGGCCTGCACCATTTTGTACCTTTCCTCCTGTGTAAAGACGGGGGGACCCTTGTGCTTGGCAATCTCCTCTGGGGGAGAAACAAAATTCCAGTTAGAAGCATATCCTGCAGCTGCAGTGACTCTCAGTCACTGCCTCACTCATTTCATGGGCAGGTGAACTTCACTGCAGGATTATCCTCAGCTTGGGAGCAGTCTGTGGTAGCAAAGGAAGCCCCAGACAGATCAGAAAATATTTTGATTCAGTTGCATTTCCTAAGCATTTAACAAGGGCGCTGGAATTCAGAGGGCAAAAGGTCTCAGTGCTTCCCTGTACCCGGATACTTCTTCCAGAGGGGATGAGCTGGGTCTTCTGGCATCCCCCTAGGGGAAATGTCCCACTTAAACAGTAACTTCATACTATGCCTGGTTCATACCAGAAATTCTGCATCTATAAACCCATTTAAAATACATCTTCACGTGCAAGAACTTGTTTCTGGCACTCAGCTCATTTGAAGGCCATCTGGAAGTTTTCTCCACAAGGTAACTTGCTTTGGAACATCCTACCAGCAAAAGCACTGATTTTCAGCTGTTTCAACTGTTTTTATAGCACAGAATGCAGATTAACCCTCAGAGCCTGCAAGATCTGACGCACCTAATCCTCAGTCCAAAACTACGACAGGGGTAACTCCACTCCCAGAAAAGAGACATTTTTCTCTTGGAGGCTACGGATCCTGGAGCAGATGCAGGAAGAACCCTGACCCTATCAGGAGCTCTTGGCTCTCCTGGCCCTCAAGCTGCAGGACAATTTGAGGGGCTGCACGAGATAAAACCTGGTAAAACCTCTTACCATCCGTGTGGACCCCAACGATCAGGTAATCGCCCATGGCCCGCGCCTGGCGCAGCTGGTTCGAGTGGCCATAGTGCACCATGTCATAGCTGCAAAGAGAAGGGCCGGGTCAGCCCGGGCACACCGGGACGCGCTTCCTCGGAAGCTGCGGGCGATCTGCCTCAGGCTTCGGGGCTGAAGGTCTCTCTGCTGCCGGGCAGAGCTGTGCCGATACAGTCCGGCCCCAGGGCCCGCAGCAGCGCTCCCTCCCCCCCGCAGTGAGCCAGCCCTGGTGCCGCAGGGGTCGCTCCCTCCCCGCACCTGCCCGGCAGGTGCTGGCTGTAGCCCGGGGGGAACGGAGCGGCCCCCACCGACGCTCGTCAGGCGGCCGAGCCCAGGACGCTCCCGGCTCCGGAGTGGTCCCGCTCGCCCGGCGTTCCAAGGCGACTCTGCGCGGAAAGCGCCGCTGTGCCGCGGGCCCGGGCCCGTCCCGCCGCGGTGACAGAGGAGGCGGAGGCACCAGCGTAGCCAACACGGTTTATTTCTGCGGCGCCACGACGTCACCCGGCCCCGCGCCCGCCCCACTCACCATCCATCGCACCAGACGCGCACGGGCCGGTGGCCGCCGCCGCCCGCCGCGGCCCCGCCGCCGCCCGCCGCCCCGTTGCGCAGCATGGCCGCGCTATCACCGGCGTCGCCCGCCCCGCCCCGCGCTCAGCGGCTCTTCCTGCGCCGGGCGCCCTTGGCGCAGCCGCGGCCGAGCCACCCCCCGGGCCGCCCGATCGCCGCCTCCGCCCGCTCCCGGGGCTGCTCCTGCTCCCGGGGCTCCTCCCGCTCCCGGGGCGGCGCCACCGGCTTCCGCGAGTGTGTGCCCTCCTCCCCGGGGCGCAGCGGCTCGGCCAGCGCGAAGATGGGGTCCCGCGCCCTGCGGAAGGAAGGAGAGGGCGGCGGTGGGCGCTGGAGGCGGCCCCGGGCCGGGAGCTCCCGCCGCACAGCGCCCGAGCCGCTCACCGGTCGTAGCGCGGGATTTCCAGCCCCAGCTCCGCCATCAGCAGCCGCATCACGTCGTCGCAGCGGCCGTGCAGCTTCAGGGCGGCCAGGTCGTCCTTCGGGGTCCACTGCGAGCGACAGCAGAGCCGGCTGCAGGCAGCTCCCAATGGTGGCAGCGGGGGGCTCCGGCCCGGAGCCTGCCAGGGGCTAGGCCCCACTCATCCGCAGCCCCTCGGCTCACACCTGGCCAACCCGGCACCAAGGGCTCTATCTCACCTGCAGGTTCACGATATACAGCTTGGGCCGGCGTGTGGGGGGCTTGCTCATGCACCAGAGCCGTGGGTATTTTTTCAAAACCTGCCACAAAGCACAGAGGATCAGCACAGCCACAGGCACACGCAGCCGTGAACCGTATCAGCGAGAGGAAAAGGAATGTATTACCAGGAGGGGAAAGAGGGAGGAAGAGAGACTATCACAGATGTTGGGCGAATCCTGACACCAGAGTTTACAGTTGTCTGTTTGGGAGGAGACTGCTCAGCACCAAGGTGTATCACCAAGAGGGAATGCTGCTAACAATCTTCACAGAGTCTCTAAAGTTACCTTTAAGCTGGAACCCAGACAAAGAATCACATCTGCTTTGCTTGCAGCTTCTGTTGCTGCTTCCCAGTTCAGGGGCTGTCTCAATGTCCCCTTCTCCCCAAAGTGGACGATTGTATCTCTCAATTGTGCCCCACACTTGTGGCACATCCTGCCCGTGTGATGCCTGTGCAGGGCCGTGCGCTCAGTCACATCAAACACTCGCACATACTCTCTGTTGGGTGTACAGGAAGTGCAGACCTGTTGCAGAACGAAAGCAGAAACCCCATCACATCATCACTATCCCAGAGGCCAGGAGCAAGCCTCTTCTCTTGGAAGAAAAGCATTTTTGGGGACAACACAGAAGTTGTAGACGGAAGCATCAGGGATCAGATGCTAACTTGGAAAACCTCAAGTTTTTTTTGAAAATCAGTAAGTGGACCTACAGGCAGCCTTTGGCTACATGCTGGGAGGGATTTCAGAGAAGGGCTGAGGAAGAGAGGTGAGAAGCAAAGGGCTCCAGCAGGTACAGAGGAAGATCTACAGGGTTTGGTACTTTCTAAATAGTTCACCCCAAACCTGACGGTCTGAAGACAGGAACTGCACACAGGCCAAGCCCTTGTACTAATTCCTTCTGAGCTAGTGGCAGATCAAGAGTTTGCATTCTCTTTTTTGAGGCCACTTAACAGTGACTTCTTCCTGCTCTGGCCACTCACCTCTATGTACATGTTCCCATGAAGCTCAGATATTGCAGCTCGGGGTAACCCGCTCCGCAGATGCAGCCCATCACAGTTCTGAGACACCACATGCTGCACCTTGAAGGGAACAAAGCACTGAGCTCCCACAGACTGCAGAGGTGTCCCTCCAAGCAGGTGATATGCATGTCCCAAATCGCATCAACAGCCTGTACATCAGAGCAGGACCCACACGGAAAAAGCACGGTGAACAGACCTTTGTGAAAGCTAAATGGAAAGCCTCCTCCTGCTAAACAGAACGTTTCTAGGGCTGGCTGATTTGTGACCAGCTCCCCAGACCAGCCTCACCAGGTACAAATACAACACGTTAAAGAAAATGCACCAGGGGAAAACCTGCCAGAGCTGCTGCCTGCAGATCACTGAGGAAGGCTTGGACACATTTTCCTACATGGATATGCAGCCACTTGAGTCAAAAATGTAGTCAGGCAAAATCCTGAAAAGCTTTCTCTTCCCTGCTGGGTTTATCATTCTTAGGCAAGGGAGCACAAGTGAGGTGAGGAAAAAATATCTTACCAGGTTGTGCTTGTGCAGGCAGGCAATGCTCATATGTGTGAGCGTGGGCTCTGCCTCACTCAGGTCTGCAGCCCTGACAAGGAGCAAGGGGGGAAAAAAGAAATTGGAATTGCCATTAACCTCTTCCAGTATCAGCTTCCTGTCACACAGTTCAGAATTTGGCTCCTCACCTGATGGTCCTGCCCTTCTGCAGCAGTGTCCAAATGCCATTGGGACCTCTGTAGTCTGGGATCGAGGCTGCCTGTCACCAGGAGAGAAAACCAGGCCTGATGGGGCAGGGTTCTCACAGCTCTTGTACACAAACACAACCAACCAGACCCACCCAGGACTACCACAGACACTTCCATCCATGGCTGCTTTTTCATTCACTTTGAGTTTTCCAGCATAGTTGTTCTCTAAACCCAGGGAAACCTCCTCATATGTTTTTTTCTCTCGCTCTCCTACATTTCAGCTCTCATTTTCACCTCTAGTGTTAGCTTTCTCCAATTTTACCATTATGGAACCCCTCCAGAACTCTTTTTCACCCTTGGTACTTCCCCTTTCCCTACACAGGACTCCATTCTTGAGCCTTTTGTTGTGTTGCCTAGACTCTGGTTCTGGTACCTCACACTCAACATCTCACAAGCACTCAGCCCCCTGCCCAGAACCATGCTCCATTTCAGCAGAGAATGGAGTGATAGAGCTCACACAAAGGTGACAGATGTCACATTAGAAAAGGTAGAACCAGACTGCTGCTTTGCCCCAGGCTGCTGCAGCAAAACAGCTCTTCATAAGTTCCAATAATCCCCAGCTATCTCTGCATGTCTGATAACACATGCAACATTCCTGAGCTAACTGGCTTGAGGTTTTATACCAAGTCATTGAAGAGACATGAGTGAGGCAAGAGTAGAGTCCTTTTGCTCAGGCTGCACATCCTGCACTCGCTTGGAGGCAACGCAGCCGCAGGATCTCCTGGGCAGCAGGAATGATCCCAGGTGCAGCCTGGAAATTGTGCTGGCCACGGGACTTGTGCAGAATCCCAGGCTTGTCACACATGTCCTGTGGTCATTCAGGAGCTGGGCAACAGTCCACACAGCCTCTGCAGGGGCTCCAGGTGCTGCCCCCCAAACCCACCGTGCTGATCCCAGCCCCTGTGTAGATGACAAGGTGCCTGGCACTCCGCACAGCTGCTGCCAGCTCAGCTGCCTTTCTCTTCAGCGCCTCTGGTTCATCACACACCTGAAAAACAGGTGTGAACCTCAGCAGGTTCACACAGCTCAGAGACACACCACACCACTGAGTCAGAAAGAGCAGGGATCTCCCCAGAAATTTGAAGATGGGCCTGGGCCAACCACGAAAAGCAATACAAACACAACATCCACAGTGGTTTCCAAATGGAAAGGACATGGGCGTTGTTCATGGGAGGATCACGGGAAAAAATTTCCTGGAGACCAGGAATTTCTCTTGGGAGACCTGCCCACAGAGCCAGACGCGCCTGGCAGCACGGCTGACCGGAGACAAACACAGGGCAGTCCCCAGAGGGCAGACGCGTTCCTGGTACCGAGGTACAGCGGTTGTTCACCGAGGCATGCTGCGGCTGCAGAGCTCGGCAGCAGCCAGCCCGACGGGCCGCGCCGCTCCTCTCGTGCATCACCGGCACCGCCTCCCCGCTCCCGCCGCGACCCCGCCGCGCACCTCCTCCTGCCGCCGCCGCAGCCGCTCGCGCCGCTTGCGGCGCCGCTCCAGCTCCCTGACGATGTCCTCGCTCTCACTCAGCACCTGGCACTCCTCGGGGCTCCGCTCCGCCGGCGGCTTCCTCCAGATGCGGGATACCTGCCCGGTGCGCACGCGTTGGTCACGGCGGCCCGCAGCGGCGAGGCGGAACGGGTCGGGCGGCGTCGTACCGTACCTGTCTCCGGCGGTCCCGCTGCTCCTCCTGCTGCAAGATCTCGGCGCGCGCCGCCGCTTTGCGCTCGGAGCGGGTGAGGCTGAGGCTGCCGCCCGCCGCCATCGCCCGGAGCCGCCGCGCCTCCGCCGCCGCCAGGCTCAGCTCCACCGCTTCCGCCTTCCGGCTAGAGCGCGCGCGCCGCCTCCGGCACCGCCCCCGCGAGCGGCAGCGCCCCCTGGTGCCGGGCGGACCCCCAAGGACGCGCAGGCGGCGGCTGTTGAAGCGTTTATTGTCGCGTACAAAGGCGGCGGACACTGTACAGAATAAATAATGGCAATAACTTAGCAATAAATACCGCCTACACCGAGCCCGGAGCCTTCTGTGTGACCCTTCTGTCCGCCAGCCCCAGCTCCGGCCGGGAGCGACTGTACACAATTGACAAGATACACAAATCCCGGGGGTGCCGGGGACGCTCCCCAGCCAGGCTGGCGCAGAGTCCCTCCCCAGCGATCCCTCTCCCGGAACGGCACCAGGAAAAGGAGAAAGGGAACACGACACCCTTCACAGCAGGAAACCAAACGGACGAGCACCTCAAGAACAAGAATTGTCACACTCCAAAACACTATATATGAGAGGTCAGCGTGACGGCTCGGGCAAGGGTCGCCTCGCATGGGCAGAGGAAGCCAGCTGGCAGCACACGGGATCCCCCGGAGCCGGGCGGGAGACTCCCTGGACACTGCGGAAATAAATACATCACTCGGGGTCCTACACTTCACTGAGAAAAAAACAAAAAGCACAGGGAAACAGCTCACGGGACCGTGGCCTCGCTGACATCCAGCCTGGCACCCGCAGAGCTTGTTTCCAACAGCGGCGCCTTCAGGCCTGGCCTCGCACCTGCTCCTCCCTGCACGCCCTGTCCTCACTGAGCACACAGCCCACGCGAGGCAGACCCGGCTCCGAGCACGGGGGACAGTGCAGGGCAGCAGGAAGGACGCGCGGTGCAGCCAGCACTGACCAGCCCTGTCGCGCCCCACGACACAACAGCAGCAGCCACCGCCCGGCTGCTCCCCGGCAGGCGGGGCAGGACTGGGCACTCCCAGACACACAGCACAACCAAAAGCAAGCTCTCTGTGCTGCAGGGCTGCCCATCGGTGCCTGCTGTGCTGATAGGGCTCCCCTCACACCAGAGGCTCCAGCTGTGAAACCAAGATCCTAACCAGCCCCATACACACCCTGCCTGCTCCTCCAGCCCAGATCAGGGCTCAGCTGTGTTCTGAAGGGCTCTGACTGATTCAGTCTCCGGCTGGGTCTAGGAGGGACAGGGTTGGGACTGACACCCCAGGACAACTGGACGCTCCTGTGTTTTGTAAAATCTCACTTCTTCCGGTCACCACACAACCAGCTGGAAGACCAAAGCCTGCTGAGTGCTGTGCAGTGTGTGGCCCGTGTGGTGAATAGCTGCAAGTGGCACATCAGACACTTCAGTTCAGAGAAGACAAAGTCCGGGGCCAGAAGGGGGAAGTCTGGAGGCAATGTTCTAACCTGCTCCTCCTTTGGGAAGTTCTCAACTCCTCAAACTCCCTATCAATCAGAGCAAAGCTGATCTTCTCCAGCAGGAAATCCCCATCAACTACCTGCTCCTCTCCTGCCATACTGCAGCTTTTCTCAGGCTGACCTGCTCCTCCCCTCAGGGGACAGCAGTATCAGTTCAGCAATGAGAAATATCCCCAAAACCTATCCAGGATGCCCATACCTCCCCACGAGACTGTGGCTCCACTTGTGTTATCCCAACCTGCCCCCTCCACTCAGATCTTCAGCAGCCAGGAGATCACATGGGCTTCCCCCTCATGTCCTGCTTCTCTAAAACTCAGTAAATCAGCTCAAATCTTTGGGGAGAGGGGAGTCAAAGTGTTTGTGAAAATGGAGCCTGGCCAGAAACAGCTTCTCAGCTGTGTCACAGCTGTGAGTCTGAGCACTCTCCTAACCCCCTGGGCAGAAGCTGCTCCAGGAAAGACAGTGATCCTGCCACAGCTCACTGTCCAGCAATGTGTAGATACCAGGGACTAGCCAGTCCCATGTTGCCCCTCTTGTTGCAGACTTGCCCCTCCCGTTCAGGTGAGCCATGACCACAACACAAGTTCTGACCACAGGATGTAATCCCATCAGTCTTCTCCTAAACCTGGACAAGTCTCCCTCATGTTACTTCTCTGACAGCTTTGCTGCAGGAAGGAAAGTGTAGCGTTTTTCCTCTCCAGATAACCAAGCTAACCTGGTGTTGGCTGCTCAGCAGGAGCTCCCACTGCACACCTCTGGGCAGGCATCACCACCTCACTGCACCAGCCAGCCATCCTTGGCTTCAAAAACAGCAACACCTTTGCCTGTGCACCAGAACCCTTCTGGAGAATTCAGAGAGATACCAACTCAATCTCTCAGTCGAATTTAGGGAAAATGACGACAGTGTGAAATGACAGCACATGGCAAAGGCACCAGCACACCACAGCACTGCACAAGAGCTTGGGGAGCAGAGTGCCCAACACACGGGGACACGACAGAAACTAGCAAGGTCAAGAATAAGTCACTTTTGGTACAATTGCAAAAAGATATCAAACAGGACTTGCCTCTTTTTTTGTCTTTTTCTAAGTTTTATAAATAAAGTCTGATAATTCTTTATAAAAACTAACCTCAGAGCCACAAACAGTTTGCAGGAGGTTCATGAGAAACTTTAAAATTATTTATTTATTAACTTTTAACTAGCAAAGTCTCTGAGAATATTTCCCCACTCATATGGTCAAATATTCTCACCTTCTCAGGTAAAAAAGCTGACTATAAATATGCTCTTCTGTCCAATTTTAAACTTAGATAATTTAATAACTCTTAAAATGATGTTTCTCTCTTTAAATAAAGGGCTACTTAACCACATAAACTGGTTGTGTAAACCATCACACTAGAGACACTTGATACCCTCAAAACACGGGAACAACTAGTGATTTTGATCTTGTTCAGTGCAGCACATTAGGCACAAAACCGGCCTGCAGTCAACACTGTACCGCTGCTCCCTTCTTCCCTCGTGGGTGCTGGGCCCTGCAGGGCACCAGGACCACAGCAGCAGGACACAGCAGCGTCGTCCTTCCCACCACTGCCAGTTTACACAGCTAACATCATGGACGTCTGAGGGAAACCCACGGTTAGGGCACAGAGGCACACCTAGAAAGGAATAAAAACCTATGACACAGAACACCCCAACTGTAACTACAGGTACCAAAGAAGACAAAAGCAGCAGGTTCAGGCGCTGAGATGCCCCACCTGGAAGAGTCATGAAATAAAGCCTTTGGAAGTGACTGAAAATTAGGGTTCCCAGCCCCCAGGAAAAAAGCTTTCCTCGGGCCACCCCTCCACCCTTCTGTCAGCCACGCTGCACAGACTTTCTTTGGGTAGAAAACCAAAATCTCACAGTCTGTCCCCAGGGCACCCGAGGGCTACAGACTGCTGGGTGGGAAGCTCTGTCTGCACAGGACAAGGGATGCATCACCACTGCTCATACCAATCTGGACACAACAAAATAAACTGGAGCGATCAGCGGGCCAGTCCTGGGCCAAGTCAAAGGAACCCGGACCCATGTGGGGAGGGCTTGTGCTTTGGGGATTCCAGGCTGGTTTTGTGCCTAACTGCCCTGCACAGACAAGCTCAGGCAACGCTTGCTTCACTAAGACCGGGCGTCCGTTTTGGATTTCACTATTGTGATGACACTAGTAGTAGCAACCTTGCCAGGGACAAGGGGCCCCATACTGGAAGTGAGAGGCCCCCGTGCAGGGGTCACGGGGCTCCGGGCCACGGTTCTGGCGAAGTTCTGAAGAGCCTCGTATTTGGAGCGGAGAGCATCGAGTTCCATTTTCATGCTGGCGTTCTCTGAGGCCAGCTTCTCCACTTCTTGCTGCAGCTCTGCCTTCTGCTTCTCCAGTTCCTCCTTCTGGGTAACGCGCTTCACCCTGCAGCTGGCTGCGTAACCTCGGTTCTTCAGCGTGCGTCGACGCTGCTTCAGCTGGATGATCTCCTCTTTTGACAGGCCCCGTAGATGCTGGTTCAGCTCTCGCACAGACATGGTCACCAGCTCCTCATCTGTCAAGCTGGTCCCATTCTCACCTGGTTCCCTCTTCACCTGGGAGAGAAGGCAGTGCACACTTGTGAAACCTGAGGCAGACACCTACACCCATCCCTGCCCCCCTTTCCTCCACCCGCCACATTACCTTCAAGGCCTTGTTTCCTTTGTTGGGGGTCGTCATAACACGACAGCCTTGTCAGCTGGGTTCTGGAAGGGAAGGAAGCAAATTAGCACCTGGGACACAGCAGAGCCCATGGCATTCCTCTGGCAGGGTGCAGCAGCAACACCCCATGGTGCTCTACATCCTGGTCCCCACTCACCCCCACCTCAGAAGACACTCAACAAGCAGCCAGCTGAGCTGGACTCACAAGGAGCAAACTCTGTCCCTGAGCAGAAACTGCTGCCCTTCCACACTCTGCTCCCCTGGAGACTGTGGCAATGCTGGTTTGTTGTTTATGGTGGGGAAAATTAAAAAAGGAGGAGGAGTCAGAATACATGGAAGCCACATTTTTTAAACTAGACTTGCAAGCAGCAGGAAGGGTCCAGAGCATGGCTGCTCCAGGCCAGTCATGCTGACTCAGCAGGCTGGCACTCTGCACCACTTGTTCCCAGCCTCATCCTTGTCACTCCCAAGCAGGGCAGGTTACCTTAACATGTCCTTCCAACAGGTGTCTAAGCACAGCTCAGATACTCCCCAGTCCTACCAGACTCCAGATACCCCCAAGGATGCAGCCACTATGGTTGAATAAGACATAACCCTGGGCAAGGGGTACAGGGCAAGCCTTGGACACACTGGAATTCCATCACAAATGTGGGCTGATGCCTCAGCAGCCTTCACCTCTCCCAGCCACACAAAACTGACCCCAGTTGTAGGTCTTTTCTATTAGAAAGTACCTGTCAATTCCTGGCATGCCAGAGCCCAGAAACACCTTCTTCCTCCTTATCTTCAGAGCCAAGGTGTGCTCACAAGAAAACAAAGGTTAAAGGTGCTGAAAAATAGCAGAGCAGACTCTTTCCCTGCCATGGAAGACAACACTTCAGAACTGGTAAGAGCAATTCCCAGGCCTGCTTTACTGACTTATACCCAGCTCCTGCTTCTTTCCCCACACACCTCCTTGTCTCAGGCTTTTCAGTTCAGAGTGCTACTACACTGCCCAAGGAATTGATCCACACAGATACTACCTTGATATGGCTGTGCCTCAAACTGCCCAAACTGCACGCCCCTCTCAGCCCAGACTGCACCCACTCAGCCCTGGCCAGTATTCCTGTGCAGCCCACAGGTGCCTCCGCCCCTTTCATCTCACAGGTGTCAAACAACAATTTTGTTTGCCCCTGCCTTACTCCCAGCAGGACTGATGTCCAGTTACAGACCAGAAGCAAATGCACCCATCAGCAAACATGACTTTGTGCTCCTTCAGCAGCTGTTGCACAGGCTCCCTACAGTGCATCTACGACCTACAGGAGGTGAATAGGGCTAGCAGTCCCCAGAACACCGGTGTCTTAGGTTACAATGGCACGTACTCTACCACTATCTCCATGGGATGTTGGGGCCGGGTGGGGCAGTGTTCCTGGCTCGTCCCTGATGGCTCCAGGCCATGTCTTCCCATGGGCCAGCTGTTGGAGCCAGGTGGGGCACTTTGCTTTGCTCGTCCCTGATGGCTGTAGTTCATGGGCCGTTGAGTCCCACTGATAAACTCCATCATCCCATTGGGAGATGCTCCGCCCAGGGGGAGGAACCAGTGTGTCCCTATTTGGATATAAATTGGAATTGGAAACACCGTAAGTCGGCTTTTCCACTGGATTCCCAGAGGAAGATCAGACCCTTCTACACCACCACTGGACCTTCAGAGGAGAACTGCACCTTTCACAGGATCACTGCTTCAACAGAACCACATCTACCACTCCCAGAGGACTGCAACCACCTTCTAAGTGGACTGCTACCAACACCCTGACCGACAGCGTGTCAGGTTGTATTCTGACTCTGTCGGTGTTTTTGTACTATTGCATTTATTTTAATTTTTCTATTAAATTGTAGTTCTGACTTTGAGTCTCTCACTGATTCACTATCAAACTACCACAACCAGCAACGATATTCCTGAAGCCTGCAGCCTGCCAGGAACCAGGCTATTTATATACACCTAGAGGACAATGCTCCTTCCAACAAGATGTCTGCAACACCCGGCCACACTGGCATAGGTACGGTCATTTTGCTGCCCAGGGAAGGCAGCTGCAATGAGGCAGGACAGGCAGCATGTGAGCAACTGCTGCACAAAATCAATTCTTCCCTCCTTCCCAGACTGCTGTTTATTCCTTCTGTTCCTACCTAGTAAACAGCATGTCTGCTGGGAAAAGGGGAGAGGAAAGGAAATAGCTGGAGAGACCAACAGCATACCCTTGCAGCACTTCCGTGCCCCATCCTCATGCAAGTGGAAGGAATCAAGGGCAGGTGTGGTCAGTGGGACCACGGGAATTTGCTTGCCTTGTGGCAATAAAGGATTTACAGCTGCCTGGTAAGCACACAGGCTGCTTTCATTACAGCAGACCCAAAATGAAACAAACAAGGCACACACATGCTGCGTCAGGCAGGGCACTGGGAAGAGTGCTCCTCAGCAGGCTGGGGAACAGCCGGCGCTGGCAGACCTACACACAAGCAGAGGCAGCTACTCATTCCTGCCTCTGCACTCTCTAACACAACACCCTCTCAGGCAGGAACCCCTCACAACAGCCATCAGAGCTGCAACAGGACTGTCCCCAAATATCTGGTGATCCCACTTCTCCAAGGTGCAGCAACACACAAGGCAGTCAGTAGAATGGGAAGAACAATCCAAAGAGTTGTTAGCTATTTCCTGATCCTGTTTTAACCGGGCTGTTTGGCAGCTCACAAAGAGGACACCCAGAGAACTGGTAACATATCAGAGACTAAAATTCACCTTACTCTCCAGACTGCTGATGGATCAGCTTTGGATAGCTTCCTGAAGAAAGATCACACTGAAAAGTGCCAAACACAATGGCTGCAGTAAAGAAACTGCAGCCTCGACACATTTCCCCAGAGCTCAAAAGGCCTGAACTCAGCACAAGCACAGCCAATTCTCCCTTTAGCTCAGCGGCAGCGTACGGGAGCTGACAGCAGCACGCACGATGCAACACGGACCCTTCTCCACACTCCCGATGCAGAACCCTGCCACAAGCTGCGTGTAAACACACTGACATCACCCGCTCCAGCAGGCAGGCCTGGTGGGAGCCCCGTGGGCAGAGCAAGGGCTGTTCTGCCCCACAGGCACCACTGCCCCAAGGGCTCTTCACTGGCAGGCAGAGGATTGTGGTTTGTCAGCAGTGATGGGGCATACGGTACAAGAGCACTCTCTCCCAGAGTGGATTTCATTCTCTGTTTATTTGCTTGCTGGCAAATTAGCTCACAGAGTCTCATCTAATGACTCCCCAAATTACCTACCTAGCCAAGACAGTGCCTCTCCTGCGTTCCCCACCCTGGGGGTCCCCTGGTGAGGTCATCTGGCCCTGAGCACTTCCAGAGCAATTTTTTCCTCAAGGAATCTGCCCACCCAGCTGATTTTAACTCTGCTCACACTGCTAAAGGAAAGGGCCAGCTCCGAGAGCCTCCCTCCCACCCTTGGCAGCTAAAGCCTCACATAACCCAGACAGCCAGAGACATTCCCAGCTCTGAACTGCGTGACCGAGCTGTGCACAACACACACCCCCAGACCCTCCGTGTTGGTCAGGCACTGCAGTCCCGCGGCAGCGGAAACCCGCTCCGCTCGGGAGACAGCACCAAGCAGCCCCCACGGAGCAGGGGCCAGAACCTCCCGCCTGCACGTCTTCAGCTACCAAGCAGCCCGAGGACAAGGTACCGACTGCAGGCAGTGGAGCTGTCCTGCTTGCGGCCGAGCCTCTGCTGTAGGAACTGGGCGAGACGCCCCGATGGCGCCTCACCCTCCCGGCCCTCTCGTCCTCGGGAGAAGAATCCCAGACAACGGCGAACACCCGCAGCGGGGGGCGGGTGGCCGCCCGGCGGGACGAGGGGCACCGAGGACCCCGGGGGCCAGGTCACACCCGTACCGGCGGAGCCTGAGCACCCGAAGGTGCGGCAAGGTTGACAGGAGTAAGCTCGGCCTGAGGGCAGCCGGTCTGCAACACGATCGGGGCAGTCGGCAGGCGCGGGAGGGAGGGGCCGGATGCGTCCGTGATGCCTGCGGTTGGCCCCGGGGAGGCGGCGGGCGGGGTCGGGGACAGGCCCGGGCCAGCGCCCCGCGCACCTGTTGCTCGGCCGCCGAGCAGGGCCCCGTCACGGCGGGGCGGGACGGGGCGCGGCGGGGGCCGGGCGGCGCCCGGCAGACACGACCCCGAAGCCCCGCCGTGAGTCAGCGATAGCGGCCCCGTGAGGCACCTGCCGACCCTGCGGCGGCCCCGGCCACCATCCCGGGCCCGCTGCGCCCGCCCCGCCCCGGCCCGCCCCCGGGGACCGGCCCGCCCCGCCCCGGCCGGTGCCAGGGCCGCGCCCGCGCTCGCAGCCGGTGGCGCTCACCTCCTGCCGGGGCCGCCGGGCCGGGCGGGGCGGGGAGGCCGCGCTGGGAGGGACCGGGGCTCACGAGCTGCCGCCGCCGCTCACGGACTCGTCACGTGATATTTGGGTCACGTGGCTCCATTCATGAAGCGCCCGGCGCAACCGCCCCGGGCCTTAAGGGGCCCGCGCTGTGCCCGGGGCAGCGAGGGGAGGGTGCGACCCCGGCCCCGGCCCCGGCCCCGGCCCCGGCCCCGGCCCCGGCCCCGGCCCCCGCCCTGCCCCTGCCCCGGCCCCCGCCCTGCCCCTGCCCCTGCCCCGGCCCCGGCCTCTGCCTCTGCCCTGCCCCTGCCCCGGCCTCTGCCTCTGCCTTGCCCCTGCCCTGCCCCTGCCCCGGCCTCTGCCTCTGCCCTGCCCCTGCCCTGCCCCGGCCCCTGCCCCTGCCCCGGCCTCTGCCCCTGCCCTGCCCCGGCCCCTGCCCCTGCCCCGGCCTCTGCCTCTGCCCTGCCCCTGCCGCTCCGCACGGTGCCAGCTCCTCCCGCCGCCGCGCTCGAGTTCCCGTCCCGGGGCGAGCGCTGTCGCTCCACCGAAGCACTGGATCGGCCGCGGACCAGCTCCCGTCATGTGAGGCAGCAGCCTCCGGCCTCCTGCGGGTCTCCCCGTTGCACATGGCGCGTTTCAGAGCGCGCGGTCCCTCCGCCCGCACCGGCGGGGCCCTTAGAACCGCCGGCGCTCTTCGCCGCCCTTTGCTCCCTCCGAGCCGCCGCTCCCCCGGCACGGGGCCGTGTGATGCGAGCCCTGGCTGCAGCGTTGGGGCCGGGACAGCTACTCTGCTCTGAAACGCTGCTTTCCCAGGTCACGGCGGGCTCGCTCCAGGTGTGTTCCCAGCCTTTTTGCTACAACTCCGGGTCCCTGACACACGCTGGTGCCTGCTGTGTTTGCTGCCATGCTACAGGCAAAGCAGGGAGGACCGGATGAGTATACCAGGGAAGGGTGAGGGGCAAGCGGAGGGTGCAGCAATGAAAGTGGGCAGACAGGGATTAAGGAGAAACCGTGCAGCGCAGGAGAGCGCAGGGACTTGGCTGGGCTCGGATACAGCAGCAGCACCGCTGCTCTCTGCTGTATGCACAGGAGATGTGACCGAAAGCCTTGCAGGGCCCTTGCAGCCCCGACAGGCTGTGGGCTTCCATCTGCTGTGGTGGCCAGCTCAGTTACAGGTCTGTAACCATCTTGGAAGTTCATCTATAGCTCTGTCTCTCTGAGATCCCAGGGGCAACCCCTACATCTCCCTGTACAGGGGCTCAAGTTCAGGCATCCATTCATTCTGCATCCCACTTTTTTAGCCAAGTGGGAACTCTTTCCACAACACTCCCTTGCATTTTGCACCAGCCAGTATTTCATCCATCTGACTTCCAGCTTGGCCTGTCTGCACGGGTATTACAGACCCTGAGCAGGAAAGGGAGAAACTCCTGACCTAGTGGCCATTGACAGTGGAGAGAGATACCCCCAGTCAAAACAGCTGGGATTAGCCACAGCTCTCAACAGAAAAGCAGGGGTTTTTTTATGTAAAGAGGTAGAGTAACCATCTGTCACACCTATAGGGTCATACCTTGCTGGCAGCCAAAAGCCTAACATTAAAAATACTTTACCATCACCAGCATCTCAGAGACAGCAGGAAATGTAAACACTCACTACCCCTCCACCTGCAAAACCACCCAAGCAAGGACAGCAGTACAGGAGGGGCGGTGAGAGGTCACGGTTCCCCAAACCGGACTGAGCAGAGAGAAGAAGCAGCCACTGGAGAGAAAAGGAGCATGGTCTGATGCTCACGCCATATGTCTCTCTAAGTGGTGGGAGACTGGACAGAGGCACTTGGTCCATTCCAAGGGGTGATTTTGGCCCCAGCCCCCGATGTACCATGCAGCAGTGTTTGTGTGGCAGCATCTGCTCCAGCTAATAACAGCAGTGACACGACATAAGTTCTGACAGCAGATGCAAGATGGGGCCAGAGGGGATCAAACCTTTGAAACCAAAAGTTCTAAAACATCTTTAAAAAATCCTTTAAAAAAAAAACAACTCTTCATGGGACACCACAAACTCTGCTTGAGTCCTGGAAGTACTCAAGGCTTCTGGACAAACAATTTGCTTGACAAAGCTCTGATGAGAGTATCACCCCCTCCCAGTAAAACAGCACTGTCAGGGACAGCTCACACCAACCCCACTACCGGTTAAAGACCCTCTGCTACAGCACTGCCCCACAGCTGCTGCAAGCCACAAGCTTGATACAGGGGACACCAACATGCAGAGTGAGCATTTCTCCTTGGACAAAAGAGAAGTAACACAGAGAACACTAGCAGTTGTGGCTTAGAAATGGTATTCCCCATATTAGTGTTCCCACTGAAATACTCATAACCACATGCTGCTCACTCACTCCCCTCTTGTCCCTCTCTCCCTGTGGTGGGCTGGAGATGAGAACTGGAGGCACAAAAGGTAAAGATCATGGTTTGCAACAAGAACAATTTACTGGAAACAGAAATGAGATAAGAAACCGAATAATAACAACAACAATATTGAAAAGAGTGTAGAAGAGAGGTGAAGGATTGACATGTGCTTGCTCACCACGCATAACATGATGTTACCCCCACTGTTCACTTCATGCTACCAACCAGAAGGGACCCCTTCTCCCCATCCCCATCCCTCAGCCCTTCTCCCCTGCCACAAACCCTCCCCCTCCCCTTTGCCCACTGCATGATGTATAGAATAACCAGGGTTCTGGCCACACCATTCCTGGCTACTGCAAAAATTAACTCTGCCCTGGCTGCATCCAGGACACTGACACTCAGCACTCAGCCAGAATACAGCACTCTGGTCAGTTCTTCTTGCTCTTGTTGGTGAACAGACTGACTTTGCTAGCAGATGCCACAGACAGAGAAGGAGACTCCAGCTTCACCTTGTCCAGTAAAGTTTTCTTTATGGCTGCTGGGGAAATCTTCTCTTGGTCTGCCAAATGCTGCAGTTCCCTAGAATGGGGAAGTGGGAGAGGAAGACATGGAAAAAAGAAGATGGGGAGGGTGGGGGGCAAGTTTTGCATTCTCTTTAGGACTTCCTAAGTGCCCACCTTGTCCTGATACAGGAAGCCTCCACTGCATTGATGAGAAGTGAACGAAAGCCACCACTCTCCAGGAAGTGCAGGGCATGGATAGTGGCTCCCCCAGGTGAGCAGACATTGTCCTTCAGCTGACCGGGATGCTGCTCAGATTCTAACAGCATTTTGGCAGCACCCTGTAGCAAGGAAAACACCTGCCAGAGCTCTGACTGAGGAATCCACCATCTCAAACTCCTGTTCTCCACTGCACCAACACTCACAGCAGGCAAACCTGGGCTTCTGCAGGCTGCCAAAACACTTTTTAGAGCTGACAAAGCCTGCAAAGTAGCAGTTTCCCAGGCCCCAGCTCCCACACCACCACCAGTGCCAGCAGATTGCTGCAGACACTTCCTACAGCCCCTCACCCAAAATCTGTGTGCATTCAAACCGAACACATCCTTTAAAGTAGATTCTGTGAGGACCAAGATAATTTCAAACAGTGGTGTATAGATTCCTCTGCACAGAGGCACAGACTCAGATTTGTTATGCAGGAGGTAACACTGACCAGCAAAGCCTGTGCTCCAAGTCGAACTGCCAGCCTGCGGGGAAGGCCCATCTTTACTCCTCCATCCGCAAGAGCATCCAGGGCAGTGAATGCCTGAGACCAGAGAGAGGAAGAAGGTGACTGAAAGACTCTGCTTCAGGACTGGTAAGTCTCAGGGAGGAGAGAATCCAGGGCTTCAGGACTGTGCTGTGACTCCTATCACTTACAGACTTGACAAAAACCTCCCCATTTACTGCGTGGATGCCATGCCAGGCTTCCCTCCCATTAGTGACAGCTCAGGAGTGAGGGGAAGGGGAGAAATTCAGCTTCTGCATCATGCAAACTACAGGCCCAAGTTTTGCAGCATGGACACGTGGACACTGCACACTGGCTGTGGACTTCAGACTCATCTGACCAGTAACAAAATTTTCCTGCTGTCCCAAACCGGACACCTGGAGTACATGTCCCATTGTGAATGTGGGTGATGGGAAAAAAAATGGCAAGCTGAAGTTGTACAGACTTTATGGCAGGCAAAGCCAACTGCTCTCCCTAAGACTGCAACTAGCTGAGGAAACAGCACGTACATACGCAGGGCCACTGCCACTGAGCCCCGTTACAGCATCGATGAGGTCCTCTTCCACCTCGGTGCAGAAGCCCACACTGGCCATCAGTTGTTCCAAAAGCTTCCCATCTTCCACATCCGCATGAGTTCCTGTGGCATAGACTGTAGCACCTTCCCGGACAATCACAGGGGTGTTGGTCATGCACCTGATCACTTTTGGTGTGGAGCAGAAGGTAGAGAGTTTCTTAGGGCAGAAAATCATTGAAGATAGAAAGTAAGAAAAAAAAGAAAGGAGAAAAATGAGCTTTAGTGCATATTTTTCATCAATGGGCCGGCCAGGAAAGGACCCCCAAGGACCAAGAAGAATACTAGCAGAAGGAAAAGAGAGACCTGTGTATCTCAAATACCCTGCTTTGAGCCACAGCAGCCCATACGCGAATGTGAAGCCTTCGGCAGTACCAGCAACAGAGGAGCTGGTCAAAGCCAGGCTAGAAACAGTATCCCAAAAGCCTCAATCCCACACAACCCACAGATCTCCAAAACAGCTCCTGCAGACACTTAGCATAAAATCTGCAGAAATTCAGGGGAGATGACCAAATGCTGTTAAAGGAAACATGATCGAACAGCACCTCACGTGAGGGAAGAGCTGGATAAAACCTCTAATAGCATTTTCTGATGAAGACAGGCAAAGGTGACCGAAAGCAAGTTGGCTGTTGCTGCTGCGTGACTTTAGTCCTGAGTAGCACAAGTACAACGTGTCCCTTGCAGCGGCTCCTGGGCACCAGAGGAGTGGGATCAGCTCACGGCCGGCCCTGCACGGCCCGGTCCCCTCTCACCTTCTCGATGGAGCTGATGGTGACGCCGGCCGCGCAGGAGACCACGATGTGCCGGGTCTCGATGTCGGGGCCCACCTCCTCCAGGATGAAGGGGATGATGGGTGGCTTCACGGCCAGGAAGAGGACATCGCTGCTCTTCACCGTGTCCTTGTTGCTCACCGTGAAGTTCACTCCCATTTTCTGCACCGGTTTGGGGAGAAACGGGACCGCTCAGCCCCGGGACAGCCCGGAGGGGAGCGCCGCCATCCGGTCCCCGCTACCCGGCCGCACTCACCCGGAGCCCGCTCACGGTGGGCAGGTCAGTGTCCGGGGAACTTGCCGTGATCTTGTGTGCAGCCAGGACCCCTGCAAACGACACCGCGCGTCAGCCCCAGGGATCGGGGCCGCCCGCCCCCATGACGCCCCCGGGCCAGGGCGAAGGCGAGCTGCCCCGCGCGCACCTGCCGCCGTGAAGCCGCGGGCCAGGGCGAAGGCGAGCTGCCCCGCGCCGATGAACCCCACGCTCATGGCCGGTGCCGGTGCCGGTGCCGGAGCCGGAGCCGGAGCCGCCGCCGTACACGTGGCCGCGCGCGCACGGAGGCGAGGCCGCGCGGCGGGACGCGGGAGCGCAGCCAATCGGCGGGCGGCGGGGGCGGGACAGCGCGGCCGCTCCGCCACTCAGCGGGCGGGGGCGGGGCCAGCGGCGCGGCCCTGGCCCGCCATTGGGGCAACCCGCGCCCGGTGTTGCATCATTCGCCGCCCGCGGGGCCGCCCCGCCCCGCGCCGCCGGGGGGCGCCGTGCTCCCGCCGGACCTTGCGTGAGGGACGGGCCGGGAGTGGGGGGGGAGCGGAGCGGAGAGGGCCGGGCCGTGCCGTGCCGAGCCGTGCCGAGCCGTGCCGTGCCGTGCCGTGCCGTGCCGTGCCGGGCCGGGCCGGGCCGGGCCGTGCCGTGCCGTGCCGGGCCGTGCCGTGCCGTGCCGTGCCGTGCCGTGCCGTGCCGTGCCGGGCCGGGCCGTGCCGGGCACCCGCGGGCAGCGCCGCCGCCGGTACCGGGGTTGTCGCGCCAGCACCGCCCTCCGTGGGCCCGGTTGCCCCCGACCACTCTCCCCGTGGAGGGCGGGACCCCTCGGGGTCTGGCCGGGGCGCATCGGGCTCCAGAAGTAATTCTTGAGTCCCCGCGTGCTCGCTGTGCTCGGGTCTCCCTCTCCCCGGCGGGCCTGGCACGCTCCGGTGAGACCCTGCCGTCATGCGGGGAGGGTCCTGGAGCGGCGGCTCCTCGTGCTCTGGGAATTGCCCCTAGGTTTCCCGGGGAATTTTCTTGCAGTTGAACGGGGAGGGAGTTTCCGTGGCCCGGCTGCCATCCGGGCCCGGACGCCATGCGGCCTGCGCTGTGCCCCGAGCACCGGGGGTGGCCTCCATCAGCGCCCTGTGGTCCTGGGCTGTGGAGAGACCAGGCCGGCGTGATATGTTCTGTAAAACCCAGGCAGCAGGAAGTGCTTTTTTTCCTAAATACCATCTTACCTCACTGGTTTAATTTCTTTTTTCTTGGTCCTTTATTGACAGAAATATATATCAGTGTTTTTTCTATTGATAATTGCTCCTAAACGCTGTCATTTGGGGATACTGAACCCTGGGCTTTCAAAAAAAGGGAAAAACCAAACCAAAACCAACCTATTAAGAATTCCTATTTTAATCTATCCATGCTGGAATCCTCTGGGTGCTGTCTAGATTTGCTGCAGCCACAAGTCTGTAATTAATGAATACACATACATCCCAATACTAGTTTACCAGAAAAGGTTGGGAATAGTTGGTGACTGCGGAAACTTGGTTCATGGCGAGCTACTTGATCATCATCTATTAATTAAGGTAGATACACTCTGGAAATGAAGGGGGTTTGGTGAACTGAATCATGACAGAGCTGGTTGGTAAATTCTGCTGAGCAGATATCAGATGTTCTCTGTCCTAGATTGGGCAATCTCATAGTTTCCAATGGTTGGGGAGTGTTTTAACCACTGAAGCATGAGGTTTTGATTCTTTTTATTATTTTTTTTTCTCCTAAAAGAGAGGATTGTTGTCCACACAATCTTTTTTTGCCATTTTGACCATGTTCACATTTTTTGCTCAGTCTTTGGCTGGCAGATGAGAAAGCTAAATCTGAACACACTGTTCTTGGCAATGACTTGTGTTTCCACTCCTCCAGTCAGTGGTATCATGATTTCCATGTTAAATTCTCTTTCCCCTTATTGTGAAAGCACTCAATTTTGCCCTCATTGTTTCCCAGGTACCAGTTTCTCTCTGGCCCTTTGACCCTGGCTCAGTGTAAGTTGCATCAACTCATGGCATTGCCAGATTTTCCCATGTTTCTGCTCTTGCTCCTGCTTGGTGCAAACCAAGCAGGAAGCCAGCAGTGCCTGGCTCAGCCATATGCTATCAGCCAAGGAGCTTTCCAAGAGTTGCCACTGCCTGAGTGCTGGGTGGTGTCACCCCTGGGGACAAGCACCTGCCTCCCGTGGGCTCCTGCCTCTGCTGACCCCTTCCCCAGCCCCCCCCCCAGCCTCCCAGAGCCACACCAGAGACTGCAGAATGGGGCTTTCCTCAAGCAATGGTCCTGGGCTCTCTGGATTGAGTTTTATAACAAAAGCCATGGTCCTTCACAGGCACCTGTTTGGTTTTTAGTGATCTGTAATAACAAAGAATAAGTAATTTTCAAGTGTGAAACAGCTTAATTTGTCCACATTGATGGGTTTAACAGGAATGCATCATAAATGCTCAAGGTCCCTTTGTATGCAGTGGCTCTTTGTAAATTGACTCCTCCAACACAAGTGGATTTCCTTTTCCAAGTCAGCATTTTGTACTTGTACAACCCATAATTTGTTTGGGTGGCAAGAAATAAAGCTGTTTTATATCCATAGCAGATAGCCCTGGGTCTTGCCCTACCAGCCTCCTCTTGGACCACATCTTCCAGATCTCCTGCCCTTCGCTGGGATTCGCAGAAGAGAAACCCCCCTTGGGCAGCTGTTCCTTTGTGCTGGATCCTGATTCTTCTCCCATTTCCTGGCTAATGCTCTCCACTGCTAAGGGCTGGTCCTTGCTCAGAATTATTCAACGTAATCTGTCCCAACAAGTTTTCCCTTTGCTTTTCAAACCCCACACAAAGCACCAATGAAAAGTAAGTTTCCTTTCTTATTCCTGAGTCATTCTGCTGCAAAGAATCCACTCAGGTCTTGCTGTCTTGTGTCTGTACTTTTTTGGGTTTGTGTTCAGGCTTTGTACATCAAAATAGAGTGAGATCTGCTTTCATGCAGAAAGGGCCGTGTCTGCTGCAATGGAAGTGTGGAGAGGAGGGTGACAGCACACAGAAAGCAGGAGATGAAAGCGTACATCGACCATTCAGCTTTATTTTATTTTGGTTAAAAAATAAATCTTGCTTCTGACAGGCAGCTACTGGAGATTTTAATCAAAGCGCTCAAGTCTGCATGTGCTGCACAAGAACTTGGACATTCTGGTTTCTCCCTGGAACAAATGAAGATTCCTATGGAGCCTGAAATCTGAGCTGAGAAGTCTGGAACTTCAAAGTGGGTGTTTTATCTGGGATGGGTCTGAGAATTTTGGCTACTTGGTGATGCAGAGTGCTCAGGAATCCTGCACCTGAGCTGCTCTGGAGTACTGTGTGCGAGTTCTGTCATGAACCATCCTGTCCATGCCCCCTCCCCAGCCACAGGTTTGGTCTCTTGTGCAGCACTGTGAGATCAAGTAGTCTCTGCCTTCCCCTTCCCATCCCTCCAGAATTTATCTTCAAGCCTCTAGAAAAAACCCTTGACCCCAGTGTAATGAATCAAGACAGAGCACAAGTCAAGGTACCTTCTGTGCTGCTCAAGTGAGGATGACAGGTCACACTCAGTCACTTTGCAGGTTGACTCTGCTCTGCAACCTGATTCTAGCAGTAGAGCCCTGACTTTACAAATTTTCATTTCTGTAGCGACTCAATGTTTGCTAAATAGGAATATTAAATTAAATAGGCCTCCTCCAAGGCGTGCACTTGAGGATATTCCTTTTCTGTGATAGACAGCGAAGGAAATGAAGGAAAAAGACTGGTAACCTTCAAAATTCTGTTATGGCTATGATGTTCTTCTCAGAAACACCCAGACTGGAGCTGCCCACACTTGCAGGCATTCCACGTCTCACCACACAGCCCAAAACAACCCAAACTCTGAGGGATTGATTTTCATCTCCTGAGCTGGTGTTCCTTCATGCAGCTTTTAACTTCTCCACTTCCTGAGTAGTTACTTGGTTACCATTAAGCACTGGTTAACAGTTTCAAAATCCGTAGTGTCTTTCCTAATATTTGTCTCAGTAACCTAGTAGCCTGCAGCCCCACTGCTGGGGCTACAAGCATTCCTGCTATCTGTGGATGCACGTCTGTGTCATTCCTTCGTGCTGGCACCAGGCAGGTGAGGCAGAAGTACTGGGGGAGTTGGGTTGTCTTTGCATCAGCTGCAGCCCACCTGCTCCAGGTCATTAATTCATTAGTGTAGTCAGTCCTCATCTTGAAGTTTGGTTGATGGTGTTGTGCACATGCCTGCCCAGCACCTCTCTGCCCCTTGCCCTGTCCCTCTGCATCTGCAGTGGTTCACGGTGCTGGGATGGCTCCACAGAGGCCGACCCACGGTTCAGAGGTGTGAGACAAAGCGGATGCGCTGCGAGTACGCCAGGTCCAAGACATAGAGCAGCAGGTTGACGTAGGTGAAGATGGCAATCACCAGCTGGCTGTCCCAGGGGCACTTGCCCTTGGCACAGAGGCCAGGGCGTTGTGGGGAGCCATACTTGCTGTCAAAGCAGAACACTGGCCAGATGACTGCAGCACTCACATAGAGCAGCACAGCCCCAAAGGTGTAGATGACCACAGAACGCTCAAAAGGGAACCACAGCAAGGCAGTCTTACCTGTGACACTGAAGGCCACTACCACTACTGTCACCACAAAGCAAAAGCTGTAGACAGCCACACACCACTGCGTCGCCACATATTTACCATATTGGCTGTCGTTCACCAGTGCCCCAAAGATGATGCAGGCCACAAAGGCCTGAACAATTTTCAGGAGCCCAGAGATAGTGGCCATGTAGCTGGTGACTTGTCCCGGTTTTGCCCTGGTTAAGAACACCTCGGTGGCATACGCGACAAACAGAAGGCCCGCGAAGATGCTGGCTGCAATGCGGAAATCTCTCACCTCGCAGCCGATGGGGTAACAGCCCACCTGGACAAAGTAGAGCGGGTAGATCACTGCAGCTGTGATGGACATAAGTGTGGCAAGCATGGCAAAGGCAGCGGTGAAGTTTCCCCAGGAGAGGCTCAGGCAGCTGTGCAGGTGTGTGAACTCACAGGCAATGATGAACACGGTGATGGCAAAGCAGAAGATCCAGACAAACATGCAGAAGGTGCCGTACGCGGCACTGAACCCCCCTTGGTGGGCAACCAGGCTGAAGGTGGTGCATCCGAAGGTCATCTGCAGCAATCGAGCTATTCCTACAGGGGAAGTCACTGCAGCTGTGTTCAGATATGGTCCTCCTGTGCTCTCCATTATCTTTCCAGGTCAGCAAACAATGCACTCAAAGCCTCCCCAAATGTTCTTTCTGGCTCCTGCACCTCTGTCCTGAGTCACACCTGATCCCAACTCAGTGGAGTGGCAGCTCAAATCCTGCTGGTCTCTGCTGGCATCAGTGGGAGCTGCCTCTGACGCTGCATCTCTGGCAGCTCTCTGCACAGACCTGCGGCTGCAGGGAGGTGACTGGCTGGCTCTGCCCACTGGCTGTAAGCTCAGGGTGCTGCCGTTTGCTCTGCTTCCTCAGGTCTGAAATCTGCTCCTGTGCTGTCCTTCCGCTGTCTCCTTTCCCACAGGGATGGTACTTTCCCTGGAGCCTGACATTTATTCCATTTTAGCTCCGCAGCTGTAGCTTTCTGCTGCACCATTCACAGGAACCTGGAGTATAAATAGGGGCTTTATTAATAGTTCTGGAATGAGTCCTGCCCCCACTCAGCTGTTGGGAGCGGGTGTTATTTAACACTGAAACTTCGAGCTCCATCAAAGGCTCTTGATTATCCTTCTGCTGTTCTTCTGGAAGCTCTGGGGTCTCTGGAATGCTGCCGTTCTCCACGCAGCCCCCCGCGCTCAGGGGAGGTGTCTGGCTGTGGCAGTGGGCTGTGATCCGGCCGTTCTGCAGGAATAAGAGCTCAGTCCTGCACACCCAAGAGCCCCTGAGTGGAGGCACAAGCCCAAAGGCAGCACAAACCCTATAAAAGAAAGGATTTAGGCCAGAGGCTGAATAAAAGCTGACTCACTTTGCTGCAGTTGATCTGGAGCAGTGAAACATTTACCTGCTGCGCTTTGTGTGACAGCTTGTGGCTGTGAAGGTTTACAGCACCAGTCCTCAACATTTCCTTAAACTTTTCCCTGTCTCTCTTTTACTTTACATGGAAATCAGTTTTTCTTTTATCTCTGAATGCAACAACCAAATACAATTGTTTAAAAAAAATTGCTTTGATATTCTTAGCTCTGTTTTGGAACACAGATTTCAATAAATAGTGTCAAACTCTCCCTCCTGTGAGATCAAAGCTTTTAGTAAGCCATTCCTGGTATACAGTGCCCTCCAGACTTCATCCCTTCCCAGAAGTCTCTTAATTATATCTCTAAAAGCCCCAAACAAAATTTTTGATGTAATTTCAGGATGAGAATGGGTGAATGTTTTCACCACAACATAGTAGAAAAATTCCTCCCTTACCCCATAGCAGCATTGCTGACTCCTCACCTGCAGTACTCATCTCAGTGTGGAAGCAGAAAAACTTCACTGCTGGAATGGCTCACATGAGAACAGTACAAATTTTTGGCTATAACAATAAATTGTGCCTACCTTCAGCTTTGTCACCATCTTGTAACCTCAGTGTCTCTTTCATGCATCTCAAGTCCCTTCCATTTTCCTTTGAAAGGCCTCTGGTGCTAAAAGTACAAAAGCCTGCATTCATTTGGGGTGGAAGTTGCACACTTAACATCACAATAACCAGGAAATGCAGCAGGAGAGCCCACGAACTCCAGGTGAACAGATTCTCATCCCGAAATCTTGCCCTTCCTGACTCTCTATTAATCCTTCAACTCCAGCAGTTTTCCATTGGCTGTGGGTCACTTTCTGCATTGTGGCACTTTCTGGTTCATCACTGCCTGGGGACCAGCAGAAAGCTCAGGGACACTCCAGGTCATGGCCCACCTGAGGACACATCAGTGACACCAGGGCTCAAGGCAGAGCTGGTCCTGCTGCTCGGCTTCTGCTTTCCCATGGGAAGTGGTGCCCCTCTGGAAAGCCCTCAGCACCAGAGTCAGTGCTGACAGAGGGCAAATGTCCCCAAAATCACACTGCTGAAAGCAGTGCACCAGACAGACCATGGCCACTTTTCCCTCAGAAATAAAGAACTTTGTCTAGGCAAAAGATCACAGAATACAAACAAATGGCACTGAATTCTTCCAGTCTTGCCCTTTTGTTACTGGCTTCTGCACAGCAGAAAACAGATGAAAACCGTAATCAGGACAATTCCTTTTATACTCAAGTCATTAAAACATGAAGGGTATCAGTAACCTCCAAACTGATCATAGGCAAACTCCACTGATATTTTCCTGTTTTTCAGTTTCAATGGGAGCACCAATCATTTTCTCTTTAGTTTTTCTTTGTCTTCAATCTGTGTTAATCCTGTCATGCACACAGGACAACTGATTGTGGTGGTCTGCATGTGATCCTGCTTGACCTTTCCTGAAGTCCAAGAAAAGGAACCAAAGGGCTAAAATTTGGCTCATTTTTTGGGTTTACTCACCCAAAACAAGGGATCTCACAAGCAGCACCACTGTTCTAACCCAGAAAGGTCTGTCTTCAAAGTACAGGGACTTTTTCTCCAATCAGGCCCAAATTCTCTGTGTCCTGCAGGCTGTGTGACCATGTACAACAGTGCAGGCACACACAGCTGGTGCCAGGACCCCGAGCAGCAGGGACGTGCAGCCAAGATCCCTGTGCAGGGCTCCCCTTGCCCCCACACTGCCCCAGGGTGCAGCTCTGCTCCAGCCACCCACGTACTGGCACCCAAGCTCTCCTCTACAGCCTCAGTCATGCATTCTCATCCCTCTATTGTTCTCCTCCCACCACCATCAAAGGGGATTCTCTGTGCTGTGGTGGGTGTGTTCCCAAATGATTAGAAGAGAAATATGTTGGTGCTTGTCTTGCCTTCTCTGCCTTTTCTCCTCCAAATGCTTCTGATGCTCTGATCAAACATTTCCCTCACTGGAAGAGAGGCCTTTGCAGCAAAGCCAGATCTCCCTCCACCTTACAATGCAATGCCCTGGACTACCTGGGTTAACACAGGCAAGATGAAACTGCAAACATCAGGTGCTGGGTGAAAGTCTCTGTACTTAAACCTTATACTACAACCTCTTCATCAGAGAAACAATGACAAGGCACACTGCAAGGGGAACACAGAAATCTAATTAATACAAAACGTCACCACCACCCTTAACCCTCTCCCAGGCACAAGTGACCATCAGGATAACCCATCCAAATGAGCAGCATATACAACTTTACAAAGACATATGTATGGTTCTCTGGTCAGCCCTTATAAATAGCATTTTACATATTAAAATAAATATGTCCACGTTGCCAAAGTAGCAAGAGGTTTCTTCATTATTTAAAAAAAATATGTTACAATATCCTTTATATTTCTTGCTTAGTTTAAAAAAGTAATAAAAAAGTCATTTTATAAAATAATACGAATAAACTGAGTACAAGAGTGTCCATCCCTAGCACGTGTCCTGGGTCTGTGTACTGTGACTCAGCATGAGATGCTAACCTCCAGGAAGTATTGTAGTCATTCCTTCACTTCTAGTTGGACAGAAGAAATCCAGTGCTTGCTTTTTTCACCACTTGTAACAAGTCTATGATGTAAAATTTCATGGCAAGGGAAGATGTTCCAGATCTGGGGAAGGTTCTCATCACTGCTATTTATGGCTTTGCTGCTCCCTGTATCTGATTGCCTTGTGTAAGACAGGAAGAGGATGTGACTTGCTGAAACTTAGCCCTGGAGTTTGGAGGGAGGGAACAAGTTCCAGCCAAACAGTGTAAGCAAGAAATTGCTGCTTGCCTTTTTTTCTGTTTTTCTTTGTTTTGATTGGGTATTTTTTTGGTTTTCTGTTTGTTTTTTTGTTCTTGACACACCATAAGCGTGCAAGAGCGTGGGAGCATGTGAGTGCACAGGTGTGAATGTGCATGGGCATGAGCATGCATCTGCCTGCAGGAACATTAAGGAAGATTAGAAAGTTTGGGAGAAGGGCTGAGAGTCTCTCTCCTCCTGATCTAATCTCTGCCCCTCTGATGAGCCCTCCCTAGTTACCACTGCTGAGCATCCCCAGGAGTTTGCTGGGCTCCAGGCCCTGCTGCTGTGCCATCTTCTGAACATCGAAACCCATGTGCATGAGGAACTGGATCACGTTCATCTCCTGCCCTGTGAACTGGTCTCTGATTGTGGGGCACGAGGGGTTGCAGTGAGGCCATGGACAGCTGTCAATCAGGTGAATTGGGCAGCCTTTCAGAGGAGCCTTCCCATTTTTGTTGCTGTCATGGAGGCTCCGATCCCAACAGTGCAGGGCACGGGGTAATGATGTCCCCTTCACCTGGATGTCAGTCCAGTGACTGAAAAGAAAAACCATACAGATCATGTCAGAGGGGTCAGGCTGCCAGGACAGATTCATTCCCAAGCTGCATCCCCATCCACCTCTCACAGGATCTGCACAAGCACTTACTTGCGTGTGATGATCTCATGGGACAAACAGGCAGGAGCAAAGCTTGCACTAAAGGAAAAAAAGAAACATGGAGATTATGTCTTGAAGGACAAAGTAACTCCTGCTGAATTGAGCCTTCCAGACTAGGGAGAGGGTGGAATTTTACACAAAAATAAAAAGGGCAAGATTCTTGATGTAGATGAATGAATAGTTACCAAATTTACAAGACTCCTATTTCAGCAGAGGTCTGAGAACACAAGGACACTAGATAAGAATGTCCTTAGAAACAAATGTGCCAGGTTTTTCTAAATGAAACACTTACGTCACATCCTTCAAGGTGTTTCTCAGCTCTCTACCCAAATTCTGGATGTAGAGCCACTGCCCTTCCTGAACAGGCTGGCCAGTTAGGTGTACATTGTCTACAGTAAGCTGGGCCTCATCGAAGAGCCACTGGACAACAAAGACTGGGCCTAAAAAGACAAAAAATTTGAAAAAGGGATTGCTCCATGTTAGTTACAGATACAGAGGAAACCCTAAATCCATTTGATCTCTCTCCTTTGGTACTTACATCGAAGAGTGGGGTAAATCTTATACCCAAAAAAGCAATTCCATTCCTCTCCCTCTTTAAACTGCAGCTTACAGCGTTCGGGAACAATGCCATTCCAGTATCTAGAAGAGAAAGCAATAACAACGGGAGGCACAGGGCAATCCTAACAATCCTCTCCATATCCTACTTTCTGTTCTGATTGAATTTCAACTGATATAACAGCTCTCTCGGCAAATGTGTCCCATCAACACATTTTAAAGCATCTATATCTGTACATATTCTTTCGCACATCTACACTTTACATTATTGTCTTCTCCAGTAAAATAATTGAAAAACCACTGATGTAGACAATAAATACTCCTTAAGTATCAAAATGAAGGAACACAGCGAAGGAGGACATCTTTTCCACACTCTAACCTCTTTTGAGCATCTGACTGTACCTTATTCCTCTTCTAATGGCCTCTGTTGGAGCACACGTTATGGTATCAATACAGTCCGTTCTGCGATACTGTTTGTTATCCAGGAACCATCCAGAGTCTGCCAAGCCTCGAACCTGAATCCCTTGATATCCCATCTCCTCCAGCTGCTCTGCCACTCGATCCACATTCAGGAGCACTCCTGTCCCTCCAGCACTGCAACAGCAACAGCAACATCAACACTGCAGTCCTGAGGCACACACAGGTGTTATAGACCTTGCTAGCAGACACTCCTTCTTCAGGAGTGACTTGCTATAAACACCTTCATCTGCCTACAGCAGAGCTACCCAAACATTCACCATCAACTTGGTAGACACCACATTACTTCCTTGCTTTGCAACACTCAGAAATAAAGCCAGTGCTGAGTAATAATCTGGTAGCTGACACAAAATCCTGTTGTTACTCTCTTTCCTGGGAGATACATGTGCTTTGTATCATTTCCAAGGGGGTTGGCTGCTCAAAAACTAAAAGAATTTGAAGTGAGACAAATTCACTCTTTACAAATTCTCTATTACACTCCTGTGTAATATACACTGAGTGTAACAGAGCGTTGTGCAACACAGGATGATCCAGAGCACCTGTGTGAGGCAAGTTCGGTTTTTATTTCGGTGTCCTGAATCAATTCACAGAAATTGTGTGTCTTATGATGTGGGCCAACAGGAACCAGCATTCTTGATGTGGAGAAGAACACAAAGCTTAGTTATTATTTCCCGGTTTTCTCTTAAGTGGATCTGGACCAGGAGCTGATGAAGTGATATTGTACCATCCCCTGTTGTATACCACTCACATGAGAAAACTGACCAGAGATACAGGGTTTGCTGTGTTAGTGTTACTGCACACCTAAAAGAAATGTTTCAGGAGCTACTGAGACCTCCTCCCTTAACAGCTTTCTTCTGTGGAAATCTGTGTTCACGAATGGAATGTTGTGCATACCTACCTGCTCCCTGCTAGCAGCAACACTTTCGCAGTGCTCAGACCTTTTCCCACCAGCTCCTTTATAACCTCCTGTATGATCAGTGCTCCCATGAAGGCATATTCATCTGGAAGACAGCTCAGTGTCAATAAAATTGTTTCCTGTCCAGGCTCAGACTTTTATTTCCTCTCCAAAAATGCTTGAGAACTTTCCAAAGGGATTACGAACCTATACTCAGGCTCATTTTATCCACCTATACCAAATACACCTAACAAGAGATTCTCCCCTGCCTCGTACAAAATGTGCTTCCCTGAAAGAAAATCAAGTGAACTGAACACTCAGTTACACAAGCATCTTCCTATGACAGTGCTTAGAAATGAGTAAACTTGGAAAAGGAAAACAAGGAATGGGCTGGAGGAACAAACACACACCTTCCTCCACCTGGAATCTCAGTTCCAACTTAGTGCTTCCCCTTTTTCCTAATTCATCAAGCCAATTCAGAGAAGCAATGCTTCACAAGATATTACATCTACACAGACACCGCCTCCTTGGCAGCACCAGCATCCATGGTTGGTGATGTGCAACTGCTCCATGGGAACAGCCCCAAGAAGCTGGGATGAAGTGAAAAGGTCCCTTACTGTGACACCACCTGAATGACAGCGGATGGGAATGCAGCACGTATTAAGAAGAACAATGCTGTTCCCCAAAAAAAACCTGGATGGCTCCTGCCTAAAGCCAAATATCCTCCTGATTCCTCTGAAGACTGAATTCACAGTCCTGCCACTCAGATCAGCCACGCTTAAGTTACATGCAACAGTCCATGGTTCCTCAGCTATAGCAATTAATTTGCTGTGTGCTGGAACCTGGAGATTCACCAAAAAGGAATTTTGTTCTTCTAATCCTTGCATACTGCATCAGTGTAACATCTCTGCAAGAAGTGACTCTGAACTATGTCAAAACAGCCTGAGCTAAAGAGATCAGGATGTTTTATCTGGAAGTAGCTTGATATTCTTTCCTGCCTTTCAGCAAGAAAAAGCCTGTTTCTCGTCCACATGGTTTCACAGAAATCTGGCCACATCCTTTAATGTGTGATGTCTGGGGCAGCAATGGCCCATCAGCAACACTCACTTTTCTCAGACTTGGAAGAGGCACCACTCCAAACATCACTTGAGCAATATGGGATGAATCTGTAAGAGAGAGCTGTGTGAGTCCTGCTGTGCCTCTGACACGCACAACAGGGTGAGGATGGGGTCACCTAACTGGAAGAAAATTAAATCCTGGGAAAGGAAAAAGGGAAGAGTTTTTGTCCAGTTTGACAACTTACCTTCCTGCACACCAAGTGACAACTGTAAATGTCTTGAATTTTCTCCTGAATACTAACAGTTTTACTGAGTTAAATAAATAAATAGCATGTCTTTTGTCTAATCTAATTGAAGCACTAAGCTCAGTGGACAGGACGATGTACCATGAATTTGCTCTCAGCTATTCTGCCAACACAGTGGATAGCCTTTCACAGGGCAACTCTACGCTTCAGTTTTTCACATGAAAAATGAGAAGACACTAGTCAGTGCAGTGTAAATGCTGACTGCAATCACCGGAAGTTTTTGCAGGAATTAACTTCCCATGTGTCTGTTTTGCAGAAGACAAATTAACATCCCTTCTGTATAGATGCATATATAAAATGATCTGATTGCTCTTCTTTGAACTAGAAGAGCTGCTCCACATTCTTCTCAAATATGTAACACACTATCAGCCCACCACTCGTGATGGATTCACCACTGCAGGTGTTTGAGAAAACTCTCTAAGCTACCCCCTGTTTTCTTCATTAGATCACCCCACAACTCCAAGGAGATTGAACTTAAGTTTCTCAACCTTGTCAGTCCTACGTGTTAGAGAGCTGAACTGCAGCAAATGAGGAAACACACAATTTCCTTTTCCAAGTATTAGTTTTAACTTGTCCCTGCAGCACTCTTGCTAGCCTAGAAGGCAGGAGATACTGTTTAAGCATAAAGGTATTTCCCTCCGTTGTTCCTCCTTACACCATGTTTGCATTCCACCAGTGGGGATTTTCTTCTGGCTGAGAGGATAGGATCCCAGTTCCTGCAGATGGGCACAAAGAAACAAGAAACATACAGATGACAGTCTGTGATTTCAGAGGAATCATATGAGCCTCATGCAAGACCTCTGACCACACAGAAAACAAACATCCATGATGAAAAACATTGGCAAGGGAAGTGGAATGGGCATTTCTAAATTTGCCCTTTGACAGCTTTGACATTCAGAATTTGATTCATACTACAGATGAAGCCTGTCTAGAAGCTTCTTGTAGTACAGAAAAGACCTATGATGCCTATTTAAGTACCTCCCCAAAAGACAAATCCTAGCAGGTAATTTCCAATATACTCAGTTAGACGATCTGTGTGAGTGACGGAGGTTTGGGTACCCAGGAGACTGCAGCATGAGAAGAGAGCGAAGAGAGAAGCACTCATTACCGGCGATACCTGTGCACCCAAACGCCTGCCCATGCCCGCGGCACGGGATCATCACGGGGCAGCAACCAGGCACCTTCCAGAGTGGTGACGGCGGGCGCTACCTCAGCCCGGTCCCAGTCCCTCGGGGCTGCCCCACGGGGTGGAGGGGGCGACTCACCCACGCGGGTCGCGGGCCACTCCCGGGAGCTCATCAGCCGCCGCATGGTGTCATAGCGGGTGTCGCAGTTCTCCCTGTTGAAGCAGTACCACCCTCCTGGCGAGGAGACAGGGGTTAGCCCCCCGAAGGGCCGGGGGCTCACGGGCGAGGGACGGCGGCCCGCAGAGGCCGGGGCACCGAGGGTAGCCTCGGGTCGCAGCCCCGCTCAAGGCCGCCGTTACGGAAGTCGGGGGCGCCGACGCTCACCTTCCAGGAACAGCAGCCACCGCCGACTGCCTTTGGACTCCTTCAGGTAGTAGCTGCAGGCACAGACAAGGGGCAGAGCCTGAGCGGGAGCCGGGCCCGGCCGCAGCGCTCCGGTGCCAGTCGGGCCGGGGCGCCGGGCCGCGCCGAGGCGGCGGGCGACGCGGGGGCGGCGGCTCTGGCGGCGGCGCCGCTCGCGCCCTCCCGGGGAAGCGCCGGGGCCGCCCGGGAGGCGCTCGCTGCACCTGTCGCCGCCGGTGCCGCGCGCCGCCGCGCGGTGGCGCCGCAGCCCTCGGGGCCGGGGCCGCGGGGAGCGGCGGCGGCCGCGCGGGGCAGCCCCGGGGCGCCTGGAGGGGCCGGAGCGGCGCCGGGACTCACCCGGCCGGGCTGCCGTCGTTGCAGGTGACCGAGGCGTTGTGCAGGAGGTGCAGGCGCAGGTCGTGCGGCAGTGCCTGGGCCGAGCAGGGGTACAGCGACTGCGCCAGGCTCTTGACTTGCGCCATGAAGCTGTCCATGTTGCCCTCCACCGCGGTGAAGTCCAGCGGAAAACTCTCGGCTGCCGCCGCCGCCGCCTCGCCGCGCTCGCGGACCGCCGGGCCTCGCCGCCGCCAACCCTTCCTGCCCTCGCCTCCGGGCCCGGCGTGCAGCAGCCCCAACAGCAGCAGGATGTGCACCGCTGCCGTGCCCATCGCCGCCCGCCGCCACCCGCCGCTCGCCGCGGCAGCAGCCAGTCCCCGGCGGCGGGCAGCGCCGCCCGCGCTCCGCCGCGCCCCGCCGCGCCACCCGCGGGGACGGGGGTCGGCGGCGGGCGGAGAGGGTAGCGCCGGCGGCGCGGGCTCGGCGGCGTGGCTGCCGGCACAGGAGCCCGCCGCCCGCTCCCAGGCGGCGAGCATGACAGAGGGGCACGGAGTGCGCGGGGAGCGCGCCGGGGGCGCCGCCAGCCCGGGCGCCGCGTGGGGCAGCAGCCGGCCAGCCCCCGCCCTGCCCTGCCCTCCGCCCCCTCGGAGCGAGGCGGAGGGAGCGGGGGGTCTGCGCCGCGCCGCACCGGCACGATGGGCCGCTCCGTCGGGGCGCGCCCCGCGCTCGACGGCGACGCCATCGCCGCCCCTGCCGGCGCCGGGGCTGCGGCGGTGGCGGCGGCGCCCGACAGCCTCGCCCGCAGGGCGGCGGGGGCCCGGGGCGGTCTCTCCCCGGGGCCGGGGGGGCGGTCGGGCCGCCCAAGCGCGAGGCCCCGCACGTGGCAGCCCCCGTGGCGGCGCCCCAGGCCCGCGCCGCGCCTCCCGTTCCGCCCCTCTCCCCCCACAGCCCCGACGGCAGCTCCTCCCCGACTCCGCGTCTGCGGCACTGCCCGCCCCGCCCCGGGACGTGCCACCGCCGCTTCACCGGCGAAGCTCAGCCCCACACCCCCCGATCTCTCCTGCGCGAGATCCCGCACGCCGGCCCGGGGGCGGCCCGCAGTGCCAGGCTCCGGCCGGGCTCCTGCTCCCTGAGAGCAGCGGGAAGCGGTCGTTTGGTCTCAGACATCGGCGTCCGGTCTGCTTAGCTTCCGCGGGTGACCGGGGCCGGCGGCGGGTCGCCCCCGGCCGGAGGATGCTGCTGCCAGGAACAGGAGGGAATGTGGAGGCCCCGGGCAGGCCGGGGGCGGGGGTTCCGGCCCCCTGCAGCCCCCACCACCGGCGCGGCTTTCCCGGGGGTCGGAGCCTCCGCGCCGTAGAGGCTGCTCCCTGTTGCTCTCGGCAGCTCGCGAGGTTTACCGCCGGCCGCTCTCCCCCGGGGCCCGGACCCTTTCCAGGAATTGCAAGAAAAATCCTGGAGAAAAAGTCGTGTTGTCACCAGAGTGCCGGTCATCTGAGAGAGGGGGAATTCCCTGGAAATAGCCTTTTCGCAGACCTCTGAGTTAAAAACCGAGGAAAA
Source organism: Eopsaltria australis (assembly GCA_034509425.1). NCBI lineage: Eukaryota > Metazoa > Chordata > Aves > Passeriformes > Petroicidae > Eopsaltria > Eopsaltria australis. The sequence continues at coordinate 252,065 of JAVTVJ010000147.1, read as the reverse complement.
GCAGAGAAAATGCTACGCTTTGATTAATTCATTTAGATGCAAAATAGGACAACTCACGCTCCTCACCAGCCCTCCAGAAAGGAGCAGGAAGACTGTCTTTACTGGGAAATACAATCTATCTGGGTTCAGAAAAGGTGGAAATAGTATAATCTTAAAATAGCACGTGGAAGGTTTTTTTGTCAAGCTGGAATTAGGGCTGTCCAACTGCTGCAACTACATTTTTTACCTTACTGTGTTTGGACTTTCTGAATGTAGGCTCAGCTCTATGTTTCCTACACACATAGCATGTGGTTTTGGTTTGCTTGCTATGTTGGGTTTTTTATCTTTCAGTTACTCTTATGTACTCTCAGTTCTTGCTCTGTTCTCACTCAGATTTTTATCCCCGAATGTTTTATTTAAGTGCTAATACTGATGACAGTATCTTTAGAGCCAAGAAAAGCTGCTCAATCGACTGTGCACCTCCTCAAGTGCACTACATTCATCCCCTGACAGGTTTTTGGTCCCAACATATTTCTGCATCATTGTATCTTTCTGTACACTGGCCTAAACCTCCCTTCCTCCCTGTCTGTGCCAGGTCCAAGCAATGGATCCTTGAGACTGGGTATGGCAAGTTAAAGAACTCATCAGTCGGCCTGAGCAAAGCTTCATCTGGGAACTGGTCAGTAAGTGCGAAGTCTGAAGCATTAAGTTCTCAGAGTGCTCCAGGATCCCTGGAATAGTTGACATAAACAACTTCAGGACCTCATAGACCAGTCGGTACAGCAAGAAACCAGGAGGGATAAGATTGCAGAACACCATCCTCCACAGTAAGCCTGCTGTGCCTCCCGTTGCCAGGCTTGCATTCCTCCTGGTGTCCCTGCTCTTTCTCTCCACGGAGGGCTGAGTTCCTGCACCCTGTAATGCCTTGCTTGGTAACCAGCTGGCGCATTAAGGGGTGACTGATTATGATGCACCAGGAAGGAATCTTATGGCAGAGAGGAATGCATGTTAAAGTTGCAGATCTTTGTCCTAAGAAGTAAAGCGAAAAAATTTAAATTTTGCCTGGCTTGGCTTTACTGAGCCCTCTTCAGCTTTCTGACCTCTGGTTCAGGTCACTCAGGGGAGGGTTCATTCAGAGCACTCCTGCGATTGTTCCAAAGCTCAGCTAAATATTTTATTATTTGTCATGGCTGAGTGAGGGGCTATGAGGAAGAATGTAAGGCTGTAGGTCTGGTATAACAGCCTTTCTGATTTCTAAACTTTTAAATGTGGTACCATTCAACTCCTTGACATACTGAACTTGAGTGAACATAAAAGTGACACAGATTTTAGAGAATTTTATAATATTTCAGCATGAGAGGTTCACTGAGTTTTAATCTTTTGATAAGAGCCTCCCTACATTGAACAGATTGGCCTCAGTACAAAAAGGAGCTCAGAGAAAGCTGAAAGAATTGGAGTTGTGCTCCAGGCACTGGAGATTTGGCATTTTTATTGGTAGGAGTGAGGCACATTGGAGGCAAGCAAGAGACTTTTAATGATTGGAAATAATGTTGTGGGAGATACTGTTTTCATTTAATACCCTTGAAAGTGAAATGTCCTGCATAATGTGTTCCACTATGTCCCAAGATATGTCCCCATATGTTCAGTATATTGGACTATGCTGTACAAAAGCTTATGAGACAGTTCTGAACTCCCTTGTACCCTGATAGGACTAAAGCAGCCCTGGCACTTGCCCTTTAGATGTTTCCCAAGGAAACCCGGGAACCAAGAGGGTTACACCTGGGTCCTGTGTAAGGGCTCATACCACAGGTATGGTTCCCCTTCATAGCCACCTCTTACTCCTGATTTGAGCCACTCTACAGCTGTGGCTCAGACCAAGCTCCCTGGCTCATTGCTTGGGTCTTGTGTTGTGTGTAAATTACCCTATAGAGCACTAGTCACCAACAGAATCCTGCTCTCACAGTGTCATGCTACTGCTGCCTCCTCCGACCTTGAGGCCATGGGTTGTAAAGAACTCCAGAAGAGCAGCAGAGCCCTCTTAAAGCCTGGGTACAGATGTGACATGCTGGGTCATGCTCTGGTAAGGAACCATCTCTTGAACATTCCCAGGATACTCTGTGGTCAGTGATGTTGGTACAGGTAGCAGAAAATTCTCCAGAAACAATGTTACTGTAATAAGCAGTTTGTTCTGTATCATGTTTTGGAGTTTGTTACTACATATTTCTAGATGTTCACAGCTAATTTCCTATTCATTTTGAAAGAAGAAAGAAAAAATAAAAGCAGGTGAGGTTTTGATGCTTTATGAAGAAGCAAGTATGTGTTACTCCCTGTATGCTTGTGACAATGCAGATGCAGACAGCGACAGGGCTATGTATTGAATGCAAAGCACCAGCTGCTTGAAAAGTGGGATTAGAGAAGGTCATTCTGCAGTGTGTTCACTGTAATTACCGAAGAAATGCAATTCATGACAAATTTTTGGAGGATGTTTGGCTGGAGCTCACCCGATAGATTTGCAAGCATCCTCCAGCCCGACAGTGGCAGAAATCTGATATAAGGGTGTTTTCAGCCATTCCCAAATGAGTTCCTCTTTCTTTGTGGCACTTTAATGGACTCCAGGTTGTAGTCACCTCTCCCTTTTCTCTCCTGATGCTTCTAATTTCAGATAAATGATTGAGATTAGAAGTGGCTCTGGATATGAAATGTGACCCTTCACCTCCATGCAACTTTGTTATTCTGACATACAGTTAATAACCAGAATCACCTTTAATCCCACAACTTGGAAATATTCAGATCAAATTACATTGGTGTCTTTTTAACAGGAGCAACCTTTCTTTAAGGGATGTGTCACTTCCAGATGCAAAAAATGAAACACCTGCCTGCTTCAGACATCCAATTGGACCTACACCCATCCAGAAATGAGAGCAGCATTTTGGGCCATGAAACCCAAAATGTGTCTTTCAAATTGGAATGACTGCTCTGCCTGAGCAGGGGGATAGTCACTGCAGTTAACAAAGTCATCTTAATTGCTTCTTCTCCTCCAGCAAAAGTATTAATTAGTGGAAGAATGGAATGTCTTCATTATGTATGAGATAGTTGCAGAGCTTTGGATCTCCCCCTATTTTAAAGACTATCACAGATATTTGTTGCACTCTTTTTTAGACACAAGTATGTCGACTTTCAGAGAATCTTGCTCTTAAGTCCTCACACCTCTTCATGTATATTTACAGCAAAAGGCAATTTAAAAGGTAGAGAACTATATATCCTGAACACTAACTCTATAAATATGATGACAATGATACTGCCCAATGGAATGAACAAAATGTAGACATTTTTAAGCAATGTTTTAAACATTTTACACTTGGACATCCTTTATTACTATTTCTACATCTCACTGAACAGTTACGGTGTTGGGTGGACTTAGGAATCCACACGCATAAGCCAGGGGAAGTCTCTCCATCATTAAAATTTCCATTTTTCTCCCTTCTCTGACACTGCTGATATGGTAAACACAAGCGTTATCTTTTACGAAAGCATCTTTCCTTGAAAGGATCTTTTTCCATTATAAGTCAAGCAAACCAGACATTTTTGTGGGTGCTGGGGGTAGAGGTGGAGACTTAAGCTTAACACATAGGGTAAATATAGAAGATGTAGAAAGTATTTGGCATGTGGCCACAACTTAGGCTAAATAAATTCCAGTGGTAACTCAAACTAAATGTTTTGGGAGGTTTTTTTTGTGGTTTTTTTCTTTTTCTTTTTTTTTTTTTTTTTCTTGGTGGGTTGTTTTGTTTTGTTTTTATGATAGCAAACTAAACAGACTGTCATCGAATCTGAGAGTGCCTTTGATGCAGAGGCCATGCTGAGACTGAAGGGGAAACCCATAAATGAAATAAAGTCTCTGGGAAATTGTGTGTTGTGAAATGTATGATAATTTTGGTTCCTTGGCTGCAGCCATCTCTCCTGACCATCTGAGTTGGCAGCACTGACCACGAGGTTCCAAATATTTTTATATTCTTTTTGCCAGAAGAAATGCTTTCAGGGGCAGCGGGGTGCTGTGCTTTGTCTGGCAAAGGGCGCCCCGATTGTGACACTGCCTGGACACTCCTGTGGCACTGGGAAGGCAGCAGGATATTCCCCATTCCCCTGTGACTCGCGGGGTTCGCCAGGGCTGTTATTTGGCCCAGGAGAACCTTCCGGTCTTCCGGTATCATTGCTTGGGAGAGACACACGAATCTTTCAGCCCAAAGGATTTCTTCTGGCCACCAACGCTGCCTGGGGATGCCCGGACCGGCCGGCCCTCGGTTCGGGGTTGCCGCCTACGCTGCCGAGCAAGGTCGCAGTACAAGGAGAAAATGTTTTATTTCCCTGGAGGAGGTGACTGATCCCGACACTGAAAACCCAAGGGACAACACCAGCGCCGCCAGCCACGGCGGTACGCGCGGCTGCTCCCTCCCGCTCCCCGCGGAGCAGTGAGACGGCGGCGGCTCCGGAGCCGCCCCCACCCCGGCCCAGCGGGCAGGGCCGGGGGTAGCCCCCGCCCAAAGCCGGGGGAGCAGCCCGAGCCGCCCACCGTCGGCCCCGTGCAAGGGCCGCAGCTGCCGCCAGCCCCCCTCGCGCCCGGGGAGCCGCATTCGCTCCCCGCCGCGGGCGGACCGCTCCGCCCCGGCCTCACAGCCGCCTGCCCGTCCCGCCGCGGGCCGGCTCCGCCAGGCCGGCACTTGCGCGCCACGGCTCGGGCCGGGCCAGTGTTCCCGCCCGACTCCCGCGCGGTACGGTGCGGTGCGGTGCGGTGCGGTGCGGTGCGGTGCCGTGCCGTGCCGTGCCGTGCCGTGCCGTGCCGTGCCGTGCCGTGCCGTGCCGTGCCGTGCCGTGCCGTGCCGTGCCGCCCGGGCGTGGCGGGGCGGGCTCGCAGCAGGACGGCCCCGGGCCGGCTCCGCCCCGGCCGCGCGGGGTTGGCACGGCGGGGGAAGATGGCGGCGGCGGCGGCGGCAGCGGGTGGGGGCGGCGCCGCGGTGTCGGTGCTGGCGCCCAGCGGGCGGCGGATCACGGTGCGGGTGGGGCCCGGCACGGTCCTGCTCCAGGTGGGTCCGCGGCGGGGAGGGGGTGAGGGGCAGACGGTGGCAAAGCCGCGGGCTGGCCGTGACACTCCTCTTCTTTCCGCAGGTCCTCGAGGAGGTCTGCAGGAAGCAGGGTGGCAGCCCCGGCGAGTACGGCCTGAAGTGAGTGTCGCCGTAGGGCCGGGCCCGGGTCCGGCTGCCCGCGGCCGCTCTCCGCGCCGGGCCTGACGCTGCCGGAGCCGCGCCCCGGCCGCGGGATGTCCGGGGCCCGGCGGAGCCCGCGGCGGGCGGTGGGGCTGCGACGGGCCGGGGCACACATTAAACTCTGTGCAGGTCGGTTCCTCCCGATGTCCCTGTGCCACGTTCTTTTCGCTGCTGGGACAGATGGCGAGGCCCCCTGTCGCTGCCACGGGACACCAACGAGCGCACCTCATTCAGGCCACAGACCGGACACACTCGTCTCCCCACTTACCTGGGGGTTTGACCCTCTGCTTTTATGGTGTCTTAATTGAGAGGTCATTTGTCTCAGTAGCACTAAAAAAAAAAAGAGTGCTTTGGTATTTAACCAAGCTTGGTTATGTAGTCGGTTGCTGTTTGTGTTTTTAAAACCTTTAAAGGCAGGACACAGATTAGGGTATCTTCTCTGCTACCTCTGCAAACTGCAGCTGTTTTGGTGTGTAGAATAGCTTCTGTTGATGGTGCTTTTATAATTACCAATTGTTCATTATTGAATCATGTGCTGTGGCTTCTGAAGAGTCAGCCTTCTGGGAATTCTCTTGCACAATACCTGGACTGTGTATTTTTCATAGGCTCTGTTCTCCTTCAGGTTTCAGAGGAATGTTTTGGACCTGTCTTTGCAGTGGAGATTTGCTAGGCTGCCCAACAATGCCAAACTGGAGATGGTGCCAGTCTCCAACAGAGCAGGAGCTGGAACCACGGTATGTTCATTTACGCAATGTGACCTGATTTGTTCAGTTATCAGCTGATATGATCCCATCAGATCTAATGAGCAAGAGCACAGGTCGGCGTGGCCAATGCCTGTGTGAGAGACCAGCTAGAAGACTGGTTGCAGTGCAGTTGAAAATGGTCATTAAGTAGCTGAAAGTCTTTACTGGGAGTCTACATGAGCATGGGGTACTGGTTGTGCTGGAGGAGAGCAGGATGGTTTGGGGAGCTGAAAAACTAGTAGTTATGGATAGCTAAGAATGATGACTAATCCAGTTCCCTTTCCTAATTTCTGTTTCAGTTGCTGTTGTCCAGCTCTGGATTTTGAGTAAATCTCAGATTCTTACAGAATCCTCTTTTGCTGCTTTTCCATCATTGGTGTTCATGGTGTGTTTTCACAGCTTTAGAGTCTTTTGTGACATGTTCTGTGTTCATCAGCTGCCAAATGTCCCTATTTAGTATTATTTGCAAAGGATTTGGACGGATGCTGTTTTCTCTAGAAATTATGGCCTCATTTAGGAGTGTAAAAATCTTCTATACATATCCCTGTGGCCATAGGACTAACTTCTCAAGTGATGCATAGGTGTTACTGAGTGTGAACTTTTCATGTTGTAAAAAGGATGTGTGGTCTTACTGAAGTAGCCTGGGAATGGAAATTTGTCTATCACTAACAGTCATCTCACTATTTGTTAACTTCCTCATAAGAACTTTCTCCATTTTCATCAAAGTTTCAGGACTGTTGGTGCTGATCTCTTAATGTCTGTCAGCCAAGTAGTGTTTGTGGTGTTTGTTACAGGCAGTTGCTCTAGCTGTCACAGAGAGAAACTGGTATGTTGAAAAGTGAACTTTGTGGTGTGAGAAGGCTTTGGAGTCTCTACTTTATTCACTGTGTAACGTAGTTTTGGGGGTCCCTGATGTTCATATTTTCTCTGTAAAACCTCCATGTTCTTTGGTTTGGAACTAATGCCTTTATTTCTGACTTTGGGGTAGAAAGACATTTGTACTCCAAATGACATTTTTACTTAAAAAATACCACAAACCAGTAGCATCTGCTTAAAGTTTTCAGTGAAATGTTGCAGTGGAATGGAGTTTGTCTTCCAGAGGAAAGTGTTTCTCTTGAAATGGTGCAATGATGACTATCTGACATTTGCATCCAGTTTGGGAGGTACTGAAGGAAAACAATAATTTTATTTTTTTCCCCTGAAGTTATATTGTGAGAAAGGGCAAGGACTGTGCACTGTAGGAGCACGGTTGTAGTGTGGAATCGTTACTTTAGATCACAAAAGAGAAGAGCTAATAGAAGTGTCAGTTGTTACTATTTAGTTGCAGTTCCACAGAAGAATCTACAGAAGTGAGACTTCCCTGGGTGTGATGGTTGCTGGGTCATAGAGGTGAGAAGATGCAGCAAATGTGCGTGTGAAGAGTTGAGTCTAAACAGAGTCCCTGCCCCACAAACTTGAGCAGATTTTACTTGGGAGAATTTCACAGTGTAAGAAAAGACTTTGTACAGAACAAGTGACTAAAATTAATTCCCTGCCACCAGGAGTATGTGTTAAAAACTTAGGGAATTTTATAACAGCCAGGTGGCTTTGACTGGGATGTAGTGGCAGTTGAGATGCAGACGTAGTCATGCCAGCTGGCTTCAGTAATGTTGGGATGAATTTGATTCTGTGTCTTTTGTTATTGTATGTTCTATTAAGATTATGTGTGTGGAAGTAGGTGTGCTTTCCTGTAGTGACAGCAGTTACCCTAGAGACAGAATACAGGTTTTGATAAATCATGAGTTCGTTCAGCAAATCTGGTGTTTTAAAAATAGAAAGCTTTTGGATTTGCCTTTGCATGTGGGAAACATTGTTTCCTCTAAGACAGATCTTTAGTGAAAAATGGAACAAATTACCTTTGTGATGGCAGGTGACGCAGGAGCACCAGCAGGACAGCTCTGGTGCTAAAGTTGTCAGCCTCTTGTTTAAATGTTTGTAAACTTAGACAGTAATTGGCACTGCTCTCTATTATTTATGGGGTTTTCAAAGAGACTTTTCTAATGGACTGAATAGGACTTTCGTGACATGTTTAGCTTTGAACTGTTGTCCAAAACCTGATGCAAGTGGTAGTCTGAATTTCTGGGCTGGATTCTTACAGAACGGTGATGTCAGCTGTCATCACTCTGCTGTAGCTGAGAATAATCTAAGGCTTGTCTCCCATGTAGGAGAAACCAGGAGGTTGTGTTAGTGGTGGGATGAAACGACATTGTACTGTCAGCTCATTATTAATGATGCCACTGTTTCCTTTATGTAGAAAAATTCCTGTCTTCAGCAGATCAGAATTTGCAGTTCTGTGAGGACTGCTGGGAGCCAAGGCAGATGACAAACATACTCCTCCATGGAAATCATAGTGGATTGCTGGAATGTGTGGTGTCTCTTTCCTATCTCTCTCGCCCCTGCCCTCGTGCTTGCACACACATCTTGCACTCAGTGAGAGGCTGCACTCAGAGTGTTATTAGGGACACATGAAAACACAGAATGAAAGAAAGTGGCTTTGTCTATCTTGGGCTAATGTCCTTCTCAGGCTTTGGAATAAGGTCAGTTTTTGTCGACTCCTGAAAACTAAAGTTGACTGGAGAAACCAGGTTCTATCTAGTGGCTACAGGATTTTCTATGATTTTTCTTTAGACAGGTGGGCTAATTGGGAAAACCTGAGTTTGATATTCTGAAAAAGGCTGAATATTCTCTAAAAGGTAAAGGTAACACCTGAAGTGCTCTGCCATTCTCTGTATCTTGGTTAGCTGCTACACTTTTGCCTTGGGACAAAGAAGAATCTGAAGTTCTTCAGGACTGACCCCAGCCCGTGTTCACTTTAGAAATGCTTTGGATATTTTTTTTTTTTTTTTTTTTTTTTTTTTTTTTTTTTTTTTTTTTTTTTTTTTTTTTTTTGTGGGGGAGAGGTTGGGAAGCAATTCTCTAAAGTCTGTGTGGCATCTGCTAATGAATGTGGGTGTTTGCATTCCAGGTTGGAAAAGACCTGCTAAAATTGGCAGCTAGCTGGCCCTTGCCTTTTTCTGCAGCTATTCGAGAACTTGATAATTTAACAACCAGAATTATTGTTGAGATTTTTTGTTACTTCACTCTTAAATTGTATGTCAAAATGTGATGGTTAAGAAACATTAGTGAGTTGCAAGTTACAAACATTGTTTCTTTGGACTGGTAACAGTTGTTTAAGTCCTCAGTATGAAGGCATAGATGGGGACTGTGTTCGTTTTTTCAGTGTGTGGATGTGCAAGTGAACTGTTTTGTCCCAGGAAGCTGTTCTGCAAAGTGATGCTGAAGTGGACAGAGCTCTGTGTTGGTGTTTTAGATGGTGCAGCTGCATCAGTCATTTCTGGGTTATTGGAATTTGTTTTATGTAGCTGTAAAGACCCTTACTGTAAAGTTTCATCTGGTATAAAATGGAGCACTTCAATTGCTCATGATGGCACATTATTTGGGATGTTTGCATTGGCTTTTCTCTGAATATGTTCCAGTTCAAGATGTGGCAGGGGAGAGGGGCCCATGAAAGCTGGTTAGTATTCCAGGATGGCCTCCCCCATGCTCAGGAGCCATTCATTCCAACAAACAGGAATTCAGGCCAGAATGCATGCATGGATGAACAAGGACCACTGACATATTTTAAAAAGTTATGAAGAAAAATTAGTTTTCATTCAATTTTCAGATGAATTCATTGTGGTGTTCCTATAGGTTCGGATAGCATTACAACTAGACGATGGCTCCCGTTTCCAAGACACCTTCCTCTGCCAACAGACCTTGTGGGAACTTCTCAACCATTTTGCAAAGATCAGGTGAGCAATGCAGTGGGAATATATTTGTTTGGATGGATCTTTGGATGGCACTAATTACTTGTTACAGTGACCCAGCTAAATCCTTCAGATTTGTAGAATTTGCATTTATTTGACTGTGATTTCTCCTTTATAACAGAGATGTTTGCATTTTCCTTGCTCTTTCAGATATGACACTCCATAGTTTTACTATTATTTTTTAATTCAGGGGTAGCACTCCTGATTCAGGGCATAAACTGGTAACAAAGTGCTAAAACTGTCAATATACTGGGGTATGTTACACCACCTTCCTTTTACACAAACCTGTTTGAAGTCAAGTTACTGCCAGAGATAAGGTACTAGCCTGGATGGTCTTGATCCCTAGTATTTCTGTGCTGCAGTTCCCTGTAGTGCAGGGGGTTCTTTCTTATGGGTTGCTGTTGCTTTCGAGACTTGCTGTTCTACAAGTTCTTCAAGGAAGTCTGGAACTCTCACCAGGTTAATGTGGAATCTTCAAAAGACTGAATAGATCCTGTTTAAATGGAAGAATTTCTGGTTCTACATTTATTGAATATGTACATGGGTTAGAAATCTTATTATTTTAGTCCAGTCTACATTGAGTGCTACCTTTTGTCTTTAGTTTTGATTTTAAAAGGCTGTATTCTTTTGAAATGTCAAACTAATATACTTTGCTTGAAGAAAGGTACTTCTTTTCTGTTTCTCATGGTTTGAAAGAGGAAGCCTTGAAGCTGAGACAGCCATTCTGTTTTTAATCATGGACCAAGTCTACAATGTGACATTTATTCATAAGTAAAGGAACAGTATTCATGTAAATGCTAGAGATAAAATAATTATTTTTCTTTTAGTTGAGGAAAGAGGACAAAAACCACAGGTATAATTTTTCTGAGTGTTCTAAGTCCCCTCTTGTCCCTTACTACACCCTCTGTGAGGAGAGGAGTGCCTGTTGCAGTTTGGGGACTGCTAGACTGGTGGGAGGTGATAATTATTGACAATGATAAATAACCTTTGTGTGGCTGTCTCACATATTAGCTGATTAGTTCTTTGGTTTAAATTTTGAGCTTTTTATGTAATTTTGCTCTTTTCAAGTGGTTTTATTGGTTACAGGTCATTGTAATACTACTAGTTAATATACATGTTGCTCTTCTTAAACTTCTAACTGCTTCAGTGTGCTAAGCATTCATAACTTCAGAACACAGCTGCTCTTTTCTGCCCTCTGGAAGCTGAGTTCAGATGTTTGGATGGACTTTGCAAACTTAATCAAGTTCAACAAGCAGTAAAGGTGCTGTGTGTGATTTAGTCACAGAACAAGCTGGATCTACAGCCAGCTGTATGGATTTAATGGGCTGAGTTGCCATTCCATGTGTTTTTATTCAGTTGACTAACTAGTCAGCTAATTGTTGATGTTTGCTGGATCCTTCCTTGGACTTTCCAACTGGCAATGTTTTCCTGGAATGCTCAGCTGCTCTAAGTGCGTGAGGGGAAGTATTCTAAATCCACTGGAATTTCCCCTGGGTTTCCAGCATCCATCTTGGTTAATTAGGTCTGAAGAAGGTCTGGAAGCTATTGTAGGGCTGCTCCTCCTCTCAGCGTGCGGCAGTCCTTGCACAAGATGTTTACAGGCCCTGTCAGATCACTACATGAAGGAATCTAATCTGCTTGCCGTTCCCCTTCTGAAGAGCAGCACATCAAAGAGAGGACAGTATGTTTGATGTGTGTGCTTGCCTCAGTGGGTGCATGTAATGGATTAGCAGCAGCTGGAGGAGGAGCCTGCTGCTTCCAAGAGTTAGACAAAAATAAGTCTCTGAGGATCTTTGCATGGAGTCTGTCCTGCAGAGGCTGGTTGAGGGCACAGTGTTGTTTGTCTTATGAGCAAGAAGCCTGTATTTCTATCTCCCACTCTTGCCTGTCTTGCAGCTTCAGCAGCTTTAAGGGCTGTTGTCTATAGAGCAGTTGCACTTAGGACACTCAGAGACAGCTTTGAGAGTCATTATGATTCTTCACTGCTTCTACAGGGTCATTCATTTGGTTCAGATATTTTCCATATATTCTTAGAAGACTCTTGAAAGAGTTGCTTAGATTGAAGTGGAAAGCAATTTTTGGAAAAGTGAATGAAACTAGGTTCTGTAAGTCAAACTGTCTTCTTCTCCTATTGGCCTTTGGCGAGGATATGTTCCATTGTGCCTCAGATTTTTTCTCTTAAATGGTTGTCATCCACCTTTCCTGACAGACAGCAGCTTGAGGTTCAAGCTTTTATTCCCTGGGCTGTTCTGTCTGCCTTTCCTGTGATTCTGTACTGTTTCTCTGTGTCTCATCAGTCCTTTGTCTTTTGTGCACTGTTATTGAGGATTCCTCAAGGGATACAGCTAATCTTAATTGGAAGCAAAGCCTATTGAAAATAAGGTGGGGATGAGTGTTTCTCCCGGATTGTCTGGAAAAGTCTGAGTGCAGTAACCTGCTCTGGTGTGCTAAAGGCAATCTTTGGGGATCTTTTGTTCCAATTTGAGACAAGATTTTTTTTTTCTGCCTTTCATCATCAGGCATTGGCCTTGGGAATTTCCTCAGGTACTGCTGCCAGAGGAGCAAGAGAGGTTGGAGCCTGGGTCTTGTATCACAAGATAATGTTCTTTTCTGTGAGCAACTTAATCTCTTGATTCCTGCAGAGCATTGTATAGTGCTTTTTGTTCCTGAAAGAGAATAACTAGTTGCAGAATCACAAATGGAGGCAGACCTATTCTAGTGTTGCTTTGGTTGTTCACCTTGAGTCAGAGAGCTGACTGTGTTTCATAATCTGAAACTTGAATGTAGTATTTTGGGTGCTCTGGTGGGTCTGTTGCTTTCTGCACAATGGGATTTGTTGTGGTGACTGGGAGAAGTGTTCTGAAATAGTGGTCTTACAGTCTTGGTGCTATAAACTCCTTGGAATATGTTGCAACTGGTCTGGAAGTAGTTCTCAGCTGCTGACTTTCCTAAAATAGACCTGACCCTCAGGACTGGTTTTATAGCTTGCTCTATTTGGATTTGCTCTACCTCTGGGTTTCATTGTGACTTTCCTGGTCCCATATCACTGTGCTGTTGCAAGCTTTTAACCATTTGATCAAGATGGCAAATAGACTACTACAATTAAAACAAACAGACATCTCAGTTCTGGTTTGTGCTTAACAGATTTGGTCCCTCACATTCTTCATCTGGAAACCCTTGATGTTCTCTGGCTCTTGAGAATTACTCGAAAGAGCAAATATAACTAAGTAATGTTTCAGATTGGGTACTGAGGAACATGAATAGCGATGAGCTTGAATTTATCTAGTAAGATTAGCTAATTTCAGAATTTACTTTAATTATTTCTTCTTTGTTTTTAAACTTTTAGGCTGTGTTTAAGAAAAAGTAAATATATTGAAGCAAATTGTTTACCTAATGTCTAATAGTGATCCTGCGAAAGATGTAGTGGTTATTGCTGGAGAAACACAGAGGACAGTGTTGCCATCTGATTTCACTTTGTGCTGTTGCTCTGTGCTGGTTTTGGGAGGGTGGGCTGTTCTGCAGATGCTGCAGTGTTTTGCTCTTTCTTGCAGGGAGTTGATGGAACAGCATGGTGAATTGTCTCCAGTCTGTATTTACATGCGAGATGAGGTAAGGCAGCAAAGGCCTCTCAACTGTCTCATGTCCCTAAAACATAAGAAAACTTAGCTCTGCTTTCCAACCTGGAAAGTGTTTCTTTTGAACTTTCTTGAGAGGGGAAGTAGAAAAATGTTGGTCTTTTCAAAGCATGACGTGTCTGTATGGAAAAAAGCTCTCTTGGAATGTAACCTTGCGCCATTGAGACCTCTGAGCCCATAAAATGAGCTCAATGACCTACTTGTGTTTTTCTTTCCAACTTCTTCTAAAGCTTGAGTCAAAACAGTGTTTTCATTTTAATAAATATTTGCTTTTCTCTGTTTTGATCTTTTGCTATTAATGTTTTGTTAAATATTTTGTGTGTGGATATTATGGAATTTGCTCTCCCTGGCTGTCCCCTTTGCTTCCCACTGACCTCTGTGGACAGATCGTCTTTATTCTGGAATAGGTCATTACAGACAGATGGGAGGTGTATATAAGGAAATCATCTGTCTTGTAGCTCTGAGATGTTGCCTGTCATTTAACTTCTGACATAAAAGTAGTTTTGCTGTAGTTGGATCCCATTTGGATGTGTGTTTGGGATGAAAATATATGTAGGTCATCTTCCATTGAGATGATTTAATAAGCTATGAATTTGTTAAAACAGTACAGATTGATACAGATGGATTCAGGTCTGATTTCCAACTGCAGGAGTATGTTTTCACCTGTTTCTTGTGTTATGTGGTGTTTCTTTAGATACAGGCTTCTTTCTATAAAGAGCTTTACATACTCTCCTGGGGAATCAGAGGCCATAATTACTCTCCTCTGGTTTTGTTGCAGATATCAGGAAAAGATGCCTTGGAGAAGACAACACTGAAATCACTTGGCCTGACTGGAGGCAACGCTGTTGTCAGGTTGGGAGAAGCAAAGTTTGGCCTCTTTATTTTCCCCTTTCCACTCTGACGGTGAATTTATTTTGTTTCAAGTACCAAAAGAAAGAAAAAAAAAAGTCACAGAAAAATATGCCAAACTAAAATGTTGCTGCACTCAGAAATTATTGCATTTGCCTGTTTATCTCAAACTGCTGCCCAGATGTGCTTTTGCACAGCAGCAGATGCTGGCACTGACGAGTCATGTGCAGATTAAAAGAGCTTGTTTGTTTGTTTCTTTTTTTCCTTTTTTTTTTTTTTTTCTTTCTCCTTTGAGTGGAACAGACAATTCAAAGTTAAAAGTCTCTCTGAGAGGGCAATAAGCTACGACTTCATTCTTCCCTGCTCAAGATCTCAGGCACTTAACTCCCTAGCCCCTTGCAGGCCCTTGCTGGTGTTTGGGTGGGTGAGTTGGGAACAGGGACAGCCTTTCTGTGATCTCCTGGCCAGCTCCTTGCAGTATATACAGAAGGCAGGAGTGATTAGAAACTATGCTTTTCAGCTGACTGCTGTTTTTCCCTAGAAGGCAATTTTCTTCCAAAGGAGTGGGTCCCTGTTCTGTTAATTTGTGCAAGGCCCTGACCCTCTACCCCCCACTTCACAGGAACTGGAGCTTGTTCTCTGTAAGCATCTGGAAGAAGAAAGTTGTTAAATCAGCGTATATTTGAGTCAGCTGTAATCTTTGTGTTGTGGATAGGGAGGGCAGTACTCTTAGGATTATGATTTTATTTTTACTCCTTTTGGTGTCTTCTTTAAGAGTTGTCATGAAGAAATTCAGCTTATCTGCTGGGGAGGAAGCTGTTGGTGCCACTGTGCCTTGTAAAGAGCCAACAGTGAGGCAAAGCTCTATGGAGGAAGCAGTGGATGTGCCTCTACCCCAAGCAAACACATTTCCAAAGGACTTGGAGCCTGTATCTTTAAACAGCTGCACACACAAGCAAGACTCGATTAAAGACTGTCATGCTAGCTTGGAGGAGCTGTGCCATTCCCCAGAGCCTGAGCATACTCCATTTGTCCCCTTTTTTGGAGATGGAGAGCGTCTGAGAGATTCTCCTGTAGCTGTAGCATCTTCAAAGCTGCCAACAACTTTTTCCAGCCCTGGAGGCCCTTCTAAGCCAAAGAAGTCTAAGAACAGCCAAGAACTGGAAAAGGAGCAAGAACAGGTAAGGGAAAATGTGTTTGCAGTTTGGGCAACAAGGGCTTTTTTTTTTTATCCTGCCTTGCCTGATGCTGCGCTGCCATGAGGAAAAAGATGTTTCCAGATTTAGGACTTTTTCCCTATGTCACAGGATTAAGTGCCTTGATGGCATACAGTTTGCCTGAGTTCAGAAAGGAAGTAGGAAGGATGTGAGTTTAAGAATTTGCTGTCCAGAGGCAGGCAAAACTTTGAATCTGTAGGTACCCTGGATGAATAGTTCAAATACAGGCAACACAGTTGCATTAAATCACAGTCCAGAAGAGCCTACACCTCAGTGCCTCAGATTTCATGAACAAATGCCCACTTTGTTACTTGGGCCCTGTGACTTAATTTTCTAAGTATTGCAGATGAAGCAGAAACCTTCCATCCTTTTCCTTCTGTATTTCTGCTTGCTTATAGAAGTGTTTTTAGTCTTAATCTAAAATATCTTGCTTCTTAAATAGTCTATCTCTCTCCAACTATTTCCCAGAAAGACAAATTGGACATCTCACCATTGTTGGTGTCTCTGAATTAAAACTGTGTTTGTTAAAACAAAAAGTGCTTGAACCCATGTTGAGATACCAGAACTGATGGCTGAAAAGTGCTGAATAGTGCTTTGATGCCATCCCAGAGTGACCTGGGAATGACATGAAGTGTGTTTTCTGTAGGGCAGCTGTATGGAATTGAATGCCTTCAGGAGGGTTGGGTATGTCTGGCAAGTAGTGTAACATGAAGTATAGGAGCCATTCAATTAATAATTTACTCCTTGTTTTTACGCAGTGAGAGTTTCCCATTCTGGATTCTCAGTGAGTGGCTCTTTTCTTGCTCCTTTGGCTCATCACTGGGGCTGGCTTTCATGTTCAGAGATCCCCTTTGTTGTTTCTGACTGTTTGGTACCTCCTAGAGTTGGAGGTTTGAATCTCCTTTGGTCTGGTCCAGCCAGGGCTGAACAATAGAAAGCTGTAAGTAGAAAGAAAGGATGCCTGGGGAGCTTCAAAGGGAGCTTAGTCCAGGAGGAATTTAGCAAGACTGTGGATGCTTTCATGTTGATGTAGAGACTCTACCTTAGTTGACTTTTTTGTGGTTGCAGCCTATTTTTGACGAGTTCTGAATTGTTTAGGAACAGAAGCCAGACCCTGGAAGGACTCTGGAGCAGTTATGAACTGCACAAGTAGCAGAAAGAGGCCATGCCAACCTGCAGTGGTGAATATTTCAGTATATTAGAAACTCGTTTGGGTCTGTCTAATCAGTGTTATTGACACTTTTGGAGCAGACCCTTAGCGTGGAGAATTAAACAGTAAGCTGGGTGATTTGTCCAGTCTCATGTGTTGCTTGCTTCAGTTGCACTCTCGTCTATGAGGGATTTGGAAAGGAGGAGTTTCTATTGTGTCTGGGAAGGGAGAAGTGCAAGGGTTTGTGGTGGTATCCTTCACCAGTCTTGTTGCCCACACTTCTCTGTGTGCTGGTGGGAGAGGCAGAACTCCATCATTTCACTGACTTCACAGCCTGATGTGGAACTGTGCTTTTGGGCATGGGTGAGTGGTGGTGACTGAAGGACTCACATGAACAGATGTTTTTCTCAGAATCACAGTCCAGTTCAAACCACTTCTGGAGCCAGCCACCCTTCCACTCTGAGAGCAGCTTTGGAAGCAGCTGCAGATTCTGTTGGGGGAGTTGTGTCCTTGTGTTAAATAGCATGTGATTTTGACGGCTGCTTTCAAGCTCTTTGATCTCTGGTACTTTTGCTGCTGATTGATTACATTTTGTTCCCTCCTCCATTTCTGCCATCTTCCACTCTCTTCCCAGCGGCAACAGCCAAGTAGGGCTAGCCACATGGCATCTGCTTTTTGTCCTTTTTCAGTCCTGAGAAAAAAAAACCCAAAACAAAACAAATTATTTTTAAACATCAAAGGTTCATTTTTGTAAAAGAATCTTCCCATTAATGCTTTGCCTGTGTGTGGTTTTTGAAGCTGAAGAGAAGCTGGATAAAATCTGTGCCGGCATCCGTTCGTTTCTTGGGCTAAAGATGGTTTACAGACAGCTGCAAGCTGACTTTGATGTCAGAACGTTAATTATTAGAAGGTAACTTTAAACCAGATTCACCATGAGATTAGAGCTCCCAGAGGTGGTGGGGAGGAAGTGGGTCTCTGGGGAGAGCTTGCTGCTGTGGAAAGCACAATGGCCGCTATTTCACTTAAATCATAAGAATTTTCCTCAGCTTACCTGCTTCCTTGGGTCCAGGATTGTGACCACAGAGTGAGCTGCATTTTTCCTGACACCTGACTTTGTCACATAGGCTGCACTTACGTAGATGCTGCTGTGAACATATGGCTTCAGCCTTATGGTGCAAAGTGCTTGACATTTCAGCTTTGGTAGAAGAATAGACTTTGAAGAAGGAAGGTGCCAAAGTTTAGCACAGCATCTTTGGCTCCTGGAAGAAGTAGGGCAGCAAAATGCACAGCTTGCTTTCCTCCAGTTTACATGATGGAAAGTAGAACATCTGTGTGGTGGCCATTTATTGTTCCAGGTGATAGTTATCTTTCATCACAGTTGCAGAAAACACTGCGTGTGTGGTGAGCTGGGAAGTGGGTTAGTATTCCTGGAGTCTCTTTTGTAATCACTGTGGGAAGTTTTTGGATTCTGTCTGCGCTTTAGCATTGTTGAAGCCCACAGCAAGGAAGAGGAGTGAACACTTAGGACTGGAGTATATGTCTGCCTTGTGCCACCTCATGATTCCCAATGCCTTGGCAGATGCCATTAGCTGTCCCCATAAATTGCATGGGGGCTGTCCCTTTCCCTGTGGAATCCCACTGCTGTTGGGATTAACTGAAGTCCTTGTTAGAGCCAATATTAAATGGTAACTTTAGGACTTGATAATGCAGACTTGGGAGCTCTCTCCATCATATGCCAGCACCCTTCACAACATACCATAGGATGTGCCTCCTGAGTCTTTTGGGTTTGGGTTTTTCTAGAATACGACTGTTTTCACTACATATTTAGAATGAAATTAAACTCAAGCCTTTTTGAGGAGATTAAGGTATACCTGGTTCTTGGGGAGGCCTGATTAATTCTCCTCTGGTCTCTGACATAGCTGTGCCCTCACTGGATCAGCAATGGGCAGTGGTTGGGATCATGGTGCAGCTTACTTCTTCCCAGCAGATGGTCCTGGGTGCTTGGGGTCCTTCCAGCAGCACTGGCACCCCCACCCCATCCCAGGCCTGGGGAAAGCTGCAGTCAGGCTCCTTTACCCGCTCCCTTGTTAGGGCTGACCCTGCTCAACTTTCTAAAAGTAGCCAAAGGTCCCACCCACACAACCTCGATCTTTTAATTTCTCAAATTACCCTTTAGTGCCCACAAGTAGAGTGAACATTGCCTTGTAATTTGTGTTGTGCTTTAGACAATTGAGAAGACTCCTGTTCCCAAGTGGCCAGTGCCTGGGGGAGGGGTGAGTGGATGCAGGAAGGACATCCGGGTGTTAATTAGGATTGGAAAGAGTGTATGAGGGAATGGAGGGGAGAAGAAATGGGCAGTGGGTTCATTCACGGAGCCTGCGGCATTGTTAAGCTGGCAGCTGACTAGGAAGAAATGCTAGATGAGCTACCAAAATTTTCGTTCCTGTGAGCCTCTTCAGCCATGAGCTGTGTCTTCCCTGCATCTCCTGTAGCCTTCAGTGTGCTGTTCTTTATGTTTGCAAGCTTCGTTCCTTTAAACAGTTTTGGAATTTAAAAAGTTTGACTTGAGAGCCAGGAGGTGTAACTGCCTCTCATATGCTTGACTCTGGACGTGGTTTGTGTTCGCATGCAGGCACAGCTGCTGCTTTGGGTGAAAGAGAGTAGCCAGCACGTAACCTTTCCTGGGGGGGATCCATTAAAATCCTGCTGCCTGCAGAGATGGCAAATGCTCTTGATCTCAGTGGTTGGGCCTCCGGTTCTGGTTTTTTAGGGGATTGTGGGTCTTGGTATTGGCTTGTTTTGTTTTGTTTTCATAACTGCAACCACAGTTCTAGGCTAGGCCCAGTTGCCCTGGAAGGTTTGCCATCATGACACTCAGCTCCGGGCTCTGGAGGCTGGGGGAGCAGGCAGCCAATCTCTGTGCCCTGCTGGGCAGGTGAGAGGGATGTCTGTGTGTAGCTTGGGGTGCCTGCCCTCAGCTCTGGTGTGTAGGGAAAGTTGCCAGTAAATGTATTAAGTACCTTTATTGCAGCTGGTGTCTACAGAGACCTGCTCTCCTGCATCTGTGTGCTCTGGTTGCAGCAAAGGCTGATCTCAGGGTGAAGTGCTTACTTCATAAGTGCAAAACAAAAGGGTTTAAGGGATCTTTCTGTGCACCAGAAACCAGGGTAAAATTGTGAAAGGTGTGCAATCAAACCCTGCAGTGGTTTAGTTCAGAGAGTGAACAGGTCAAAAACTGCCTTATCAAAGCAAAGAATTGCTCTCTAGAGTAAGAGGAAATGGTGTGGGCCCTGGCCAGTAACTACTACCACTAGATCTGTAGCAAAAGAATGTGAACACAAGACATAACACAAGCCAAGAGTGCGTGGCAGATGAAAAAACTTCAAAGGGCTCTATAGTTGGTAGAACGAAGGATAGCAACTATGAAAATTGAGTGCTGTCTGTAGAATGGTAAGGAAATGGTTACATACTGACAGAGGTTTAGCATAGAGCAGAGAGAGGTCAGGTAGGGTTTTGAGGCAGAAGTAATTTCTGAATACTTGTAACAAGCTTATAACTAGCTAGAAGCCTGGTTGGACTGCAAAATACCATAGTATTGTAAGTGAAGAGATTCCACAAGCACTCCCTGGGAAGGAGTTGTCTCACCTTTGGTGACTGCTGAGGT
Organism: Eopsaltria australis; assembly: GCA_034509425.1. Taxonomy (NCBI): domain Eukaryota; kingdom Metazoa; phylum Chordata; class Aves; order Passeriformes; family Petroicidae; genus Eopsaltria; species Eopsaltria australis. The sequence goes on along the minus strand of JAVTVJ010000147.1, from coordinate 231,725 downwards.
TACTACCCTGAGTTTCCTGGACTGAGAGTGGAGAGAAGCCATCTGGTCACCTGGCAATATAGATTGCTGCTGCTGTTGGTGGGGGTTGTGTCCAAGGCTGTATCAGCTGTAAAGAGTGGCAACACTGACAACTTCTGTATCCTTAGTCTGATCTTAGTGACAGGAATTGCTCACTAGTGATTGTATTTCAGTTTGCAAACACTCTTCTATTACTCTCTTTCAGGAACCTTATAAGATAAGCAAAGCAATGCCTTTAAAACTAATTGAAGCACATTTTTTTCTGTAGCGTGTAGAACGTGAGCCCCTTATATGTCACCTAGACCTACTGGAACAACTTCCTGATGGCCCAGAAGAGCTTCCTGATGAATTTTTTGAAGTCACAGTGGATGATGTACGGAAACGTTTGGCACAGCTGCAGAATGAGAGGCAAGTTCCCTTTCTGCTGTGAGTGAGATTAGCCGTGTCCTGTTGTTGAGCAGAGTGACAGTGATCAACAGAGCTTGTTGCATTTTTGGCCAGTAAGAAACACCATATATTTCAAGCAACAGTATTAACCTTTTATTAGACCTCATCAGAGCACACACGCAGAAATTATAGGAAGCTGACTAACAATGTATTGCACTGTTCAAGTAGCTTGCTTTCAAATACTCATTATTTTACTTTATCAAACTTCAGTTCAGTAAAAACTCAGATGAAGATAAATTGTCCTTCCTGTCACAGCAGTATTTTGCTGTCTGCATGTTCCTTAAAGAAATTAATTGCATGAATGTATTTCGTTTCAAGTGGGTCAAAGCATTCCTTTAAACATTACAATAACTCTCCAAGACTGTGAAACAGTCTTCTTTATGCTATAGCCAAGTCCAAGTTGAACTTTTTACTTAGAGTTGATTTTTTTTCCCACAGGCCACTGAGTACACAGAATATGGCCTGAAAATTGTTCTACTGCTTGTGCATCTGGAGTATTTAGTGGTACAAATGTAGTCATTTGGTTGTGGATTACTGGAATATAGGCCCCCCAAAAAAGACCCAATATCCAAATTTGCTGATGCTTTTCCCCTTACAGCCAGGAATAAAAATAAAGGCAAATTACCCATCAGTTACTTGGATGCAAAGAAAAGGTACTAAAGCTGAGCGTGGGATCTGCTGGGTCTAAGATGACTTCTTTACTTACAGGAAAATACGTGATTATTTTCTTTCATTTATTGTTTCATCTTAAATACAAATAGACTTTTCTTTTGTACCCACTATTCCTTTTAGTAGTTGTCTACAATGCCAGTTCTTGAATGATCTGAAACTTAATTTTTTTTTCCCTGTTGCTAATTAATATTTACTAGTTTTTAGTGCTGGCATTGTTTTTCAAGTCCAGTAGCTCTTCTGCCCCTGTGGAGTACTCATGTCCAACCTTAGTCTCTGCTTTATTGGGTTGATAAGTCCATCTCTTCTTGAGTAGTCTAAGCAGACTTTCCCCTCTTCTTACGATCTTTTCTCACATCTGTTGTCATGAACTTACTTTTAAACTTGTACAATAAAAGTAATTTTATATAGTTGCTGATGCTCAGTAGTTTCAGGAGGTGGGGAAAATGCTGTGGGAGATGCGTGGAACAGTTGAGCAGTTCTCAATCAGTCCTGCTTGGGTTTTCTGTTGGCTTAATAAAGTAAAAATACATTGTAAAATTACAGACAACTTGTCTTCTTCCCATGTCTGTAGGAAATGCCTGGAAGAAGCACCACTGATGACAAAGTCCTTGAGGGAATCCCAGCTGAAGGAGAAGTTGGAGCGTTACCCAAAGGTAATATTTGTTAGTTTTCCTGTCCGTCTGGCTAGTACAGACTTGGGGATTGAGTACCTTGGGATTCAGTTGTGATCAACAGGCCCTTAAGCTACTTGTAGGAAGATTTTTCAAATTCCTATCCGTATTAATTGTTTGTGGGACTTGCATAACAGTTGTGCCATGGGAAAACAGTTGTACTGTAATATGGTTGAGTGACAGGCAGTATAGTTGTTTCTGTTCTGTTCCAGATGTCTCAAAACCTTTCTGTTGTGCACACACCAGTCTGTATGACTGAACCTTCCTACCTGCCTCTCTGTAGACATGTTGTTAGAATCCTATCGAAAGTTAAACAATTTAATGTTACAAGTTGGATGTATTTTACTCTGTAACTATGATCCTTGTGCAGTTCTCAAGCGCTTTCTGACCAACCTGGAAATACAAAGGTCAGAGGTATGTCAGGAGGATTCCTACTGCTGTGGAGACATTAGGATGCCAGTAGACTGTCTGCACTTGTCCATGCATGACTGTCTTTGTTGTTTGTATGTCATTTAGCACAGGCAGCTCCTACTCTCTGAGCAAGTGCTGCTGCATTTTACATCATAATGCTTTGACGGATGAGCTCTTGTTTCCCCTTTGAATGCCAGGCAGCCCTTGTTCCCTGAGAAGCTGCGTAGCACCGTTAGCCAGGTTGCTCTTCTATCCCTGTAAATACCTCGGATCTCCCCATTAAAAAAAAAAACAACTTGCAGATTCTATGCCAAGGACAGGCATAGCAGAATAGCAGTAATAAACCACTGTCCTAATGGGCTTTGCCTCTGCTTTAGGTGGTGTTGAGAGTTCGTTTTCCAGACCGCCATGTTCTACAGGGGTTCTTCCATCCCACTGAAACTGGTAAGACTGATCACCCCTTCAGCCTGTGCAGCTGTAATTCATGGCTCCCACCATGACAGGAGACAGTGTGTCTGAATAGGTCTTTCTGCCTGGCAAAGTAAAGCTGCTCTGAAAAAGCAGCAGTAGGTAGTTACATTGGCCTTGTAGGGCTCTTGAATGGAGTAAGAAGAGAGTTTGGGCTAGTTAAGTTAGCTAAGGGCTACTTGTTGGAGATGACAAAATACTTGTGCACAGGGAGCTGTCCCACTTGCTATCTCCGTGCTCGTGTCTAAGTGATGTGTTACTGGGATGCATTTGGACACTTTCTCTGTGTGAATGTGTACAATGTTTCTGGGGGAAAAACAACACCCTCTTCCCCAATCCAAAACAAACCCCAAAAAGCAGGAAGGAAAAAAGTTTACCAACTATACTAAGAGAGGACAGTACCCTTCTGTCTCTGTCAGTTAACAAAAGGCAATCAGATCATGCACCAAGTAACTCTTACTGTTTTTACTGGAGATCCTCTTATTCTCAGCTGTCAGTCATGGTTATCTGCACAAACTTTTTTGATAATTTTGTAGGCATCCTTAGATTTTTCCAAGGGACCAGCACATCAAAGTGATTTGTTTGGTTTTTTCTACAAGAAATTTGTGATAGCAACTGTGTACTTTGGAGGAAAAGGCAATCTCCATACCTTGTAGAGGGCATTTCTGCTGTTACAAGTTAGCCTTCTTGCCCAACATTTGAAGAACCAAATGTAATTTAGCAAACCTTTCTCTCCTTTTTCCACAGTTGGCATTTTGAGAGACTTCGTAAGAAGCCACCTTGCCGATGCAGAGTTGCCATTTTACTTGTGTGAGTACTGTTGGTAATATTTGGCCTTACTTTACAAAGCCTGTTTCTAGCTGTGGGATGTTGATGCCTGAGATATGACCTGGGAAAGAATGCCTTCCCCAAACACAGCTTCACAGTGCAAAGAAGGCATAACCTGCTCCCTTAGCCATGTCATGCTTCTGACTAAGAAGCAGCCTCTGTGGGCTTAAGAACGTGTCACCCCTTCAGAGAGCAGGGATGCCTTCCATACCTGTGTTTGATGTCCTGGTTGCTAGGTGGTCCTGTTTTATAACTTGTTTTTTAACTTCAGTTGTTGCACCTCCCAGAATCATCTTGAACGATGAAAGTCTGACGCTGTTTGAGGTAAGGACTCTCACACATGGGCTCTGATTCTCTTTGGTTTGTGCCCCCCTTAACCCTGCCTCAGGCTTTAGTTACTTTTAAAAGAAGCTGTATAATGCTGTGATCCCTGTAGGCTTCTGCTCAGCCAAGGCTAGTGGAACCAGGTGTTTTGGAGCGCAAGCTCTTCACCAGAAGAGGTCCACCTTGTGCAGCAATAGGCAGAGGCATGCTGGGGGTAGGGGTAGGGATTTGCATTGTTTGGTACACACTCTGTGCCCTGCAGAGTTGGAGCTGTATTTAACCTGGAATGTTACTGTGAGAGCTGAGCTGAGCTGAGTGTGCTCTATCTGTAGCTGGTCTAGGAGAGTAAGAGAGATGAGACTTGATGTGGACAGGGAACTGTTTTCAATTTCTACAGTGGGAGCTGGAGGCCATATTAGACAAAAATCTGACCTTTTTGAAATCACCATGTGAGAGTCAATGTACATTGAGGAATATTAATTCTCTTTGTGCAATTTTTCTCTGAAAATACTGAAATAAAGGTTTTCGAATTCAGATTCCTGGAGATTTTTTGCAAGTATCAGATAAGGTGGTCTTGAAGAGACCTGGCCAGAGACCATTGCCTGTGTAGATCACACATGTTAGGAGTGATTGAGTGATTTTGCCACTGACTTTGCCCCAAACTCACACTATTTAAAATGTTCTGTCATTCAGAACCATTCCAGACTGATGCACCGGAGCTCCTTCAGAGTAAAGGCTCACGCAGCAGCAGTGAGAATTCTTGTTTGATGCCCCTGAGGGAGCAGAAGGGCTGGGGTGAGGAGAGGGATAGAGAAAGGGACTTTTCAGGCTGCATGGTGAATTAGGTAGGGATTAGCATGCCTCGTAAGTTGTTTGCAATGGAGTTTTCCAAGTTCCACAACTTCCTGACCAGGCCATGTGGAAGAAATATACATGAAGCTGCTTTTAGATGTTTGAATGTTCAGACCTGTATCTGCCTCCTGTTGATCCAGCCTCTGATGCTGGTTCTGGTCTCCCTTGTTAACTTTGGTCTATTTTCTAAAATGTTCTCAATCCTCTGCTTACCTCTGTTTACCCTTTGCCTGCCTCTTCTGCCCTGCACTACTGTTCTTTTGCTTTCTCTTTCTCAGCGCATATCTCGTGTTTCTCTGGATGTCTCCTGAAGCATGGCTTTTTCAGTAAAACACCACAGGAATAATTACTTCTTGTTGTCTTTGAAATAAGAAACTTTATGGCAGGAATTTTGTTTAATTTGCTGCTTTGAAGTCTTTGTTCTGTACCTGGCACCATTACTGGTGCTTGTTATACGTGTGGCCATTTCCCGGTTCCCTAGTTGAGACATTTACTGTGAAATTCATTCCTTGTGGCAGCTCCCTGAAACATGAAAACATGTTAAATTAGTGCTCTTTAAAGACTTGGAGGTGCCTTACAGCCCAGTCTTAGGGACTTCATTAGAAATCACAACTTTGTGAAGAACCTGGTGGATTTTAGTGTCAAGCGTCTCCAGTCTGCAGTGGCTTTCTTTGGACTGCAGTGCTTGCTGTGGCACATGGCAAAGCTGCACAGCCTTGACATTGATACAGAACTGGGACTGTTCTAGATGCTACGCTCAAAAGCGGAAAATTCTTTGCAAATAGACTATTGTAAGGAAAGGATTTTTTCTCATTTCTCATATCCTCTCTATCACCACAAAAGAGGAATAAGGTCCAACGAAGATAAAGGGTGTCAAATCCAAACTTGATCTAAGATACATTTTTATTCATGCTCCATGTAATGACACCAAATTAAATTAGTGGTTATGTTGAGAATTTGCGTATAATTGAAGTAAAAAGGAGGTTTTAAACACAATCTTAACTATACAGAATTAGTACAATTACTTGCAAAATGTGGAAAGCAAGTAAAATCTCAGGCTTAGAATATTTTTTAGGGATTGTAATGTGACATGACAAAGAGATTATTATCACATTAGTTAACAGTTGCATGACTTTGCATTTTTGGTTTTGCCAGCTGGCTCAACATAGGTAAATGTGATGATGTGCAGGGAAATTAATTTGAGCTTCATATGCAGCTCAGGGAGCTCTTGCATTGATCATTATGGCTTTGGAGCAAAGTCTTAAGGTGATGAAATCATCAGCTCATCACTGCATAGCAGCTGAATCAAAAACAACCTCCTTCCAAAAGCTAAGTATTCAGAACAAAATAGAGAACATTGCTGTGTATGGACCAGGGTTTGTGTGAATAACATCCAGATCTGGTCTTGCATCTTCAAAAGGAACTGGTTAAGGTGCAGGGAAGGGGAATGAGGTTCATCAATGGTCTGCAATGTCTCCTGTCTAAAGAAAGACTGGGTAGGCTAGGACTTGCCAGTCTGTAAAAGACGTGATTAGAAAGGGAATAATGTGCAAACGAGAAGCTGGAATGCATTGAGTTCTCGTTCTCCAGTATGAGTGAGCGGCATCAAGTGAGGCAAGCAGGAGTTAGAATAGATAGAAGAAGGTAGTTGTTTGTATGTCATAAAACTGAAGCATGGAATTCCATGTCACAGGGCACTATATGCTAGGAGTATACACTGATTTGAGAGAAATTTGGGCAAGTTCAAGGAAGATATTTAGTAAGTGTGTCTTAATATATAGAAACCTTCTCAGGAAGCTTCTAAACTGAAAATCATTGCTACCTAATCACTTATTAGCAAGGATACTCTTTTCTGTTCATCTGGTTTTTGTTCACTGTTAGCATATTGGCTGGATTGAATGGACTTCTGCTCTGCTTATGGTTCTTCTGTCCTTCGGAGAGCTGTGTTTAATGCCAGTGGCTGTGTAGCCCATGTCCCTTGCTTGGAGTCCTTCAGCCCTTTCAGCTCATGGTCTGTTATGGCAGCAATGATTCTGTGTGCTTATAAACATTTTATTTGGATGAAGCATCAAACAGGAAAAAAACAATTCCTGACGAGAACTTATCATGCTGTTCTGGTTACCTGAACTGCTGTCAAAGACCACAGAGCTCTGACCTGTGAGGACAGTGCCTTATCCCAGTTTGGGCTGGCTGATTCTGGGAGAAGCTTTGCTGCCATTGACTAATGTAAATCCTTATTCCTTTTAAATTTCCACCATGTTAGTGCAGGCCCAGTGCCAAAATTTTCCTGCTCGGGTAAGTTTTCCCTTCTGCTGGGGTCTGGGTGCCTGGAAGAAAGGGGCTGAAGGGCCTTTCTTCTCTGGACAGAAATAGGTGTGGAAATCACTCCAGCTGTTGTGTCCATGCCCACTGTGTCATTGTTGGATGCCATGAGGCTGCACTGCCTGAGCCTCTGGGCTCTCAGTAAAAATAACCCTGGCCCAGACCAGGAATGAAAGAGGTAATGTATGTCGTGCTAGGGTGTGAGGGGCAGCGCTGGGGGTGGGACCTGCTCACTGCTTCTCACATGAGGTTGTGGCCTTCCAAGCTGAGAAATCTTCAGTCTGGGAAGAGGTTTGTGTGGGCCAAGAGTCCCCACTGGCTACGAGACCAAGTGCTGTAGAGCAGGCTGCAGTGCCTGACTGTGCCCTTGATGGGGCTAGGCTCTGTGCAGGGGGGTTTGTGGAGACATTTCCCTTTTCATTCATCTTGTGATCTGTGGAAGGGAAAGATCTTGTACTTTAGTCAAAGCTCCCCTTCTGTTCCCTGATCTGGAAGGAGGGAGGTGAAAAGACAAAGATGCTCTGTAAAGATAGGAGGGAGATGGTTAAGGTACTTTGTAAAATAATGTGGCTTTGGGGCTGGGGAAAGAGGAGCTTTTGCTCTAAGGCGACCTGGCAGTGCCCAGCACCCCTGTAGTGAGAAAGCTTGCTCTGGAATAACAGTGTTGTGGTGATGCAAATGTGAATGAAGTTCTGTGGAGTATGCAGTTCTTCCAGACATCACAGGAAAAAGAGAGCTTGGATTAGTAATGGTACAACTAATTGCTCAAGTTTTTTGACGTCTCTTTGTTGGGTTTGGAGGATGTGAAAGGTCCAGGAGGAGGTCTGTCTTTAGCGGTAATGCATGTCTTTAAGGGTTCAGGTTGTGTCATACAACTGCCAAGATTTGCCACTTTTGCCCCAAATGCTACATGTCAGTCATGTTAACAGTGGCCTCTTGGGATGCTTGGCACCTGATGTGCTCCCCTTGTAGAGATGCCTGCACTTAACCTGACCCTTGATTTTTCCAAAACAGATACTACCACTGTGTATCTAGCCATTCTGGATTTTTTTTCAACATTTAATTTTCATATTGTCCCAGGTCATAAGTTAGCAGTAGGCTGTCCTGCACTCTACAGACTGCTTTGGTGTTGTTCGTAAGAAAAAATGGATGGTGTCTGAGGCAGTAATGTGAGCACATTTGAGCATTCAAGTATTTATAAATTAATGAAATTTGTGCTGAAGCCAATAACAGGAGTGACTGCAGATGGTGGAGTACCATATTACCAATACTCCTGCTCTTTCCACCCTCTCCCTCCAGTCAAGCTGACAAGTTTGGCACCACATTCATTACATTTAATCATTTACAATGAAGGGAGAACCTTTAAGCTGCAAGCAAAACCAGGAAAAAGACAAGTGTTGTTGACTTGTTTGCAAAGATACTTGGACTAAAAGAACTGTCTGAAGTGAATTCTCCCAAAATCTGTGTGTATTTACAGTATAGTGAACACAGAGATTGGCAGCAATGTGGAGTTTTTGGAACCCATAAAGACTTCAAGGCATTGCTTTGATTTTTTGTTGTTGCTGTTTTTGCTGGCGGCCTTCTCCTCATGTCCCTTGAAGTGTTTTATAATGTTCTGCTCTCCAGAGCTGATCAACCACAGGCTTCCCTGTTGTAGCACTTGGCTTTGGGTTCCTTATAGCTCCAGTGGCTTCTTTGTGTTTTTTCTAGGCTGTCTGAGCTTTTCAGAGTTGCTTCTTAGCTGCTTTCTCCTCCCAGGAACAGGCGGTTTTGTAGTGCGTATCTGGGGTGGGTTAATGGAAAAAAATCATTGATTGCTGAACTAATACTAGGAAAAATTTAGTAAAAAGTAGGAGTATCAGTCACTGGAAAAGTCGAGGCAGCAGAGAGGGCAGGAGGCCATCCTCTGTCTGCAGAGGAGCTAAAGGAATCCACAGGCTTCCACATAAATATTTAGGTCTTCTAGTCAGATCTTAGACTGCATTGAGTGTTTCCTCTGTCGCATACCACGAGGCAGAAATCCAGATGAACTGTTTGTTCCTTTCTTTGCCTTTGGTTCTTTCCATATTCTATCTGTTAATGCCAGTTTGGGCAGTATGTCTGGCATGCTTGCTCAGTGAACCTGACTACAACTCAGGCAGTACGAAGCCTTCTCTTTTGGCAAGAGTCTGAATACAATTTCAGAAAAAATTACTTCATCAGAGTCAGTCTGTCAGAGGCATTTCCTGTGGCAGGCCTTGCAAAGAAAATTGCAATTAATACTGAAATTCATCCAGCACAGAGGATGGCATTCACCTAAAAGTCTTAGTCTTCTCCGTCCAGGATTGTATCATCTGACTGCATTTGGTAGCAATCTCACCTTTTCTTTGTGGTGAGGTCTGTTATTTATGCTTGCAGAGACTGTCCCTGCCTGCCTCAGAGACTGTCCTTGCTTTGAGGACAGCTGGGTTCTTTGGTCCCAGGGAGAGGCACCTTATACAACTGAATTTGGTGTGGAAATCCTGCCCAAAATGTTCACTGCTACTTTCATTTTGAAGGCCAGATCTTTCTGATCTCAGCTATCAAGGTCTCAATGAATGCTCTTTATACCTGGATTCCTTCATAAGCAGCCTTCTCAAAACAGTGTTTTCAAGTCTTATCTTTGCCTTATGAATTTTAAAGGTCTCCTGCCCTAGCTGGATCAGACCTCCTCCATGCTGGCCACGAAATATCCATCTCCTCTGGCAGTTGAAGTCCACATTGGGCACCTTTGTTCTCAGGTTATAAACATGAACCATTTGATCTGCCTCTTTCACCATAACTTTGGTGTTTATTTCTGTTTCAGCAATGCTGTGCAGTCTTGCTGGAGAAACTTTTGATCCACTGGCGTTCCAGTTGAATTTTCCAAGAGCTTGTTTATGTGTTTTTTGGTGTGTGTACTATGCAGTATTTCATGTTGGTAGCTTAGGTTTCTCCTTCCGTGTGCGTGTTCCTTTGAAGTGATTATTTTCTTATTCATCTTCCTAACATCAGTCTAACAGCAGACCTGTGGCACTCTGATCTTCTCAGATTGTGTATCGGAAAGAATGCTGCTCCTTCTGGCAGCTGCGAGTTCCCTTCAGCAGCAGCCTCTGCCTGGTCTGACAGCATTGCTCTGTCAGGGAAGATAACAACTGCCTGTCAGTAATGTACATCCTCTTCAATACTCTGTTCTAGGATTTTTTTCTTACATATGTCTGAGAAAAAGAAAGTATTGAGGTGTTATTTGGGAAGGGTTCTGCCTGAAATATTTACTGTGTTCTAGAGAACAAATTACTAAAACGTGCAGTAAAACTAAGCAGAAATGTTTCTCTGCTGTATCACAGCTGGATTCACAAGGCACTGTTGTTCTGAAGTGGATATTTTTATCATGGAATGTGAGATGCAGCAGCCCCAGTGTGCCACTCCACAGCCAGGATGCCATGCTGTCACAAACCACGCTCACCACCGCAGTGTCCGAGTAATTGTTCGCTATCTCTCTGGGTAAAACCAGAGTTACTCAGCTGCATAGTTTCAGACTGAATGTGGCTTTATGAGTAACAGGCTGGTCTTCAGATCTCTGAAATAGAAAGTGTTCATTTAAACTTCTGCAACTGTAACTAAGCAAATGGACGAAGCTGTGTTACATCTTTTTAAAATCTGAGGAGCTGGTCATTTGGAATGATACTTATTAAATGAGGAGGGTAATAGGCAGGACATTGACTTCCTTTTCTCCTTGCCTCAGTGGCTTTCTAATCCCTTCAGAAGAAAGCTGTCCTGTGATTATGGTCTTGGATGGGGCTCTGGAGACTTGCATGCTCAGTTTTCATTTCTGCCACTGCCATCCTGTGTGACCTTGAGTAAGTTATTTTATCTCTTTAGGTCTCAGTTTTTCATCTGTATAAAAAAACAAAGCCCCAAAAAACTGAAACAAAAAAAGGAAACCCACAAAAATAAAAACAACCCACAAACTCAAAGTATTTTTATTTACATCACATCTATATAATTGCAAATGGGACACCATTTTCAGTTGGATTTCTAGGTGTTGGTGCAGTAAATCTGACTGTATGTTGTACATACGCCTTGCACAGTGTGGTTTGAACATTAGAATTCAATAGATTAATAACATCTATTTCCTTAGCCAGAATGGCAGTTTCTTTGGCTGGAAATCAAAGCAGCACGGAAGAGAAATGCTGGTGTCAGACTGTAGTAACTGGCTGTTGGCTCAGTCCTATAGTAATTCTCTGCATATAAGTGAGTGGAGCTTTTTGAGCTACTTGTTTCAAGCATCCTTTGATTCTTTTGGTCAATCTGACAGGCTCAGTGTGATTTTAAGAGTTCTCAAAATTCTGATTCACAGATGTTTTTGCAGGAACCCTGTGCAGTGAAGAACTGCAGAGTTGTTCTTCTAGAAACATTGGCAGATGCATTAGAACAACTGCAAACATTAGAACAGCTGACTTGAGGGTACAGTTTTCAGGTGAGGGTCTGCACAGTGTTTGATTGTTACATTCTTAGGTGTGCTAGAGAATGCTAAAGGCTTTGACTTTGGGGTTTGTATTTTTTAATGGACAGAATCTACTAAAACCTTCTCATCTTGATGCCAAGACAGTCCTTGGACAGTAGGATCATTCTACTGGCCTGCTTTTATTTTTTAATGTGAAATTGCTGCTGATTTAATATCTTCAGATTATAAAAAACTCTGGGACAGCATTAGGTTCTCCTAGTGACTGGCTAGAGAACTCCCAGGTGAGGTGTAGCCAGCTGCCTTCTGCTCTGCACCCTCAGGGAGTGCTGGGATAGGGGCGGTACCTGACAATTCCACACAAAGGAAGCTAGACCAAGGGTTCTGTGCATGAGCCAATAGCCTGTTAGAATTGAAGAAAAATAACTTATCGGATGGATGTTTGACAAGAGGGGACTCCATGTTGGCTGACCCCTAGGAGAGGATAGGGATGCAGGGAAAGGAGCCATGGGAAGGACGTTGCACTGTGTGCTTGAGGTCTGCTGTCTAGCTCCTTTAAGTTTCTTTCAATTAAGATTTTGAACTGAAACATTTTTTGCCAGCAGTGGGAAATGGTTGTGGACGTGGATCCTGAAACTGAGAACTATGGTTATTTGACGACATGTGAGTAAATAGGGTAGAGATTTATATTGGGGCATGATCTGTCTGTGTGTCTGATGGTTGAGTGAGTTTGTGTAGCTCTTGGTCTGTGTTTCTCACTCTCTTTCTCTCTTTGTGCCTCACACAGGCCCTGCCATGAATTTTCTCTGACCCCTTGGGGCCATTCCCACATGAGGCTTTGATGTGTGTGCCCAGAGCTTGATTGACAAGGAAGTTTCAGTGGCAGCAGCAGGGAAACGAAGAGAAAAGGGCAGGGCTTTGAACTAAAGGGCTTTGAGCTCTGAGTTTCTGTGCTTACTTATCTCCTTCAGAATGTTAATTATTTACCAAGATAATTGGTCGGAAGGAAAAAAAAAAGAGAGGGGAGGTTATTAAAAAATTCCAACACTAACACACTACAAAAACCTCATTTTCCAACTTGCAGCTGGCATGAAAAGGATGTTGTGTGTAAAAAGGCTTGAGTATATGTGTGTTGGGGGGGCCCTTTTTAAGGCACCCATTTCCTAAATAGACGAATGCTGTGGAAACATCAAAGCTCTTGTGAGAGTTTTTTCTGGGGTTTCTAAACCATGTCTGGTACTTTTTAATTAAAAAAGTTTATGGAGAGCTGTCTTTGTGACTGGAGCAGGCAACCTTAGGCCCTGTTGATTGAGGAATTAAATGTTAAAAGACCTAATAAGTAATTATTTTGCTAAAATGTCAGTTCAAGGATGTCAGTTTGCCTGGATGCTTTAGCAGGAGCTGAGTCTTGGAGTAGAGTGATAAATGTCTCCTGTTTCAGCCTAGCGTGATGTTGACTGTGCTGCGTGACACAGTCTCCTATAGCCTCTGGATTAGCGTCAAAATGATGCATAATACCATATGCTCATCTGAAGCTTGTAGGCAGGAAGAGAGGTGAAGCTATTTCATTTTGCCTTCACTTAATACAATTTTATTAGTCTCCATATTAGGCAGCAGTCCACAGCCTCCTCTGTGAAGATCAGGGTTCTGTCGAGTTCTGGTAATTGCTGTGCTGGATTGGGTCCAAGGACCATCATTCCAGTATCCAGATTGGGCTGTTGGTGGCAACAGAGGCTCAAGAAAACTCCAGAGCAGTCAGTCTGCCCTGTACAGTTCCCAAGTATGCATGAGTGATACCAGATGGGGCAGTGACTTGCTTTTATCTGGTTATTTATTTATTGGATCAGTGTAACAAGTTCAGTGTTACTGTTTTGCCAGGGAAAATATCGACCATTAATTAACGTTTGCTGTACAGTTTCTGGCTGTAGTTATACTTGCCTCTTTTACACTATGATGATTTGGTTTCTTTACCTGTCTCTCAGTACAGGGCTTCCTCAAAGCCAGAATTGTTTCAGCTAGTTAATGTGGTATTATACTGGCATATCATGCAGGTAATAAATAAGATGGTTATTTTTTCAGAATCCTCTCTGGTACAGCTGGTTATACTATATCATGTTAATCTTCTGCATATCATACCCTTTTAAAAATCTAAGCCTGAGCTTGCAGTAGTGTCTGTTTTTACCATGAAATTTAATAACTTTGACTCTCTTGCTCTGCACTTCCCCTTGGGAGCACTTGGATACACCATGGGATGTGCTGGTGTGGTGCTTTGTAATGTATCACTGAGTTTTTTTGAAGGTGTGGTGTGACACTGGGGTCACTGTAGGTGGCAGAACAACCTCCATAGGTAGGTCCCTCCTTTATACCTACAGGTGCATTTGTTATTCCTTAGTTGAACGGGGGTGTGTGAGTCCAGTTTCACAGTTTCTCTGGGGCCCAAAAAAGGACCAAAAAATAATGAAAGGACCTGCATCTGGCATGGGGAGAGGCAGAGAGAGAGTTAAGGTTGTTTAGCCTGGAAAAAAGAAGCTCTGGGGGGTCTTGTCAATGTGTGTAGTAAAAGAGATGGGAAACAACAAGGGATATGGGCCAGAGTTCTTAGCAGTGCCCTGTAGAAGGATAAGAGAAAATGGACACAAATTACAGAAACTTCCATTGAAATAAAAGGAAAAAAAATAATCATCAAACCCACTGGATAGAAAAAATTGTTTGAATATGGCAATTGTTCCAATAAGTAGGAGCTAGGAATTCAGACTGGATTTATAAAAGGAAATACTTAATCCTGGAAAGGTGGTGAAACTAGATAAATTGCAACTATAGACAGGGTGTAAATATAATAAAATGATTTAGAATAGATTTAAGGGGCATAGCTGGATTTTTCTTCTCTTGCTGTCAGCCACTCAGGTCTTAGAAGATTCTTCATCATATTATTGTTATTTTCTCAGCTGTGGAGAATGTGGGTGCAATACAATGGCCTGAGATACGGGGACAGAGGAGAAGGAATGACAGGGCATTGCTGGAGTGAGCACTTGCTGTACAGGTCTCATCACCTGTTTATAGAATAGGTCATACAATTTTCCTTCATGTCTTACTCTGAGTGGCCTGTGCTCTGCACAAGTTTAAGTTTTCCTGAATTACAGATGGTTAGTGACCTTGGCTTGAACTCCATGAATTTATTTGTAGTTGTCTAACCTGCCTCTAATGTTCACAGTGAATTGTGAAAGCATCTACAGACAGTGATACGTTCTTCTCCCCTTCTGCTGCAGGCTAAACTTTTTCCAGCTGCTGTCATTCATTTTGGATCAGAGGAGTGCAGGGGTGAGTGCATTTCCTCTCTTCTTCAGCTGACTGTATAGTTCCTGTAGTAGATCCAGTATTGCATCCTTTACTGTCAGAGTTCTTCTGACAAAAGAAACTGCAGTCCCTGAGAATGCTGGTGAATGTTCCCATTCCGATGGGCTAAAGCTCTTCAGTGCTGGCTTGATCAGTTAGCTTGAGCACAGATGTAGACGTTGTACCCTTTTTATGGCATTTGATAGGCTGGGGAGTAGGCATTGTCTGCCATGGGATCAAGAATGATAGAAGAATGATTCTGTAGAAAAAAATCCTGTTGTTCAAAATGTTAACTAGGCAAATGTCTATGAAATTCTTTTGCAGAGCTCCTGTGGTAGTGCACTGGCTGGAGATGGTTCTGAATCTTTGGTTCTTTGGCATCTCTGGTTTATGCTTAGAATCCTTGTTTCTCCCAGAGACCAAAGTATGCTCTGGCTTCACAGAAAAGTTTCTGAGATGCAGTGAGCATGGAAAGAAAAGGTTGAGGTCTTGAGATTTGAATGATGAAATAGAACACCTCTGGGTCATGAAAGAAACTGGCATGGTTTAGTAATGTCCTGTGTCATTTGGGGGAAGGTGATGTAGGTTTACTGTAGGATACAACACTTATTTTTTGAGCTGAGAGTTATGTGATACTGTGGTGATTGATGAACCTGTGTTACCAAATAAGTGATTTGGTTTCATTTCTAAACAGCTTGTTACCTGAAATCGGACCTGCTGAGCTCTGCAGTTTCTCCTTCTGCAGCTGATTTATTAGTAGCCAGGTATGTTGGGGCTGAATAGAGTTGCAAATATCTTAGTATTTCAGGAATGGGAAGCATGAAACGAGCCCATCTCACTACAAAGAAATGTGCTTTGAAGATACTAGGACTTCCTTCTCTCCAGAAACAGTCGTACTGTCATACTCAACTTCATAGCCTTGTGGATCCTTTGCAAAGTAGGATTTCAGTGACTTAAGTAAATGCTAGTGCTTCTATCATGGAAAAAGAAGAGCCTTTTCAATCTAACTTTAAAAGTTTAAAGGTGGTGGTGATACAGGGGGCTATTATGAAAAATGAAGCTTAATTCTACTTGCTTATTTCCTTTCTCTGATGTTTGTCCAGATCATTAGCTCCTTCTGCTTCATCAACTTTAGCATCAGTGGCTCCATCCCTATCTGAACCAGAAGAGGGAAGTGACAAAAAGACTACTGAGCAGCCAGAAGTGACCAGCATGCAGGGAGCTCCGCAAGTGTTAAGAAAGGCCCCTGGGAAAATACCCAAATGGCTGAAGCTTCCAGGTATCAATGAATCCTAGGAGAGCTCTGCTTGTTCTGCCCCAAAAGGCAGCCTCCTCTCTGCCAAACGTGTTTCAATATTGACGGTGTTGTTGCAGATGTCAGCTTATGCTTGCAGGACATTTCGTTCTCTGCTTGTCAGTCACAAATTTGTTTGTGACTTGAATCTCAGCCTTCACTGGAGAAGTATCTGAATGCAGACTCTGAACATTGGGAACTCTGATGCCTAATCCATATGCTTGTAGCATTTTTAGTTATGTTCTGGGCTTGAGGTGCTGAGCTCTTATCTCTGCCAGTGTAATTCAAATACTAATAGGCAGGATATTCTACATACCAAGGGCCCATGAAATCTGTTAAATCTCTGGCATAGCTTTCCTTTTGCTGCTGTAGTCTGTTTTAATATTTACTTCTCTTGAATTTTTTAGTTGGTCTTCCCTTTTTTTAATCTTCACTGCAAACTAGTAGGGGTTTTCAGTAGTTAAGATTACAACCAAGTGTCCATTATGAATTTTTTCTTGTTTTATCCTGATCAGAAAACTGTGACCTTGTTTTTAGGCTCAGAACAAACGGCTTATGTGTGTATTTTAGATGAGAATGTATACAAAATATGAAGTAATTAGAAAAAGAATTCCTGAATTAAAGAATTGGCAATATTCACTTTACGATGCAGTGGCAAAGATAAGGGGAGGGGGGAGAGGAAGAGAAAGAAAGGGAAACTGAAAAAAAAAAAAAAAAAAAGAGACATCCAGTCTGCTCCCTTAAGTGCGACAAAACTAGTAATTCTTACATGGAGTGACCTGGCTAATAATGCCAAATGTTAACTTCATGGATGAGATTTCTGGTATTTGTTTCTGGAAGATAGTGCTGGGCTATCAGTTCCAGCAAGCAGAGGATAAGGAGTGAAGGCTGTGAACAGTGGGTTGGTGTGTTTCCCTGCTGTGGCTGGTCTGGTTTAGATTGGTGCTGAGATGGTGATGCAGTGCGAAACAGGATCTTCGCTGTTTCCCATTTCCAGCATTGCACTTGAAATAGTTTTCTTTCCCAAGATTATCTGGATAAAGTACAAAATATCATCTCGCCTACCTGTGCAGGTTTCCCATTTAACAGCTGGTATGAAAGGTTAATAATATGCTCTAAGCTGCATGTTAATAACATGAAGGATGAAATTCCCTGCTCCGAAAGTTGTGATTTATTTACCATTTCATTTCCCCAAGTGCTCTTTTGTGGTCCCCAATGCTGCCTGAGCACAGCAGTGACCAGAACTCTCAGCCACCAGACCGTGTTGCTGAGAAATGAGTAAGTGCTAATTACATGTTAAGTGTCTTAATGGTGCTGTGTTTATTTTGTAGGTGGAAAGAAATGAAGCATCCTGGGCTGCTGGATTACTGAGCTATCAGCTGTGCCCTTTTCTCCACGAACTTACGAAGAATGTGTAAAATGTGTTGATGGCCCTGGACAGGTCTAATCTGTATGAACATTAGTTATAAAAAGAGAATGGCTATTTCAGATACCAGTTGCACCTGGTGGAGGAGTGGAGGGCCTGTTTGTGGTCTTTGTGACTACAGAAGCAAGGTTGGAGGTTAAATTTAAGGTTTCTTGCATGCAAATAATAATAGAGAATTAAGGGGGACATCATTCCTTTGCTCTTTCTGCAAAGGACTTTGTTTCTATCCATATTTTTAAATTCAAATCCTCTCAATTCCACCTTCAGAGATCTCTTGAGTTTAGCTGCCTGTATTCTAGCAGCAAGATACAATCTGGTTCAGCTTTACCTATTATGGTTAAGTGGTGCCTTAAACAAGACTTCTCTCTGCCTCTTAGTGATTAGAGTTAGTGCTGCTGATAATTCTGGACATAGATGGCTGGAAAATTAATGATGAGTAAGCACTTAAGTCACTCAAACCAGTTCAGATCAGTGAACTTTTCTGTGAAGCACTTGGGATGCTGCATTCATAATGTGTTTGGTTGCCAGAATCTTGTTAACAAGGAGCACAGGTGTCTGTTCATGAAATGCGTGTTGAACTTGTTTCTGCCCTAAGCCCTAGTTTTATTTTCACTGTGTATAATTACCATCAGTACTCAGTTAGAGCAAGGAAAAAAACATCAAGTTAAAGGGACTCTTCAAATGACAGTCGATGGGTGGCCTGAGTATTCCCAGAGCAGGGTAGCTGTGATCTGCACTGCAGTTAGTGTACAGGGAAAAGGCCCTAATCCGCATCTTTGTCTCCTGCAGATGTCGTGGGGTGGGTGAATACTGGTTAGAATTGCCCTTACACTGGAGATGAACTCTGTAGTGCCATGGCAGTCATGGTGCTGGGTTTTATTTGAAGTCTTCTCCATGGATCAGTGATCCGTGGAGAGCTGGAGATCCATGGTACAGTAATACCATGTTTTCCATTTTCCTTGTTTCCTCCCTGCACTACGTGTGCATCTGCACAATTTGTAGATGTAATAAAGCAGAGTGGCCATGGGAGCCCTTTTGGTCGGTCCATTTGATAGCTTTTTGCCCTGGCACTTGGTGTGTCTGTCAGTTCACAGGAACCTGCTCTCTTTTCAATAGGCCTGTCATGCCTCGTTCCCTTCCCATTTTTTTTCAACAAAGCAAAATGGAGCTTTGTACCATCTGAATGAACTTCAAAGTGGATAGAAGGGGCACCCTGGGTTCCTGGCACTTGTCATTGTCTCCCTGCCTGGCCAACATTTCCCTTCAGGTCTAATTACTTCCAAATGCTCACAGATGCTTTGAAGAAACTTGGAGGGAGGGGGAGGCCTGAAAGAAAGGTGGAAGAGGGAGACTCACAGCAGAAGGAGCACAGAATGCTTTAGCAAAAAAGTTGATTTCTTATATGACACACAAACGTAAGCAGGGAATGTGTGCGACCACTGGCAACGGGAATGTGAGAGCACTGTGTACAGCTCCTGTACTTAATCTTCCCTGTGGACAGCAAGCCCTTCTGCCACTTGACAGGCAGACATACCACAGCAAACAAAAAAACCAGTCATATAATGTTTAAAGTTTATTACTCTTTAGTGGATTAAGTGTGGGCTCAGCCTCTGCCCCATAGGACTGTCAGTATCTTGGTTCAGGTGCTGTATCAGGCTTATTCATGTCACACAAATCTGAGGGAGATGGTAGCTAGAGCTGCCTTGCTGAATTTACACAGGATACCCTGTGGGGCAACCAGGAGCCATTGCTAATGATAGGTGGTGAAATACTTGTGCTGGTGTTTTTGGTTTCCAGGATTAGAATATGCAGAGGCAGTGTGCTTGGGAGGAAGTTGCGGTGTGGCTTCAGGTGTGCTAGTCCTTATTTTTTGACGAGCACAGGTGACATCAAATAGGACAATTTGCTTAGCTGATCTGCTTAGCTGTTTTAATTATGTCAGTTTTTGTAAAGGGTTAGCACCATAACTATCTCCTGCAAATACCTGACATGGGAAAACAAGTTTAGGGACACAAGCACCAATATCAGTATTCCTGGGCCAGTTTCATGGGTTAAGTGTAAGGGCTTTACATTGCTGACTGTGTTCCCTCAGGCAGTTCTGCCCATGCTTGTCCCTTGTGTAACTCAGCTGTGCATCAAACCCAGTTTAACCACAATGAAAAATTGCTCCTTTCAATAGCTAGACAAGAGGTCTTATTCCCCTTCCCTATACAAAGGATTACTTTTAGCTGCTGCTGCTATTCAACTGCTGCTTTACTGTAGATGTCCACATCAGCAGTTCTCTTCTCTGTGTGTCAGAGAAGGGAACTTGAGCCTTTTTAGGGCAGCAAATTTGGGCCTGCTGTTTCAGTAGGAGTCAGAGATGAGGATCTGAAATCTGGAAAAGGCAAGGAAGGTGTGAATTCTTTAAGGGGGACAGGACACCCCCACATTTAACACTGGGCTCTTCATGAAGGTACTTGCTACAAGGATCCCTGCCCTGCTGCAGAACAGTACTTGCAGATACCTGAGGAGCTGGTGTTGTTTCAGTATCACTTCTGCTATGGTAGCTGAACTCATCCCAGGGGTTTTAGGGCATTCAAAGGTAATATCACTTGCTTCTTTTTTTTGCTATTGCCTTTTTTTTTACCAATGGTTGTGGAGCTGAAGGCTGAACTAGGTCAGTTCCTTCACTGCATGTGTCATACAGCTATACAGTTGTCTCAGCTGAGAAGCTGTAGTGCTGAGGGCTGTGGACTGCTTAAGCTGGTACTGTCACCAGAATGTGTACGAAAACGGCAGTTTTTTGTGGTTTCCAAGTAGTTGGTGTCCTGAGGGATGACCCTGACAGCTCCTAGCTCGAAGTGCACAGGGACCTACCGAGCCTCTGCCTGTTGCAGCTGTTCCTGAGGAAAGGACCGCTCGCTGTTGCTGCTCCTGCCTGCCAGCTGATCCTGCCAGCAGCAGGAGCTGCAGGCCCCGGGCCACACCACCTTCAGCTAAGCTCCGTGCAGCCAGCCATGCACTTCCCAGCAAAGCCAATCGGGCTGTGTGGGTCCTGCCCACATGTGTAAGGTTTCTTATTTCACAGTGGCCCCCCCTGCTGCCAGAGGGGCCAGGCTGTCCCATGATGTGGGATTCTCACACATGCTGTTTGTTATTTTGTCCTTTTTTCCTTTCGCTCTACAAAGATCTAGGGAAGAGGGTGGGTGAGGGGGAAACTCTGCGAGTCTTTGAAGCAACTTGACTTTTGATGATGAATTGCAGCAAAGAGCCTACATAAGGAAGGGAGACTTGTTTTTTAACTTACTGATGTTTCTTTGTGAGAACAAATTTATAGCAGAGGGGGACCAGCCTCTGAGGAGAATATTGAATGGTTAAAAGGTTTCAAGCATTCTTTGATGTCACAGCCCTGGAGAAATACTGGCAGGCAGTGAGGGACAGAGACTGTTTATTTATAAAATAAAGATCAGTTACCTGCTCTTGGCAAGAGCCTGTGACTGAGCTCCTGTTAATGACCTCTTCACTAGAAAGGCCTGGAGCTACACCTAGAGTTGCTGTCACAGCTGCCTGCTTGAGGCAACGAAAGCCTGAAGGCTGGATGGTATTTCCAGTCTTTCCATGCATCTCTGTGAAGCAGCACCTCTTTCTCACATTAGCTGAGAAAGCAACAGCATCTTACCATGATGCAGAAGTACAGGCCTCTGTTACAGAAGTAAGGCAGCAAGATGGAAACCAGTTATGCACTCAGCTGAACAAAATAAGCCTGTGGCAGCCTCTTCTCAAAAATAGTATCTGACAGTATTGTTGCCTTGGGCTGTGCCGTGCTTGGTAAAGGAGAGAGGAAACAGAAGCAAGATGGTAGAGGAAGGAAAAGTTGACTGTTTGTCCCAGAGTATCTCTGAGGGTGAAACGTGTCAGGTCAGGACTGTCTGCTGACAGGTGCCGTGCTGCAGGAGGCCTCTAGAAATCCAGAAGCTGTAAGGGAAGAGCAGCAAGCCAGTCAGGACAGAGGATGGGTTCTCAAAACAGCTCCTGAAAGTATAAGGATTAGGCTGTTCCAGCTCATATCCTCATCCTATTCCCATGCAGTTCAGGCCCACAGTTACGTACCAGCTGCGGCAACACTTTTTCCAGCTGCTCAGTGTCCACCTTCTTCAGGTCCTCTGCCTGCGCCTGCCGAGCTGCCCGTGCCGCTGCTTCTGCAGCCCAAGTGAAAGAAAGGGAGGGGCAGTGAGGGAAGCTGTCACCTGGGGGGTCTCGTCCGGGGTGCCGGGCTGGTGTCCTGGGAGGAAGGATGTGGTCCGGCGCCCCGGATGAGTCCGGGAAGCTGCGTCAGGACTCCAGCTGCGCCGGAGGCAGCAAAGCCAAAGCAAGACGGGAGGAGTCGAAGGTTGGCCAGGTGCTCCGCGAGGAGGCGGGAGCCCATCGCTCTAAGGCTGGGGAAGGGGGTGGCCCTGCGCGCTCACCTCGGACGAAGACATTCAGCAGCTCGGCCATCAGCAGCTGCGCGTCGGCGTTAACTGCAACGACACGGCGGTCAGGGGAGGCGGGGGCTCGGCCCGAAGCGCCCGGGCCCGCTCGCCGCCACCGCCGCCTCGGTACCTCGGGTCCTCCCGTCCCGGAAATGGAGGCGGAGAAGCCGGTCCACGGTGTCCTGCGCGGAGAGAGGAACGGATGAGCGGGGCCACGCCCGCCGCTCGGGGCCGCGCCCCGCGCCCGGAGCGGCCGCACCTTCCTGAAGCCGCCGGCTTGTCCCCGCTCCGCCATGTCCGCGTTGCTGGCCCGCCTCCGGGGGCGCGCGGCGGGCGGGAGCGCGCGCAGGGAGCAGTTCCGGGCGGGAGCGCGCGCAGGGAGCAGTTCCGGGCGGGAGCGCGCGCAGGGAGCAGTTCCGGGCGGGAGCGCGCGCAGGGAGCAGTTCCGGGGCCGCGGCCATGGAGCAGTGGGCGCTGGACTACGCGCGGCTCTGCGCGGCGGCGGGCGCGGCACCGCAGGAGGCGGTGTTGCGGCGCCTGCGGGAGCCCGACGGGGCGCGGGGCCGCCTGGACCTGGCGGCGCAGAGCCTCTCGCTGCAGACGTGCAGCGCGCTGGGCCGGCTGCTGCCCGGCGCCGCGCCCTTCACCGCGGTGGCGCTCGGCGACTGCGGCTTGAGCGAGGAAGGTGCGCGCCGGGCCCGGAGCGGGGCCGCCCTCGCCGCCCCCTCAGGCGTGGCCGGCGGGCCCGCTCTCCCTCCGGCGGCCAGCGGGGCGCGGCGGTGGGGCGGGAGGATGCTCGTGGCTCAGGCCGGCGAAGGTGCCCGGTCCGCGATCGTGCGGGTGCTCACGCACCCCTCGGTTCTCCCTGCGGCGGCGAGGGCAGCTCTGCTTTTGTTGCCCGTGGACGAATGCGACAATCCGGCTGGTTAAAGTGGCCGGCAGTGAGGGGGCTCCGTGGACAGCACATACGTGTCCACAGAGCCTGTCTGGACGTGGGCTTTTTTCAGGGCTGAGTTAGGTTGGTGTACAAGCTGACAGGTAGTTCTTCGCCCGGACACCTTTTTGAGAATATATAAGCAGTCTGCTGCCCTGAAAACTCAGGCTCACGCTTTCCGGCAGCAGTGGCAGTTTACCAAGTAATTTGTTTATGGCAGCTACGTCTCCTCAGCTGACTGTTTAACAACATGATACGCTGGAATGATATACTGCCGGTTTAGGCAGAGGGTTTTGCAGATGAAATAAACAGCTTTTCTTTCCTACCCAGGTGTAAAGCTTTTGTTGCATGGTCTTTGCTCCAACACCACAGTCAAATCTTTGGATCTGAAGGTGAGTCTGTTCGAATAGAATTAAGAGTGTTCTATGGTGGAGAAGGAAAAAGGAGCACAGGCTTAATCAGAAATAGAACTGGACAGTCCTGATGCAAGATTGTTCAACAAGATGCATACTTCTGTAAGGTTTTTGTTCTCAAGTGACTTATTCCTTGACTCGTTAACACTCACAATTTTCCAAAGTTACTTTGGAGATCATCTTTATCCATTTTTACTCAGTTACTCTGTTTTGATAGGAATTTATTGCTATATGCCTTTTGTCAGTTGCTACTTGGGCAGATGGGGCATCTGTAGGCTTTTTGGCGGATTTCTAT
This sequence comes from Eopsaltria australis, assembly GCA_034509425.1. NCBI lineage: Eukaryota > Metazoa > Chordata > Aves > Passeriformes > Petroicidae > Eopsaltria > Eopsaltria australis. The sequence continues at coordinate 208,101 of JAVTVJ010000147.1, read as the reverse complement.
ATTGATCAGTGAGTTACTAGCTGTTTTACTTGTGTTCCTGTCTTTTGACTAGCCTGGGCTTTGAACTAAGCGTCTGCCTTCAGATGTGATTGTCTCTCTACTGAGAGTGACTGTCTGTATTCCTCTGGCATACTGCTATTCCCTTGAATTTGCAGTCACAAACAGCATCACAGTCATAAACTGCATCACAGCTTTCTTTCTCATTTGTGCTAGAGTTGACAGAGCCCTTCTTAATGAAGTGTGTTAAAACAGTTATGCTTCTCTAGAATCGCTGTTTTCTGTCCTACGTGGCCCATGCTGATCCTGTGCTATTTTGTGATTTTTGAAAGCTCTCAGTCGTGGTGCCCTCATAAGACCAGTGGTGCATATGGATCCACTGCTCCTCCAGGGTTTTTAATTTTGTGGAAGGCTGACTGATACGTGAAACAAATGTTGATTGGACCATCTTTGCACGACTGAAATTGTCATTACAGCTGGGATGCATCTGGTGGTGTTTGCGGCCTAGGTGGACTGGGACAGGCTTAGCCTACTGATCATCTGGGACTTCTATTTCAGGGAAATAACCTGCGAACCATGGGAGCTGAGGCTTTGGGAAAACTTCTTAGGCAGAACAAGTCCATCAGGAGGTAAAAAAAATCGATCTACCTCTCTTTGTGCTATTCCTGCTGGATGGGGCACAACATTTGAAAAGAGTTGAGGGTGTTTTTTGTTAGGGTAGGAGGAATGCCAAGTGGTACAATTTCTTGTGAGGGGTAGGAGACAGGCAAAGGCATGAAAACTGGAGGTGCTCTTTTGGAGGATGCTGGGCCCTGGCAGCATCCTACTCTCTGAAACCGAGTCCACTCACAGAGCTGGGTGTTTGACTGGGTGTACTGTGGTCCACGTATCATTCAAGTTCATGCAGCTGTCCATTTACTCTACCAACACCAATCCTGTCTTGGTTTCCCTAGCCTAACCTTAGAATGGAACAGCCTTGGCATGTGGGAGGAGGGCTTCTCCTTTTTCTGCCAAGGACTGAGAGCAAACAACTTTCTTCAGCGTCTGGATCTGCGCAATAACCAGATTAACCATCAAGGGGCTGGAGAGCTGGCCATGGCACTGACACAAAATACCAGCCTTCAGGAGCTAGGTAAGAGTTCTTTGCCCATGTATACATACATGCATGCAAACATACGTGTATCTTCAGGTTTCCTGCCTCAGTTTCTTCCAACTGGTTGGTGTCATTCCCAATTCCTGTCAGTCTGGAGTGCTTTGCTGGCTTTGTGCAGGGAGAAGTCACAACCCCATAGCCTCTGGAGAGTGGGAACTGTAGTTGGAATCTCTGGAACCAAACCTGCAGATGAATTGTGTACTTGGAGCAGAACAGTATTTCGTGGAGGAGGAAGTGTTTTCATTCTGATTTGTGGTTGCTGTTGGCATGCCTTGTGACAGACTCTTGATACTTAATTCACACTCGCTTTGCCCTTATATGGAATTTTGCTGGAACTTCCTTCAGGAGAATGTGGCTTTTCTTGCCGATTCTTTCTCATCCACAGATTCTGTCTATGGAAGGAAGTCTCATGAGAGCCGAATGCGAGATGCAGACTTATGTAGATTTTCAACTGTTACAGCTTCCTGCGGTTTACAAAAGATTTATCCTTGCATTTTCTGCTTTGTCACTTTCCTTCCCTCTCATTCACCTGTGTTTGTGATAAGACCATCTGGGATTAGTTAACCGTGTTTGTAGATTTATGAAGAGCATGGGTTCTCTTGAGCCCTGCATTTTTCAGCAGATGTGTAACTAACCTAGTGAAAGTTTGCCTTCTGCGTAGATTTGCGATGGAATAACATTGGGCTTCTGGGTGGCCGAGCTTTGCTGAACTGCCTGCACAGCAACAAGACCCTGAAGAGACTGGAGCTGGCAGGGAACAATGTTCCTGGCGACATCCTGAAAGCTGTGGGTATGTATGATGTGTGTACAGTAATGAATCACTTAACTCCTTTCCCAGTTCAGCATGTGGGGGATGTAGGGTACTTGCTCCAGAAGAGAGAGAATCCTCTTTCCCTCCCCTTCTCAACAGCATTTCCACAGTGCCCTATGTCACCTCCTCTTGTCCTTTAGTGAGGGCTAGTCAAGTTGGAAGTGTCAGTTTCACCAGCAATGGCAAAGAAATAATTTGGATTGAGTTATTAGAGATTGCTGTGCCATATGAATGTGAAAGAACTTGGGACTTTTGCTCAGTTTGCCTCTGATGAGCCAAGTTTTGATGTGGCTTATGCAGCACATCCCATGTCATTGTCCTGCCCAGAATAGAGTTGAACAGCTTTCCTGAGGCTGGGGTGTTGATTACCCCACATACACTGTTCTCTTTGATCCCATGCCACCTTGTGATGGAACTCTCTCTACGTGGGCCAGCCTGAGAAGGGCAACTGTCCTGGTCCTTCTGATAGCCAGTGGTCATCCTGAGTGCTGTCTCTTCCAGCAACTCTTGCTGTTCTGTTGCTTTAGAAATTTGTGCATGCTCTCCTGCTCTCTCTTCATCAGAACAAGCCTTGGATCACAACCAAGACCGTGAAGCTATCCTGAGTGAGGCCCAGAACCAAGTGAACATCCTCAGCAAGGAGGTTTTGAGTCTGAAGGATGAGAAGAACAAGCAGGTCAGCAGATGTTGACAGTTCAGATGGGGTAACTGGAATCCTTTGCTTTTCCTTGAGGTCCCCACAGAATACTCAGTGACAGTATTATTGTCCACCTGAAGTTACATGTTTTTATGGGCAGGCACCTGGCATGGTTTAGTACATTGGGCCTGTCCTCTGAGGTTGCCTAGGAATCAAGTGACAGTATGAGTGTGGACATGTCTCTGGTAAACATTTTCACTCTGAATTCTGGAGGAATTTTGGTTATTTGTGCTTTGTTTGTTCTTTTGCAATTGGTTTGATATCTTCCAAGTGATGTAAACCTAGAGATCTGTTTTTCCATCTGTCACCTCAGGATGCAGAGTCCCTATAGCAGATGACCTTATTCAGATGTGCTAATAAACCAAACTTCAAGTTTGCTTCCAGTAGAGTGGCTTGACATGTGTTCAGCTGTTGCTGGGAAGACAAGGATGAGAAATGTAAAGATCTGTAGCTGATGCAGTTAATTTTCTCACTGAATTTTGCCTTGTTCACAGTTCATGGATTTTATGGATACTGTAGACAAGCAGAAAGAAGAAAGAGCCAGGAGTGAGAAGTGAGTTGGATTTCTAAATGTTTTCTGCTCTTTTTTGGCAGAATTGAGCACTCTCCATTTCCTGGCAGAAATTACCGACCTTTTTTTTTCCCTCCCAAATGCAGAATGTCTGCAGCACGAGTCAGCCAGCTGCAGGAAGCATTGGATGAGCAGCACTCCATTATGAATTCACTGAAAACCAAGTATGGAGGAGGAAAACCTTTGCCTTCCCACTGTTTGTGCTGTATAAACAGTGCTGAGCAGAGCTTCTAAGAGGGAGATAATCTTGTAGGGTAGCTGGATTACTGTTTTGGTTAGTTCTGCAGTAATATCCAGAAATTACAGTCAGATCAAGCCTTTGAGTTTGCCACACTAGATCCTTAGCCTTCCTTTAAGTAAAATTACAGTGCACTGGTGTAAGAGTAAGTGAATTACAGGATGTTGGAATGAAGAAAAAGGACTGTGCAGATGGGATGGGGGCATGTTCCTTACATGGTTTACAGTCTGGCAGGAATCTCTGCCTGCTTCCCGTGGCAGCTGACAGTGTTCTCTGGGAACTGCTGCAGGTATAGAGGAGCCTGTCTTGGGAATAGTGAGGAAGAGTTGCTCAAAAGAAGTGTTAGGTTATGCAGAGCCATATGCACATGGCAGTGGTTTGACTTCAAGCACTGCTGAGCCTACCTGGTTTAGTTCTGCCAGGTAAAGGCAGTGTTATTATGCCATCCAACGATGTGAACATGTCCCTCTTGGACAGAACAAGCAAATTGCTTCTGCTACCCAGGTTTAAAATTCTGTCTCTAATTTTAAACAATTTTGCAGTGATATAAAATAGCCAGCTTTGTTCTGTCGGAGCAGACAAATCCCGGAGGGGTCTGGGTGGGGAAAATGACTCATGGAAGACAATGTAGGGCAAATGCAATGGGCACCAGAACACTTGGCCCTGAGAAGTCCCAGGTCACCGTTTGCAGGTGGTGCTGCGTACAGAGGTCAGTGGTGTCCTTTTCCCTGAAGCAAAGAATGCCTCATTTAGGTAGCCTGTTTTCTTCCACTGCAAGATGGACATTAGCACCTTCTACCAGGTGGCATAGAGAACTTGCTCCAGTGTCAGCCTTGGAAAAGACTCCATAAAGTGCTTCTCTTTATAGGCTGCAGATGACTGAAGCTGCCCTGGCTCTGTCTGAGCAGAAGGTGCACAACTTGGGAGAGCTGCTGAATGCCATGAAACAGGAACAAAACTGTGTGGCGGAGTGCCACTCCAGGGAGCTCCAGCAACAAAAGCAGGTGAGTTGGATGAGTCCTAGTTATGTTTGAGAGCAGGGCTATAGGTCATAACTGGTTTGTGTAGATTTGAGGGATGCTGGATGCAATAGGGCAGCATAATTTTTACCACTACTGGGTTAACTGAAGCCATCATGACAAAAATTCTTGTGTAAATTAGATAAATGGTTGCCAGCTGTGAAGAGCCGTGGTGTTTATGGGGAAGGTTGGATTTAGCTGGGTGTGATGTTAGTTGGCAAGTTAGTTGGTTGGTAGTGCAAGAACTAGGGGGAGTACAGGTTTTTAATTTTGATTCTGTTTGCAGGAAGGTGCTGATCGGGAAGGCAGGCTTTTGCATGACTTGTCTGCTGCCAGTGAGAAAAATCTGCTACTGAGAAACCAGGTAGGAAACCAAGTCCAAGTCTGAGAAGTGGCACTTGAACATAAATAACATTTGCTCCATATAAATGGTCTCTGATCCTTGGTTGTGTGTCTCTTCGTTGTCCTGTACAGCCAACTTTCTCTGCTAATAGGAAAAGAAAAACTTGTGGTGGTAATTTCCTTGTGTAGGTGGATGAATTGGAGAGGAAGTGCAAAGTTCAGCAGGATCAGCTGTTCCAGGTAAAACAAGACTTGACCAACACAACAGCAGAGCTGAAGCTGCGGGCTGTGGAGGCTGAAGGTGAGTGGAGGAGCAGAACCAGCTTGTGGGCACCTGTGGTTTGGATCACTGTTCCTGAGTCAACAGCACAGACAGCTGAGGCAAAAGGGTTGGCAGAAAGTGTGAAAAAGTATGAATACAGCTGTGTGGCAGGAATGCCGGAATTGTGCTATGCCTGCTTTTAATCTGCAGAACGTCTGGAAATGGAGAAGAGAAGATTTAAACAAAGCCTTGAAGATATGGAATCCCTTCGAGTAAAAGAGGTAAGCATGGGGTTTCTGCAGCATCCTGGTTAGTCTTTCTTTGGTCCTGAGATACATAACCACTGGAGGTCATTGTTTGCTGTCACATGCTGTTAAAAAAGTTAAAAAGTTAGTGGACTCAAATTTATTGAGGGAATAATGGGCCATTCAAGCAAAGCCTGACTGAAAAGATCACAAGACTTTCTACCAGCCAGTAAGATTTTTTAGCTTTCAAGAGTATGGGCCAGAGTGCTATATGATGCTACAAGAGAGGCTGAGAGGCTGGCCTTTGTATTGGTCTGTGCACAGAGGTAGTTACAAATAAGGAATCTTTTCCTGCTTCTGAAATAAATACATTTTAATGTTTTAATTGCTTATACACAAGCAGTCCTTTAATGGGGCTCAGCATGCTTGTTCCTTCTCTGTTATCTTTCAGGGGGGTTGTGTCTGAGTGTGGACAGGCCAATAGACTACAACCAATTCTCTGCAATGTTTACTGAGGTTTGAAATCTCTCCAAAATAAAATTATACTAATAGATTTCTCTGGAGGTATTGAAATCTTTTAAGAAAAGACACAGGCCAGGAAGATTTTACTGACATTACAGCTAGAAAATGAATCTGTTGTGTTATGTACCACTTTACAATTGTGACCTGGGAAGGATCGCTGTCTACAAACTCCCAGTTTCTAGAGGGAAGATTCTATTTGTCTTACCATTTGCTAGTGGAGTTATGGAAGAGGTAAGGCTTTTTCTTTGCTGGTAGGTGGGTGAGTGAGAGGACGCTTCACTATCATGACAAGTAGTCCTGCTGCTTGCTGTGCCTGGAGATGGAAATGGTTTTCTGTCACTTGCTTAAATGGTTTCTACTGCTTTGCAGGTGGATCGTATGACACAGCACATGGAGGCCAGTGAACGTTCCATGCACAACAGGATCCAGAGGCTGGAGGCCATCAGGATATCTCTGGAGGAGGTGAGAAAAAGTGCTCTAGGCACATTTGGTAACTCATGCAGTGGTGCACAGAGAAGGCTGCCAGGACAGCTTTGTGGAGTCTCCCACTCCTGACCTTTGTAAAGATTGTCATGTGCTGTAAGGAGGAACAGAAAACAGCAGTATACCTGCTAAAATTATTTTTACTGCTTTAGACTAAGGAAAAAGGTTCCAAGGAGAGACTTGTAAATTCAGATTGGACAAAAATAAGGATTCTATTGAACATGGTCAGAGTCTTACCAAGATTTGACTTCAAAGGTTTCCCATATTGTCACAAGTAGTGTAGCATGTTTATCCATATCTATTTCCCCAACTACATCTAGCACTGCTCTTTCATATTCCCTTGTTTTGGAAATCTTTAACCAATACTTGCCAATACTGAAATTCACACTGAATTTAGACAGCAGTCTTGAAGTGAGGAAAGGTTTGTCATCTTGGTTTGCTTTTGCTGCCCCTGAGTGAGGAGAGCTGTATCATATTGTAGCCTGCATCTGGAAGCTGCTAGTGTTTTCTGGTCAGTGTTGCAACAATGCAGCTTCTCTGTGTGGAATGATTTTCCATGTTTCTGTGGCAGGAGCTGAGCCAAGTCAAAGCAGCTGCACTAACTGAGCGAGGACAGGCAGAGGAGGAGTTAATAAAAGTCCGGAGTCAGGCACGCTTGGAGGAGGTAAGGAGAAGACCTGTCTGTGGGCCTGCCCCTGTGGGAAGGAAGTGGTTTGGCAACCTAGCCTATGTTTTAGTCTTGGGGAGCTTCTAAGTAACTCCTCTCTGGGTTTCACTGACCCCAAATGGTGTGATTGCTGAGGAAGGAGCCCTGAAAAGTCTGATTTGATTTGTCTTCAGTAGTAACAGAACTGATGCAGATATTGTCATGGCAGATTTAATTTAAATTACCAACATCTGAAGCCAATGGCCAGATGTTGATTCTTCTTTTAAATGGCAACTTTCATGGGGTGCTCCTGTTTCTCTGAACTCTGAGAAATTTCTTCAGGTGACTATTGCTGCTAAATAAATAAAGTCATTGTAGTATTGAACTCCGTGAAAATGGCCATGAAGTTAATGTCCTGCAGAAGAGAACAAGGCATGAGGAAAATACACAAAAACTATTAGAATATTTACTTATTTGTAACATCACAAGAGAAAATGCTCCACTGAGTTACAGACTTAGAAATCTGATGTGTGGAACCCAGCAGTTGCTTAGCTGCATAGAGTCGTGCTGCAGAGCCATTTGAGGTATGGAGGAAGTGAAGGTAGAGGATTGGTTGTAAACACTGGTCGTGGCATCAGTGCATCTGCCAAGAACCTGTCTCTGTTTCTCAGTTGAGTGTTTCAATCTCTGTCTGTCCCCCCTGGCAAGAGGAAGCAGCCTGGGGTCACTTCTGAGTGCAAGGAGTAGGGCTTTGTCCTGTGCTTGTCAGTGCCAGGTGACTCAATAAAGGGTTCACTGTATTAGGAACAAAGAGGGGAGACTCTCTTCACAGGAATGAAGTGAGACTGTTCGTTTAATTTTCATTCTCCTTCGTGTCTTACAGCAGCAACGACTAGAACACCTAGAAGAGAAGCTGCGGCTGATGACTGAGTCAAGGGATGAAGCTCAGAACTGCTGTCTTAAGCAAAAAGAAATGGTTGCTGAGGCCCAGGCCAAAGCCAAACAGTTGAGCCTGTATGCTGATGGACTTAGGAAGAGGCTGGGTGAACTTCAGCAGGTAGTTTGGACTGAAGTAGAGATAGTCACCATGGGGCCGGAACACATTGCTGAAGTTGTTTGGTTGTTCATGGCTTTGTCTTTGTGTGTCAGGACCTGGACAGTAAGGAAGAGGAGAAAGTGACAGAGCTAAATAAGGTGAAAGTGGAATTACAGGAGCAGATTGGGCACCTGGAGGCTGAACGCACAGCCCAGGATGGGTTGAGAGAGAAGATTGCAGCTCTGGAAAGACAGCTGAAAGGTGATGGCTCCTTTCATGCTTCTCAAATGGTAATGCTGAGTTACCCTGCATTGGGCCTGGAACTGAGCTGTGCTCACAGGTAGTGACAGCAGTGCTTCCTGTCTGTGTGTACACCTATGAGTTGTGCTCTCCATCCACGTGTATTTACAGGGATTACTGTCCTCATTTTATAGAGACTAAGACTCAGATGACCACCCAAAGCTGCACAGCAAGAAAAATGTTGGGATTTCCTGCACAGTGAAGTGTGCATACTGCCTGTGCAAAGCCTTTCATGTTGTCTCATGCAGCTTCTCTTTTGTGCCTCTTGACCATACCACATCCATTGCCTTTGGCCTGTTGTTCTTATTTATTCTAAGGGTACCTTGATTTTCTTTACTGATGCTGCTTTTTCACAGCCCTTTCTAGTAATCACCGTGAAGCACTGATGGACAAGGAGGGTGAGATCTCTCTGCTGCTGGAGAAGCTGAGAATGAAGGAGGCCGAGATCTCCAGGTTGAGGGAAGAGGAGGCCCAGCGAGCAAGTTTCTTGCAGAATGCGATCATGGCATATGTGCAGGGATCTCCCTTGGGAACCCACAGCTCTAGGAAGTGAGAGCGTGACTTAAAGGATCCAAATACCTGCTGTCAGGGGAAAGGGTGAGCAACTCAGGTACAACTCCTTCTTCCTACATGGGACAGTTTTATCAGAGTGGGGTGACACAAAGGCTTGCAAACAGAAAAATGCTCTTGCTGTTCAGAAATCTTCCTCCTGACAGCGTAAAGGAGGGGAGGAAACAACCTTCCAGGCTTGTGAGTCTGAGTCCTTGATGTGGAGCCCCTTCCCCTGCACTGCCACAGCCTATTGGCACAGGGGGTTACTGGTTACTGGGGAGATTTGTATGTTCCCTGGCAGGGTCCTCTGCAGCATTTGTTTGGATGTCAGGGCTGTTCACAGAAAAATGTGAGCAAAAGCGACAGGAGTGTTTACAGTTCCCTGTGGGCCAGAGCAATCTGGCTTGCTAATGGAATCCTGAAACTGCTGGGAACACCAGGTATTACCCACCTGTGCTTTTTCACCCAGTGTTTACAGATAGAAGCAAGATTTGACAGCGCCCTCTCTCACTTTGTTTACTTTACCTGCTGTGGCTCTGGCCGTATTGGTGGGCAGTAGATACCCATTCAGCACAGACAGAAACGGCTGTACCCGGGGCTTTGTGTGCAGTGCTGTCCATGTCCTTGTGGGACAGCTGGGCTTTGGCAGTGGTTCTACTTCTACAACACTGAGTGGCAGGGAAAGGGTGTGTGGGTGATTGGCTGTCAACATCTGTGCTTCTTCACTGTGAACTGCAGCTCTAAGCTGAAGATGTTGTGGCTGGTATTGCAAAAGGATTTAGTTTCACTATGGCAAATGGCAAAACTGTTCTCCTGGCTTCTCAGGATCCTAGAACTGAGTGCTGTGGCCTTAATCTGGAGAGGAGCGATGCTTCTGGTGTGACACTGGGGAGTTGCTTCTCAGAGCACAAAGGGAAGAAGGTGATTCCTCTCCTGACAGCACAAATCCTTGCATGACTTGGAGAAAGGGAAGGGTTACGAGAGTCTGAATCAGAGAAAGCAGGAGCTGCTGTCAGGGCGGCAGTCTTAAGAGCCTTGAGGGAGTTCTTCCTGTGAGCCTGGGGTGGGAACATATCTTAGAGTACATATTTTAAGGGACACCTGGAAAACGAAAGTTTCTGTGTGGACTGATTGCTTTGTGTTCAGGATTTTTTTATATTAGGTTTTGCTCTGCTTTTTTAATAAAGAACTTTTGCATTTTGTGATTAACACTGGACAGCGGCAAACTGGATGCTTGGCTGATGTGGAGGGTGGGGCCTTCTGCTGTGTTACCCTCCTGAAGACCCTGTCAGCCTGAAGCTAAAAGGCTGTTACAGGTGGATAAGATGGGGATGGTTTTGGTTCTGGACTAAGGCAAAAGCAAAGAAGCTGGGAAGCTGTTCCCTAGTCACAGCAAAGAGAGCCTGTGGCAATAGCTGCTTTGTCTGTGCCTGCCGGGCAGCGCTGCAGACCCCCAGGTAAGGGAAAAACAAAGCCTGTTGTTTTCAGACAGGGCCACTACTGTGGGCACCTCTGTTCCAGGCAGGGTACCTGGGGGAGCTCGGGGAAGCAAAAAGCCATCTTCCTGAAGGATTTTTGCTACTCCCATCTTTGTTCCTCAGCAGCTCTGGGCAGATGACGGTGAACTGTGCAGCTACAATGTAACCAGGTTTTAAAGCTTTGTCCTTGAGCCGGTGGGCCCCAATGCGGTAACCGGCCCCGAGCAGCACCCGCCGCCTCTTTGGTGGGGCGGGGCCGCCGCTTCTCTGTGCCAGCGCCCGCGGCGGAGCCGCGGCAGGGCGGGGCCGGCGGGACACACGGGCCCTGCCCCCGGTGCACGGCGCTGCACGGCTCGGCCCCGCCCCACCCCGCGGGCGGTCACTGCGGCGCAGTCGCGGCGCCGCCATCGCGGGCAGATGCAGGCGATCAAGTGTGTGGTGGTGGGCGACGGGTGAGTGCGGGAGGGGCCGCCCCGGCCGCGCCCCGGCCCCCGCAGCTCCGCACCGAACGGGCCCGGCGGCGCCGAGGGAAGGAGGGAGGGATGGTCCGGGCCTGCGTCCCGGCAGCGCTGCTCCGCCGGCGGGAGGCCCCGCGCCGGGCGGCGAGGCTCGGTCCGGCCTGGATCGCCGAGGGCCTGGGTCGGGTGGGGCCGGGCCGGGGGCGGCGGGAGCGGGGCCAGCGGAAGACTGGGGCCTTACCGCGGCTCGCCCTACCCTGCCCTGCACCTTTCACAGTTCATGAACTTGGGTGCTGCCTGGGTAGCAAATACAGGCTTCTCTTGGGTTTTGTGTCTGCCTCCCTGTTGTTTTATTTAGGTGCCGGTATTTCGCTATTTTTCATTGTACGGGCTTGATTCATGACAAAGTCTTCCCGAAAATCTTGATGTTCGCATGTCTCCTACGTCCTTTTCTTGATTGTTCCGAGGTGAAATGTGTTGCTCTTTTTGATTTCACCATGTGCTCCGTGTCACCGTTTTTGCTTTTTTCCTTCCTAAATGGCTTTTTCTGGGAGCACATCTGCCTTCAAGATGCAGGCATGCACTAGATTTATGCTGCTTAGTAACTTTCATAGCTCATCCTGCATATTTTCCCTCACAGTTCAAGTTTACTTTTCTGTTCACCTCAGCAAGAACAGAACTGAGGTAATCAGACCTAAATGTGAATTGGTCTTGGGCAGGGACTAGACTTTCCTTTTCTCGTGCATGCCACCCCCTCAAATACACATTCGTGGTGAGGCCTTCCAGGTTCCAGCCTGTGGGGGCTAAAGAAGGGAGTAGGAGAAAGCCAGCCACCCAAACAGCACAGCCTTCTTGCGAAGGGGAATGAGTGGGAGCACAGGAGTTGGGAGTTCAGCTGAACGTTTGCTGTCCTGTGTTTTGCCTTAAGACCAAATCAACAGTACAGACTAAAAGAAGTTTGAAACACATAGATACACAGGTTTTTGTGAATTACAAGCTTCACTGTTTGGTGGGAAAGAGAAGGCACAGTTCAGGAGGAAAGCTGGACCAGTCAGCGTAGTGGTTCATGACAAAATTTCTCTCTTCTAAGACCAAGGGTATCTAATCCAGAGGAAAAGTTGTAATAGTGGTTCGTCCTCTCTGTGCTTTCTGTTATCCTGGTGCATGCAGGGGACTGTCAACTCTTGTCTTCTGACATCTTTTTTTACACCAGTCTGGTGTAAATTCTGCTAGCTATTCGACTTCACCCAGGCACCTCACAGCCAGCTGGCACTGGCACTCACAGTCTTTTTCTGGAAGGTTGTCTGCAGTTCACAGCTTTCTCAGTGATAAAGAGGTTACTCACACTGCTGGTACTCCTCGGTCCTTACAGTGAAGCTCTCTGTTAGGAAATCTGCAGGACTGGTTAAAGTCTGTGTGCTTACGCTACTGTCAGGCCTGGCCTGTCCCTTGCCAGCTGCTACTGCTGGGCTGGCCAATCCCACCAACCTTCAGCAAAGCTGGTGTTTTCATCCTTCTTCACTAATCTTTTTCCAAACTGATAGTGATCAATTTTAAAGTCCATTTTTGTTTATGGATACTTATTTTTCCCCTTTGTATTTATTGATACTGAATTCCTGTATCTGAGGAGCTTGCAGAATTCTACATTGTTGCATGTTTTTTAACCTTACTGTTTATCCATTTTGCTAAATTATTATGCATCTGTTGAGCCCAGCACACAACCATAATTTATTCCCTCTCTTGGTCTGTGGAACAACTGTATTTTGACTGATGTCTTGCTGAGGGCTGAATGGGTAGAGAAAAGGAGTGGTAGAGAGCAGGGTCAGGAGGCGATCAGGCAAGGTGCACCTTTTGAGTTTAGGCCATGTCTGTGACAACTATGGAATTCCAGCCTGCCACAGGTTGATTTTTTCACACAGTAACTTTACCTATTGTTGTATTTTTGGTGGGGAAGGGTGAGTTTTACTGCTGTAGTGCTCCATGCTGTGCCCTTTTTTATGCTTATCACTCTTACCCTCTGCAGAGCTGTAGGGAAGACCTGCTTGCTGATCAGTTACACCACAAATGCCTTTCCTGGAGAATACATTCCCACCGTGTAAGTAATGTCCTTGGGCTTCAGTTGCTTTTTGGTCTGTATGCACCTGTGTGTAAAAGTTGTCTTTGTATGTGAGGATGTGGCTGTTGCAAATCAGACTGTGAACTTCACAGGTGAGGATGATGCTGTGGCTGTGACTGTGTATGCAAGGAAGGCAGATTGTCCCCACTGGAACTGTGCTGCGGTGTCCTTTCCTGATTCACTGCCCCTTTGAATTCCGTATAGAGATGTGAAGGTCACCACAAAATTGTCACTGACGGGGACTCCTCATTGGCAGGTTTGATAATTATTCTGCCAATGTGATGGTAGATGGAAAGCCAGTGAACCTGGGCCTGTGGGATACAGCAGGGCAAGAAGACTATGATCGACTGCGGCCTCTTTCCTATCCACAGACGGTGAGTGCTGGGCTTGGACTGGCTTGTGACTACCCCCTCTAAGAGACAGGGAGGCTCCCAAGGACAGGCATGCTTCTTTCCTTTGAGGAAAGGGTGAGTTCCTGCAACTACACCCATAATTCTGGTTGTTTAAGAAGTATCACAGCTGATTTTCTCCTAAGAGATTGTCCTGTTCTGGTCTCTGCTTTGTAATGGTCTTTGAAGAGTTATGGGTGGCCGAGGGAGGCTCAAGTAAAAGGAATCCTGCAGGGCTGCTGTTCAGCGTAGCCTGTTCCATATTCTCATTCTCTCTCAGCAGGACAGATCCCTGTTGGGCTGCCCTAGGAGTGTTTCTGGGTGTAGCAGTTCCTAAGCAGCTGTGCTGCTGGTGAAGCCCTTAGTGCTGTTAAGATGTTTGAGGCCTCAGGCTCTTCACATGCAGAGCCCAGCACTGTGAAAGATGTAATCATACACTCAAGGTCCATTCCTTCCCTCTCTGAATTAGTTTAAAATCCTTAATGGGGAAGAATTTCTTAAAGCCACAGCAGTCCTTGCTTGTAAGAGGAGGTTGTCTTTTCTCAGGCTCTCTCTGCAGCCTCACTCCACTCTAGCTGTTTCTTTCTGCACAGCTGACCCTCTTGTTTCTGCACAGGATGTTTTCTTGATCTGCTTCTCCCTTGTGAGTCCAGCCTCCTTTGAGAATGTCAGAGCTAAGGTAAAGTATTCTCCTCCTGGGTGAAACAGTAGAAGGGAAGAACCAGTGATGCTCCCTGCCCCACCCAGCACCACACTTACAAGCCCAAAACTTCAAGCAGTAATGTTTTGGTGAGGGGAAATCAGTCTGCAGGTTTTAAGCGGGGCCTACTTTTTATTCATTACTTCTTTGGCTAAGTTACTGCCTTTCTGAAATGCTTTTCAAGATAAGGGATGTCTTAGAAGCTAAAATACAGTTAAGGGAAGTACAGCGTGCAGAGTTGGCTGGCAATATCTATCAGGATTCTGTGTCTTGGTGCCTTCACTATTATGTCTGCACCAGTCTCTTTTTGCAGAGCATATTAGAGCTGTAGGCAGCAGTATCCTGTTCAGGTGTTGCCACCATGTCAGTAGTAAACCTCTTCATTCCCAATAGTAGGAATGCATCATCATGGTTATGGCCACTCATAGAACTACTTTTCTTCTCATGCCTCTCTGTTTCAGTGGTACCCTGAGGTCCGACACCATTGCCCAAATACACCTATTATCCTGGTGGGCACCAAGCTGGACTTGAGGGATGATAAGGACACCATTGAAAGGTTACGTGATAAGAAACTGGCCCCCATCACCTATCCCCAAGGCCTGGCCATGGCTCGGGAGATCGGTGAGTCACATGAGCAGGCAGATGTCGGTGGCATTGAACCTTGTGAGTGGGTGAGGGACAGTGAATGGTGGTTGAGCTGGAGCTCTCTTTCCCCAGGGTCGGTAAAGTACCTCGAATGCTCTGCCCTGACGCAGCGGGGCTTGAAGACGGTGTTTGATGAAGCCATCCGGGCTGTGCTCTGCCCACCACCTGTGAAGAAGCCTGGCAAAAAGTGTACCATGTTTTGAGGGCTGTGGCCTAGGTGTTGGCTCAGCATGCTGTCATCCTCTGACAGATTGCATATTAAGCTGGGTGTTTCTGAAGGGGGCTGGGATGTGTAGGGCCCTTCATCATGTATGAAGTCAGTGTTTTTTAAATGTCTCTTTGATTTAACGTCAGTGTTGATGTGAAGGGGCAGTGGGGGCAGGAGACCAGCTGGGGACTACACAGCCCCCAGGGGAGGTACAGCGGGGAAGGCAAGGTAGCTCCTTCAGGCAACAGGCTGTTTTGGCTCTCCTGAACTCCAAGTGGAAAGGGCTGAGACATCCATCCTGTTCTGGAAACGCCTGTTTTCAGCCTGCAGTTGAAACAGGTAGTGAACATCCTGGTGGGAGTGGGGAGGGAGCAGATTTCAATGGTGCTGGAAGACAAGAATAGCTGGGAGGGTGGTAGGGTCTCCTTGCCCAGCCTGCTGTGGCTAACAGTTAACAAACTGGTGCTCTAGCAGAATGTTCCTGAGACTCTTAAAGAAATCATAACCAGCCCTGGAAGGGATCAAAGAAAATGAGAAGCTGAAAAACTAATAATTAGGTGCTTTATTGGGTACTAGCCAAACTCTGTGAGTGAAACAGCTCTGTGCAATCAATGCATTTGCCTTTTTGTGTGTGCACACCCTAGGACAGCATGGTGCTGCTCCCCCCCATTAGTCTTTTGCAGGGCCTCCCCCCAAAATCCAGTCTCTGCAGAGCAGGGCTGGGGTTGTTGCCTCTATTTTTTGTTTCTACTAAAGACAGCAAAGGAAGCGATGAGGAGTCTGCTAACTTCTTTTCCTTCCCACTGAAAATGCAGACAGACTCTATGGATTTGAATGGAACAGGGAGAGCTTCTAAAGGGTTGTGGGGGGGGGGGGGGGAACAGGGTCGGAAGAAAAGTCCAATTTCTAATCATCATGTAGAGTGACAAGATAAAACCTTATTTGGTGCAATAAACATTCTCCATAAAGGCGTATGTGAGCTTTATTATATAGCAGCCTTGCAAAGCTGATTTTCTGCCTCACTTCTAATAGTCTTCAGCCCTGTTGCCCTCCAGCAAGAGGTCTGTGTTTTCTATCCAGTTTACATCTGGGCAGTACTCATGAAAATTGAGGCCAGGTGTGAAATGCAGGTGTCATCTTAGGAGACAAGAAAGCCCCCGTCAATCATCAGTGAGCTACCAGTTGTCATAGCACTCTTGTCACTCAGCAGGAAGAGAATGCTGTTCACCACATCATCCACCTCTGCAATCAAACACAGAGAACATCTGATGCCCACCTAAAATTGTATCAGAAAAACAAGCACCTGAAAAGGTCTACCTTTGACCTGTACAGGTAATTAGAGCAGGAAAATGTTCCTGCCTTCAAACTGTGCTAGATGAAGTGTCCGGGACAGTGTGGCTGAGAGCTGGACGTCAAAGTGTCCTTGTGATCAAATGGTGCTTAGGTCACAGCTAACACCCAGTCAGGTTCATGAACAATAGAGTAAGTTCATTTCACTTGTCCCAAGATCAGGAGGCTGTAGAAGCAGCGAGAGGAGGGTTGATTCTCACCCTGTCCTGATCACATACTTCAGGAATTCAGCCAAAAGGCATACAGCAGAGCTGCCACTTTGCCCAAAAATCAGCAAAGTACTTCTGGCTGTGATGTCAGTGAGAAGGAAGGCTTGGAAAAAAACACGAGAGCTCAGCCTGGGAACAGACCTACATCACTGACCTGCAAACTTTCCCAGGGGAATCCGATTAATCATGGCAGCAGATTTCTGAGGGTCACTCCAGTTAATTCTCCCCATGTCAGTCATAACCACGGTGGGGTTCACAGTGTTCACCCTAATCTGGGACCAGGAGCAACAAACAATATAACCCAACTGCTGTGGTAGTGCTCAGGTTCAGCTTTCACACTTTTCTTTCACAGACTCCTACCTTGTGGGGTCCCAGTTCCATTGCCATTACTTTGCTCAGCATGTCCAAAGCACTTTTTGTGGAACCTTTATGAGAAGGGAAGAACAGGAGCTATTTAACTGCATAGAACCTGGTCTGGAACACAAGTATTTCACTGCCCAAAACTGACAGCTTTGTGACTATGGGTCTCCAGCTCGTCGAAACGGAGAGGGGCACTGCTATACCTGCACACACTTACAATAAACAGCATGATCCCTCAGTGCACGCTTCGATGCCTGGCTGGAGACATTCACAATAGCCCCTGGCACCCCCTGTGCAATCATCTGCCGTGCAACTATCTGGGAGGCAGGAGGAGAAAAAAAGAGAAATGCCAGAATCCTAACAACAGAAATCATTATTTCACTCCATAGGAATCTTGCTGGGCTATTATGGTAGACCAAAGAACAAAAATATCTGAAGGAAGCAAGTCCTCACTATCTCCTGCTTACAAGAGAGTCAAAGCAAGAGTGTGAAGGGGTTGTGCATGTAGGCTGTCGGACTGACTTTGGACTGCAGTCCTTTCAGCCCCCACAGTGGACACGTACCCCTGCTGTGTACAACAATTTAGTCAATGCTATTTATGAAGGCAGCTGTAGTGACAATTCTTCCTCACCTGGGAAACATGAAGCACAGCCCCAAAATTCACATCAAGAGACCTACAAATAAATCAAATTTAAGTTACAGAGTGGTTGTAGCCCAGCCCAGAGAGCTGTTTTGGGAGGCAGTGGAGGACAAGTGCTTCTGGTCTCTTGGAAACACTGGTGATACTCTAGGATGCGGACAGAAATGCAAAGTTGTCAGGCGAGCCAGAATGGTCAGGTGGGGTCTCAGCAATGAACTGTCCATTGGCTGCAAGCCTGTCAGTGTGTGGGGAGGTGCAGGCATGCATCAGGCACATTTTGCACAGGACTCTGCTCTTATGCAGCCTAATGGAATTCCTCTGTCAAAGTTTAAACAGAGCCCTGGGCCTCAGCCAGGGCAGATGACTCTTAGGTCAAGCAAACCTTCACACAGATTTACAAAGCAAAGCTGCTGTAAGGTGGGTAGAAGCAGCATTTTTCTATTTACCGCATCGTGCTTCCTTAGTCAGGCTTCCATCTGCCAGTTCTGCAGAATGATCTTAGTAGAATCCATACACTTCATGTTCTAGTCACAAACCTTTATTATAGATTCTCAACAGCCATTTTTAACATAGGAACACAGCATGACCTATTTTCTCAGAAGGACATGGACTCAACATAGCCTGTATCCTAAAGCAGACTCACAACAAAACTTCGGAGCTTTTCAGAGAAAAAAGGTGTCATGTTATTGTGGTTAGCAAATTTAATTTCCCACCGTGACCATTTTTTGCTTACTTACCTGGCTTTGTCGTCTCTATTTCTCAATTGTCTTAGCAACAACTCCCTTTCAATATAACCGAGCTGGAACTAGTCTGGAAGCTCTGAGCTTGATGAGCAGGAAATGCACTCTCTTCCCATGCCAGTGGGATGGCAGGAGCACCCCAGCATTCTGGAGGTGACACTGTAGGTTCTGGCTACTTAGAAATGGATGTAAGAGCCAGTGCTTGGTTTCCTTTTGCTGTTTAAGGGGTGAAAGGCTGTTTAAAGGGTGAAAGGCGATGATGTAAAGAATGAAGAGACAGTAAAGAAAAAGGACATATGCAGTAACAATAGACCAACACTGGGCATTGCTAAAAGTGTGCATGTCAGCCTGTCTGGTGTCCGTACACCAGTTGCTTTGTTCTTTCCAGTTGCTTCTCCGCTAATAACACCCTTTTCTGGAAAGCTCTGCCGTCGTTTTTGGCGTTAACAGCTTTGTGACACCTTGGCAGGCATCCTCGGCCCCAGAGTTCCCCGTGGAGCTGCGGCCACGTGCGGGAGCCGCCTGTGGGGCCGGGCACTCACCGCTGCAGGGCCGAGCGCGTCACCTCCAGGAACGGCTGCAGCTCCGCCACCGCCGCATTGTTCACCAGCAGCTCGAACGGCCCCGCCGCGCCCACCGTCGCCTCCACAGCATCCCAGTCCGCGAGGTCCAGGCAGAGGGTCTCGATGCCCGGGCACTACGGCGAGGGCGGCCGCCGTGGGTGGGAGGCCGCGAGGGGCCCGGTGCGGGGTTATTGGGGCGGGGGAAGGGGGCAGGAGGAAGGGGTCCGGTACCTCCCGCGTGAGGCTCTCCAGGTCCGCCGCCGTTCGGCTCAGCGCGGTGACGCGGGCCCCGGCCCTGCTCAGCGCCACGGCCACGGCGCGACCGATCCCTGCGGGGAGACGGTGTCAGACTCGCCCCGGCCCGACCCCCGCCCCCGGCCCTCCGCCCGCCGTCACCTTTGCCGGCCCCAGTCACCAGGGCCCGCCGTCCACGGAAGCTGAGATGCGGCTCCATGTTTCGGCTGGACTGTGGCCGGGGCGGGCCCGAGGCCGGGGCGGGGGCCGGGAGCGGGGCGGGCCGATAGGCGGGCGAGCAGCGCGATCTTTCCCCGCTTTCGCGGTCGGATGCTACCCGTCGCCGAGGGAACGCAGCACGAAGCCTCTAGGCTCATCCAGCAAGACAGGCACACAGAGGTGACGTTTCTTGGCTCTCACTCTTGATTGAAGTATCATTTGAACGACCACAGAAGACCAGGGTTTTTTTTAGAATCTGATGAAAATAGACCTGCCAGCTCTGCCTCCTCGAAGTTGCTGATGAAGATGACAATTAAAATCCTCATTATCTCAATTCTTTGACTGTACTCTGTTAATCAGCAGCTGCAAGAATTCTTCTCATCCATATCTGTTCTCCCCATCCCAGTCATCGAGCTTACTTGCTCTTTGGCCCTTGGCATCAAATGAGCCTGACACAGGAGGGCACAGTTTTCTGGTTTAGCGGGTTTATGGTCCATTTTTGACGCACAGCACATGTGAAGAAATATGACAGAACACAGCCATTGACATATTTAAATATTTATTTTATAGAATCACTTTATGTATGAAAAAGTAGTTTGATAAAAAAGCTGTATCCTGATAGATCCACACAGCTTACTGGGTTCTCAACACAAGAAACCCTGGAATGAGCCTGAACCCATGGAAGAGTTCCCTGTTGCCCTGCAGGAGAACATGGTCCTTTTTAAGTTCCATAAACGCCCTCCCAGCTTTGACGGCACTGCCTCTTTGGCACACCTTGTGTGACCAGTGATCACAATGTGAAACTTCTACTGTTTAGTTTTGCTGCCATCAATATAAAGTGTTGTAATTTTTAACTGCAGTTTGCCACAATTGCTGCCCAGTCCGTGCTGTCTGTGTCATCTTACAAGAGGCTGCTTCCAGTGGAAGGGGAAGAAAAGTTCCAACAGAAGAGTTCAGAAGCAGTGCTTGAAGACAAAAATCACCTCAAGAGCTCATGAAGTTTCAGAGTTTTCTACTTTTAACAGGTTAAAAACAGAGTTTTTTCTGGTTAAAACCAGAGTTTTCTGGTTTTAACAGGACGTTAAAACCAAGAACCTAACAAGTGTTTTAAAAAGATTATATGGATACCAGGAATCTCCAGAACTATTAATGACAAATCATTAAATCACAGGATACCTCAATTCTAGTTAGCAGAAGAGAGGTAGAACCTACTATTCCACAAATCCTCCTCTGTTTTCTGTGATAGGCATGCTTGTAACACTGACAGCCTGTTATGGAACAGCCAGTGTGCTAGCTGGGCTTTGATCCAGTTCCCTGCAGCTTTCTCATTTCCATACCTCACAGTCACCCTTGTACACATGATAGAAAGGAGAAATACAAGAATGAGCTGCAGGACTGTAGTAAGTAGAAGTCAGCTTGTTTGCTCCTCAATGGAACTAACTAAAATCATGCAAAGAGGACAATGTACTGAGGTAAACACTGAAAGGTTTGTTAAAATGCAGGAAATACAGTATATTTCAGGAGGCTGACACCTGTGCTAAGTGGCATACTTGAATACACTACAGGCATTTGCCAGGAAGTTAAGTAACCAGCTGAAGCCCACAGTACAGCTGAGCACAGCTGTTTAGAAACCTGAAACTTCTGCTAGGCCCACAATCAAGCCAGTAATCACAGTTCCAGATGATACAGTGGCATTCTATTATTCTTCTTCCTTTAATTTGGCCTCAAACTCTTGCACTCTCAGCAAGTATTTTTTGTAAGAATAAACAGTGGTTTTGCAAAGTTATTTTTTTATGGTAGTCTTCAGGTCAGGTAGGGTTTGCACATGGCCAGAGTTTGGGCTAAGAAAAAAGTAAGCGTATGGAGCCCTATTCTTTCCACCTTCAAAATGAAGTTTACTTTCTTTAAAAAGCAGCATCAGATGACACTGCTAGAGCACTGAACTTCCTCTTGTGAGTGTGCAATCTCCTTTTAGTGACTGCATGAACTACTTGTTGAAATATTAAGGAGTAAACACAAACACTGATCTTGACTTTATGGTAATTAAAAGATCATCTGAAGAAGCTGGAGTAACCATGGTCATACAATTAAAGGTCCTCAAATGGTACCATCAAAACCCTCCTCGGTGCATTGCAGCTATCCTCCCCCATCACACAGCTTCAGAAACAGAGCGTGTTTTGCCAGCACAAGCTTCTCCAGCTCATGCCACCAACTACCAGCCAAGTGGGAGGAACAATTACCATCTTGTCAGGAAAATATTTCTTCAATATCAAATATCAAGGGAATAGATCATAATCATCAACCATTTCAATTCAGCTGGCATGTGAGCCAGGTCTGACAATTACCTCCACAGGAGGTACACATGGATGACAGGGGAGAATGTACACAGTAAGCAACTTATCCAGTCCTGAGTAAGCTTACCCTCACACAGGGTTTTCACATGACAAAGGCTTTCAGCCTTGTTTATCTTGGTGATTCCAGGATTTCTGTATTCTGGCCCATTGGAGTTTTAATCTGGCAGGCCACAGAAGCTCTTAAATAATTCTGTTCCCAAGAAAGATGAGTGAAAACTTCCCCTCTCTTGTCACCATGGGGACTACAGTCTGCTCTAGCACTCCAGCTTCAAGACAGTGGCTTCTGAAAACCCCCAAGAGTAGTAAGAACAGCCTCACTCCCAGTACTGTATTTGCCTCAGATGTGCACAAGCACAGGTTCACATGACATCAGATGAAAGTGTAAAGTGACTCATATACACAGGACTGTGGTCATCTTATGAAGAGCCACTAGACAAAAGAATAAAGATTCTTCTTGGAATGTCCCAGGCTGCAGTTGAACAAACCACACCTTATTGCTTTACTGAACAGAGTCTGTCTACCTCCTTTGTAGATACCACTGGTTGTCTCCCAGAAGAAGAATAAAACCACCAAAAAACTCCGCAACTCCCGCCTTATGCAAACTAGCTAAGACAGGTTGTCAGTGGCTGGTCAAGAATTATGACATCTTCTTAGCAGGGCACCAAATAGTGTCAGGATAAAGCAGACAATGGACAGATTTAAAGCTATATAAAAAAAAAAAAAAAAGACAGCATTAGATTGGAATTCTCTATACATGGAACATACTAGCATTGAGTGTGCAGCAGTCTGATGGAGCAGAGGATGGGTCTACCTGCTTTTGGCACAGTAACAAGAACTGACATGGGAAAATAATCTCATTAGTGGGTCTGATCATCTTACAGATGACAAATACGAACAAGGTATAGAGATCTTGTTTTGGAAGTGGACACTAACCGGGTTGGATCTTGTTGAAGGCCAAACACTCCTCCCACACTCACGACATTGTGTTTGTTCTCAGGGTCACCGTAACTCAGGGTTACCTATAAAAACAAGTAAGTATTCAGAATTTGTAACACTAATGCAGAAAACCAGGGTGGAGATAGCAGGGTTATTAATGAAGACCAAGAAAGCCTCTGAAGCTGCTGTCTAATCTGAGCATGGACCACATTTGGAGGACAGCGGTTAGTTCTGACATAAGCAATTGTTGGCACTGAATGGCACTAAGGGCAATAGAGACTACACAGAAGATCTGAAAGTTGCATTGCCCTGAAGGCCAAGATGAGTTTCATCTGTAAGCTTTGTAAGCACATTAATCCTGCTATTGTCTGTACCTTCACTAAATAACACGTTCATCCTCACCAGACATTGCCTGAAGTCTGCAATAGCAATGTTTTAGCACAGGGGGAAAATATTTATATTTGCATGTTAAATGGCATGGAAAGGATTACGTTTCAAATCTGGAACAAAATTTATGAGTGCTGTTCCTCCACACAAGCACTGCAGTCAGAATTTTTCAGGTGTCAGGTATAAGAAGACTTATGTTTTCTTTATAATTGTACTTTTCCTGGGTTTTGGTTTAGCTTCATCTCATGGAACCAATGACCACCAGTGAAACAATGTATTCATGCTACAGTCAAATTCACTAGCATGAAGGAGATGACATCACGATGGAATTTGGCCCCAAGTGCACATTTCTGCTGCCTAATACAATTACCAGAAAAATATAACCATGCAGCGTGCAGGGGCAAAACCACACTCCTGTTTACTTGTGGTGCCAAGCAGTGTGATGCAGGCAACGCTGCTGGATGGCCTTGTGGCTCCATCTGCTGCCCGGAAGGTAAAATGTATCCCAGCAATTAAAAAAACTTGATTTCTCAGAAGCAACTTTAAGTTTCTTGAGATTCAGACAAATTATTCTTAAAAATGATCAAACATTTAATTGTGTCTTAGCTATTTTAGCTATATATTATTATAGCTGCCTTTTTGGACAGCATGAATTAAGACTGAAACTTTGTTAGGCAAAACCAGGAAGACTATTGAGCAAACTTCTACACCTTCTGCTGCTGCTACATGCAAAAAGTCAGGGTTTAGAAGGAGATGGGGAACACCCTACTTAGGCTTCATGTAGCAGAATGTGTCCCCAAAGGAGGGGACAGCTATATGACCTAGTTGGCTAGGGTGAAAGTGTGCTTTTTACTTAAATGAAGGAATTCAGCAGGACACAGCTGTGAGTGAGTCTGCAGATATCCTTCTTTGCTGAAGAGTGCTAAGTCTGCACAGAGTATTCTTTCTGATCGGACTGAGGTGTAACTATAAGAACAGGACATGAGGCATAGCCCTACCTGCTGCAGCACAGACTCGCCTTGCAGTCTCTGCAGATTTTCCAGGTGGGAATGGAACAACGGGCTGTGTAGCAGCTTTACCTCTAGCAGCCCTTCGATGATGTAGCCAATAGTGCAGTCATCGGGAAGACGCACTCTTTCTGCAGTACTAATGAAATTGCCCAGGCTGTGACAGAGAGCATAGGAGACAAGCCAAAATGTGTTTTAAAGCCTCCCAAACATGTACTGATGGAGCTCAGCTAGGAAAAGTGCTTACCTGGCCCAGGGACTCATCTTCAGGGCAAGACCTCGGCTGATACAGAACCCAGCTCCACCTGTGGCAAACCAGAATTTCACAGTTGTCTTCTGAAGAGCAAAAAGAAAAAACACACACTAGTTACTGATGATTAGTTTTCTGCATTTGGCTGGGCAGGGAAGGGAACTCAAGGTTCTCTTTGATATCACATACTACATCTGAGTGAGAACAAGGCTACAGATGAATCTCTTATTTGTTTAGGCTGCTGAAAGTGCAGCTGTTTGTTCTCTCAAATGAAACTATCTTGAAACAGACTGCAGGTGAACCATCAAATTAGCATAAGAGAGGTGTGAAATGGAAAATGATAGTCCCATTTCTACCCAATTCCACCTGTCCCCTGTTCATTTTAACCAAGGGTCATAGCCAGCTCAGTGTTACTGAGGATATCAAAGGCGGTCCACATATACATTGGCTCCATGTCCAAGGAGACTATTTTGTTGTGCAGAGACTTCCCTAACAACCTGCTTTATAACTGACTTTCTGGCCAGTGGATTGATTTATCTTTAGACCTCCCAGTGCAGGTGACCTGTTTAGGACTTTTTCCTTAGCACATGTATCTTGTGATTGAGATGTATTTGCTTCCAGTTCTTGCAAACCTAGTAACCACTTTATATTGGAAATGCTTTATCTATCCAGAAAGCTTTTGTCTCCCATCTGAGGCTGATTCAAGACGATGACAATATGTGTGATACTGCACTGAAAACAAATAAAAAACCCCTTGAACTTCCATCCAAACTCCAAAGCCCTAAAACAAGGAACACTGTCCTCAAAGCCACTAAAGGAAAAGTAAGAGTCAAGGTGGGGAGGCCTTCCTAAGTTCAGTGTGAGGGAGATCAGAGTACAGGAGTAAAGGAACAGAAACAGATAGCCATCCAAGAGTCAACCTCCATTGTGCATACATATGCATACAACATCAGAGTGAAGGTGCATTTAACCCAGCACCCTGCCTCTGAAAATGACCATCACCAGGTTCATTTCTTGCAGATTAAATCACTTGGGTTTATGGGGGAATCCTATGAATTGTCAAGGGTTTAAAGGCTTAGATGATCAGGATGCCTCTCAGACAAACTGCAAAGTTTGCTTACTGATCCATCACTTTGGACATGGTCAGCTGCTTCAATAGGATGGTCCAGACTCGGTCGCCCCACATAGACATCCTGGCTATGTGAGAAGGCAGACAAGAGATGCAGGAGAGTCCGAGGGTTCACATAGTTGTCATCATCCACATGGCAAAACCATCTTCAAACAGAGCAAAAAGTTATAGGGACAAAGAAGTGAGTTTACAGGTTTACAACTGAGTCTTAAGTCTTTCACGCTTAGAGCAGTAAGTATTTCTTATTGTCCCAAATTACAGAATAGGAAAGATGAAAGCACTCACAGATGCTAAGTCTGTAAAGTGGTTGAAATTAATAACCCCTTTAGATTATAATCCTTTTCATCTTTCAGATGATGCTTGTTTATAAACACTGCTCCATGCTGTGCTCCCTTTCCTGCACTCATCCCTACATTTTAGCTAATACTGCATTCCTTACTGGAACAGAGATGGTTACTCAACCTTCTTGTAAGCACAGAACTGGAAGAAACAAAGTCAATCAGAACAATGTGTTTCACTTACTTTTGCCCAGATTCCAGGAATTTATCATATTCCACAGACATCTTGCAGCAGAGAGCTTGCCGGGTATGGACAGCAGAACAGTTGGTGTTGATCATATGATCCCCTAGAAGAATAAAGACCAGCCCTTTCAGGTTTGAGAAGCATCTGTAGTAAAAAAAAAAAAGACTACAAAAGAAGTGCACATTTGGCACTAATACTGTATATCTGAGGTGCACATGGTGCCCACATGGAGAAGAAACTGCAGGACAGGCAGGGCTCACAGGTTATCTATCTAGCAGACAAGCTGCAGAGGTCATAAAACCGTGTGAGTGCATAAAAACAAGTGAGGGTATATAGTGTCATGAGATGTGTGCAAACGAAATAGCTACAACAACTTTGGACCACGTAAACTTAAGTTTACTAACAAGAAGAAAGAGGATGCAAAGGTGAACCCAGTATTCTGAAGTTCCAGGCATCTTGTCCAGGTGGCAATTAGGGAGAAATTTTCTCAGTTTTCTCCATCTTAACTTCCCTAATTGCTTGTACAGCATGAAATAAGAACTTCTATAGAAAGTATGAAAGAAACAAAACTCAGTTATAACAGACACCTATGCTGCTACACAGCTCACCTGCTTTCAGGCGTAGCTCTTGATCCTCCCAGTCTGTGAATATAAACGTCTGTGGGAGACAAAAATGTTGTGTCCACATTTAAGAACTTCAGATTCTAATTTTAAATTTCCTCTGTTTCAGTCAGAATTCAGAATGTTTTGTCTGTCTTGCTAGCTTGTTTCACAGTATCCACTGGAATGGAGGAGGGAGTAGGGGTGCAGAGATCCCCAGCAACTTCACCCCCTGCTTTACGTGTTAGATTTTTTCATAACTAACCAGAAAAGTGTAAGTTCAATAAAGCAGCCTGTATTCTACCCTCCTTGTCTCAGGGTACATACAACTGATTTCCAGACAGAAAGGATTTTGGTCTTTTTTGGTACTACCTTCTCTCTCTGGCTAGGAATCATCCACAGCTGTCAAGCAGGTTAAGAAGAAAGAATGCAAGTCAGGGTGGGAAGTGGGCACCTGGGTGGGCAGGTGGTTAACACTGTCTTATTCCAACTGCTGGACAAAATCCCACTAATATACTTGAACACACTGAAATTCTGAAACAAGGGAACAAATTTTACGTTCCACAGAAAAACTTAGGTGGTTGAACTGCTTAGTCCAAAATACCGGCTTAGACGCATCATCACCAGAAATCTTTCACTATCATGAAAGCACCTTCCACAGTCATACAAAAATCAGCAAACTGTCTTCTTGGACTACCGATCCCGTATTGCAGGTACCTGGCTTAATCAGCAACGAACTCTTCTGAAAGCGTGTTCACACCAACCAGTTATGTAAGACGACCTTCCACAGTCTTAAAAAGAAAGCCGTTTTTAACACAAGCAAGAAAAAACTCTGTGAGAGTGCAGCAGCTGCCCTGAAGAGCGCAGGGCCGAGGCTCCCGGCTGCCTGTCCCTGCGCGCTGGCGAAGTCTCACCTGTCCCCTCGCCTGGGAGATCCAGGTTTGGAGGAGCAAGTCCAGCCGGCTCTTATGGTACTTCCTCGTGGTCTTCACCGCAATAAAGATGTCTTTCAGCTCTAGGCTCTCCCTGGCCGAGCTGCCGGCAGCCCCGAGGCGGGCCCTCCGCGCAAGCTGCGGGCTGCCCGCGAGGCCTCCGCCGCCCGGCGCTCCGGCAGAGCCCTCGGGGCCCGCGCGGTGCGGCGGGGGCGCGCTGGGCCCGGCGGCGGGCGGCGGGCGGGGCACGGCGGGGCGCTGCCCCCGCGGCAGCAGCAACAGCAGGAGAGCGGCGGCGCCCAGGGACAGCAGGACCCCGGCCCTGCGCAGCCCCAGGCAAGGACCGTTCATGCTGCAGCCCCGCGGGCCCCCGCCGCAGGGCGCGGCCACCTCATGGCCCCGCACTCTGGGAGGTGGCGGCGGCCCCGCGGAGGGAGCGCCCGGAGGTCGTCGCGCCGCCGCCGCGGGCCCGAGCGGGGCCGCGGCCCCTTTAAGAGCTTCACCTGTCGGCCGTGGCCTGGCCGCGACGCGCGGCCCGGAAACGGAAGCGGAAGCGGAGCGGGAGGGGCGGGCGGCCGGAAGCGGCGGCGTGAGGGGAGGATGCCGCTGCCCGTCCAGGTCTTTAACTTGCAGGTATGGGGCAGCTGTGTCCCGCCGGCCCGGCCTGCCGGTCCTTGCCGCGCTCCGCCGCGCTCCGCGTCCCTCCCATGCGGGGTCTGGGACCCCACCTCGACCGCCGCCTCCGGGGGCGCCGTGCGGCCTTCTCCTTGGGCTCCACGGGAAGGGAGCGGCTCTCGGCTGGCCCTGGGCCCTCGCTCGCCCCTCCGTCGGGTCCGTCTCTGTCGCTTCCGCCGCCGTTCGCGAGGAGCAACGCTCAACCGAGCATCCTCCGGCACTCGTGGCGTCCCCCGCCGCTGCGGTGGCCCCGCGTTGTACGTTCCCTAGGCAGGGCTGGAGTAGTCGCGGAGGGTAGGGTGAGATGGCCAGTGAGGAGGAGCTGAGAGTCTGCAGTGCAGGGGAGAGTCCCAGGAGCGCCGAGTGGGTCGGTGACGCTAGGTAGCTGCGAAGGCTGTCCTTTGCAAGTTTTAGCATTAGCAGTTCTGTGTCAGGGTACGGGCTTTGGGTAGTGAGGACAGGGACAATTCAACATCCGACTCAGCTCCTTCATTAGTGACAGATCTGTACTGCACCCCCTCCAGCAACAGGTGACACCTCTTCCTGCCGAGCACAGCAGGAGATTTCAGCTCAGGCACCCCTTTATCTGCTTGTGTGAGGCCTGGTGAGGTAACTTCAACACAGTACCCGTTGGGGCTCAGGAAATCTTGGGGAGTGGTTGTTACATTATTTGCTTTGTGAGTAGTTTTTAAGTCGACCTTGCATTTTCCTTCTAAAAGAAAGAGTTTGAAAATGTTTGGCTTTGCTTGTCCTACTGGGACTTCCAGCCCACTTGTGTGTTTCCTTGTCTGGGAGTTTAGTGAGCATAGCAAGACACAAATTGTTCTGTTCCACCGGTTGGATTGCAGTTATCTTTGTAATGCTGTTTTCTAAGGAGACTGTAATTGAGTTTTTACTGTGGTAGGCAAGCGCAGCCTAAACGAACTAATCTCGGCACTTAGTGTTTGTCATCTAAGAAAAGACAGAAGGTAGATAAAAGTGGAAAAAGTAATGGTCTCAGCACATGGTGAATTAGCTGTTTTTATGCACAGTTTGCCTGAGTGGTGATGTAGACAATCAGAATTTCCTCTGCACCTTCCCTCCCTCCCTCCCTTTCCTTCATGAAAATGTTATTAAACTAGGAAACAAATGTTTTTATGCTTCACTTGCTTTTACTTAAGATTTTGGGAAATTTCAGTGTAGAGGTATGTGTTTGGTATGTACCAGTCTGTGAAAGAATAAGACCCCCAGACTGTGGGTTAGTGTAATTTTTAGAGATAGGAAATCTAGATCTGCTCTGTTCCTTCTAACAAAAAACCCCAACCAAACAAACCATCAACCCAGGCAAGAAAAAAAACCCCTCAATCTTTGATTTTTTAACAGGCAGTAAAATCAGTAAAAATATGGAAATAATCAGGATGTGTATGGGGGCAAGGTGGTTGGCATTTCTGTCTTTTGTGAGATCCACTTTTGCAATTTACACCAAATCAAGCTTATAGAATATGTGCACAAAATCAGCATTTCATAAGAAGACATCCAGCTAAGTTTTCCTCACTTCAGATGGGTGATTCCTAGCAGGACTGTTCAGCACACTTTGACTAGGAGGAGACAAAGAATTTCGTGCCAGCAGCCCAGTTAGTTTGTGGAATGGGATAGCAGGCTGGTCTTACCTGCAGTACATGCAGGGCAGGGGCTCTAACGATGCAGCTGTGCTAAAGTCACTGCATTGGTGCAAGTCTTTGTGGCTCAAAGCAGTGCAGGATATACTGGGAGAATCAAATTCTGTTGTTTCTGCAAAAGAGGCTCTGTCTAAACAATTAGACTTGAAAACTACAGTGAGATAGTTCAACTAATGGCAAATGTCTGCAGTGCAGACAAATTATTTCTTGCTATATTGGAAACTCTGAAATTGTCATTCTGCATTCTGTTCTTTATGTCTTTTAATACTTGTAAGAAGTGTAACAGTTTTTGCCTTCCCCCCAAAATATTACTTCTAAGCATTAAAGCAATTTTGAAAGGTTGTGGTGAGTTTTTTGGTACATTTTGCCTTTTGGAGCTTCTTGAGCTGAGTGTCAACACCTGCTCTTGTTCAAGGAAGAGAAATGGAATGCATACCTCACATACTTTGTAGAATCAGATTTACTGACCCCTTCACTTTTTTGCTTGATAGTTTACCAACCCAAATAAACTGCTCTGTGTGAATGCTAAGCCGTGCTGCTGCTTGTATTAGACCAAGCATCGTGCTGACTGGTGGTGTTGCTAGAGAAAAATCCTAAGCATACTGAAACACTGAGGAGTGCTTTTTCATTTTTAAAATTTAACATGTATTTAAGCAAGTCCTTAATAGATTGAATCAGATAGTTATCTCCTGCTCAAATGTAATAAGCTTCTTTTGACCTTGTTTTACTATTTTAGGGTGCAGTGGAGCCCATGCAGATTGACGTAGATCCACAAGAAGATCAGCAAAATTCACCTGATATCAACTATGTGGTGGAGAACCCCACTCTGGTACATGCTGCTGAGGGCTGTGGGAACATTTCTTGTGTGTGGTCTCTTCCCTTAAGAATTTTGGAAAAACCTTCTGAAAAATCTTAAAACTGATTAGTCTTAACAAAAAGTATCACAACTGGAATTTTATAAAGGTAAATTGTAAG
Source organism: Eopsaltria australis (assembly GCA_034509425.1). Lineage (NCBI taxonomy): Eukaryota > Metazoa > Chordata > Aves > Passeriformes > Petroicidae > Eopsaltria > Eopsaltria australis. The sequence continues at coordinate 177,494 of JAVTVJ010000147.1, read as the reverse complement.
GTAGGGCATATTTCTGAGGAAATTACTAATGTTTGAAGAAAGCAGACATGGACTAATCTTACTGATTTTTTTATTTGAGTCATGTTGCCCTCCTTGAGGGGGTCAGGTCTGCAGGAAAACCTGTGCAGGTCACAGTGTAGTAGCCTGATTTAGTGTGTCCATTTTCACCTTCTGAGGCCAGGTTTTTTGGCAGGATTTGGAGCAGTATGCATCCAGCTACAGCGGGCTGATGCGAATCGAGCGGCTGCAGTTCATTGCTGATCACTGCCCACAGCTGCGGGTGGAAGCTCTCAAGATGGCTCTGTCATTTGTCCAGAGAACTTTCAATGTTGATGTCTATGAAGAAATCCACAGAAAGCTGTCTGAGGCCACGAGGTACTAAGAGGTCATGGGAACCTGGGGAGCTTCCCTGACAGAGTTAAGAGTGATGTGCCACAGTGGAGGACTTTGCATGTAGTACCAGCATGTACCTTATGCAAATTGTCTTTGCTCTTAGAATTTAATAGCAGTGAAACGTGTGTTCATGCTATTTTAAAAGATAAAGCACAGAAGGCATTATGTCATTATGAAAAACTTCTGCATTAAAAAGCTGCAGGTAGATACTGAGGTGAGTTTAGTCCTTCCAACTGCTTCAAATATTAATGAACATGCTTGTTTTTCCTTAGGTAGATTATGAAGACGTGTTCTAGATGCTTTTGTTTTCATAAATTAAAACCTAATCTAAGTCTTTGCCTTGCTTTGGTTTGTTTTTTTCTTCCCCTCCCCCCCCCCCCAAAAACAGGTTTGCTGTTAAGGATAACCTTTGATATCTCACTTAACCATCCATACTTCCCATCTTTCCGTTACTTTTGTTGCTATGCTTATTTCATGATTTCTTGTCTGTTTTGCGTTTACCTTGTGTGTGACAGTATGTTCATCCTAAGATCATTAGGATAGTTTTGTGAAGTATTTGTAAACATCTGTGATGCTTGTGTTACTGTTTGCACTGGAGATTTTAGCAATATGTTTCTTTTTTCCCCACTATCCTTATTTTCTCTTTGGTCTATTTTGTGTATGCAGTAGTGTTTGTTAGGGTAACAGTGCCTGGCACTTAGCAGACCTCTATTTTGAAACATTTTCAGTCTAATAGCCTCATTCAAATACTTTCCTTTCAGAGAACTGCAAAATACACCTGATGCTGTCCCTGATAGTGGAATTGAGCCCCCTCCTCTTGACACAGCTTGGGTTGAGGCTACGCGCAAAAAAGCTCTTCTTAAACTGGAGAAACTCGATACAGATCTGAAAAATTACAAAGGGAACTCCATCAAGGAGAGTATCAGGTGAGATACAGAGGGCTCTACTGGAGCAAGGAAGAGCATTCTGCTCCTCCATGCACTTAACATGGGATTTGCCCTTAGGTCAAGGTGTTGAGTCACTTGTTTAGAGCAAACTGACTTTGTCTCTTTCTGAGCATACAGTTCATTGACGTTTTAATTCCCATCCTCCAGGAGAGGCCATGATGATTTAGGTGATCATTACCTGGACTGTGGAGACCTCAGCAATGCTCTCAAGTGTTACTCGCGAGCCCGTGATTACTGCACCAGTGCTAAACATGTCATCAACATGTGTCTCAATGTTATCAAGGTAGGAAGATTTGCAGGCAAAGGTACCTGTTGTCTTTGTGATATCTGCTGCAAAGTCACCCCCCATACTTGGCTCTTGTGTCTGCAATGATGTGGTTTATCTAAGGAGTGCCATTTATCCATGCCTACCCCACACTATTTATGGTCTCTACAGGTCAGTGTCTACCTCCAGAACTGGTCTCATGTTCTGAGCTACGTAAGCAAGGCTGAGTCTACACCAGAAATCGCAGAAGTAAGCTCCTGCTCTTTAATTTGCATGAATTTTCCCTTTGTTTTCTGTTTCCAAAATTTGTAAAGTGATTTCTTCCTTTCCCCCTTTACGACTTGTCTCATGATATATGTGTACAAAATCTGACTTACGGTAAAAATGGATATTTCCTGTCCTCAGTTTTGCCGTATTTCCCAAGACAAATAAGATTAGGTTACCTTACCATTGAGATTTGCAAGTTAATTATCAGGGTGAAATATCCTGGGAACAGTTGTAAGCAAAACAGTTTTCATACTGCTTGCTCACTCCTGCTTTGTTTTATGCTTTAGCAAAGAGGAGAAAGAGATAGCCAGACACAAGCAATTCTCACCAAACTGAAATGTGCAGCAGGTGAGTGAGTCCTTCAGCTTCTTGTATGGTTTGCCTGTCTTTCTACCTGTTAGCTGTCCTTAGGGCTCTTGGGTTTATTTTTTCTCTCATATTTGACAGACTTTGTATTTCCACACCAGAGATGCAAAATTTAATGAAGTTGGTGAAGTAGAACTGCTGGCTGATTTTTGCTCTCTCTGTCTTCTTCCTGAGTTTCTTCAGAGAGGACACCTGTGTGAATCAACATAGTTCAAAGGATGCTTGATACAGTCTGAGGATCTTGTTTTACTTCAGTAGTGAAGGCACTAGCAACCATGTGGGGGCCTTTCCTACTCCCCAGATTTTTCAATTTTCCCTAATTTGTATACTATGGTAAAAAAAGGACTAACTTTTTCTGGTTCCTAGGCTTGGCTGAACTAGCTGCCCGGAAGTACAAACAGGCAGCAAAGTGCTTCTTGTTGGCATCATTTGATCACTGTGATTTCCCTGAGGTGAGGACCAAGAGGGAGCTGTGTGCAGGTCTTGGAGGGGATGTAGTTCTTCTAAGTATTAGGTTGTAAAATTCAGATATTGTGGTTATTCTTGCAACATTCCTTTGTAGTTTGGTGATGCTGTGAACTGTGCTGGTTGGTTGGTGTGTTTTTGTTGTTTTTTTTTAAAGTCTTCGTTCTTGGCTTCTCTAAATGTTCTCTTTCTCTAGATCACGTAAGAGTTAACCTGTGAGATTTATAATTCTGTGTTGCTTAATCAAAACCTCCTGAAATTGGAGCACTGCTCTCTTAGCAGTGTTACTGCTCTGGCCCTGTCACCCCACACACTGGGTGAGAGCAAGCTGAGTGCTTCCACTGCATTTGATAAGGACTAATCTTGTCACTGCACGAAAGAAAGGCCTGGGGTAGAAGACTTAATGTCACCCTTACACCATCTTAGTAGTTAGTGACAGCTGACTTTGTGTCTCCGTCTCTCTCTGTAGCTGTTATCTCCCAGCAATGTGGCTGTGTATGGTGGGCTCTGTGCCCTTGCTACATTTGACCGTCAGGAACTGCAACGAAATGTTATCTCTAGTAGGTGAGTGGTGCCTTGAATGACGTTTGTATGTACTGGACATCTTTTGGAACATGGGACTTTGGTTAAGAGTGGATTCTGGCAGGAGTATTTCTCATATGGGAGAGAAAGAATCACTGAGCCTTAGTTTGGCTTTAGCATTAAGTGGTGTGTCACTGTCTAAAACCCAGTGGTTAATCACAGCTGAAATTTTCTTAGTATAAATTTCCCACCCAAGTTAAATCTAGCATTTGCATAGCCCAGTTGTCTGCTCCATCAGTAGTTCATATCAGATATTAAATTGAGGGACACAGCCCTCTGTCAAAGGCAGATGTTAGGATAATTTGCCTTCATGTTTCCTCTTGTTCTGGTGTATGTTAATCATTAAAACAATTTAGTAATTATTAGTATGCCTTGGAGTGTAGTCTAACCGTGACATACAGAAGGTTAAGAGAATTACAGTCTTTGGAAGAAAGCAGGTATTTGTGTGTCATAGATTGAATTGCAATGACACTGAATTCCTGTCAGCTAGATGCACAGAAGCAGTAATCTTAAATTGCTGTGGAAAAGGGGTTGTTATCCTTTTTTATGGGCTGATACATAGGGTGAGATCCCAAGGTTTAAAAATCTGTGATGGAGAATTGGGATTGTGCTGAGTAAGAGTACATCCCTAAGATTTACCACACTCACAATAGGTTGTTTCTCTGAGAAACTGGCATGCTTGACTGTTCTATGGCATGCTGTACTTCATGAAGGCTGTGCTTTGAAAGGGGACACAAAGCTGGCCAGCGCAGGCTACAGTATGGCATTTGTTTGCTGGTCATGTATCCAGATTTTGACCTATTCACATTCATTATTTTGTTTTGTGTGGACAAACACTTCTACTACTTGGTTTGTCAAAAGTCTTTTGTCTTCCTTCATCACAGCTCTGATGCTGTGCTCTATCTCTCTGTGTTCCAGGCTTCCAGCCCTGCTGAAAATGGGCTGTCTGGTCTGTTAAAGGGTAAATTATTGGAATCTTCAAATGATAGTGAGAGTTTTTAACCTTGCGACTTGGAGTGATGGGGTTATGGGGTATTTAAGTGGTGGGTTCCAGTGTCTGATCACTGCTATCTTTATCTGTAGCTCCTTCAAATTGTTTTTGGAGCTGGAGCCACAGGTTCGTGACATCATCTTCAAGTTTTATGAATCTAAATATGCTTCATGCCTGAAGATGCTGGATGAGATGAAGGTGAGTTGCAGGAGAGCTGTGCGAAGCAGACCCTAAAAGTTCCCTTTGCCTAGCCTTTTGTGAGAAGCAGTGATTATCAAAAGTAGATACTAAATGTTCAGCTTTTCTGTGTCTTCTTTGTCTCCTGACGTGGTGCACAGTAATTGGGAGTAGTTTATTAGTAGAGAGAAATTACAAACGTTTTAAACATATTCCTAATTCTTTTATTAATTCTTGTTTTGTCGTATTGTCTTGCTGTAGTGTAGTATTCTTAAGGTTTAAGTATATACACATAAATGTTTCAGAACACAGGAATAATATATTTTTCCATATTGCTTCTCAGCTTCTGATGCGGTTTATTGTTTTGCACAGGACAACCTGCTGCTAGATATGTACCTTGCACCTCACGTCAGGACACTTTATACCCAGATTCGAAATCGTGCCCTTATCCAGGTAATTGTTCCTGTTCATCCCAGAGGTGAATGAACAGGGAGATAGCCTATCTCATTGCAATTGCTTTTCCCCTAGTTTTTTAGATGGTGGAGAGTGCCCTTGGCAACTGATTATTTTCTTCTTCTTAGTACTTCAGCCCCTATGTGTCGGCAGACATGCGCAAGATGGCCACTGCTTTTAACACCACAGTGACTGCTCTGGAAGATGAACTCACTCAGCTGATCCTGGAGGGACTGATCAATGCCAGAATAGACTCGCACAGTAAGGTGAGTGCATTTCAGCCATGGATTAGAGACCGAACAGGTTTACTAAGTTTAGAAGCTCTCCATTCCTGAGACACTTGGAAGATGCATTCATCTCTTAGGCCTGGTGTGCTCAGTAGGGGTGAGCTGTGTATGACCCCAGGCTCCATAATGCCGTAGCTGTTTTCCTGCTGTGGAACCCTGGCACAGCTCCCATGTACAGTTTTCTGTATTGGTTACAGATTCTGTATGCTCGAGATGTAGATCAGCGCAGCACAACTTTTGAGAAGTCTTTACTAATGGGCAAAGAGTTTCAGCGCCGTGCCAAAGCAATGATCCTGCGAGCCGCAGTCCTGCGCAACCAGATACATGTCAAGGTATGGGCATGCTAAACAGGGACTTAAAGGCAGTGTTAAGATTTTAATTTTTTTTTTAACTAAAACTGTAAAAGTTGAAGATTCTGGAAGGAAATGAATCTATCACGTTCCTGACTGGACAAATTTTTACAATAGTGAATACTAAATTTATAAGGATACCAGTACATTAACCTGCTTGTACAACTCAGAATCTCCTTTGAAGTTTATATGGTTGGTTTAATTCTGAATAATGCCTTTGGTCCAGTCCTTGATAGACATATCTTTTACCTTCTCAATAAAGATTGTTTGAAGTAATTTTTTCAGCAGAGGAAGTAAAAAATGCATTTATTGTTAGGAGTATTCCTTCTGGATTGCAGTTTGAAAAGGATGCCTTTAGGGAGGATAGGCTGTCTGCACAGAATGTGTTACTTTCTATAGCATATTAATCCCTGTGATTACTAAATGCCAGATAGGATTCAAAATCTGGGGCCAACAGCACCTTGTACATAGTAAATAAGAACGGCTTAAAAGTTTGACATTTTTAGGAAAAGTTTTATGAACTGTAGGAGTTGTTAATACAAAACCATCGTTAATGAACCTGGGGGTATGCTCTCCCCCTGCTGCCATCCTGCTGTGCTTCACCTGTGCATCATTTTGTATCTCAGGAAGCAGGCTGCAGAATATTTACACATCACTAACTAGGATGTGTTTTGATCTTGTTGCAGTCTCCTCCGAGGGAAGGTAGCCAAGGGGAGCTCACTCCAGCTAATAGCCAATCCAGAATGAGCACCAACATGTGAAAAACTTCGTGCACTACCAGAAGAAATGGTCCCTCAGGACTGTATCCAGTGTCTCACCCATTAACTGCTGAGCTTCACAAACTGTCCCTATCCTCCCTCACTTCTTGCTCGGATTGAGAGAGTCAGGGCTGGTGGTGGATAATACAAATATTCCAATAACTTCAGTTCTCCTTGAAAAGAAATTCTTTTTAAAAACAGCATCCCTGGAAATGGGTCATCATTTCAGTTTTGGTAGAAAACCTTCATTCTCCTTCCACCACTCCATAAAGAGCTGTCAGGTTATTCATACAGATGCGGAGTTGCAAGTTTTTCAGCTGCTATTAGTTTTCTTGTTTCAAAGCTGTAAAAATAGTTAGTTGAATGGACAGGCATGATATAAGATGAATTCTGCTGGCCTGAAAGTATTGCCTTGGTTTTGAGCAATGCTGAGCTTTCTGTTTTCCAAATAAACTTACAAGTGCATTGCTCTCAATTATGGAGCTAGAGTTCTGATGGAGGAAGAGATTTCCTTTGAGAAACTCTTGGAGAACTTTCACCTGCACCAGAAAACATGGCATTGCTTCCATGCATTCAGTCACAGGCCTTTATTTTAGGGTTTTATGTTTACCTGCAGCCAGGTTCTCTCTCTCTCTCTCTGCTTTCTGTTTTCAAAGAACTGTTTCCTGATGTGTTTCCCACTTGTGTGTGACCTGGCTTTGGGGTCCAGTGTTATCATAGCAGTAAATCTCTACTTCATGCAAATATTGCTGCTTGCCCAGTCTTACTGCCATAGTGTGTGATGGTTTCCCCACATGTGCAACAGTTGTTTTGGGTAGAATGGATAAATGCCATAAAACACCACTCAAGTCTTGTGGAAGCTCTAAAAAGAGAGTCAGTCTAGGTGTCCACTCTCCAGGTGCATTTATTCTGCTTTTCCTTTTATAAAGGGGTTAAAGGTGGCAGCCCTGTGTGTGTGTGTGTTCTTCCTGTGTTCGTGAAAGGAGATATGCACTGAATTTTCTGAAGTCACTGCAGCCTTGTATTCATCTAGTCCATAAGGCAAGCTGAGAATTTTGATCCAGCCCTGACTGGTCTGGCAACTGACTACAGATGTTACTTATAATGTGTTCATGCTTTTTTTTTTTTTTTTTTAAAAATTAAGTTGTTTTATCTAGTGCATTAAACAGCAGGATTAAAAAGCTTCTGAGTATTTGGAGTTTTGTGTTAAAGTTGGGTTTTAGGTATTTTGGTCATAAGCCATTGATTTTTGCTAAACTTCATGATGTTTCGTAGGCGATTGTGTTTTGCTTTCTGATCTGGTTGGAGATGTAGCTTGGATGAACTGTGAAGAAAGTGCATTTTGAGGGAACATTTGAACAACAAAATCCCTGTAGCGACAGTGGTCTCTCCTGGCTTTCCATGCTTTTTATTATTTAGGTGCTGAAAATGGAAGCCAGCAGTTTCTGCGAGGTCTTTGGTTACATTTGGGATGGAAAAATTTTCCCGTTTTTGAGGGAAGGACTTTGCATTGGGCATCACTGATCACCAGTTTAGCGAGAAAGGCAAATTGAGTCCTTCGGTAGATTGCTGTATGTCCTTATAAGAAATGCAGGGGAAGTACTGTTATGCTTTCTGTTCATGCTGAAGGAAAGCTTTTCAAGCTGAAAATGCTACTCAAACATTCTTGCTCTCTTCCCCAAATGGGTCAGTGATACTATTTATAAGGAAAAGATCTTTCACTCTGCTCTTTGGAAGATGGTTTTGCGTCCCAGTGACAGTGAAGTGCACCATGCCAGGTGACTGTCTGTGCTTCCACTCTTGGGATTTTATTGATTGATATCTGTCTTCCTGCAGGGCTGCTCAGTGGTCAGTGATGTCTTGAGCTGACTGGAGTCTCTGTTCTTCCAGACACCAGCAGCATCACACATCCCTCAGCAGCCGCAAGGGGCCCACAAGGTGGCAACAGCAGTTTCCCCACTCTGGCTGTGGCCCGAGGCCATTCTGTAGACTGGCAGAGGTGGTAAGTTTTCGTCCCTCCAGACAAAAGTGCTTGCAGCCTCTTTGGGAGTGATCAAGCATTTCTCTTTTATTGCATTGGCATCGTGGATGCCAATTTGTGCAGAATTACTGGCATGTAACTTCCTTCTTTAGCCTGTGAAAGAAGCTGCTGTTACTTCAGAATCTTGTAGATGAGAGTCAGGGCTGTCCAGGCACATTTCTTCTAGACATTGTCCAACACCTGCCTCAGTCCTAACTGCCTGCCAGTCCCAAACCCCACAAAATACAACACAGTATGGATGTAGTTCTAGGTCAATTGCATTCATAAGCAGTTTCCCCCAGGAAAAATTCTTACCTTAAATTTCTATGTAATTTCCCAAGTAATAAATGGGAAAATAGTGACCCACATGGAATGAATTTTCAGTGATTCCCTGTGACCACCAAGGTCATTCAGTGGATGAAGTTTTGTGGAAGGTACAGCATTTTGGCGTGTCTAAGATACGACCAGGGGAGCTCATTCGTATGGATTTAATGAACTTGTGCAGCACCTTTTTGTTAAGGAAATGCCAGCAGTAGGCCGTGACAGGTTCGTCATGCAGTGTAAATCCTCTTTTCTTTATATGACCTTGCTAGGAATAAAGGAAGAATAGTTGGAAAGAACCTTGTTCTTTTGGCAAAGGCAGTTTTAATGCGTGCAATCACTCTTAGTGGTAATGTAGAAACTGCTGTTGTAACATTTGTGTTGGAGTAGTTGGGGGTGATTGGTAATTATCTGCCCAGAACTTGTCCAGCACAGTGGTCTGTGTTGCCAAGTTTTGCAGGGGGAAGTCTGTTAGAGGTGATTATGGATCATGGCTGGTGCAGCACCATCTGTGAGCTGCTTTTGGCTGATAAGTGTCTGAGGAAGAAAATAACAGCTTGGTCTTTACCCCAGCCATGTGGATGTGATCTGTACATCTCTCCTGGGACTCTGCAGCAATGGTCTCAGCATTGTTCCATCCTCTGGATAGCTCCCAAAACTGCCACTGAATAAGGTGTTGTTCCTGATACGTGTAATGTAATATAAACTTTCAGAAAAAAAAAAGGAAACTTTAATCTGACAAAGACCCATCGTGTATTGGTAGAAAGTGCTTGTCAAGCACTGATTAATTTTTCTTTTAAAGTCTCCGTCAACCTAATTTGGCTATTTGAGATTCTTCTGCCATCTTCATTACTCTTTTTATGAAGCAGATAGCAGTGGGGCAGCACTGTGCTGCACGGGACAGTGCTCTTAGTATTTTTTATACCACCTGCTTATGATGGCTGAGGCTGAGAGGTCAGTGTTTCACTTCTCCGGTATTCCATCAGCTGTGACTTTGCTCTAGGGTGGAACTGACTTCTGCTTCCTCTGAAGCTGTTAGGAAATGGGGAAAGGATTACTGTCTGCTTTGCAAATGAGCTTTGTACTTAAACTAGTGTTGTTTTGGCTTCTGTGTTCCTATGGATCTCTGAACTCCATTCAACATTTCACAGGGTCACTGTGTAGCTTTAGATACTCTCATAGGATAACTTGGTCAGGCGGAATTAATTAGAAAGGGAACAGAAACTGGCTAATAGGGCGTGTCAAGCTCTAAGAGAAAATGTACAAGATTCAGTAATTAGAAGGTTGGTAAATTCATAATACAATTAAGTTTCTTGACAGCAAAGAAATAATTCAAGCTTAGGCTTTAGTGGAGTTATTAAAGCTACAGACTGAAGGGCAGCTGCATTAGCAAGAGATGGTCGAATTCAAACAAGAACTCAAGAGGCAGGACCTGAAAAATCTCGCTTGGGCGGTAGATCAGGCTGGGTATTTTTTTTGTCCCTGACCCTACAGGTACTACTGTTTCTGTTCTCTAAGCCTTCATCTCTGGTTTTGACTATTGTACTCCCTGTGCCCGTAGTCGATATAACTGTGAACCCTCTGCACATAAAGTTTGTACCTTGAAAATACATGCTGGAGTTTCAGTCTTTGATTTGATGCACTTTTTGTCTTTAAAATTTAAAAAAAAATCTTTCTCATCTCATTTCATAACCTGTTTCTCAAATAAAGGCAATTTGCTTTCTTTTTTTGTCAGGAGAAAAACCCCAGATTTTTCTTGTGTGCCTCTGAAAATAATTTAGATGTGAGAATCCATTTTCCTGAAGACTGAGCATCATTTTCAGCATCATTCTACATTCAGGGCACTGCCTTTTCCTCCCCATACTCCATGAAAATTAAATAATATATATCTCCTTAAGGGCCTGTGAAACAGAAACAAAATAGGCCTTGACCTTGCCGAGCTGGCAGACAATTTTTTGATTAGATATAAACAGGATAATTAGTATATTGGCTAGCCTGAAAGTGCTGGTAGTGCAGGTACAGCTGTGCTCAATGTGTACCTTGTTAGTACAGGCAGTAAGTGGCTTGGCTTTGCTCATGTTGTAAATGGGCCTCCCGAGTTCACAAGCATTGGTTAGTGATCATCTAGACAGCTTTGCCTTAGTAACTACAAGGTTGGCGTCTTTTTGAATGGGCTGTTGAAAGTTCAGGTTGAAACTTTTTTCCATTAATGTGGTGATTTGTAGCTGGATGCACAGAGGTGGGTGTGTTGCAGGGCCAAACTAAGCAGTTTCCCAGCTCTGTGTCAGGAGTGTGGCAGCCTCCAGCCATACCATAGACAGGAGCAAACAAGATAAGGTCTGTCTGCATTTCTCCATTGTGCTTGTTAAGAAATGCCTTGGAATGGGAGAAGGGACAAATATACCTTAAACACTAATTCTTTATAGAAAGGTGTCTAATTAGTATTCTCAGGTGTAAGTCCCCTCCTGAATTTAGGAGCCTAAAGCCACCTTGATTGTTCCTTCACACTGGTGATTCTGTTATGAGACTGTATTTGTGAGAGGGAAGTGTGATCTAAAATGTGTGTGGGTAAGAAAAGCCGAATTTCTCACTCAGCCCCAGTTCTCTTCTGCTGGAACTGGCTGTTTTGCCTTTGTGGACTTTGAGCAGAATGACTGAGCTTTCTGATTCTTTTGGGAAACTGAATGGGAAGAGGTGCAATTAAGCAGTTTGAAATTCTAGGACAATGAATATTTAGCTTTTTTACTAGAGGAGGGGGGAACAGACCAGGGAACTCAGAATACCTGACAGATTTAGCCTGTATACCTGTGCAAGGGAAGAAGTAGACCATTTCCACAGGAGGTATGAGAGGTGGTTTCAAGTTCCCATCTTTTAAAAAGGCATGTATAGGACCTGCATCTGGTTTTGTCACATGTCTCTTAGAATTTATCAGGTGGGAATGACAAATGATCACGAATGAGACCTTGAGCAGAGAAATATTCATGGACCTGGTTCCAACTTTCCATGTTTTTAGACAACCCTCTGTTAAAATAGAGATTTCATCCTTCCCCAACCTTTGGCTCATGGAAGGCTTAAATTTCTTCATACTGTAAGAAATTTATAATTGTTAATGTGGATATAGCAAGATCTTACAGTTTTACATTCACATTTCCACGTACTGCTATGTTCCTTTCTGCATTGAAAATGTAGCCTACTAAAACACTAACAGATGTGACACACTTCCTGTTCGTGAGGATGTAACTGACATTGCTATTTTTGTGTGCCAGAAGGGTGCTCTAATACAATGACTTTAGTCCCAAGTATTAAAAACAGAACATGAAGGTTTAATGAGCACATAGGAGGCAGAGTGTAATGGCAGCCTACAGAAATTGCCCCCGCCAAAAAATGCAGCATTTTCAGTCTTTCAAATACAGCATGAGACATTTAATTGCATCTCTTTTATTTCAAATGCAGGATAATTCCCTGAGTAAGCAGTTTTTTACTGAAATAAAACTTTTCCAGAGCTTAATCATGTGGAACAAGTTCACACAGCTGACAGTGAGTGGGAGATGACACATTCTTTGGCCCAGGGAAGTAGTGGTCTGGCAGGAGCTCTTGAACTGTTCATTTCCAAAGCTTCACCCTGTACTGTCACCAGCCTCCTTCAGTATTGCTGTCTCCCCCACCTCTGCATCTCCTCTCTGACTGATCTCTGGGGTTTGAATTCCTCTTTGACTGTGCTGCCATGAAAGGGATTTTTCATACTTGGTCTTAAAAAGTAATCCATGACCTGAAAAAGCAAAAGGGGACAAAAAACCCAAACCAACATCATGAAAAGAGATGACTACAGTGATAAACGGAATACCTCATTTGTTATAAAGAATGGGTCCTCACAGACTGGAAACTGCATCCTGAGGCTTTCGAGGCAGGAGAAATAACAGACAGAGAAGGAAGAGCAGTCTTTTAAAATGGTACTATAAACTTTTAGATAGCATGTAGCATTTTAGATAGTGTGTAGATTTTGACACTCACATATACCCCATAACCCAAAAATTAAAGCAATGAATATCAAGGGAGATGATCTGTTTGCTTGATGCCTTGTAAGATACACTTACCTGGACAATCTGCTATCTCCTTGAATGCTCTTTTCTTACAGCATCCTCGGCACATGTTAAACACACATTTATTGCCCTGGGTTGGGATAGCAGTATAAAGAAGCTTGTGTCAGTGAAAATAAAGTTACTACTGTTTACTATAATAAGAAACAATACAGCTCTGCACTTTCAGATCTTCAGAAAAAAAAACATGTACTCGGCCTAATGAAGATGATGGAGCTGATGTCATATTGGGGGCTATCCACTGTTTGCACATAAAGAACAAAAAAATGCCCAACCAACCAAAAAAAACCCAAAAATTCCACATTCAACTTGTTCAACCCCCATAGCCTGTTGGGCAGTCCGAGTTACCAACCACAAGCTGGCACATGCCATAAGCCCTCTGGAACAAGCATGAACACAACAGTTGGTGCGGGTGAGCTTGCTCTAGTTCTTTGCAACATGAAACACAGTGCCTGACGTGCTACCATCTGCAGCTCTGTCTAAAATATGTTACCAACAGAATTACTTCCCTACTTGCATCTTAAAATACACCTGCATATTTCTTAAAGTGTAACGTATGACCCTTAAGGGACAGCAGCAGCTGAGTCTTGGCTAACTGTCAATGTGGCTATAGGAGCCTGGGTCTTTGGGGTGCTTTGCTCACACACATTTTCAAAAAGGGGGGTGATGTTGTTAGGTGTGGTTCCTTCCACCCTACTCAGAAAATCCTTCATGTTTAGGGAGGTTTTAGTTGAGTTCCTTCTTCTTCTCCACACTCCCACAGCCCCCCACCCCATTTCATGACATAGCTCAGAAACACATAATCTAGGGAAAAAAATTACAGGCCTAGTCAGAAGATTTCAAGAGCTACCTGCAACCTTACAGTGATGCAAGATCAAAACAAAAATAAGTCTAAGCCCTGGTGCAGACAATCCTGGTTTATGCACCAAGCGACGTCACCTGGATTAGCTATGAAACAGGATGGCTTTGAAAGCAGGCTGGCCCAATGCTCAATGCTTTCCCAATAATGAACACAGCAAAAAAATCCCATCTTCTTCAGTAGCTGCAGCTTCAAATCGAGCCCTACCTGGCTCCCTCTGCTGTGATGCATTAACTGTGTTACAACAGGGAGCAACATCACATGCTTGTGTTGCAGACTTCTCTGCCCTCTAAGGTGTAATGCTAATTTTTAAGCTAGAACACAAAATTACTTGCATCTTACACCCTGCTTTACAGGTATATTAGCAGCAATAAATACACTCTGGTCAACAGCACAGCAACACCACTCTGTCAAGCAAATAGCTATGTTCCCCAAGGGAAAAAATAAACAAGCAAAAGCAAAATTAACTCTTTGCAAATATCAAAATATTCGAAATTTCAATACAGAACCTGTAAAACCAGCTGACTCATTTCGCATTGCTAATAGTGAAAGCCAATGTTAATCTGCTGCAAAGGCAGAACTGAGGATGAGGAGGTGCTTATGCTTGTTTTGATAAAGGCAGAGATTCAAACACAACACAAATGAGAGCTGCAGGTGCTGCCTGACACACACTACAGGCTGTACTGGGATGACATTTGAAGTATTTTTATTAGTATACTAAGAACCACATCAGTTATTCAAATGTTCACTTTGCAGAAAAGCTCCACCCACCACTAACCATAGTAAGAAGGGTTTGTTTTTCATTTCACAGTAAAATACATGTCATACATGTGTGGAAGTCTGGAGATTTGTTTCCAAGATACCTTGGGAAGTTCAATTAACTCACTCAATTGTCTTAGCAATAAATACCCTCAGCAGCAGTAGGACTGTACTTTTTTTGAAGAGGAAGGCAAATTCTCTCAGAGAACCAATGTATGTCAAGGATTTTTGTGCAGCATCTTCAACCTCAGAATTAATGGTTAAGAAGCTTTTGCTGAAGTATGGACTTTCCTCCCCCCACACACACTTATCAGCAGGACCTCGCATGCAGCTGCATGACTGGGCAGTGGCATGGACCTACCTCAGGATTTGGAATAACAGAATAGAATCATAGAGTAGTTTGGGTTGGAAGGAGCATTTAGAGGTCATCTACTCCAACCCCCTGCAAAGAGCAGGGACATTTTCAACTAGATCAGGTTGCTCAGAGCCCTGTCTAACCTGACCTTGAATGTTTCCAGGAATGGGGCATCCACAACCTCCCTCACCATAAAAAATGACTTCTAATCTAAGGCATACCTAGTCTGAATCTACTCTCTTTTACTTTAAACCCATCACCCCTTGTCCTACTGCAACAGGCCCTGCTAAAAAGTCCATTGCTGTCTTTCTTTTAAGTCCTCTTTAGGCACTGGAAGGGGCAGTGACGTTTCCCAGAGCCTTCTCCAGGCTACACCCCCCCCCCCCCCATCTCTCAGCCTGTCTTCACGGCAGAGGGACTCCATCCCCCAGCCATCTCTGTACCCTCCTCTGGGCCTGCCCTAACAGCTCCATGTGTCTCCTGATCCAAGGGCCCCAGAACTGGATGCAGTCTGCCAGATAGGTGTCTCACAAGAGCCGAGTGAAGGCACAGGAATCCTCCACCCCTTTCCCTCTGTCCACACTGCTTTTGATGCAGCCTAGAACACAGGTGCTTTCTGGGCTGTGAGCACACATGGCTGAGTCATGACCAGCCTCTTATGCACCAGCACCCCAAAGTCCTTCTGGGCAGGGCTGCTCTCAATCTGTTCATCCCCCCAGCCTGGATTTGATAGCCAGGTTGACCTGACCCAAGTGCAAAATCTTGCACTTGGCCTTGTTAAACCTCAGAGGTTACCACAGGCCACTGCTTGAGCTTGTCCAGATCCCTCTGCATGGCCCTGTCCCCTCAGGTGTGTGTGTCATCACTCCACTTAGCTTGGTGTCATCTGCAAATGTGCTGATGGCACTCTTGACTCCACTGTTCACATCATTGATGGAGACACTGAACAGTGCTGGTCCCAATACAGACCCCTAAGGGACACCACTTGCCACTTATCTCCATCCAGACATTGTGCAATTGATCCCTAAATGGCCATTTAATTTCCATTTAACAGAAACACTTTTATGGACACTTGTACTGACTTACCTTAGGATTTCCACATTGATCACATTTTGCATATTTGGCTGAGAGAGAGAGAGAGAGAGAGAAAGCTGATTTCAGCAATGGTATTTTTATGCGGAACAAGTAAGTTTAAAAAAAATCAGAACCAGACAAAGCTTGGTGCTTTTCTAGCCAGAAAGTCTTTTTGAAATAAAAATACATTATCTCAAATAACAGTGCTAAGGTAAAAATATTTTGAATTTTTAAGCTAAAATCCAAACATATGAAATTTTAATCCTCAAGTCAAGCATGAAACAGGAGGATTCATAAAAAATTTCCATTTCAAATGCTAGTGACAGCTACAATTCAGTTTGTAAACCATTTTGATCTTAAAAAGATGCTTAGAGAGAATCAGTGACCTACTACTTTGATCCTTGTTTCCTTTACTAGTGAACATTATTTGAATCATGTTGACTGCTATTGAAATTTCAATAGCAACAATTCCCCTTCTTTTTCAAGAAGTTTCTACAAGTACACAAGCCAGGAAAATCCTTAGTGGCAAGTTATGTCAAAGGTGGTATCGGTAACTCTCCATACATTTACGCCAATAAACGGAACTTACGTTTTAAAGATGGATCAAAGCTTTTATTTGGATTTCTTAACTTCTTCTTTTGTTTATTCTTTGACAGAAGCTCAGAATTTCCATCTTCCTCTTCTTCCAGAGCACGTTTCCCTCGCACACCCTTTTCAGTTCCACTATCTCTATTCCTCCTGCATCTCTCCTTTGGCCTGAAACAGTGAATTTCATCGTAAGTTGGCTGGAGGGAAGAAGTAGCTGTTCCCTGACCATTATTTTGGTTTACAGAAATCTGGGTAAACCCTAAACCTTTCTGTCATGGCTACAATGAAGTGTCATTGCCCTTAGAAGTGGGATAGAAAAATCTAGCTTTTTTGGTTAACACTGGCAGTTAATAACAGACACACTATCAGATATATCAGCTGGAAAGCCAATTAAAGGTGGTCAGCTAAATTAGGCATCTGTTATTCCCAGGTTTTACTTAAGCATTTTTTAAAGTATTTACTTAAGTGTTATTCTTGACACACTTGTTCTCTTCTTGAGCCTAATTTTCAGCAGAAGGAGAATAAGCTATCTGAAAAGCTTGTCCGTACATTTACAAGCATCCTTTATAGAATATAATTTAGTTCTTATCTTTGCTACCATAGCAGTTACCAGCAACATCCATGTTGCATATAACAATAAAGCACTGTCAGGTAACATTTGCTGCACATCAGGTTCTTGTTTTGAGCTGCAGTGGGATTCCTGATTTTTACTTTTCAGAGAGAGAGAAATTTGAGGAGGATCCAAAGGAGAAGATACAAACAATAAGCAACATCCCCATGAACAAAGCAACAACTAGGAGAAAACCAAACTAGAATAAAAATAATCCAAAGTTTTCACTTTTTTTTTTTAATGAATGTGAGCTTCTAGAACAGAATCAATGACTGATACTGACAGTATGGGTGGGAAAGGCCTCTGAGTACCTGTAAGTATCAAAATAGGCAACTCACCCTGGCCTGATGTATGGCTGACAGATCCAGTGGAAAAAAGGCAACCCTTCTTTTGGCTTTTCTCCTTCTTTCTGATTAGCTATTTCTTCCTGCAGCATAGAGTTACAGTCAGTTTTCCTGGAGTTGTCAGGAAATACACTAAATAACACTTCAAACTCCAGGAAATCACAAACTGAAATTTAAGCTAACAATTACTGACAGTTACATAGAGGCGAAAAATCTACTAAGACAAATTAACTAAAGCACATTTGTAACTCCTAAATCAACTTTATCCCATGTAAAGGCTTAAGGGGATCTTAAGCTACTGTAGTAAGCTACCAATATCAAGGTTAGTAAGCCACAAAGTCCCAGAGAAGTGACTAATGGATGTCAACTCTATGACATACTTGGTACATTCCCACCAAGTGCAGCCAGTGCTGTTCTGGGAGATTAGGGCCGATCTTGGTACCTGGCATCGCAGTTTCAGCTCCCTGTTGACATCTACGATGCCCTCTAGAGTCTTCACTTTTGCTAGCTCTTCACGCAGCTGATGGTAAACTTGAAGCCTGAGGCAAATCCCAAACATCAAGTTATATTTAGGCTGCAATCAACTAAAATAACTTTATAAAAGCATTTATACACTTTTCCTGATTCATTTACCTTTGGTAGAAGCTTATGGTCTTCTTTGTAAGTCCAGAGAAAAGCACATGTATATCTCCTCCAGATAAATACTTGGCAGACAACCAAGGTACTCTGACATAAGCTAACATGAATGTACAGTGCATCAGCTGCTTCTCAGTAACTGCCCATAGCCATGCTCTTACTCCACAATAAATGCAACAGCACTTTGCCTCACAATGAACAAGGAGATACTTAACTTGTGTTTGCCATGAAGAGTGTGTGTTCTTATGGGCAATTACCACATGGCAACTGGCATGTGGTAATGCCCCAGCTGATCTTGTGGCAACTTGTTCATTCCCCATGCCCTGTTTCCCAGATATGAAATGAAGGGTAAAGGCCTCAGTCCACGCCCTCTCCAGCCATGTCCAGGAAGGAATACCTTGCAGCATACTCATTCTAGCCAAACAAATCCTTGTCCAGAAAAACCAGACACTTGCTAAGCAGGATGAGCCCAGAAAACATTAAGAGTTCCATGGAGATACTCACGTATGATGCCAGAGCTTGAAGAGATGAGCCCTGACATAAGACAATGGACAAGGATACTTCCGCACTATCTCCAGATACTCCTCAGCCATCTCCCACACCAATGGGTTCCGGCCCTCAAACAAAGCTGGGTTATGAAGATTACCTTCTAGGGAATGAAAAGAAATACTCAAACTTGCATTTCGGGATTGAAACAAAGGCCAAAATCTCTGCTCTGGAGTTTGATCATCTCTTTTGTGATTCTACAGCCACAGACACATCACCCATGTACTCTCAAGAACACAGGGTCCGTAAAACTCTAGCCTGACCTTGGGATGCTATATTTTGCCACACAATTCCTAATTGCGCTGAACAGCTCACATTTAATTGAAGTACAGTTTCTAGAAAGGCATCTAACCTTGACACAAAGACAGTAAACCAATTAATAAATAGAGAAATCACTGCTTTTGTTGCCCAATGGTTAAATACTGAAATGACAGGTGTCTTGCCTTTATGTCTGTGTCCCAAGTTCACAGATACAGCTTCTCAGTGTGCTTTTCTCTACTGGCTTCATAAGCCTTTTGTTAACCAGTATTTTCTAAAACCAAGATTCTACAACCCTTCTTTAACTGTGTGAGTGATTATAAGTGCTTTCTGATGCCTATCCTAGCTCTTCCTGTAGGAAGTTATGTCAATTCTTTCTTGTCCCAACCAAACATGAACCACCTGCAGGAATATTAATACACAGATGCACTTAGTTCATCAAGAACCATTCAAAAACTCTTCCATTGATTAACAGATGTTACAAAAATATTCCAGGACAACAGGTGCCTCATATGCCTTTGTCAAGTAATTAGAGTTGAGCTGTCTAGTCAATGGCCTCGCAAGTCCAACATGACAATTCTTACAAATCTTAAGTGATTTCTGATCCTGGTATGAGATGGCCAGTATAAGACGAGGGAGGATGGTCACTCAGCTGTCAAGCAAAGCTGTTCACCAAGACAATCTGACGTAAGTTTTTAATAAATGTATATGGGTTGCTAAGAAAATAAGAAACAATTCGTATTCTCATCTGAGTAAAAGTTCATTTTCTTTACCTGCACTCATGACGCCATGTACTCCTGTCTTACGGATGCATTCTTCCACATCACTGAGACACTGGATGTTTCCATTTGCAAATACAGGAATGTTTACAGCTTTTCTAAACCAGTGAATTAAACAGATGCATAAAATTGAGAATTAGAGTCAACCCAGAAATTCTCCTCTGTCACACAAATTTGTTTGGCTCTTCAATGCCACTGTACACTCTGCTTAAAATCCAGAGTGTTAGCAGGAATCCACTAAGACTGGTACTGCTCACTAACCTTACAGCTTGAATGTGCTCCCAAGATGCCACGCCAGCAAGTGGTCCTTTCTGTTCTTTAGTACGGCCATGCACAGTCAGCAGCTGAAACACAAAATGACATTTACTTTCCACATGTATGAACCACTGGAATAAGTCCACTGACAAAAATTTCCTTTCCCCCCCACACTTCATGGATGCCACTGAGTTCCTGCTGCTATTTCAACAGTGCAGGGAGTTTAGCAACACAGAAAGATATCAGCAGCTCACCTACTGTGCATTGGTCTTAGACTCCTTTCATCTTGCTATTCCATGGCATGACAAGATTGCATCATGGAAGAACCTACAGATTTCCTTTTGCACTGGATTTCATTTGTGATTCACTTTGGAATTTGTGATAAATTGATCTAGCTTTCCCCTCAGCAGAAGGTCCAAATACTGTCAGTACTGTCTCTTAACTGCAGACCATCTCCTCCAATTTAATTGGACTTAAATCCTAGAAGGCTGCCTCTTTTTTCTAGTGATATCTTTTGATACCCTTTTTCTTCTACCATACTGTGGATTTCATGCATTCACACTGCCTCCTGCAGCACTATGTGAAGATAGAGATGCTCAACCACAGTGAAGGATGCTGCACAGTGCAGTGATTACAAGAGGCTGGAATCATTGTGTCTTCCATACCACACTACTGACCTGCCTAGGATTGCAAACACACAATTTTGCAAACACATTGTTTGCTCTCTCTGCAAAACAATGCAGCCTATTCATCTCCACAGTATACCAAGAACTGGTCATCAGATACTTCACACAAAGATATGTGTCCAGTGCAAGAGTAGAGGGAGCAGCTGCCTTCTTACCTGGCAGCCAGCTTTCTCCAGCATCTGTGCATACTTCACTGTTTTGTCAATGTCTGGGAAAACGCGGATTTTGCATGTGATGGGAACAGAGAGCTTCTCATTAGCCAGTAAAACTGAGAAAGATTGAAAAGACAGGTAAGTGGGCTGCACAATTCTATTAAAAGTGTCTGTTCTCCTCAAGATCTGATACTGGGTGTGGTATGGAAAAAGCCTGAGAAGTTACTGCTATGCAGTTCTCACAGCTTAAAAAATCAGCAGTGTCCTCTGCAATCCTTATCACATAGTTTAATCACATAACAGTAAGACACACATGACGCACAAAATCCGCATCCTAACAAGGTGGCATAAAATAGTTACTTATTAAATAGCCCTAACACTTCCACTGTATCAAGCCTTCACTTTCAAAGACCACCCCCTCACAACTTAATTGTTGATATAAGTTTATTATCATCACAGGCTATTGTACTCCTCCAACATTAACCCTTGCTTGTCTACAAAAAGGTGCTTCACTTCTTTGAAAATTGTCATCCAAATAATCATGATAAGTAGAGTCTTATGCATGGCAAGCAGATGTAGTACCTCAAGTGAGGTAGGCTGTGGACGCAATCAAGTAGTAAATGTAGGTCATAGAGTCAGGGTGAAATCTACAACAGCATGTTAAACTCCCAATCCTTATACAGTACATGGAATCACAAAAATACTAAAAAGAGAGCTAACAAAGAGAATCAACAGGAAAACACTGAGTAATGTTGTGTCTGAAATTCTGTTCTCTTCCAGAGCTTGGATATACAATGTAGGAAGTCACCTGCTGTCTTCTAATCCAAATCTTACGAGCTCTAATGATAGATACTTCCCATCACCCTTTCAAAGAAGCAAGCAAGGTATATAGAGGTGCAAGCAGAAAAGAGTGCTCCACCATTTTAAAGGCAGCTGAGGAAAGAAGTAGGAAAAGGACAGCCTAAGACAACTCTCTTACTAGACAGCCTGGGTTCTCACCCAATTAGATGACCTGGGTTCTCTTCCCACCTTGAGGCTATTCCAATTTGCTTATTTCTCAACAGCCACATTACATGATGGGCAAGGAAGCACTGTCTTATCTTCCAGATTCTCAGCAGTATCTTTGTCCCAAACATCACTCAAGATTCCCCAGACCACCAGCAATGCAAACAGAAATAAGACTCTCTAACTTCATGGTTCCAACACTTGCTTTGAAGTGGGGTGAAGGCACATTCTCAGTTCTACAAAATGACCAAAACCTTGCTTTTTATATCAGTTACAAATGTATTTCTTAAAAAAATACTATATTGTTCACAACAGCTACTGATAGTCTGATAATAACGTACGCAAATTAGGAGAAGAAAGGCATAATTTGCTATACTGTGGACAGAAAGAGTACATGGAGTTGATTAAAAGAGGGCAACGGTGGCTTCAAGCAGAAGCACAACTCTTGGCACCTGAGAACTTCAAAGTGAAAAAGTAAGGCACTGGGACTTCTACTGTTTCTACAGTTGGAGAGCCACTAAGCTAGCATATGAGACTGAAACTTAATTGATTCACTTTCACCTGAAGTCCGTTTCAGGTACAAAAATCTTTTAACAGATCTAGTGTGAGTTTGCAGTGGGATACCACCAAGTATCTTGAGGGTGCTACTGGAATACAGTATGAAATTTAAAAAGAGGGAAAAAAAAGAAAAAAAAGAAAATAAAAGGAAAAAAACCCCAAAAAACCGCAACCATCCCTTCAAAACCCAAACAAAACTCTGCTCAAAGAAATATGATACACCTCCTTTCCCCCAAAATCCCTAAACCTCCTCTCAATAATCAGTTCATCCTATTCCCTCTCTAAATACTTACTCATTCTCTGAAGAAGATCCCACTCCTCTTGCAGAAATGCTCCATAGTGACCTATGATAAAATAGCATATGACAGACTTGTGCAGAAGAATAAGGTCCTGAAGCAGAGTTTTCATAAACACTCACAAAGAACCAGACACTCATATGCCTCACTGGCAGAAACAGAGTTGCTCTGTCCTGCCCCAACTGGAAGAGTGGGATCATTCTGTTCTCCCTGCCACCCCAGATTTACAGGATAAACAAGGAAACCCCACACCCTACTTTCACTGGTACTCCCCAAGACCAATGTGTTGACACTCGCAGCTTAAAGTCCAACTTCTAAGGGTTTATACGATGTGTTTAATAAATCCCATTAGGATAAAAGATGATCAGACTAAAAGATCTATTTGCATCACTGATCATTTTTTATTAGTCTTTGAAAGATATTTTAGAAGAATTGGCAGTTACTGAACATATATTTTCTCAACACCTTAACTGATACAAAATTTTCAAACACTGGTTCTAGTTTTCAAACATGCAGGGATTCAGCAGGTATCATCCCCTTCTACACTATTGTGGAAGAACTCTGTGCAAGTATCAGGAAAAAAGGAGATCCTAAGTGTCTGAATGATGCAATTTTAAGTGCAGTTTTTCAAAAATAGGCCGTTTGAGAAAAAATCAGAAAGAAATCAAGCTCTTACTAAAAATAATGTTTCTGAAGGATATTGTACACACAGGAGCTGAAACTTTAGAGAAACTGGAGTTAATTATATCTAATTTTTGCTTTAGGTACTACAAAGTGTTACCGGCTGCATTGGGTGTAACTAAGTCTGACTTCAGCAGTACTGCAACTGCCCCCCCCCCCAAGGCTTGATTTGGCCCTCTTGATATTTTACTGCCAACATTCACATTTGAAACACCATTTGCCATTTCTCTGCTTATCCAGGGTTCAGATTTGCACATACCTCTCTTTGCAATCATTTGGGGGCAGCCCAAATTTAGGTCTATGGCATCACAGTAATCCTGAGCCAACAGTGCTGCTTGGACAAACACTTCAGGATCATTGGCACAGAACTGTGAAAGTCAAAGAGAAGTGGAATAATCAGGCAACAGCTTTCTTCAAGTACTGACAAAACATAATTATGTAGTTGTGAAGCAGCTACCTGGTACAGAAAACAGGCAAATACACACAGTTAGTAATATCAAACACTATTTCTCAAAATGATCAAGGGAAGCCATGTGATGTAGCTTTTTTGGATTTCAGTAAAGCATTTGATACTGTTTCTCACAGGATGGTTCTGGACAAAATGTCCAGCCCACAGCTGGATAAACACATTGTGTGATGGGTGAAAAACCGGCTCATGAGTCAAGTGCAAAGGGTTATAGTGACTGGGATGATATTAGGCTGGTAACTGGTCATGACTACGGTTTTGGAGGGCTCCATCTTAGACGGAGTCACAGCTCTTCAACAGCTTCATAAATTACTTGTAACCTTCCTGACATTTGTAACCTTGCTGAGGATACTAGACTGGGAGGAGCTGTCAACTCCCTGGGAGGCATAGAGGCCCTGCAGAGAGACCATGACAGCGGGCTAGGCAATCACCAACCATATGAAGTTCAATAAAGACAAGCAGCCTATTCTCAATTTGGGACAGAGTGACTCTGTATGTACAGACAGACAGGGGAACAAAAGGTTGGAGAACAGTGCTGCAGAAAGGGACCTGGCAGTCCTGGTTGAATATGAGTCAGCAGTGCCCTGGCAGCCAGGAGGGCCAGCTGTGTCCTGGGGGGCATCAGGGTCAGTATTGCCACTTGGGCTGGGGAAAGGATTGCCCTGCTCTGCTCTGCACTGGAGCTGCATCACCTCAAGTCCTGGGGACAGTCTGGGACCCACAATATAAGAAAGATCCAAAACTATTAGAGAGTGTCCAAAGGAGCTTACAAATATGGTGAAAGGTCTGGAGGGGCCATACAAGGAGTGGCTGAATTCATTTAGCTTGTTCAGCCTAGAGAAGAGGAGACAGTGCTGATCTCTGCTCTCTGTGACCAGTGACAGGACCTGAGGGAATGTCTGGGGCTGTGTCAGGAGAGGTTTCAGTTGGATATCAGGAAAAGGTTCTTCCCTAGAGGGTGGTCAGGCACTGAAACAGGCTCTCCACGGCAGTGGTCATGGTCCTAAACCTGCAGAGCTCAAGGAGTGTTTGGACAACACCGGTGGGATTCTGGTGGCTGTTCTGTGCAGGACTTTGTGAATCCCTTACAACTGAGGATATTCTATGATTCTATGGAAAAAAAAACCCTCCAAACAAAATCTGTAACACTTACCAGCTAAAGATCCTCAATCTTGAAATGATAAATTGAGAAAGATGAGCATTCAAGAGGCAAAGAAATATCAGATGAATGTTTTACACGTGGTACCCAAGAATTAGTGGAAACAACTCTTAAAATCCCCTGCAGAACAAACAGCTATAGCATTTTAATACAGAAAGGTGGCGCTCAAGGGAAAGAGCTACCCATAATGTCTCTGAGTCTTGGGACAGCTCAAACTTTGTAGATACCAATAAGCACAATTACCTCTAAAATGAATTCCCATGGAATGTGAAACAGACACATGGGCTATGCTCAAATGCTCAGTCTTAACTGAATGTAATTCATCTTATATTTAAAGCGCAGTGCAAAAAGCAAATTAATAAAATAGGTTAATTTGAAGCTTCTTTGTTGAAAAGGACAGACACACTATTCTTCTCATTTATGCTTTTAAACAGATTTTCTAAAACTCATCTTTAACAAAAACCAATGCCATCATGTCTTTACATAAACTTAAAACAAAATTTAAACGCTTCTGAGCAGAAGGTGTTAATAAAACCCTACAGCACCACATAAAATTATGACTGACCAACTAAAATAATCATTTGCTTTCTCTGAGATTACTGAAACTACAGAAAGCCTCCAGCCATGCCATATAATGAGAATGTTAGCACAGTAAATAACGTCTTCAGAGCAGGCTGAGCTCAAATGTACCTCTGTCTAATCTAATTCTAAGACTCTGTGACCAAATCTGTAAAGACTGCTGCACAAGAGCAATCCAAAGATTAGTTAGTTCTGTATTTTATGTCCAGTAGTGGCCAGTGGGAAGAAGGGTAACACAGCAAGCTCCAAGCAACTGATCCTGTTCAGGTAGTGTCACCCAGAATACACAGCTTACTGAGCTGAAGATCTGTGATCTACAGCTTTCTAAGATTACTTGAATTTCTGCCACTTGTATTCTAATGCATCAAAAGAAACTAACTCCCACAGGAGAAGAATGTGCAAGATGCTGCGATTAGCTCATCCGGTTAGAGCATGCTGCTAATAACACGAAGCTTGTGAATTCTATCCCTGTACAGGCAATTCACTTAAGAGTTGGACTCAATGTACTTGTGGGTTGTGGACTTGTGGGTCCCTTCCAACTCAAAATATTCCATGATTCTGTGAAAGCTGCACTCAGATCAAAGGTCAACACCAAGATGTCTAGGGAACAGCAGAAGCTGAAAAAGTGTCTCTAAGGACTTTGGAAGCAGAAGGTGTGTTTGCTGCACCTAAAGACCCTTAAGTGTTTTCCTTCATTTGCTTTCTAAGCTCATGTAATCTTTCAGAATCCAATACATCCCACAGTAATGAATTCTGCAGTTTATAACTAGCACTGCGCTTACTTGTTTCCCATTCATCAATTCAAGGCAATAATACTTCCACAGGCTTCTCTTATCTCTCCCCTCAGTCAAGGGAGACACTTCCAGGGTAAAGAGTCCTCACCCATTTAACTGCTTCATGTGTGGAAATCAGTCATTCCTCTGCTAATGGCAACTGTCTTTCCCTGAATTATTCTCCAGCTCCACAAGCCACTTTCTCTCTTTGGGATAGAGTGAAGTACCTGAACATCACATAGTAGTCCAGAAGCAGAAGCAACACATGCTTTAAAGTCTGTCCTATCTTCCTTGTATCCTTTCTCTATAGCTAAACACGGAGCTCAGGGTTTCAGAGAACTACTCAAAAAGCTGTGATCCTCGAGTGGTACCAGATCCAGGACTCTACAAGACCAACTGTAATCTGTCTCCAAAGATAAGGTGCAGGGGACTGAAGAGAAGTCCAGTGCTCCAGGCCCCTGTGTTCAAGACAGCAAATCCTCTGCTAAACATGGGATAAACAGAAAAACATATATCTTTATGAGCTAAGTACTGTCAGCGGCATTTAGATGAAGAAAATGAGATTTCTGTCATCCTATATATCCACGTTAAAATGTGGATGAGGCTGACTACCTTCAACTCATGCACATTTGGAAAACGCCCGGATTTATTAGCACGAGCGGGTTTGACGGCGCGGATGCGTTTGGCAATGCTGACTTGCGTCCTCAGCTTTACCCAAGAAAGAAAGACACGGCACGGTGAGCCCAGGGAAGCTCCTCCCGGCAGCCGCCGCCGTCGCTCCTGGTGCTGGGGCTGACAGGGCGAGCCGGGGCGGGGGCTGCGCTCACCTGCACGATGAGCGGGCGGTCCTCGGGACAGGCCTCGCCGTAGAGGTTCTCGCGGCGGTAGTTGGCGTCCCTGAGGAAGACCTGGGCGTGGAGCATCGGTGTGTAGCAAAGCTGGGCGCCGTGGCGGCGGCTCAGCAGCCTCCAGGCCAGCTCGCTCTGGTCCACCATGGGCGCCACCACGTAGTGGGCGCTCCGCAGCGTCTCCCTCCAGAAGGCTTCCCCGCGCAGCTTCGGCATCTCCCGCCTGCTCGCCCGTGCAGCGCTGCGGCAGCTGCCGCCCCGCGCCGCCGCACGGGGCTCGCGGCCTGAAGCCCGCAGGCGGCCGCGATCGCCGCGCCCGGGCCGGGCACCGCCGCAGCCGGACGGTGCCACTGCCATCTCGCTCCGGCCGACTCAGCGGTGCAGCCGCGCCTCGTCCCCTCTAGAAACCGCGGCGCTGCCAGCAGGGGCCGCGCGCGGGAGAGGCGCAGTGCCCGGGCCGCCTGAGGAGCGGCCGAGGGGCGGCCGGGGGGCGGCCGAGGAGCGGCTGAGGAGCGGCCGGGGGCGGCCGGGGGGCGGCCGAGAGGCGGCCGAGGAGCGGCCGAGGGGCGGCCGAGGAGCGGCCGGGGGGCGGCCGAGAGGCGGCCGAGGAGCGGCTGAGGGCCGGCTGGGGGGCGGCCGAGGGGCGGCCGGGGGGCGGCCGAGGAGCGGCTGAGGGCCGGCTGGGGGGCGCCGTGCGTGGGCGGTCTCCCCCCAGGTGCCGCGGCCAGGCAGGGAGCCCCGGCGCTCGGCCGGTACGCGCGGCAAGGCCCGGGCCGCAGCAGCTGCCGTCCTTTGTCCCCGAGCCCCGAGGGGAGTGTCTTTGAGCACTTCGGCCTCCGCCGGTACCAAGGGGGAGCGCCGTGACCGAGCATTGCAAGAGCTCGGACAAAGTGAGAGGCCTGTCCTTGGTGTCGGATGGTCGGGGTAGAGGTAAAAATGGTCCACCTGACTGAACCAAATATAACAGTATCCATGACAAAATCGTTTATTCTGCATAATTTTATAAAGCTACTGACCATCACCAGGATGATGCTTCTCTCGGCTGCTACCTTCCAGCATATCAAAAATGCTGCATCTCTACTCCAGTCAAAACAGCAAGGTAACTTGAGTTACAGGACATCTTTTCTTCAGAAGAGAAAAACTCCCAACAAAATCATATAACAAAGCACCATAGCCTTAGCAGAGTTACACATACACTCCAGTTGCTCAGTAGGCCTGTTAATCTGTCCATTGACAAGCCTTCACATTTCAAGTTCATTGTCAAAGCCTGTATTTCCCCCCCCCTCCAGCTTTCTAGCACTCATGGCTGTGATGAACTTGCTGCAATAAATAATTACCTTTCAAGGTTCTAATTATTTTTTACCATCTTGTATTACCTCTCTGCAGCCTAAAGAACGAGGTTACTATTTTAAATATACAGCCTCTGCTCCCCTACTATCAGCATTCCCCTTTCCTCTGATGCAGCTGCTCCAGGGGTATTTTTTTCTTTCTTTTGACCCTGGTGTGCAGACATGATGTCTGGTAACTTGTTTAAGTGCAAAAGAAACTACTCTCTTTCTTGCTACCAGGTTCCTATTATACCTTAAATCTTTCGGGTTTTTCTTGACCTCCATCTCAGCATCAGAGAGCTTTGCTTTCTGGAAGTGCTATTTAAAGTAACCAGTTCTATTAAACTGTAGCCCTTTTTGCATTTTTTTTACTGCTATCTTCAGCAAGAGAGGTGTATTTCTTTGCCTTCAGGAAAGGTGGTAGACTAAAAAAGGAAAATAATAGCTTTAATACTGGTGACAACATATGCTGTACTGTACATTCTTGAACATGGACCATCATTTCAAAATAGCAATGTGCATTTGTGAGCCTAAACAGTTCCCCAGAGAACTGTTCTTCAGTCTTGAGATTAAGATCAGCTTGTGAGAAGCTAGCTGAAAAGGATGGAATGCATCAGCTGACAAGAATCCTCACTTCAGTTTCACAGACAAGGGTGGGTGTGAGGGACTTACTTCTGTCCTTGTCTTCTCAAAACAAGAAACTGCAATATTGGATTTTGCCTCCTGATATTAATCTATATTTATATAATCTGATGGGCCACTGAGAAACAACAATACCAGCACTAATAAGGTTTTTATTTTGGCACACAGTGTTCATCAGCCAGTTATATAATGGGTTATATGGTCAGATAATTATGGGGGAAAAAAGCCCTAAACAAAACAACCTTCTGCTTTTCAAATAACCACAAGAACAATAATGGTATATAAGCTGTAAGTAATTCTCGAGCAACTTCTGTGACTAAAACAGTATCTCAAAGCTCTGCTTAGATGAAACCATACATACTTGTTTATACAGGGAATTTGTCAAACTCCTCTTTCAACAGATGGGACAGCATTAGTCCTTGCTCCTTCCATACAGCCCATTCAGATATGTTACACACTTTAGCACAGCACTACTGTACCTATTTAAGTTTAATCACTCCTTTCTTCTTCCTTCCAGTTTTAAATATAACCAACACAAATAGGATTCTTTCACGTTTTTTTCAGGCTCACTACAACTGCCAGTAGTTAAACCAAACCAACTAGTACCCATTTGTTTTATGTAGTACCCTATGCCAGTAAGTGCAGGGACAGTGAGCAGTAGATGTAATGAAGTCCCATGGTATACTAACACTGCTCACACAGCCACTTCAGTATCAGTATCCCATCACACACTTCCCTCCTGTTACTGTCCAACACTTAAGACATCATACCTAAAACTTCAGAGCATTTATACACATTGCCTATCTAACCCTCAGAGAGACCCTGAGGCAGACACTATTGTCCAATTTTACAGATGGGAAAACTGAGGCAGGAGTATTAATGGCTTGTCCAATAAAATGACTTGTCCAATAAAAGCCCATCTAAGAGTTTCCACTTCAATACTGTGGTTGTAAATTGGTTGTATCTAAGGTACCAAAATCATGGCAACAAGAAGCCATGCTTCAGAATACTGAGCCTTCATTATTGCTATTATTTCTACAGACTACAAATCAGATATGTCAGCAGCAGTTTTTGCTTTATACCAAGAAGTGAGAGATTCCAGGTGAAACATGAGATTAAGAAATGATGATAGAAAATAATTCAAAAGCCAACCAGTGATGAATTCTGTTTAATATTAGGAAAGCTAAAAAGACACTCCTCAGACCAAGAAGTATTAACTAAAAGAATAAAAAAAGAAAGAAATAAGACATTTCAAAATTGTTTAAGCTGACATTATGTTGTTTTATTTCAGATTTCACAAAAGAAATACTTTATAAAACTAAAATCAGTTAACCCAGCCACTATCAACAGAGGGTGATATAAGCAAAAGACACTAGGTCAGAACCTGCAGTGAAGAGCCATCTGTTTCTGTCACTGGAATGTTCCTGTACTACCAGAATACTTCACTGGGGGATGAAGATGGAGAGAACCGGGGTTTTACAGCAGCTCCGAGAAGCGCAATAGCTCCTCCTAGTTGGTGTTTTGTTGCTACCCAGGTCTCCTCTGTATCATAAGTGTAACAAGGATTTACTGATTTTGGAAAGGACAGATCCAGCATAACAAAGGCAAAAAATTTTTCAACTGAATTTTATGCAAATTTCTTTAAAAAGTACTACTGTACTTTAAAATCAGACCATCAAACTGATTACCTAGCTAACTTATGTGGGATTTCCAGTCTCATTACTGAAAGGAAAATGAATACACAAGGCTTAAGCAACCCCTGTGCTAAATAAAATATATAGGGGCTTGTATGTTTGCCTGAGTTTTAATTATGGGAGAACAGGGGTGGGAGGATTTGTTCAGTTATTGTTAAGGAATTCTATTCCCTGCCCTCCCCATTCCAAATTTTTCATTGGGTGGCAAGACTGAAGGTGAGAGGGAATAAGGTAAAGCAATAATCTTAATGCTTTACTAAGATTCTGACAGAGCAGGCTACAGAACCTTGCACAAATACAAAGTACCTGCTTAGGGACAGCTTTGCCTGTTTTTATCATGCCCAAGTTACGGCAGTTCAATACAGCGGCATCTGTCCAACCATTCACCCTATCCCCCCAGGCCCCTCTCTCCTCTGAAGACTACATGATGGAAAGAATCCTTCCTTCTACCTTATTCCTTTCTGAAAAGGGCAGGGCAGTGGGAGAAAGAAAAAAAACCCAAAACAATCAAGAAACCAGATTATTCCAAAGATGGGCAACCAACTTTCCTTGTAGAATAAACCTTCCCCTCCAAAAAGGGATATTTCTTTGCTCCTATAACCCACGATAAATTAAAACCAAGTAAGAAGTCTCTGGTTTGACACAATAAATACTTAGAATATAGCAAATTAAAAAATATAGTTACAAAACCCTCAATGGAATTCTCTTTCTGACCTAAACTGCAGACAGATTCTTCACAGATAAAAAGTATCTCCAAAATCAGCTGCAGCTCTTCTCTCCCTGTTCACTAGGCTTGGTCAACAAGTGCTATCACATATCCTTTGGAATACTGTTAAGACAAAAACAATATAAAGCACAAGAAATCTACTCCTAAATTTGTTTTTTATACTGCCAAGGGTGTAGGAAGCAACCATCTGTGGGGAACCCTCACTGCAGTGCACCATGACAGAGTCACAGCACTACAGTTAACATGGACAGGGAGACTAGGGGGAAAAACAGCCATAGGAAAGGAAGGAGAGAGAACCCATAAAAGTTGGAAAAGGAAAAGATAAGCAAGAAAGAGACAGAAAAAGACCAACTGAGTCCAGCTGGATTTCCCAGTTCTGGCAGCACAGCAGATGAGATGTTAAACAACAGGAAGAGTTCCTTGGGGCCTGTCATAACTAGGAATGTCATTGGCATTTTCTTCATCATTGACAGTGAGGAAGTAGAAGTTAACCCTCTCTGACACTGACACGTGGCTCTGCCAGTGAGCTGTGGATGATCCCAATAATTGATTCAACGCCATCTCCCTCCAGCAAGGTGCGGTGATCCCCTTCAATAACATGGACAGATACTTTCCCATCACATACCTGCAAAAGACAAAAAAGAAAAACTTTTCATTCACCATTTACAACCAGCTGGTCACCTAGCCACTTTGGGTTTGTTAGTTTTCTAAGTAACTCATAGTTTAGACCACTGTCTCTATCAAACTCAGTTAAAAACACCACCAGTTTTACTTTGACACATTTTCACAGATCAGCTGTGGGGCACTGTTTGGAAACAGGGTTTTAAAGCACAGTAGAGTTTGACAGCCTGACAGGTGATCCACTCAAATATAAGCTGGGCAGTAAGTTAACCAACCTAGTAGCAAAAGAATAATTTACCCACAATATTAAAGAATTAATAATAAAGTAGCTACTTCCAAGCCCTTAAGAAAATAAACACCCACGCCGTCCCTCATCTCTCTCCCAACACTAGAAATCTTCCTTTAAGGTCATTATGTAACTTTAGTAACATATAAGTCAGCCTGGAATCAATAATGACTAAATTGGACATCTGAAAGGATAGGAGATGCCAGAAGCAGGAAGTGAATTCTGAAAATCACTTCCTTTTCCCTGGTATTTGCACCAATTTAAGCTTTGTATGTGAGCACGGGCTCAAGAACAGCGACCTTATCTGCACTATGGGCCAAACCCCAACCTTTTTTAGCCCAAGAAACCCACTTCTAGCTTCTAAGTGAAAAAAATGTAACTGAGAAAAAGCTGCCTTTATTGTCAGAAGACTGACACTTCCTCTTCAGAAGGCTGCCCTCATTCAGTGAACTAACTTTAGGGTCTACAGCGGAAAGAGACTGAAAGTTGCTCTCTTTTAACATTGTTATTATCCGAAGTCATTCTAGAGAGCTGCAAGAATCAGCAATAGAAAACACATCCTATATACAGGCAAGACTTTCTGGCCCTCACTACCCACAGAAAATGCCTGGAACCAATCAACTCATTTGCTTTTGGAGACTTCTAATTCTTGTTAAGAGTACAACAGCTGCAGAATGATAATTTCTTTAAGGTTGGTTTTGTCCTTTTTTTCTCAGTAAGGATGATTTCCCATGTTTTCCTTTGGCTTCCCCAAAGGAAAAGGAGAAACTCAACAGTCACCAGTGGGCCTGAGACTGACCTCTGAGAGTTTATAGTCTCTACCCAGACCTTCCTCGTATTCATTGTGAGACTTTGCCCGCATCAGCGTCACGTTCCCATGATACTTGGAGTCTGGTATATACTTGTCAGCAGCCTTCAGTTTATGGTAAAATGAAGTAGCAGCAAAGCTGAGTGCTTCACGATTGATGTTTGTATGAATCTCAGTTATTAGGTCTACAGCAGCATTCACACGAGCCTCCAGATCTTTCAGGGGCAGAAGAACCTCCAGCAGCTGGAAATATTAACATTTTTCTCACATTAGTCTCAACAGCTGAGAATCCATCTCCATTAAACAAAAAAACACATATCCGCATTGTGCAATATCAAGAAATACAGATCTTGAAAATAAGAAACAGTACCTTATTGTATTCAGTGCCTGTAAATTGCTGAACAAAGGCACACAATGCTTCAGTCTCCAGTGCAGCCTCATTTCCTTGGGTCAGTTTGGCTCTGTAGCTCTGGAAAAGAGAAGAATACAATTTGAACATGAGAGGGATGTGCCTGATGTTAAAAGTCAGATAAAACTATTATAAAACCGAAGGTGTGAACTGGGAAAAAAAGCAAGGGGGGAAATCCCTTGAGGACAGATTAGAAAGCAAATCCACAAGTTGCCAAGAGCCTAGTATTCTCTACAGTACAATGAAAATGAAAGGGAAGCCTTAAACAAGATTTTCTTGCACTACTACAAGAGGATCTTGACTTGCAGGCACCAGGATCTTCCAGAAGACATAATAATATTACGATTTAGCATAGCAAGGGCAACATTTGTGCCTGAGCTCTTGCCATTTAATGAAGACCACCTCTCTCACATGTGCTTCTACCCTTCAGCCATCTCTAAGCACCCATGTCTACAGCTGTCTTACAAAATCCCACTGAAGGAAAGTCTGTTGGCTTTTCACATTGCTCATATCTAGAATAGTAAGCTTTGAGAAACATGAGCCCTGATGAGAGAGGATGGTCCCTAGAAAGAAGAGTCTCTTTGTGCCCCTTACCTGGGTATATGCTGCCACAAAGGAATGAGACCCATCAAAAAGGAATAAACTGTTGAGTGCATGGGAAGCATTTTGTTGTGCTTGCAGCTGGGAACACATTTCAAAGGCTACACAGGCACCAAAAGAGTATCCAGCAATGCGGTAAGGTCCTTCAGGCTGTATCTGCTTCATGCAATCAATGTAGTAGGCTGCCAGGCTTTGGATGCTGTCCAAGGGAGCAGCTAGAACATGGAAGTGAGTTAGAAAGACTGGTGAAAAGACACTGGCAGAGACAAATATGTTTTCATGCACTCAGAAACAATCCTGTTGGAAACATCCACGTTACTTTGCAGGTAAATTACTAAGTTATGGTTAACAAATTGTATTTAGGACAAGTAATAGTAATATTTCTGCTTTTCAAGGACAGGTTGAATAGGATGCTTTGACTTTTGCATACATAAACTCTTCAATTTAATCTATTAGTCCTCTTGGTACCTGGGAATGTTTGACAAGACTCTATGCAGATTAATAGGCCTGATATTTGTTCCTCCAAGTTTAACAGTCTAGAAACAAAGCCCTCTCTAAAAGCAAGTACAGTTCAGAATGTTATGTTTGTAAATTCAAGATGCTGAAGAACTGAGATACCTTTTGTGCACTGGAGCCCATAGCAGGGCATGTGAAGTCTAGAGGCCAGAGTGTAGAAAACTGCAATGGATCCTTCAATGGGGTGAACAAGGAAAAGAGGGCGCTCCATGCTCTGAACATCATTGAGACGAGTGATTGTTGGCCCTTCTGGGTTGACCAGTAAGTTGTTCAAATCTAGTTTTGGAGGTTCGCCTGGGCCTGTCTTCATCAGTGGGGATGACCTCAGCTCTTTGAAGGAAAGCACACCAAACAAACCCAATTAGCTTCAGGGTCAGTCTTGGTCATGTAGCTGTAGTCTAACGGACAACCTCAGGGCTGCCCTAGATTGGCCTGTTGCCTCACTACATCATCACATCACAGACATAGGGATATTCCTATTGTCAGTTGCTCTGCAGCAACTGCATATGCTTTCAGCTTCCTGTAAGCATGACATTACATTGTTTATTCCCCAGACAACTAAAAGGTCTCAAATTGCATCCCACACATAGCTGCATTAAGAGTACTCTTGCATGCTAGCCAAGCAAGAAAGCAGCTTTCACGCTTGCCTTGCGCATACACCCTGCCCCCAGAAATGATGGGCCTGTCCTAGAGGTCAATACATTTCTGTGACATATCTGTCACTTAAAAGCTATTAAATGACAAATTTATTTAAAGATCTGATAGAGGTTTATGTCACTAGAGATGAAAGCAATGGATTGGGAGCTTAATTATTTGGACTCAGGTGACTGGTAGCAACACTAATCCAGACACTCTACCCTCTGCTGTCCTGGACTTGGAAGAAAGTTCACGTAGTTTGTTGATCGTAAGGAGTCGAATTTCTCTCATGGTCATAACGATGTCATAGTCTCTCTCCAGTGTCTGGCGCACCTCCACACCCATCAAGGAATCCAAACCCAAGTCAGCCAAGGAACTCTCAGCATTCAGACTACTCACATCACGGACCCCTGAGAACAAAACAGCGTACTAGCAAAAGGCCAATTTCTTTCCAGCGCTAGGCCTCTCTAGTAGTCTCTCAGTTTCTTCTTTCTCCTAAAATTTCAATAAACTGCAGCTGCAGAGCTGCAGTTTACCTTCCAGGATCTAATACTTTCAGTTGGTTCTTTATTTAGAGAAAGGTACCAGTTCTAAAATAAAACTCAAGACATTGGAGTATATATGCATATCTATGTAAACACAGCAATAGAGAAAAACCCATACAAGAAACAGTCATTATTTGAAAGAAGGAGCAGTGTAAAGGAAAAAAAAAGCAGTCTCACAACAGCAACATTGCCACTCTACATGAGGATCAGGAAGAGATGCTAAACAGAGCACCTACAGCAGCACCATTGCTTTCCGTAAGTAATGAGAGAGTAGACACTGTCCAGTAGTGCTTGAGTGACAGCACTTACCCAGGATGTGAGCAACAGCTTCTACAAGATCCCGCTGACTACCTCCTTCAGCTTTCACTGAGACCTTCTCTGCTAAGACAAAACTGGACGTGACAGGATGAGATTGATTCAGGAAGACATCAAGCACCTCCAGGCATGAGCTGATTTGTTGGGGAATCGTTCCCCCTACCACAATGTCTTTGTTTCCCATTGTCTTCATCAAGATACCTACATCACCAATGGCTCCCCATTGGATTGCCAGGCCTGGAGAAGAAATCAGAAGAACACACTAAGCAGCTAACTAAAGCACATGGCAGCAACAAGAGTGAGTTAATAAAAAAAGGACTTAAAAACCAGCTATGCTAAGGCCTTTGTACTGTTAAATGGTCAGTATTCATTCACACATGAACGAGTCAGGGTAACATCTAGGAGTGGAAAACAGCCTTCAACATACTTTATTGCACCAGATAAGTGCACAGGTTTCTGGTGAGCTGGTCCTCATCTGGATGTTTGGCAAGATAGTTTACACTGTGCAATGAGGAAAGTCGTCTTACCTGGGAGTCCATCATGATGTCGCTGCTCACAGATACGCTCCATGGTAGAATTGGCAAAGCCATAATTACTTTGTCCAGCATTTCCTCTTCCACAGCTTACAGAGGAGAACACAACAAAATAGTCCAGATCTGGACACTTCTTACGAGTCACCCTTGGAGCAGAGCAGGAGAGAGAAACCCCATCAGAAAATCCTGCTAACTGTATTACTGTAAAAGGCTAGTACCAGACTAAAACAATTAAGTTTGATCAATTCTATGACTTTAAAAGCAGTTATTTGTCCCTTCTACAGACACTTACCAATCCAAATGAAGGGTGCCTGAATACTTGGGCTTGTTGACCTCCCAGAATAATTCTGGGGTCTGATTTTCAATCATGCCATCTCTAAGGACCTATGGGGCGTGGGGAGAGGGATTAAAAAAGAAAGCGTAGTTTCAGTATCTCCAGTTTCTCTTTTTAAATATGCCACATGGCTTGATATATGCAATGTATTTTTGTAACTCTGCAGTTCAGACATATCCTGAATATCTCAAAATATGACAACATGGTTTTTGCCACATCTGCTTTTTTCAGTATTTCTTCAGTATTGACACTGCAGAAATTCTGGCAAGTTCTACATGGGATTTTTCTGATCCACGAGAGTCTACGGCAACATTTGTCTTACAACAGAACTGAACTCAATGGCCAAATACTGTTGCTTCTCAGGTCAAGGGAACAGACCCATAAGCCTTTGGCCACCAGGTAAGACCAAAGCATCCTGTGTCCTTTGAAACACAGAGAACTTAACTAAAATTGCATGAAGCCTGACTGCCTTTGGTGAGAAAGTCACTTGAATGGATGTTGCCTCTAACAAGTCCTGAGCATTTCTGTCACTTACCACAGCCAAATTAAAGATGCCTCCAACTGGTCCAAGCTGCAAAGCCTCTTCTATCAACAGCTGTGCTCCTTCTAGTGTTCCAATATCACTGGTAGATACCAACACTTTGACTCCCAGTGCCTTCCACTCTTTAACACGTTTAGCCTGGTAGCCTAGAAAAAATAAAGGTGGACAATGCCTGGGATGAAGCATCCCAACCATAAAGCTTTGTTCTTTTAGCTTTTCTGACTAGATAAGGACTGAATAGCTAAATAATTCCCGATTCAGCTACAAGATAAAAATTGGACAAAATTTGAACAGTAGCTAGAAATCATTTGAATTTCAGAAATTCTAACCAGATAAAGTGTAGAACGGTATTGGGAGAACCTAAGGGTTGGGTTGGTGGGGGGGGAAGGAAGGAATGAAAAACACAACTGTAAAGAGAAATGAAGAAAAATTTGGGTACTGAGATTGGAAAAATTGGCTAGATTAGAGCAAAGCAACAGATTATAGTAGCACAGCCAGAACTTGAGAAGTACTACTTGATCTATGTGTTTGCACACACAAGTGGTGTGATTGTGAACTTGCCAAAAGAAAGAAGAAGAAACCTGTAGAGACAGAGAGAAGTTGTGTTATGACTGAATTTGTATGAGGAAATACCAAAGACTATCACTGATAAATCTCAGTGCTGCCACTGTAATCAAACTAACACCTTAAATCTGCGTAAAAATGTTTATGGATGCTATCAGATAGCAAGATCCATCTTTACAGATGAGTTATCTAAGGAGCATCCACACATGTAACTTGAGGGACAAAGTATCTTTAACAAGGAGTTTTTAGGCCCTTCCTTGTGGCATGTGATCCAACATGCTACAGTCAGTGGACAAGTCAGTGAGGCAGCCAGACTTTGCAGAGGACATACAGGTAAAAGAAAGGCTACAGAAAAGATCCTGTGTAAGAGAGAAAATGGGTTGATAAATTAGGAGGCATAAAAGAGGGAAAGTAGTAGTTGGAAAAAAAAGTCAAGCTAAAAGATCGTTCCTCCTTTACAATAAAGGAGACAACAGCTTGAAGTGAGATAATACAAGAAAAGAAAGAAAAGAGATCAAGACATTATTAGTCACCAATAGGACACTAAAAAATGGAGAGAAACTACAAACTGAGGTCTGTTGAGAGGCAGTCATGTTCCCTGTTCCCTTACAATTTTTGCTTACCAGTTCGTATGCCAGAACGAGATGTCAGTATAATTTTCTGTGCTCCTCTCTCAACTAGCCACTGTGCCAGCTCCAGCCCAAATCCTCCTAGGCCCCCTGTGATGATGTAAGACTTGGTAGGTGGACAGGAGGTTCGGGAGATTGCGGAAATTTTAACTGGTTCAGACTTTCTTAAAGGATACTCCTTTTCCTCTTCTTGGACCTTCCCCCCACAAAAAAAACCAAAACAAAACAAAAAAATCAACCAACCAACAAAAAACCAAACAAAACACACACACAAAAAAAAGGTTGTTACAATCAGATACATAATGCATCTCTGCATCTCTTATCATTCCATGCTATGTTCCTCCAGTCAATGGGAATGAACCTTGTAAAATCAGTGCCAGACTTGACACTTACAACTGTGACAGTTAGCAGTAAAAACTGACCCTGTGCTGCCCTACTCATAGAACTTCAACCCAAGATGGATCAAAATATCCAATAGACACCCGAGGACAGCCAGATACATCAGAGAATCAAAATCATTATCTCATTACCTTGATCATAACTTTGCCAATATGTTTTCCTTGTGCCATGAATCTGAAGGCAGCTTCTACCTCTTCTTTGTCAAAGACTGTACTCTTCAGGGGCTTTACTACACCATCTTTTATGCCTTTCTTCAACAACTCTGATACTACTTCCCACTCTTGGTTTCCCTCATCGAATATTGAATCGAGTAGGATCCCATGAAATGCCACATTTTTGAGGAAGAGAGACATTCCTAAAAAAAGCAACTTGGTTATGACCTGATGCTGCTGACATTTCAAAATGGAGCCTATCCTCTGCTTCAGAAACATTTCTGAGCAGGTCACAGGGGTCAGATGCTTGAATTCTACATTTTCCAAACTCATTCTTGCATATACTCTCTAATAATAATTATGCTGTTCTCTTACAAGCAGACCAGTTTCACAGAAACTCCACTCCAAAAAATTGTGTGTTGAGAGGACAAGCTATATAATGGTCAATCTGATATTAAAAAGGACATTTTTTTGTCTAGTGACAGCTGAGTTAGAGTCACAGGGGAGCTGTAATCCTACATATGTCTATCTTCAGGAGACTCTTCCTCATAGCAAGGTTTTCCAACATGACAGGATCTTTTGAAATCTAATTAGAATAAGGAAGCAGACTGTCGACCCTATATGCAATCATTCTACAACAGGAGAACACTGCTGTAATTCTTCACTAACATATCACCTTATAATATTCAAAAATTTTTTCCCATCCAAGAGAAATCAGGGTTATCTTGCCCTGTGCCTTCAAAACTGGTGGATGGTGTTGACTGCCTTGAGGGACAAGAGGCCTTGCAGAGGGGTCTGTATAGACTGGAACACTGGGCAATCATCAGTGATACAAAATTTAACAAAAGCCAATTGTGCACCTGAGACCAAGTAACACCAGACACAAGTATAAATTTTGGGGAGGCTGGAGAGTTGCCCTGCAGAAAAGGACCTGGGGGTGCTCGGCAGCAGCTGAAACCTAATAAGAGGTGTTTCCCAATGCCCCATCTTACCAAGATGACTGTTGTTAGATAGATCAAATTTGCCTATTTCCAAGAAGCGCCCATGTCGAGCAAGACAACGCAAACTGGCTTGGAGCTTCTCTTCTGCCAAGGAATTTAACACAAGGTCGACACCTGCAACGAAAGGAGAAGCAACTACTTAAACTCAACTCCGCTGAGAGCCTAATCCTGTCTTCTAGTGACTCATATTGTCTTTAAATGCACAACTGCATCATGTGGCACAGCTGCCAAAAAATGGAAAAATATTTCTTGAACTTTACCTTTTCCGTTGGTAACTTGAAGTATATGTTGCTCAAAGGTAGTATCTCTGGAGCTGGAAAAGCTGTTAGCATCTAGCTGTGGGAATCTTGCTTGGAGATACTTACGTTTCTCAGTGGAACCTGGAAGTAGGAGACAGGTTGAAAGACATCACTAATTTCATTTTTATGATGAAACAGCCCATTTTCTGCTGCACGTCTTTCCTCCAAGGACTGTAAGTCTGAGAAGCCATCTCCAAGCTTTCAGTCTCTCAAGATGTCAGACTTTAGGACAAAGGCTGTCTGGTTGCTACTGCTCATTTAGGAGACGGAGCAAGGACCAGAAACAGATCAGAGCCTTTTAATGGACAGGCATTGGATTCATGTTACTAAATTTAAAATAAGGAAGCCATGACTTTCTTCCCTACTTTTGATTATAAAGTGTACAGAGATAGATAAATTTGACTGTGCTGTGGAATTTTCAAACACAGAGTCAGTAGTTGTATTTACCATGTAACCTGTTCTCAGCCTGGAAACTAGATCAAAGCTACGGCAGATCATATTGGGGGGGAATAAGTATATACCTAAGAAAGTATATATACTTGTATATCTGTGCACACACATGCTTCCTCTATTTATTATCTATAATCTATTTCTCCACATGACTTTGAGCCCTCAGTACTCACCTACAGTAGCAAAGACACGGCAGCCCATGCTCAGGGCAATGGCAATGGCTGCTTGGCCCACACCTCCTGAGCCAGAGTGAATGAGGACACTCTCACCCTTCTTCATACCACCTCGAACCACCAAAGCATAATAAGCAGTGGCATAAACCACAGGCACTGAAGCTGCTTCTTCTAGAGTCCTAAGGAGCAAAGTGGAAGAGGTATCTTTAGCCTTGGAAAAGACTCCTAGATTCTTCAGATGAAATTTGCCTTTCTGCAATGGGAAGGTTAAGTTGCTGACACAGATCAGAAAGTGTAAGCGGTTGTCAATCATACAGCAGACTACCACAGCTGCCAAGTTTCATCATGCTGCAAAAATATTTCAGTAATTAACCAGTAACATAACCAACACTGATATCCCAGTGTACACTGAAACATGTGAAGCTAAGAGCCCAAAAAAAAAGATGAGAACCTTGTGCAAGTCACTGTACAAAAACTAGGGTTGAACCCCTGCAGTGAATCTAACTCAAAACCCTACAGGTGCTTGGGATGCTACAGCCCTGCAAACATTTCCCAGAGGGGAATCTACCCATTGTGCAGCACTCAGGTTTGATTAGGGCTGTCATCAGCCTCAGGTAGGAAGGCAAATCTTAACCAGAAAACAGAAGTTGACCTACCAGTTTTCAGGCACCTCCCATAGAAACTTCTTTTCACAGTCTACCACTGTGGCCAGCCCCTTTGCTGGCAGCAATCCCATCACTCTTCTTCCAGCCAGG
Source organism: Eopsaltria australis (assembly GCA_034509425.1). NCBI lineage: Eukaryota > Metazoa > Chordata > Aves > Passeriformes > Petroicidae > Eopsaltria > Eopsaltria australis. The sequence continues at coordinate 135,532 of JAVTVJ010000147.1, read as the reverse complement.
TCCCGTCCTGAGAACTCCATGCCCAGCATGCACTGCTGCAAAGCCCAGTTACCTGAAAGAACATTAACACCTTTTACAAAAAAACCAAAATTCTCTTCTACAACTCCTTTACTACAGCAGCAGCCCCTGAAAGCCTAAACCCCAGAGACCGGAAGACTGCTGGGATTTGTCTATCCTGTATACAGTTCATAAGTTGCCATAGTTAATGTCTCACTCCAGGAGTAGCAGAAAAGGACTTGGTCTCATTATATCTAAAATATTTATCCTTGATGACATTGCTTTACTTTCCAGTTTTCATCTGAGAAATTTCATGAAAACATCTTGTTTCAGAGGCAATTCTGTCCCTCCGAAAAAGAATTACACATAAACTAGAAAGGATGATCACCACAAAAATATACTGCAAAATACGAATTTTTGCTAAGTCACATTTTAGGCAGACACTTATGTCAGCCACAGAATCATAGAACGGTTTGTGTTGGAAGGGACCTTAAAGATCATCTACTTCCAACCTTCTGCCATGGGCAGGGGCATCTTCCATTATGCCAGATGGTTCAGTCATGAAGGGGAACCCAGCCTTACTCAAATCACAGAATTTTTACATGTTCCACCCCCTCTCTTATAAATATATATTTTAAAACCATTTCACAGACATTAATTCTTAACTCACTGTGAAGCAAGATAATACCACCTCCATTTGGTAAACAGGCAATGACTTCATTGTGCATTTTTCTTCCCTGAAATCCAAGCATGTACAGCAGCATGGCAGCATGAAACATCAACATTCTTACCCTGGTATTTACCATGCCCATCTCTGGAACCTCCATCAACTTGTTTTACCTCACGCTTGGTATCTATGCAATGTGGCAAGCAACGTATCTCAGAGCATGGTTTGTTAATTGTGCCATATGAAAAAAATTACACTGTAACTGGAAGCAGAACTTGGGAACTTCTGGTGTACAACCCTGCAGCAGGATACTGTACTTCCTTCTCAAAAGCAAGCTTTCTGGCATATTGGCATACAATCTAGTCAGTGCACAACTAACAGTCAAGAGATTAATTCTAGAACAACAATACATAAATACATTTCCTTCTAGTGCAACTTTAACTCACCAGGGATAGCATCTGGAGAAAGCTTCCCCGTGGCCAGCATAATATCCCGGAAGTTGAGAGATGCATAATAGACTTTGCAGAGTAAAACATTGGGATTAGTTGTGTGGAAGTGTCGAAGTGGGGAGACAATCCAGCGAAGAGATGAGAGATCTCCACGAGTCAGTACATTTACATAGGCATATTCTGTCAGCTCCTGAGGTTGTACTGCAGAAGAATGAACAATAAGAACTCACACATTAAAACAAACATACATGCTTTCCAAAACAAGCAAATTCCTCGAGCAATTTCTACCTCCTCCTCCATTTGCTATCCAGAGAGCCCTTTCTTGCTTTGCAATACTACAGATGCCCTAAATAGTGTATCCCTCCTCCCAGCACCACAGTATGCTACTGTTCACTTTGAGCTGGAGCAGAAGAATTCAAAATTGTTCATTAAAAATAATAATGAAAGGTAACTGTAGGAACAATAGCTACTAGTTTTCTATTCAAAGTTCATTCAGATTCAAGGCATTGTAAGTGATCCTCAGCTCTCATAGGCTGTACCTTGCTGCAATGGGAGATGCCTGAAGGAGCCCCACTTTCCATCACGATACACATTCATCACCAGGTCCTTCTGAACAATCTTCTGCATCTCCAGGGAAGAAAGACTCATGGGCGGGACAGCAGATGAAGGGTTCAAGTTGGAAATGAAGGCACACCTGAAGACAAGAGTTGTCATTTTTGTTTGTTCTACTATAGGCCAGAGAAGAAGCTAGCACAAATATCTCATCTCCCAAATGTGACTCAAGGGCATACTTATGTACCTTATTCGGTGGCCTTCTGCTTCAAGGCGAAGGCAGTTCACCATTCCCAAAATTCCTGAGTTCGCACAACTGGTGGCAGTCAACCACACAGGCTTCTCTGATGGATCAGCCAAGACCTCCTACAGGACAAAGCCCAAAGTGTTTTACTAGGGAACCACGAAGAAAATAGCCCTCATATCCTTGGCAGAGATTAATAACTTCTATCGTATTAAAAGTAACCGAACACACACACATTCTTCTTTTAACACTGCTAAATATCTAATTTAGAAAGTATGATTTGGAAATTCAGATACCTAGAATGCAGAAATTCTCACCTTTAAGGATTCAACCCACTTAAAGTTTGTCTCATCTACTGGCAGAAAAATGGGTGTTCTGACAGAGGTTTGCCGACGACACAGGAAAATAACTGAGCCAAAGAATGACTTCTTCATGGCAACAAGATTCAATGAAGCTTTGCTGAATAAGCCCTCCCACTGTGCCTGTCAAATCAGACAAAGCAAAAAATTAACAGCAAAGTCAAAAGTAAATTTTTCTTTTTCTTGAAAACTTGCCCTGTATTGTCTCAGTACAAATACATGTTTGATTAACATAACAGTGCTTTATCCACATCTAGACCACTCCTTCTTCACTAAAGGATCTTCCAAAAGTGGGAGTACAAGTATCTCAAAGTCCTGGTTAAGGAACCAGTCATAGCACACTAGCAGGTGTGCAAAAAACCTGAGCAGTGACCATGCCATCAAATTCTATAGGGTATTTGAATGTGCCTACCCTATATCACATAAGCCCTGGCTGCACGGAGATGGGGAGAAGCAAGGGAAGAAGCACTCATACATCTAAGTTACACTGAAATGGCATTTTAGAAAAATAAAAGAATGAAAACACATGTATGGCATCTGAATGAAATAAAGATGACTGCAGGCTCTCAGAAAAGCATCCATTTGCTTTTCATATGCCAGGCACAGACCAGCAGAAGGTTTTTAGTGTGATCCCTTATATCAAAGGCCAGGGACAGTGTCTGTATCTAGAAAATTTTGAGAACTTTATTAAGTCCTGCACACTCTTGCCTGGCTTTGTATAATTTCCTTCAGAGAAGGTGAATTCAACTGACATGTATCTTCTCCCAGGAGTTTGCCAAATACCAGGTTACTGATACTAATGACAGATCTATGTTTTTTGTTTTCAGTGCCAGTAGCATCTCAGTGTCTTTTCTTTATCCCCCTATTTACTGGGAAAGATGCAGAGCAAAGAACTTAATCTTTCTTCTCAAATCCCCTTGAAAAAAAGTCTGTGGCAAGTGAAGGGCTAGAATCTGTGAAATTGCAAAATTCAAAATCCAACTACCCCACTCCAGAATTATAAACAAAACCCAAACTCTTAGAAGTGCTACTCTCTTCTTATTTTAAAAGAAGACACCTGAGAGGTTGCATCCCCTCAAATCAGGAAAAATAGATAAGTTCTCTAGAGGTGCATTTTTCCATTATTGCTTGGTCTAATGCCAAAAGAAGATGATATCCCAGTTTCCATCCTTACCCCTGCCATTCACTCTCCTCTTCTTGTGCCAGCTTTGGCATTAGTTTATCTGCATGATTTACCGGTTTGAAGATATAACACAGACACTCTTCTCTCCCTGCTTCAACTTCTCAGGGCTTATTTTACTGTATCTCGTTATGGATCAGATAATGCAGGGAGAAGGAAAGGACGAAAAGAGGATACAAGAGAAAAGCCTTCCTTCTGGGAGCACTTTAATGTTAGAAAAAATTAACTAGCTTGTAAAATTGCACTCCCAGCAGTAGTATTAAAAGTAAGAGAGATATTCTGATACCAAAGCATTTCAGGATCCTACAGTGATAAAGCTGTACCCCACCCAGCAACACAGCATGTGATTGTAACTATAATGGAATTGTCCTGGCCAGTGCTTTCATGCAGATTAGACAGATATACAAAAGACAATGAATAATTTCAGTGCATTAAGAAAGGCTTTCCTGACTGACCCTACAGTTTACTCTCTCAACCTAATACATGGCAAACACTTCTGAAGAAGTGTTTATTAGATATTTCTGCAGAAGGCCTCAATGGAAAGGCATGCAAGCAACACCTACTCAACATTCACCATCAGGGCATCTGCAAGCAGCAGACTCAGACTATACACGGTGAAAGTCCCTGTCCTTCCAGGAGGCTTACCTCACTCAGGAAGCTGTATTTCTGCTGCAGGTCTGGGCTTGTAAGGAAACTGACAATTTCTCCAAGAGTTTCTCCCTTAAGAAGAGTGTGTAGCAAAACAAACCCTCCTTCTTTCACAGCAGCTGCCAAATTAGAGAGTATTTCAGTGGTATTTACTAAAACACTTGTTGAACAGTTGTATACCACCAGATCAGCATTGGTCAGATTTCCAGAGGGAAGGCTATATGGATCCCACTGGCTAGAGACAACACCAGCATCTTGTAGCTCTGTTTCAATAGCTGAAAGGTTTTCCAGGACATGGTCAGTGGCAATATAATCCACCTGCAACACGGGCTGAGTATTCAGAATACTTTTGACACGAGAGAACAGTTGTCCACTTCCTGCATTAGCCTGTGGGAAAAAGAAGGGGAAGGAAAAGGAGAAACCAAATCAAAACGTGATACCCAGAATTATAACTGGAACAACAGCTGTACATAATCAGGTTACTGGAAGGCTTAGAAACACGAGCTACAGTCCCGTCCCAGGCTTCCAACTAACCTCTACAATCTTCATTCTACGACTGGTCATGTTCTCCAATGCCACATCCAGGCAAGTCCTCAACTCTGCAGAATCCAGCAATCCACTGAGAAGAGGGTCATTTTGGAAGTGCATTTTCTCTCGAATCACAACCTGCTGCAGCTCAGAATGGAGATTTCCATTTAGTTCCAGACGGCAGATCTCAGCGAGGATATGCTGAAGGCCCTTCTGTGCAGGTGAGGACTCTCTAGCAGCCACTGCAGTTTCTAGTCCAGGGATGACTAATTTGACCCCATGCACTGCCACCTTAGACTTTAAGTTCTGGATCAGACCTATGGAATAGAAGGGGAAATGAAAGGAAGAGTCAAGATTTTCCAAGAATTCTTCTTTTCCTCTTTTCCTCCATTTGCTACACCAGGTGATCAGCATCACAAATTGCAGCATCTTATATCATTAGCCCAGCCACACAGATACAGTGCAGCCTCTGTACATTCACATGATTATGTACTGTGCAGTAGTTGCCCCAAACAAGTAGGCTTTGTAGTAAAACAAACTACACCAGCACAGTTACCTGTGGTAAGACTGACTGAAAGAGGGCAACTAACAGAAAACTTCTGATTGATTTAGGGAGCTGTGGAGGAAAATTTTAAGTTTCTGCAGATACAAAAATACTAAAATGCCTGTTTGCTTTATAAACTGATGGGAAATAGTTCATCCTGACTGAAGATCAGGAACAGGATTACAAAAAATAAAATATTCCCACCACAGCCTAGGAAAAAAAACCCTCTGGAGATGTATTTGGACACTGCAATGGAAAACTAAGGTAAAAAGAAAAAAATCAAAAAACAAACAAACAAAAAAAAACCCATCACCAACCAACCAACCAAAAAAAAGGGAAAACTTTAAAATCTATTGCCAAATCTAAGGATGAGCATGGAGACACTTTACCAACATAGAATGAAAAAAATTACTGTCTCAAGATGAAGCAAAATTCGCCACTAGAGTAAAAACTTTTTTAAAAATTAACATTTTTCTCATTCATGAAAAGACACTTAAGGTCATGAGATTAGTGGATATCTCCCCATCCAAAAACACTGTATTTAGCTACCAGTTACACAACAGACTGAACTGCTCCTATTCTATTCTCATAGTAAACAATTGTTTTGATGCGTGCCTCACCAAATAATTTTCCCTGTTTGGATTTGTGTCCACAATCAAATGGGAACAAGCATGTCACCTTGCCTATCTTGGCAGTTCACAGGGAAAAACAAAACAAGGTTAAAGGCTCACTTAAGTAAGCTCTCCTCTAAGTGTCTAAAGCAATTAGGTTGGATTTCTCCTTAAAGACGATTTGTGCCTCTCTGCCTGCAGAAGCGGTTGTGCCATCTGACACCACATCTGACTGTTATAGAAGGATAGATGTCCTTCTTCATGGATTTTTACTCTTCCCCACATTCTAGAGATCTCAAGCAGAACTAGCTTTTAGCTTCTAGCAATCATACAGAGAACTCTTGCTGAAGTCTTCTACATAGACCAACACTTAATATCTTGGATGTTCTGAAGGAGTATGAACAGCTTCTCTCAAGACACTTCTCTCAAGCTGGAAGATTCTCCTAATATGACAAGAAACTAATCCCACTCTACCTTTGCAGCACTCCAGATAGGCATGAAGATGGGCACTGGAAGACAAACAGCTACTCTCAGTGTAGGGCACAAAGCAGAATTTTTCCAGGGTGGGAGGTATCTGCTCCTGTTGTCGTCTTGGTGCCACAGAAGCATGAAGACCATTAATCTGAACACCTCCTGCTTTAAGGCTATCAAGGCAGTGGTCCACAACAACTTCAAAAGCTGAAAGTCAGGAAAGAAATGTAAGTTTGAAAACAAAAGACTATTTTGTTCAAGGTGATATGATGAACAGTGCTATGTCAGGCTGTTACATAGAGAGGTTACATGGAGTTGCAGAATAGCTTGGAGGGCCCCCCCCCGAAGTCCATCCTGCTACTTCAGAATTCACACATTCACCCAGTAGTCAAAACAACTAGCAAAAGTTCAAGCATGAGAGACATTACCTTCTATATTGTCTTGGTATTGGCACACGTGCTCTTGGTGCAGCACTGGATCAATACAGACTGAGCGAATCCTCGTGGGTAAGCGTAGACTGCGGCCAGTCTCAGGTAAGATCAGCATATGCAGCAGAGTGTCAAGGAAGGTCACCCAGTTCCCATTCCACAGAACTTTCCCTGCATTTGCTGCAGAAGAGGAAGAGAAAGCCTCACTATTTCATCTTTCATCAGATGCTAGAATGTCACTGCCTATTAAACACCAAGTTTGGTGTATGTACCCAGCTTCCCCTATAAACTCCACCAGTCAGTTCTATATTGGAGACAACAGCTTTCCCAATGCTCTATTAGAACTCTTAGTTGTTCTCTCTTATCACACCAAGTGTAATTACCTCACAAGGCACAGTAAGATGAACTGTTAATACAAATGGAATTAAAAGATCAAATAGTCATCATTACAATATCCAGGATCACTGTGCTTCTTTTGAAAAGAAATTCACCTTCACTGTTGCATTCTAGAACACCCTGGAAAGTTGGTCCATAATTATATCCACGCAGATGCAGCTCTTGATAAATGTCTTCTTTCAAGAGCCCAGGCTTTGAGCTCCTATCTACTTGAGTCCAAAAGCCAGCTGGCTGGTTATGGAAATTCTTCTGAGGAGTGCTTTCTAGGAGGGAAATCTTCCCTGAAGGGCACAGTAACAAGAATAACAATCATTATCATTGTTTATAAATAATGGATTTTACTAAGACTATATATATACACTTACACTTCCTTCACTTACCACTCACAGCCAGATTCCCATTTCCTGACACTTCAAAGCAGTGGGAAGCAGGCATGAGTCTTACTTCCAGCTGTACTGATCCTGAAAGAAACATTGAGGAAGACGGGACTGTGAGGACATTTATTTCTACCATCCTCAAGCAGAACTTTTTCTTTCCCCTAGCTCTAGACTCATTGCTCACAACATGTAATAAAGATGACCATAATGTGTACTACTTGACTGTACGAATCCATTCCTTTGCTCAGTCATGCTGCACTCTTCTTTATAGTCTCTCTCCTGCATTCCTCCCCACTTTTCCCATGCATTCCTTTCCTTCCACTCCATCTTCACTACACACTTTTGCAGTTATACCAGCATTCCTCACTCACCCTTTTTGGGAATGATAGTTGCCTGATGAATTGTGACATCTTCAAACATAACAGCCATTTCCTCCATGGGCACACCAAGAGACCGTGCCAGTGTTCGCCAAGCCAGCACTAGGTACCCAGTTGCTGGGTACAAAACTCTGCCATCAATGCAGTGACCAATCAAGTAGTGGTCAGGAGAGTCAGGACTCACATCTGTCAAAGAATAAAGAGCAGAATAAAAACAATAAAAACACTCTAATAGAGAGGTTTTCCCCCTCAATATCTACAAGAGGTTCTAGTTTCCCCAACTATCCTGCCTGACAATATGCAGCTCTTAAAATTACTCTTAGTCTAAAGCAACAGAGGTTCCTGGTTCATTCACATTCGCTCATCCCATTTCAGAAACAGATACAAGTTTTTTTCAATCCAAACCAAACATTTATGCTTCTGAGGATGGCTTCCAGAATGCTGTTTTGAATATTCTTTTCTTAGTTTTACAAAAGGAAACACACGGGTAAAGCAGGAAAGTGACAAACAAATAATAAATCCCAAACCAGCAACACACCAATATTGTAGACTGAACCAGACGCAGAGCTTTTGGAACCTGCTGGAAAGTCTTCAGCTTTCGGAACATCCCAGTCCTGACTGTGGTCCCATTTGATGCATGGAGAAATAAGGGGTGTTCCCACAGGGACAGGGTACTCCACAGATGGGAACAAGTTATTTCCAAGAACATTTATCCTAGAAAGACAAAAAGAATCAAGACAGTGGGGGAAGGAAGAAAAAGTAAGGAAGAAAATTGGTTACAATACTTAAGAGGTCAGGCAGTAATTGGTCTTGGACTCCATGTCTGAGATGTACCATGAACCCTTACTGCAGCCAGATTTGTAATTAACATTCTGTAAGATGCAAAGTTTATTTCCAAAAGCTAGTTCCAGGTTCCCAGGCCTTTAAAATGGGACTCGTCTTTAGATAGCACCTTCCCAGCCCAAGCAGTCTCTAACCCACAGGAACACTTCACAAGTGAGCATGCTAAGTAGGTAAAGCATAAATGTGCTTGAAAATTTTTTTCAAGGTTTCTTGAAGAAGTATTTGAATCCATGTGAAGACATGCATACTGGAGAAGAGACCTGAATTCCCTTCTGTTGTCCCACTCACCCTTCTCCCCTAGTCTCCTTACCCAGTTAAATGAATCTTTCCAATCTGTGTTAGGAAGAACTCCAAATTATTTTTGTGCTCTTTCTTCATCAAAGGCAGAATGGTGCAAGTTGGTTTCAAAGCTCTTCTCAAGATAGCCTGGTCAAGCAGAATCCATAAATCACTGGTGGAAGGCATTACTTACTACTTGGTCTCTGACTTTTTCTCTGTAAGTCTCAAACCACTTATGTATCTGTGCCATGAGTTCTGTGCTAGCTGCTGGCACATACACCGCTTTAACAGGGAAGAGTACCCTTCCAGCAACCCAAGTAAAGCAGCACATCCGGTAAAGCAGAACCTACAAAATATTAATGTCATTCTGCCAAAACACAAATATGCCTTTCCCAAGTAGACTGTGAAGTGAAATGAAAACCTGCACTTGAAGAACAGCAAAGTCACCTTCTCATGCCTCCTACTCGCACATACTCCCTTAACCAGGAGCAGCACCTTCTAGTCTGAAGTATCCTAGAGCATTTTTCAAGCAAAAGCTATTAGACCCAAAAACTCAGCCTTGAACGCCTGACCCAATTTTTATCTTCTCTTCAACTTGATTCCATGATACTTACACAAGAAAAAAAAGGAATGGAAGAGAAAATCAGAACACTCTCAAACACGGACAGTGAAGTCTTAGTCACTTGCATTAGAGTCCAAAATTGTTCAATGATTTCAACATGAGGCATATAGTCTCTTTACAGAGAAAAATATCTGCCCAATTAAAAAACTGTACTCTTGATTCTCCCTTCAAGTGGCTTTCAAAGCATAAGACTAACATGACGTAGTAAAAATACACTGGATCGAAACTCAGAAGCACTGTATAACTACTAATCTTGATTCACGAATAACTACTACCCTTCCTAAGACTTCTCCTCTTGCATGCCACTGACTAAATAAAAAAGACCAGTCCTTGAGACTTAAGAGACAGAGACAAGACCACACCACTGATCCTATGGAACAAGTATTTCCCAAAGCACTTCATGTTCTGTATTCTCTACTATAGAGCTAATTCCACAAGAATAAATTTTTATAGGGTGGGGAGAACAGAGTAATGATCTGATCTCATTAGGGAAAGGAATTTAAGAAGAAAGCAAGCTCCTATGGTCTCAGACTACTTGGTCTAGGAGAAGAGGGGAAAACACCTCTGCCATTTACCACCTTTTAAGACAAAACCTCAACCCAAATTCAGTGTACAGATGGTAACAGATTTTTTTTCACAGAGAAGGCCTGTTGAGTCGTTGTACGTCTCACTCCACCATAATTTTTGCACATATTCTCCATTAGATCCAAACAATGAAATGCTTTCCTTACTCATTATGTAGTCCAGAAAGCTGGCTATCTGTTATTTGGACCGCATAGGAACAAAAAACAGTAGTAACATGAATGTCTGGGTGAGGAAGTGGTAGTGTGTCAGGGATTTTTTTCTTTTTATTTTTAATATTAACATTCACCACCCCATAAAAAACACAAAGAAACAAACAAAAAACCAAACATTTAAACTGGGAAAAGCTCACAAGTACTGAAGGAAGCAAATGTTCTCAGAAATAAGGCAAAAAAAACCCAAAAAACCTGCAGTCTTCCCTAGTTCTCAAACCCTCAACTGCTTGCAACAGTGTGATACTATCAATAAAGTGTAACACTGAAACAATCAAAGAGAGATACCTGTAAAAGAGCATGTGGAGCAATCTCTACTACAACGGCATTCTCTGGAATATGCTTCAGACCTTCATGGAACAGCACTGGATTCACTAGGTTGTTCACGTGGTACTCTGCAGAGGAATTCCTAGCCAGATCACTTTGCCACTGAGATTCAGGGATAGATGTACTGATCCATCGTGCTGAGCGAGGCTTAGGGTGTGGAATGACCTACAGACAGTCAAGACAGAAAGACAGGAAAAGGAGTTACTAGTCATAGAGAACAATCTAATAGGCAAAAGCAAGAAGTTCCTCCTTTTCATAGGTCATTTCTCCCAGCTTGATTGCTCAGGACATCCTTCTGCTTGAGGCCAAGTGATTTCAAACACTAGATCTCACAGAGGTCTACATACCCTTCAAGAGGTTTCCTCTTCCTTCTGAAGAAAGGAGTCCCCTTAAGTTCAACACCACCTACAGTCAACCTAGGTGCCAGAGCATAAGTCATGTAAGCCACAGTTTGGCAGTATTACCTTTTTCAGCGCATTGAGCAGTGCTGGTGCAATAGATGCCATGTAATAGGAGTGAAATGCGACGCCAGCACTGCGCACCTCCTTTGCGAAAACACCGTCCTTCTTCAGTTTGGCTACAAACTCATTCACAGAGTCCTAAGAAGAGGAATATAAGTGAACTAAGAGAAAAGCTCACAAAATACTTGGGATCTGTACAAGCCCTCCATACCCTTCATCAGTTGCCATTTAAGGGGAGCCATAGCTGGGATGAGGTTATTGCCCTTCTCAGTCTTATAATTTATCATCCTCTATGCCATGGATATAAGAGAGATTTTATTACTTCCTCACTGAGGCACTAATATCACTTCCTCTCACAGAGTGCGTGTAAGTTTATGCTAAGCATTATGTCCACTCCACAACTTCAATTCAGCTCCCCCTTTGCAAGCAGCTGAACTCTAAGTTAAGCTTCATGCTTTCTTCAAACCTAAACTTCACAGGTCCCACTCATGCTGGTATGCACTGTATCAGTTCCATACTCACCAGAGGCCCTGAAACAGTGACAGTGTCCTCAGAGTTGTGACAGGCTGGTACCACATTTGGAGGACAGCGTTGTTTACATTCCTCCCATGTCAGACCTACAGAATGAAGACCACTGGACAACAAAAGTGTTTCTAGCTATGAGCCTCACGAGAGAAGGCAATCTTAACCGCACAGTCACTGTGCTCAATTCACTACTTATGTACAATTGGGAAGTACTTGCAAGAGACAGACCCTAGAGCTTTAACATAACATTTATGACAGTTCTGCTGAACACAAGAACAGAAGGCCAAACCTTCGCACCATCCCATTAATGAATGAGGTGGGGGTAACCCCCCCACTTTCAAAGAAGCTACAGAATTGGTTGTTTTGTCTCATGTTGGCCTTAGTTACTAGGAGTCAAGCCCATGTGTCCTCTCCCCTGTTCTAGCTTGGATTGTTGAGAGACACAAAATAGCCATAGAAATTAGTAACTCTGGTTGCATGCTAGGTTAACATATGAAGCATCTGGTCATACATTATACAGATACAAGTCACAGGAAGAACTTGAACTCAACACCAGATTATCAAAAACATACTATATGCAGCACTCCAAGTTCTATAAGAGTGTCATTTATTTAATCTCAAGGGGAAAAAAGCTAAATTAGGGAGGTAGTCCTTCGTAGCATTACTTAAATTAAGAAATCTGGGATTATAACAAGTGATCTAGTCCAATATACTGCATTATACCTGCAACAGCTTTTCTCCTAAGTGTTTCAGGTTTTAATTGACCACTATATCTGGTAAGAAACAGAAGAAGAACAGTGCTACCAATAACAATTTTACTTTTAAACTTGTAAGTCACTATAAAGCCACACCACAAAGCAAAACTGCTGGGTCCAAAATTTTACCCAACAGTGGGCAAAACTGTATGACTTACACAAACACAAAGCAAAGCTTGTTCAGGAGAAAGGTTATTCCTAAGTGCTACTGGGCCATAGTTAATTCCACTAGCCAGCTGCCCACTACATAATAGTGGCTTACTGTTTTCACATTTTATTACTCTCGCAGACAATCAGAAGTCTTCTTTTTAAAAAAACTGACCAAAAAAAATTAAAATATATATACACACATCTGTGTGTGTATGACACATATCTATCAAGAGCCAAAAAACTCAGTGCTTTACATTTTCACCTTGTTTCAAGGCAATTATTTATCAGGCCTATCACTGGTCACCTGACAAAAAATCCCTCCATTTCCACTTAAATTCTGGATGAATTACCAAAGTCCTGATGTGTTCCAGGACAGAAATCACTACCATTGTATCCACTTAAATATTTAATAACCTGTTCTACATCAGAAGAAAACAAAGAAGAGGCAACAGTGGCCAAGATTTTACAGACATGACAGTTTCAGAGACCAATTTTATCCCAATAGCATGCAACAGAGATCAGATCCACTTTCCCGTATCACTCTTTTGGTAAGGGTGTACCTACCAACAGCAGCCATTCCTCCGGCTGGCAATTTGGCCTCTTTCACACATCTTCCCCGCCAATAAGCGGCGAGAATGGCTTCTTCATGACTTAAGGAGTTGTCTGCATAGCCACAAGCTAATTCTCCCACTGAGTGGCCCAAAATCCCATCAGGTTGCAGACCTGCAGCCTTCAGCATATCAATCTGAGCAATCTGCAAGCAGAAGTAAGATTACTGATTCCATGCCACAGTAAGCAGGTGTCAGGCTTCAAAGGTACACAGCAGTAGCAAGTACATAAAACTTTTCAGTACAGACATTCTTGGCCAAACTGCTTTTTTTTCCTCCACATCTGCAGCTCCATCCTCCTTTCAAAGCAATCCCAAGAATTATCATGCAACTCCAGTGTAGTCCGGGCCTCTTCACAATGTAGTTTTCCACTAAGAAAATATTTCCAACAGCATGAGGTTGCCAAGAATGTGTCTGTACAAAGCAAGAGGCAAGACCAGCTTTCCAGACCACCCATAAAACTTGGCCTTTAGTTTATTAAGAAACCATGGATCCCACATTGACACTCAAAATCGAGAAGAGGCATCATTCAGCTTGACTTAGTTCATTTGCAGAACAGATTTTAGAAGACATTAAATGGAACCTTGCTCCTTGGCACAAACATTTGCCTAAAACTTAAAAATATTCCTAAATCTCTTAAAGGAAGAAACTGTGTCACATGCACACAGATACACACACAAATCAGTTCAGACCAGTATTAGTCCAAACGTCTTGTAAGAAAAAAGCAGTGAGGCCAAGAATGTCTGCACCAAAAAGTTTGTTATGTATTTGCAAGTGGCAAAGCCCAAAACTGTCAAGGGCACAACACACTTCCTCCTTTCAGAAAGATATTTCTAACAGCTGCCACTTGCTGATTACATAAAATAAGCTTCCATTAATCAGTAAAAAGTATTACCAGCCAAATAGACATATTAGCAGAAGGTGCTTATGTGGATTGAGCCAACCACCCGCCTCCACTAGCCCTTTGAGTCTTGCCTGAATAGCAGCTAGTCCAACAAATGCATGGACAGTGTCATCAAAAGTGTTCTCATCTGCTTGTAGCAGCAGGTCTGAGACCTTCAGGCCTGTATTCTTCAAAGCCTCATCTGAACGCAATATAGACTGGCGAAAAAGATCCAACTTCATGAGACTCAGGCCCATGCCTTTCCACTGCGTTCCCATGCCTGCAGGATAGGCAAGGAGAAAATGAGCTTTAGCAATACTCTGAAACAGGAGACACAACACATTTCCCCTAGCTGTTAAAGAATTCTAACTAAGAGCAAAAGATTGTACATTTCTAACATGCTCTAAATTAGGCACTGCTTTTTATTTTGCTGGACTTTGCTACAATCAGAAGACGGTAAAGTTGGAAGGTTTTGATAAAAAAAGATAAAAGACTTCTATAAAAGACTCCTAGACATGTCACACAGTTACAAATTATTTCCTAATGCTACACTGTAAAATAACATTAGAGCACAGAATACAATTGCTCAAGCCCCAGATCTAAAGAGGAATGGGAAAGCCTGGACCCAATGCTTCACACCTACCTGAGCATATGTACCAGAGTGGTCTACCAGACGCTTGAACTTGCTGAACCTCTTTTATGTCACTGTCAGTGCCAACCAGCGTGTAGCCCCTGTAGGGCATGGAGGACACAGGAACTGCAGAGATATCGCTGAGCAGACTTACAAATGGGCTGCATCCTCCATGTTTTCTGCTCTCTTGAATTAGTGTTTCCACAGCTTCTTGGGTTCTGCCAGAAATCTGAACCAACCTCGGCATGTTACAAGTCTCCAGAGGCTGGCATTTGTTCTTATTTGGCTTCAGAATGACATGAGCATTAGCACCTCCAAAGCCAAAAGAGTTGATACCGACAAGGCCACCTTTCACTGGTGTTGGTTTACAAACTACCTCCATAGAGCCATCTTGTAAGGCAGGAATATCTGGATTTGGGGTATTGAAATGAAGATTTGGAGCCCAAACCCCATGTTCCAGAGAGAGAATGACCTGAAAGAAAAAGCAGAGTGTTCTGTGCTCCACATTGTCTCATGACAAACATTCTTTTGTTGTTATTATTTTACTACAAATTACCATGTAGCATATTCTGAAGCAGTTCTCTATGTCTGGATAAAGGGACATTTCAGAGAACAGCATAATTGATGTTACTGAGGTAGCAACTGCATCACCTAGCAAATTTTAAGACCATGCAGGAAGTCAGCAGGGAAGTTGAGCAGAGTAGCCTTAAGTTTAGCTTCCAGGATCTTTTCAACTGGCAAGCCATGCAGTCTTGCTGGAAAAGCAACCTAGGTACTAAGACTATCACATAATCCTTTTCCCCTTTCAGACCCCATCCCTTTATCACATCCCACTTCATCCCTCCCCAGTCACACACTGTCACAAATCCTCTTCCTTATCACAACAAAATGCTTCTAGTTCTTGCTTTGCTGCAAAAGAATCAAGCTGAAGCACTGGTAAAGAAGGCTTCTTGCTGCTTTACACCCATTTGTTGTCTTCTTTATTCAAAAATGCAGAAACAGCAGACTGGGCAGAACCAGAAGAGCCAAATTAAAGTACTGAAACAGTGTGAGGAACAAAGTATCTGTGCCAAAAAAAAGCAAGAACTCCCTTCTCCCAGTAGCTTCTCTCTACATACAGCTCATGACACTAAGACCACATTCATCTGTGGAACAAGCCCAGCAAATTGAAGACTACAAGGTCAGCTGCAGACACAATGTGCTCTGTATGTTTGACAATTCCTCCATCACCCCAGAAAGGTCAGAGACATACTGTCTTGGGAACTGTTCTCCCAAGTTGACTATCAGACATGGCAGCTTACGCAGTAGAACAACCAGTATAAATACAAGATTTCAACTCACAGTCAACATGTTTAAAGCGGTAGTCTTTTTCATGTATGCTATCCTACACCCACAATACTATGCACTTTGAATGTGCTGTTGCTTTACACTCATACATATTGTACTTTAAGTTTACCATGGTTTCTACCTAGGTTTGAGAGCGTAGTACAGTGAGCATACCACCAATGCCACCAAAATCTTTGTCTTTGCTGCGCAGCAAGTGATTAGACAGGCTGAGTAATTCAAAGATGTGAGTTTTCCATTCCTTACCAGAATTTGACTGAAGAGGCCCTGGCAAGCCTTAATTTCATTCCTATCTATTCATATAATAATGGATTCTCTTCAAGTCTGAAATCGGATACTTTGAAGATCTAATTTCCTGACACCGCACATAGCAGCATTTTATGGAATTCCAATGGAAAGCTTTTACACAAACCGCAGACATCCTGAGACAGTTAACATCTAAAAAACACTGGGTTTGGTGTAGAGGTGGAGGCAACAGTACCTTCAAGTTATGATCCTGTCCTGACAGATCACAGAACCACACTAAACAGTTCGTTACATACAGTACAGTACGGATTGAGAAGCTCATTTTATGACTAAGCTATCATTCCTTCTATGAAAAATGTGTCTGCCAGAGATAAAGGCATTAAAAAACCCCAAAACTTTTCTCTACAGAGAGATGGACACTGCTATCACCATGCAGGTGAGGCTATTCACAGTAAATTGTATTTGGGTCACAAGTAACCACTTTGAAGAGTCTAAAATCTAGCAGTGGCAGTGTATGTGACTTTGGTTTGC
This sequence comes from Eopsaltria australis, assembly GCA_034509425.1. Taxonomy (NCBI): domain Eukaryota; kingdom Metazoa; phylum Chordata; class Aves; order Passeriformes; family Petroicidae; genus Eopsaltria; species Eopsaltria australis. The sequence continues at coordinate 118,705 of JAVTVJ010000147.1, read as the reverse complement.
AGGGTTCTGTGGTAATAGGCTTACAAGCAAGTGTGAACGTTAGCTAGCTCTCTGCTAAGCAGTTTAGCAGCCAGAGCCAATAGATGACTGTCTGCCTACGGCAGTAGTTAGCAAGCTGGTTGCTAAGACAGACAGTTATTCATGCTGGTAGCCTCATCCCAAAGAACTCACCTGGCTTCTTGCCATCCTAAGAGAGAAGAGGAAGAGATGATACATCCCTGACAGAAAGCCAGAAGGATCAGCTGCTCTTTTGACACTGAAAGCCCACACTGCCTCTCATCTTTGGCCACTGTCAACTACTCCAAGCATTTAAATCCCTCTACATGTATGTGCCTCAAACCCAAATGACTCGCAGCAGAGTTCTGTTGGAAGGTCCAGTGTAAGGATTGACAAAGTAATCAATAAGGATTAACAAAAGGATCCCAAAGCCTTTATTGTGAGCAGAACTATGCTCCTATAGAATTTAGTAGGAAGCGGGAACTGAAGCGTGTGTGCACATATTTGGTGCTTTGCAGGATAGCAGCCACCTGAGCTTTTAGAAGTATTCACATGTGAAGCAAGTAGTTACTGAGAAACACCTAAGTTCTTAACAGTATCAGTGAACATTTTACCCTGAATCAATGCAGATTTTCCCTAAACAAAACAAACAAAACCCCCCCCACACTGGTGTTCCCCACCTTCCCAAATTTTCCTTCTCAAGCCTCCTGTTACCTTGGCTAACGCAGCAAGCCCTGAGGCAGGCTCTGGATGACCCATATTTGACTTGGTTGATCCAATCAACAGTGGTTCTCTCTTACACGCACAGAAGATACCTGCAAGGCCATTTACTTCCTGTGGATCTCCAACCTAGTATGAAGAGAATCAGAATGGCTATTAGAGGCAGCACTTCCAAAACACACCCCAAAAAGAGAAATCTGAAAGATTATGGTGTTGGGCAAAATCCAAAAGGGGTGAAGCAGAACATATTCTACTAATTGGCAGAAGACAAAAAGACTTCACTTTGGGAAAACAAAGAATACTTTAATAGAAAAGTGTGGCAAGTGATGCAAGGGAAGAAAACAGTCTGTAAGGGACCATGCTGACCTTGGTGCCTGTCCCATGAGCTTCAATATACTCCACTTCTTCGGGTTTGACACCACATTCCCTGTACAAAGATCTGACCAACCGCTCCTGCATCTCTCCAGATGGGAATGTCACACCTAGGATCAAAATTGCTGTCAATTCCACTCTCCTATCAGGTGCTTCCTGTTCTGATTTTAGCATAGTTTCATTCGCTTTGGGCTGCCAAGTCCCGCCACCAAAAAACCAAACTAAAGACATTTTCACCATGTTCTTAGCATCACACACAATAAGCTTCTCAGGCTCTTTGTAAGAAGAGCAAAGGATCCAGAAATTAACCTAAAGCAATGAGTTAGACTAGGGTGGAAAGACACTGGTTAAGACAGTATTAGATGTCTAGGTTAAGCAAAACATGTGAAGCTTTGTGTCTCCACAACTGGAGAGCAAGAGAAGCTGGACAACAGTAGGGTAAGAGCTTTACAGTTATAATACTGTACCTACTTTTCTACCATCAGTGCAGAGGTTACTGCAGAGATGTCCTGTGGAATGCTAAACTAGCAAAAGCATATTGCTGTTACTTCAGTAGAAACCACCACTTATCTCCTTTAAGTTCTTTACAAAACAGGGTCCTGAACTTTGCATTATCAAAACCAGAAACTGAAAAAAAACCCCTGCAAACACAAAAAACTGTTCACACATCTAAAGAAGAACCCTACAATAGACCATTTTTGATGGCAAAGACTCTTGACTGAACAGTTCTGTAGGTACCTCACTTTTTGTAGCTCAAGACCTACCTTGCTCCTTAAATCCATCAGTGTTAATTCCAGCATTTACTATTGTGGCATAGATCCTCTTAGCCATAGATCTCTTGGTCAAAAGAACAACAACAGCAGCTTCAGAGCGACAATATCCATCTCCTGAGACCAGAGAGAGACGGAGTCACGATTTCTGCCCTGCTTTGTAAAATGTTGCCAAACACCATGCAGTAAGATTACCGCTTTTAATACACTGTTTTGAGAATCTGACACATCTATTTCTTTTAAAGAAAAGTTTCATGTCCTAGCAAGACACAGTGCTCATCACAAATGACAACAGAAATTTTCCATGAAGAGACAGCTATTTTTTCTCCCCAGAGGCAGAGGGATGAACCATATGGTGTCAGTTTCTTCCCCACAGTTATTTTTCCAGGTTCAATGGAGCATGCAACATAGATCAGGTCCAGGGTATGCCCCAAACAGTGCACCTTGGAACAACTACAAGGCTAGCTCTTTGCTGTATTGAAAGAGTAGCTGGTCACAGACTGTATGGTAAGTTGCCCTCCTACAACAGAAGCTTTTGTACTAATGCCTTACCTGAAACATCAAAAGTCTTGCAGGCACCATCACGACTAAGCAGACCCAGTTTCATGAACTGCACTGATGTGTTGGGTTTCAGCAAGAGGTTGACCCCTCCTACTATGGCTGTACTGCACCGCCCATGACGAATTGCCTTATAAGCGTTTTCCAGAGCAACGAGACTAGAGGAGCAGGCTGTGTCAACAGTTAGGCTTGGTCCTTAAGAAACATAAGGAAAAACAAACAAACCAAAACCAACCTTAATTTCCTAGATTCTTCTCCAAAGACTACAGGACAGGATTACAAGAAACATATTAAAAACAACGCTAAATAAGAGTTGCTTCAGAACACAGCAGATAAACCTGATGCAATAGGAGACTAGAATCACCATCTCTGCCTACTTACAAGGTAAAGCATGAGAAAAATGGGAAAAAATTGTGAACAGATTTGCTTTTAAGGGCATTTTAAAAACTTCTGTCTCTCCATCAAAAAGAGAACACAGCTTTACAGGCAAGTCTCATCTAAGTACCCATTCTCATCAATAAAAATCCCCTGCCCTTCCTAGTGCTACCCTTGCCATTATCTCTGCTCTCTGTGGCATTTCACATCAATTTCTATATCTCCATTCCCTTCAATGCCATACATGGATTGAATCATACCTATGCCTTCAATCACATAATTTCCATGGCTCTCCTACTTCTTCCACTTAACTCAAAAAAAAAGCCAACTGCTACAGTCAATAGCAGTTTATCTCAGGTCTAGATGACTTCCACGTATCTTGATACCAAACAGCAGTCTAAAGGCCAGAAAGGACCAAGGCCTTTTTATAAAAGCTTTCTGACATCACTGTCTTGCAAATCAACACCAGCTACGCTCAGCAGCTGAGTTATAATGCCTTACAGGGAGTCCTATCATATAGTTACTACATATTTTTTAGTTCTCATATGCCTCCTTAAAATAGTTACATGCTATTTTCCCTTTCCAAAAGGGGTCTGTGCCATCATATCCATCCCAGTCTTCTACAGCAGCTGTGGTACAATCGTGTTGAAATTGCAACTGCTGATCAGCACCAACAGGTTTGGGGGGCACTTACCTTTTAAGTCATAGAAGTAGGAAATCCTGTTGGCAAGCATAGCACGCTGACAGCCAGTCATACTGTATCCCAAAAGCTCTTCTGGATCTTGGCTAAAGGCTTCGGCAGCTTCTGACCCACTGGCACCAACCCATACACCTGTGTCTGTGCCACGGAGGGTGCCCGGATTAATACCTACAGGGATTGGAAGGTAGATTACAGTAAACATAATGAGGGGCAAACTGGGGAGATATCAGGTACACTGGCACCAGTTCACCGAAAACTACTTACTGTCCCTTTCTGGCAGGTTTGCAGCATTGTTCCCTTCCCTTTACTAATCTTTTAACTGTTCCAACTGCAGACCTTACCAGTCTTACTTGAGTCCATCAGAAGTTTGGTATTGGCTTTTGGCCAGAACGTACTGTGCCCTGACACAGGTTTTCAGCCTAGCTGGGCATTGCTAGAATCTTGTGTAAAAAAGTGCACGGACTACAAAAAGTACAAATGCTGACAGGAGAAGCTAACAGCTGACTTCCAATACAGAGAAAAGGAGCAGACTGGATGGGAGAAAAATCACAGCACATGAAGTGTCATGTGAGCACATCAATATCTATCTCCAGCCCAGATCTGGAGTACAAGACAGAAATGAGAATTCTTTACTACAAAAATAGCCAACAACCAGAAAAAGAAACAATTTGCTCTAAAAAAACACATAGAAAGGTCAACTGTCAGAGTCTCTGTGGTTTCTTCTCTGTGCTTCAGGCGTCCTGGAGAAAAACAGAATATTCAGTCTCCAGACGAAGGCTCAGAAGCAGAGAAGCAAAAGTTCATTTCAGTAAGTCACAGAATCACAGAATGTTAAGTGTTGGACAGGACCTTAAAAGATCATCTAGTCCCAGCCCCCACTGCTACAGGCAGGGACATCTTACACTAGACCAGACTGCTCAAGGCCTTACCCAACCTGGCCTTGAACACCGCCAGGCTTGGGGCATCCACAGCCTCCCTGGACAACCTGTTCCAATAACTCACCACCCTGACAGTAAAGAATGTTTTCCTCATATCTAACCTAAATTTGCCCTCTTTCAATTTGTAACTAGCCAGTACTAGTGAGATGGTTCCAACTTTTTCCCCGTATGCTTATGTTCTGACATGAAACTGATTAACATGAAGAATAAACTTCTTGGCTTGGTGGATAAGGAACTCAAAATTTCTAAACACTGGCAGTGATAGAAGAGAGAGGCTCCTGTTTCCCAAAGCACACTTCCAGGAAAACCTATAGAAACAGATCAAATGCTACAGGTTTTCCAAGAATCTGACCAATAGACAGGAATACATCAGGCCGTCTGTCATTCTTTTAGACCATGGATGAGAATTCTAATCAAGTCATCCTTCTTTTCTTCTTACAAAGGAATTATTATGGAACATTAGGATAGAGCAGAACATAGAAAAGCTCTAGAACTGTTGACTGTTAAAGTGATTCTGTCATACTGGTTGTATCATAAGATGTAGGTACAGATTTGCTGGCAGTCAGCACGGATTTCCTGGTTTGCATTCCAGAGACAATAGCTTTGTTCTAACCCTTGCACTGGGATCTGGTAACCCCCATACCATGTCTTGGATCTCCTCTCTAATGTGATGGCTTTCCTTTGTTAGAGTTCTCATGACACAGGTGCATGTGTGCACCTGTTACACAGAGACAATACAGCCTAATTCTCCCTCTTCTATCATTCATCCACTTACCTCCATCCAAAATAGCTTCATAAGAAACTTCCAACAGCAAGCGAAGTTGAGGATCCATTGTATGAGCTTGTTTGGGGTGAACCCCAAAAAAAGACGCATCAAATTTGCTTATGTCCTTGAGCTTTCCATTTCTCCTGGGCAGTCCATAAATTCCTGTGAAGAAAATATTTGACACTGAGTCCCAAAATACATCAATGGTGAAGCAGCTACAAGCTGAGAGACACAGTCCAGAATGACTACAGCTGATTTTCTGTTACACATAAAACCTCACTCCCCTGTGCAGTACCCAGAGGGCTGCATGAATATCTACCCACCTGCCTCATCTGGAAATGACAATGCTGCATTAGCAAAAACAATTGTAATTTTTAGGACTCTCCTGGGTATAGCAGCAAAAGACAGCTATCTAGTTTAACCTTTTTTGCTCTGGCAAGTAGTACCTAGCACATACAGTCTAAATCAGTGGTTCCAGTCAGTCACCAGTTAGAAGAAAAACAAAAGCTGCTTTTGACTTCTGCAAATCACTAGCTTGAATTAAGTAGACATGTGCCAAACACTTCAAAAGAACAATCACACAAAAAAGGAACGTTGTAAAAAGTCGTAAGCCACAGGACTGGAATCCCTGTGCTACTTTTGAACCCAGAAAAATGTCAGAGATGTCTTACTGTCACAACTATCAAGAGCAGGTACAGGATTAATGTTGCCTAGCTGCTCTGTCAGAATGCTTTTATTCTAAAGTAAGCTACATATAATTTATAAGCTGCTACTGCACAAGACATAACATTATAAAATGGATTGCGTGAGACCTTAATAAAAGTATTCTGTTACTGAATTTCTTGATGATTTATCAGAAGTTAATTCAGGTCTGGCAGGGTTTTGATCTCATAAATTCTCTTTTCATAGGATAATTCCTCTAAAACACTCAGAACTCAGGGCTCCAAAGGAGGAACAATAAGCACTCACCTGGTTTCCACCTCCGATCATCCTCTGTGATCATATCAACTCCATTAAGCAGGTTCTCCCAAAACTCTTGCAAGTTCTCAGATTCTGGCAGCCTTCCTGCTATGCCTGCAATCACCACGTCCTCCATCTCTTAACTTCTCCCTGTTCCTGAGATCCACAAAGCAGTAAGGCTAGTAAGACTTCACACAGAGGAAAGTATATGTGTCTTGTCTTCCTGACATGTTGTGACAAACAAGAGTATTTGCAGGAACACCCACACAGGAACAGCCCATGGAGTCTCTACTATTTAAAAAAAAAAAAAAAAAAAAAAAAAAGATATCCCAACTAATCTAATGGACCATAAGATCCATGGGGTTGATAAGGATGAAAACAACAATCCTGAAAGAGCATCAGGCTCTGAGAACCACCAGTTTCTACATGACAACCAGAAAACGAGTACGTCTACCTCTACTAAATGCAGAGCCTCTGTGAAGTCAGCAGAGAAGAAAGATTAACATGCTGGAGCAGAGGTGGGTGGAGAAATTATGAAATACACATAGTAAAATACATAATTACAAGGCAAACCTAACAGGTAGCAAAACAAGTTCTACAATCATTCCAAAGTTAAATGCTAACTTAAGAATCAATAATCAAAAGATTTGTCGGACGTGAAAAAAAAGAAACCTCAAATAAACAAAACTACAAGATTGCACAAAACCACCTCCCCCGAATAAACAACACAACCCTAACTCCCTCCAATTAACTCTGAACAAACAAAAACCTGATGAAAAACCCAAACCAAACCAACAAAAAAACCAAACAAACCCCCATACACACACACACATAGAGAAGAAAACCCACACAAAGCACAAAGATTACAGTACAATTTAGAATCATTTAAAATGTCAAAACCAAAGAATTAAGTTTTACATCTAGAGTGTTTCCTAACTGGACCCTGCACTGCCACACGTTTAAAGAACTGGGAACATGGAACTGACTACACATGATAGGGCGGTGCTTTTAAGATATGCTTTGGTAGAACAGATCTGGAATACAGACAGGTTGAAAAACTTCAGCTGTTGTCCCAAGAAATCTGCATTCCAGACCCCAATCTCAAATACTACAAGAGAGTATCATGCTGCATAACATACCATGGCAGGGCACGTGTGTCAGACCTCAACACCAAACGACAGATCATCTATTATACTCCTTTATCTTCTCTTACAGTAAGAAGATATTAACAACTAAGCAGAGAGGAGACAAGTTAACTTGATGTTTCAGTTAAATTCAAATTGTAATTTTAGATCCCAAGTAGAGAAGTTAAAGGAGTAAGGGAAATACCCATATATATGGTGGGGTTTTTTTTTATATGAAAATAAATAAAAGTATGGCTGCAGGAACCAATGAGATAGTAAGCATTCACAGTACTTCCTTCAATAATCCTTCTAGTAAGTAGAGGCAAAATATTCTTTAATGTGTGGGATTTTAAACAAGTAAAAAACACGAAGAAAACTAGGCATTCAAACAACTACAAATCTGCCTTAATAACTTTGAATGAAAAAATCTGTTACGCAAGAGCTGAAGTTTGACTACCATCAGGTATTATGCTACATAGTGGCACGCAGGCTCATTGCTTAAGTGCTGCTGGTGCTTGATCACCTTCACCAAAATACAGCATTAATAGGTACTCTCTGATGAGCACTTAGTGGCTGTTTTTCCAACTCAAGATGTTTCATTTGGGCATTGTTTTGCAGCCTCTTTCGGGACTTCCTGATGCTTTTGAGCAAGAAACAGGCCCCTCTTCCATCCACACATTACACTGCTCAGGTGAGCCAACACTTTCCCACAGCTGCATAAGGTTGCTGGGGTGTGCGGAAGGAAAGCGGAGCCCTCTGCACAGCTGAGGTGCAGCTCTGCCAGAACATAACACCACAGAGGCTGCCTGATTTCTTTCACCCTTCTTTTCTTCAGCAGTAATCTTGATTCAGATCTGTGGAGTAACTGTGGAATTATGCAACACCTAACACTGAAGAAGAAGAGATGATTACTTCACCCAGTCAATTTCTTCTGGGAGCAGAAACAGAAGTGCTCCCAAAAGGACATCTTGGATTTCTAGGTCTTGTGCTAAACACCCAAACAACAGAAGGTCTATTCCACCCTTGTTCTTTTAAGAAAAGAAACACTAAGGGCCACATTAGCAAGGCCCTTACTGAGAAACTAGTCCCCAAAACTTAAGCTGGTAGTAATAGGCCCAGTCCACTCCATTTTTCCACTCACACAAAACTAGTAAGTCAGTTTTATTACTAGCCTCACCACTGTACCTGTAAAAACCAAGGGCCACAACTCTACTACACTTTCAGCATTTCTGTGCTGGGGCAGAGAAAGAGAGATCTTGGGCACAAAGTTTACAATTTAAGCTTAAGATATGAGACATGAAAATGGTAATTTAAGTATGACTCAATTTTATACCTCAGCTCTTTGGGTGATGATCTTTAGGGAAAGACATACAACTTCTATTTCAGGGGACTGAAACATGACTTCTGGGATTGTTCCTTCCCATCCCACAGCTCCTGCCCTGGAGTATCAGAAAAACTCTATCCAGATATAACTAATCGATGAAGTTTTCCTTTCAGACAGTGAATTAATGAAATTCATCAACAAAATAATTTTTGCCAACTCGTTAAGACTGTAGTTGAGCAAGACTATGTCAAAGGTGGAGAAAAAGATGCTGCAGTACAAGAGCCAAGAAGATAATTTTAGCTCGTGTAAGAAGACCCACAAATTACAGTATTTTAATACACAAAGAACCAGAAAGATTGTCACAAAGAGCTTCAAAAGCTTACATCTAAGATAAGATACAAATTATGGATTAAGCAGCAGACAGCAGAGGCGATCTGCTGTTGGAAAACAAGAGTGGTCAGAAGAAAAAGTCATGACTATTAAGCCACCCCTGATTAAACAGTGATTAAGGTAGCTGTTACAGCTATCAACGTTTTTGGTCTTCCTTGACAGATAAAAAGTAGGTAAACCATTTTAAAGTTGATTGGCTTTGCCCCCAAACGGTGTATTGCGTTATTATTTTACTTTATTAGAGACTTGTTTTTTGTAGAGCATTTTTTGATTATACACAGTAACACAGTACATTGACAGATTTTCAAGTATAGGGCATAGCACAGATCAAGAAAGAACATTTACTTCTACAGATGTTTTAAAGGAGATTAGTCTACAGCAAACATACAAACACACCGCTCCTACTACCTCTGATGAGGAAAGTGTTCAAAAGCAACATGTCAAAACAGAAGACAAAGAAGATAAAGATGGACAAACAGGACTCTTCTATTTCTTAAGGCTCTATTTCCTGAATCCAACCAGATATCTAACATCCTTCCTCCTCAGTTTATCCCATGCTTTTGCTTAAATTGAGTCGTGTGAACTTTCCTCAGACAGCTTATGTTTTTAATTGAGTGGAAAGAAGCAAACACACCACAGCCAACCTTCCCTCCCTCTGCCAAAGTATCATTGCAGTAGACACCTCAGTTAAGCCTAAACTATAATCTTGCCAGATTTGCACAATATTTTTTAGCAATTCTATTGCATTGCTGACTCATTCAGTTTGTGACTAGTAATAACTAACAATCCCTCCTGGTATCAAAGCTACACTTCAGTTGAAATACTGTTTTCTCTTGCATTTAAAACAATTTTTTTCAGTCCCTCACTAATTTGGCACCAAAAAGTAATCAAAAGAAGTATTAATCATAATTTTCCGCCATCCCTGGCAGCTGTACAGCTTTTTTACAATACTTTTATCTACTGTTTCCCTACAAAAATAACCCTCTGACCACCAAGCATATAAGCTTGCAGAGAGAAAGAAAAGCCAAAAAATCCAAAACCAAAACCTACAAACAAACAAACAAACTGAATGTAAAATCTGATGCCTTTGTCCACTCATACCTGACTTGCCAACCACTGAACATAAACTTATTCTGCTGTAACTTGCTCACTTAGGGCTTGGTGAAGAAAGGAAGAGTACAGGCAGGGAGGAAGAAACAGCTGTTTGCAAAGAAATTACAAATAAACCCCAAATCTTGTTTTGCCTGATGCACATCTCCTTTTCCTAGACAGGATCAAAGTATTTATTTCACTGTTATTTTGATAGCTGTCATCATGGTAGGACAGAATCCTTAAAGTCAGCTCTGATATTGTTTCTAGACACTCCAAATCATCTTTTTTGAAGCTCTCATTATTGTAAGATGAAACACCCATGACTCCTCCATAGCCTTCTTCAGCACAGATATTGACAAAAGGACTGTTTTCTTTGTTTTCCAGTATGAGTACATCACAACCCAGGTTTACTAATCTCTGGCTGTAAGTTCTAAAATTTGTAATAAAAAACTGTCCTTACTTCATATAGGAAGAGCTATAATGCTTGCTTCCAAAACCCCCTTCACAGAATAGAGGCAAACACAGTTTGGCTTTCATTTCTTTTAAAGTATTTGGCTACCATCAATCTGTATGTTACAGATTCAATTTAACGAAGAACTTTCAAATGCCTCTGTTTCGGGTCTGTATTTGTCCTGTTAACCACAACATAAATGAAAAACAGTGGAGTGTGTTCATATTTAAAATGCACTACTTAGTGGGAAACACAATCTGGTTCAAAGCTGTTACTGGAAAAAAAGTAAGTTAGACTTTGCCCATGGAATCCACACAGCTTGGTTGATTCCCAAGTGGTCAGAAATTACCTGCATAAAAATCTAAGTCTCAAGTATGACTGTATCATGTTTGTAAAACATCTGTTCATAACTACCCTCATTCTCTGAATTCACCCACTAAATGCAGCCTTTCACAGTGTACTATTATTTTCACTGTTTCAAGAAGGATAGAGGCTGCAGGAATAGCTGAACGCTTTGCTTATGTGGCTTGAGGTTTCTTCTCCCATTTTTGTAAGACAAGACATGCTCCAAAGCCCCTAAAGGTGGTCTGACGGAGTATGCAAGTTAATTTACACAGCCTTAATACTACCTGCTTAAATTTAAGCATCCAAATAAAGCTTATAGCTAGGAAAATAAACATTCAGTATCTTATAGGGTCGTATGCCAGGGAATGAATGTGGAATAAGAATCAAACAGGTGCAAAAACAGCCAAAGAGAGAAGACGATCACGCTCCTAACGGAATCGCATCATCAAATCCATACTGGTGTATGATCACCGGGCCGTTGGTTTAGACCGAAGTGGGAAAAAAATAGTTTAGCAGTTATACACGGCACGTTTCTTCAGACGGATTCCCAGAACCTACTGGCGAGTCTCCCTTCCCAATATCGAGCGTCGATCTCCTCTCGTACAAGCTTCCTCAGCCTGCCACGACCGTGCCTTCGCGCTAACCCGGGACGGCGTAGAGAGCGCAGCGACATCGCCCCGCTGCCCGGGCAGAGCGGCCCGTGCAGCCCCCGCACCCACCCGAGGCAGAGCGGGGCTCGGCGCCCGAGCTGCGGCAGCGCCAGGCTGCCGAGGCCGCCCAGCCCCGCGGCGGGCGCGGCCCCCGCGCAGCCGCCGCCGCGCGCGAGGACTGCGGGCAGCGAGGATCCGGCCGCGTCCCCGATCCCGCTCGGCCCGGCGGCGAGGGGTTCCGGCTGTGGCGGCGGCACGGTCCCCGCCCGCCGCCAAGATGGCCGAGCGCCAGCACCACAATGCAGCCACCTTGCCGGGCGGGCGGAGTGGGAGGCTGCGGCGCGGTAATCAGCCGCTGAGATGGGGGACTCTCCCCGGAACGACCGCGCTGGGCCACGGGAGAACGGTCGGCAGCAACAGGGCGCGGCAACCTCAGGGCCGGGTAGCAGAACCTTCCGGTCGTGCGGACCGAGCCCGCAGACCCTCATCGCCCACCCGGCGTAGAGAGCAAGATGGAGCCTCCCCGGCGCACCGGCGGGGCGCAGCGGCCCGCGGAGCCTGGAGCAGAAGCTGCCGCTCTCCTGACCGCGCCGCACCCCTTGTCCCGCCGATACCTGCACAGGTGCGGATAGCTTCGTATCGGTGAGACTCTGTCGTCAGTTCAGTGCGAGATCGGGATGCTGCGGGGCGGGCGCTGCGAGTGGACGCTGCGGCGGCTGGTGCCCAGCTGCGCACGGCCGATACTCCGCGCTCTCCTCACTATCTCCCTCTAGCTCCCACCGCTATTTAAGCAGTCGCCACCTCCGGCGGCCACGCCACATGGGCTGACAGTTTACGCCTCGCCGCAGTCCAATGAGAGTCGGGGCAGGGCCGCCCCGGTCAGACCCTAGATGATGCCAACCCCTGCCCGCCGGAGCCGCTCCACGGGAGGAGGGGGCCCTGGCCAGGCCGGGGCGGACACAGGCGGGCCCCCCCCCGCCTGTGGCACTGGGCCAAGCTCTCGCGCCCCGCCCCGTTCTGGAGGCCGTGGAAGGCCGGGCGCTGCGGGCGTGCCTGGCTTTGGACTGGCCTGGCCGGGGACGAGGCAGCGCCGACCCCCCGTGGGCACGGACCTTTTCGTGCCCCTCTCCCACCTCCCCGCGGGTAGGTACACTGTGGGGCGTACGGCCCCGCCGTGCCGGCAACCGTGGCTCGACGATTGACGCGGAGGCTCGGCGGGCGCCGGTCCAAGCGCGGTCGGATCGCGCAGCGCCCGCGCGCACCCGCGGCGCACAAAGGGAAGGGACGCGGGGCCGGACGCACAATCCCGGGACGGCACCCAATGCGGAGGCGGGGGCACGTGGGCGGGGGCGCGGCCCTGCCAATCGCGGGGCCCGCGCGGTGTTGCTAAGCGATAAGGCGATGTGGTGACGGCTGAGGGGTGGCTGGGGCCGCCGGCAGAGCGAGCAGCGCCCGTCGCTCTCCGGCGGCGGCGGTCGTTCACCCCGGCGGAGCGCGGTCCCGGGGTTACCACAGGGCAGCAGGCACGCCGGCCAGGGATGCGCTGCCCCGTGCCCAGGCCCGTCGCGCCGCCCTAACTGGCGGCAGCAGAGCGAGTTCGGAGGCGGGGGGCGGGCGCCAGAGATCCCCTCCCCGCCGTGCCCCTGCTACGCCCCCCTTCCCACCGACGGAACGGGGCGGATCGCTCTGCGTGTGAGCACCTTTCGTCCACTTTCCCTGTAACTTGCACTCCTTCAGTTAAACCCGAACAATAACGAATCTGAATTTTCTTCTGTATTGCCTACGACTGCCATTCCGAAATAAAAAAGTCTTTCGGTAGGCAAATGTAGGTTTGAACACGGGGATGCAAGAAAGTCCCCCGTCTTGTCTCTCGTTCTTGGCTTTGAACTGGCTCTGGGCAGAGGCCGCACTCGCGGTAGCGCTTGCACTGCCGTTTCTCAATACAGCTCCATTTCGACCTTCTCGCGCCAGACCTTTTGCCTTTATCTATGTATTCTTCAACATAACAAGTTTTTTAACCCTTTGATAAGAACAACAGTAAATACTGTCCTCTTTTACTTTTTCAGTACTCTGTGATCTGCCTTAATTCTCTTCTTTATAGACGTTCCTTTCTTTGTACAACTCAATACTATCCACAGTGGTACCTTGCTGCCACTCTTCTTATCTGGTTCTTAAGAATCAGTGCCCAGTTTGTTAAATATTTTGGTCATGAGAGAAATATGTGAGAATTTTCTTGCTGTATTTAGCATACCCTTAGCACAACCTCCCCATGCAGGATCCAAGCAGTATGTTCATATTATTTATTATTATGCATATTTTGTTAATTTTCATACTTACATGCTATGTTCTCAGAACTACTCTGGAACAGATGTACAATGACTGAACTATTTTTTTTCTACCACAAGTAAAATGAAATTAAACAACCCAGCTATCATCTTTTCCTACCTACAGTTGACTTAAGGAAACCTGTTTCTCAGGGAAACTGAATAAATTAAAGCTGCATTACCGGCAAGAGGTCTGCATGAACAGGCATGCCAGGTGACATGGGAAGGGGAGTAAGTGGGACACCACACCAAACAACCACAAAAAAAGAAAAAAAAAACCCAGAAAACCGTCAAACAAGCAAACAAACAAACAAACCAAAAAAAGCCATAGAAACCTGCATACAAACCTACACAAAACCTCTGCATTTCTGAAGTCTGCAGCCCATCAGTTTACACCCACGATATCAGGAATAAAGAGAAATGTTTTCCAGGTTCAGATGCAGTATTACAAATATCATGGAACAAACTGCTCTTTTACACTGCTTTTAACACATACACAGAAACTCATACCACCAAACTATTATGCATCTCTGTACGTCAGTATTAAACATGGAAGTAACAAAAAATTTTCAGGATAATCTACAGCTAGTACAAAATTTGGAATTTACACATTGAGTTCTAGAAATAACCAGTGAGTGCTTTAGCTGGTGTGATCTGGGCCAAAATTCCTGTACTTGTTAGAAACCACTATGCTTTGTGCTACAGAAAGAGCTCATTCAGGGCCTGGTTCAAGGGAGTGCATCATGTTGTCCTGGCTCATGAACAATGTTGAATCAAATGACAGGATTTTCAAGTAATGAAAAGATTTAGAAAGAAGCTCACAAGGTCTCTCAGGCCTTACATTGGCTTAGTAGCATCTCATGACATTTTTTGCAGATTTAGCATCTGATTATAATATCCCTGCACCTTTGCACTAAAGCAAAACATTTACAAGCAGGTAGTACAAAATAATTATTCAAATTCTCAGACTGATTACTACCACGTTATCAGGTGCTGAAGAGAGCACCTCTTTGCAAAGAGTATCAGGAAGGCATTTCTATTAAAAAATGCTCCAGAAAAAAAAAAATGCTCATGGGTAAGTAGCTCTCTTCCTTCATTTATCCTTCTTAGATTTTATATGTTTAGCAGCAACTGAGAAGTGTTACTCACTTCAGAGATACCACTTGCAGAATCACAGAATCTCTTAGATTGTAAGGTACCTCTTGACATCACTGAGTCCAGGCCCTCAACTGAAGAGTCAGCCAGAACAGGTTGGACAGGCTCACGTCCAGTTGGGATTTAAGCATCTCCATAGACGGTGACGCCATAACCCATCTGGGCAATCTGTTCCAGTGCTTGACCATCCCCACAATTAAAAGTTTTTTCTTGAATTTTTCATATGCATTTCCTTTACTTATAGGAAAGTTCATCTTGTAATATCCCAGGACAGCTCAGCATTACTGGAAATGCTACAAAAATACACTGATTACTTGTATTAGTGTCCTGTCATGTTCATTACTACATAGCTATCCTTTGTTACATAACTCATTCAAGTTTTCTTTTAGTTTCATCTGTTTTAAGACTTATTTCTTACAATGTGTCTGTATGATTCTGAATATATGATTCTAACACACTAGCAGTGCTTCTCACTGCTTTAAAGTCCATACTATCTCTTGTCAAGGGAAAATACAATCACTGGTGTGACAATAAAAATTTAATTTTATACTCTGTCATGCTCTCTGAACAAGTGGAAAGAGCTGCAGAAGATGAGAAATAATACGGACTCATGTAATCTTTTTAAACCCCTTTCTTTCAAGTAGAGAGAGCTGCACAGGATTAACGGTTGCATTGTTAATGAGAAGAAAAGTAGGTTGAGGCATCCCACTTCTAAGCTTAAATCACATCTACAGTTTCTCAACAAAATATCTGCTAAAGTCCTGCAAGCCCTGCCTGAGGGCACAAGGCTTTACCTGTGTGTTAACTGGGCATTTCTAAATCCATGATGCAAGAAAATCTTAACATATATAATTAAAATAAATCAGAATTAACAATGAAGAATGTAATCCCATGATATAGACAGATTAACCCTTTATTTTAGGCTTCACCATGTGAAATGGGGTATTTGTTTTCTCTTCTGGCTGCAAATATCTCAACCTGACATACAAAACTGAGGCTGATAATTAGACCTGATACAGAGATGTCAAAGTAAGTTAATAGCAAGCATGAACCTGCAGCATGCTGCCAACATAGAAAAATCAGTCTTTAATATTGTAATTGCGGATTTTTGCCGTGCTAGAAGAGATTTTTGGTTTTAACAGATGAGCACAAGATAAACTCTTGCATTTGAACTTCTGCTGAACTTCCAGCCTTATTCCTCTGGCTGTCAAATCTTCAGCTGACGCTTCAAGTTTTTCCTTGGCTTTGATGTTTTGCTGAGATTCTTCAGATTGCTCGATTGAATGTACAACTTCAAACTCCACTGCTCAAAAAACAGACAGAAAAATACTTTGTAGTTATGTTTATATTCAATTATGAGACTGGATAATTGAAGAGAGCTGTTTTGCAGTTTTCCTCTAAATATACTGCTGCCATAGTGCCACACTGTCAAAATCTTATATTACCAGAACCATTTCTGTACATAGGAGGCCAAGAGCAGTCCATTAGGGCTTGCCATACTGATGGCAACAGTGTCTTCTGCTCAATCCCCCTTTTATCTGTACATGTTCATTCTCCATTAGCATCAGACTGCTCAAGAGAGGAAGGTTGCTGGCAGGTTGGTGTAACAGTTCAAGTCGAGCACTACCTATCCGCTATTCAGCTGTTTTAAAACATCACATTTTACAAGTTTGCCCTTCTCTCCATTGTGAGAAAATGTGTTTGGATATGGATGATATAAAAGGCTCAGAGGTAACCCTGTTGGCTTGACAAAGCTGCATTACTACCATTATCTTTTGGGTCTTTTTTCAATCTTCTCTCTCTTTGGAAAGCATTTAGTATGTAAATATTTGGTTTTGTTGTCTAAAATATCTGTCTTTCTAGAAGGGCCTAACTCAAAAAGAAACATCTCTGGGAAGCAGTGGCATTGGTCCTAATACCAGTCAGAGTCTATCCTGCGGTTCTCACATACTTCTCCAAAAACTATTAGCTCCAACTAACTGAACCTTGGTTTTATCACAGGTTTCTTTAGGTAAGATAAATGGAACTGTTCAGCCACATTATTCACTGTAAACTATAGGTAATATTTGCAGGTATTTGACTCCAGCCACTTAACCCTTATTTTTCAAGGCATTGAGACTTTAGCTTCAGATTTTCCATTTTTTAATGGAAAGCCAAAGCGGACAGCAGAGATAGTCATAATAAACTTGTGATAACAGACACTACAGTATCCTGTACTAGTTTAATTTTATAAGCATCAGAGGCTGCAGTCCCAGGTACTACTCAGTCATAGCAAGAATAAAAGGTGCACAAATTGACAAAGATCAGTTACTAGTAGAAGGTAAATTTTCAAAGTCTACTGAACATGGTAGAAAGTCTAAACAAAATTCTACATCAAAGGAAATACAATATGTTCCTGAATTATGGAATGAATTGTTCAATTGAAGGTTTATAACTCTATGCAAAGCATGACACTGTGGCTAGTGTCAAAACATGACACTTTCAAAACAACTTTTATACACGGGCTTAGCTTGAACCAACTTTCCACTTGTGTGTGTGATCTCTGCACTGAATCAGCTTGGTGGCATTTATTACTACAGGTGACAAAAGCTCAGTGGACTCTTAAGCTGCAGATGTGAAATCCTGTTGTCCAGCTTGCCACCTAGTGGCTTCCTGCAGATGTAGAAGGTATGGAAGAGGATGCTTGAGCCCATGAAGATCGTTGGGTCTATTTTCCTGCCCAGGAAATGGACTTTAATCATTAGAATACCTCTACCACATCTGGCACATAAGAAAGCAGAATTTCACAACATCAACCGTTTAGAAAAAGTGAAGGCAGCAGTTTCTGAAAGGTATTGCTTCAAAGATTACTTTCTTGAACAGAAACAGCAGCAGAATAATACTACTTCTTGTTTGTGGTCTAAATATCAGGAATGAGCAGATCCACAGGTAGTACACAATTAACACTGCTTACAGACTGTCTGTTTTTTTAAATACTCACTCAGTTTTCAAGGGCCTTTTGTATTCACCCAATGGGGCCCTAATCGTGTAATTCCAAAGGCAAAGTAACAAAGCACCAATGCATCACATGCATCCCTTCCTGTGAAGACTCCTGTATGCTTGTCTCCTGTCATTAGTAGAGAAACTATAGTAACTAGTAAAGGCTACTTAGTTAGGTGTTCGGAACAACAGCACAGAACACAAGCATTCTACATGGCTATTTTTAAGTTTTGGACCTTCAAAAACGTGTACTAACACAGAAATTTAAAACCAACCACTGCAAACTTGTAAGGTTAGTTCCAAAAATTAGGAAAGGATAAAGAATCAATACCCCAGAATTAGAAATACTATTTAAAGTAAAATATCATAAGAGAATACTGAATAAAGACCTTACTGTGTTCTGGTTCTGCTTGGGACTGTTCACATCTGTGAAGGACCTTGATTAAGATTGGCATGAGTATGCACTGTGCAGTAGAATTTAAATGCGGTAGCTTGGTTTGCACACGAGTGCAAAAACACACCTAATTTACAAGCCTGCAACTTACTTTCAGAAGTGACTGTGGCAACCAGAGCTAGCAAGATCGTAGCTAAGCACCTAAACTGCTTTTGAAAATGGAACTACATATGTAGTGTATTGAAATGCTTAACATATCTTCTGTCTGATGTGTGTTAACTTCAGTCAGAAATTAACACGCATAGATTTTTTTTTTCTCAGGATGAAAGAGAGATATGTAGACATGTTGTATCGGCAAACTGAAGTTTCCTCAGATGGCAGTTTCATTTAAGAAATTTGTCACTAGATATTTGCTTATGGCTAACAGTGCTTCTGAAGGAACACCAACTCAAACAAGTTCCTATTCGGGAGAAGAACATAGAAATGAAGAAAACGTAACTAGGGGATTAGTTAATATTTGTGAAACACTTCAAAGATGAAGTTTTATGTAACACAGAAAAGAGATCATGAGTCTTTCTCTGATTGGAGCTGGAATGAAGCCAGAGCCAAAGCACTGTTTCTGTTTGTTAATATTTTACCAGATTCTTTCTCTGGCCAGCTTTTTACCCACATGGATTGCTCTTAGAACTGTCAGTGATGTCAAAGCTGTTGAAATTCTGTCTAGTGTGGAAACACTTAAGATAACTTTTGATCCATGAAGTGTGGAATTTCAGACGACAGAGCTTCGCAAGGAACAGTGAGAATTACAGTGCAAGAAACTCCCCTATCTAAGCTCAAGTAGTAAATCAAAAAAGCTAGTTTACCTCAAAGCAGCTCACTCCTGTTCTTTGCTAGGCTACAATGTAAACCCAAATTATGAAACCCAGGACATGGTTCTGAGTACCTGTGGTGGTGGGGTTTCTCAATAATGTATAGTGGGATATGAAAATACAAAGTTTCATCTGCACTAAATATGTGTAAGTCAAATGACTTATGGGGACACAGCTTGCTTTACACCCTTACTCCCCCTGCACTGACCCTAGCCTCTGCTGATCCAGAGGTAGCTGACTGGAGTTGATAAGGAGCTTTTCATACAGTACCACACAGCACCCTTCACAGTATTGGCTTCATGCGAAATGCAGTATTACAGCTGAACTTCAATAGGTGATGTTTGCTTTTTTCCCCTCTGAAAAACTAGTATCTTCAATAGCAAATAGTATGTTTATTAAGATAAATAGAAGAAAATTAATTTTCATTTTCTAAATATTTTACAAAGCTTCCCCTCCTCCTGCCTAACATTTACTCTAAAATCAGAAAAGGCTCTACAGATAAACAGCTTTCCTTTTCAGGGTGGCTTGTCATCAGCATTCAAGGTGCATATGATGTGGATCATTAATCAAAATCTCCCACTTGCTCCCAACCTCTGGGATACAGCATTTAAAAAGTAAAGAAATACAGAGGTGTGTTTCTTACTTGTACAGCCTATGTATCCTATATAGCCTTTTAATACCATCATGGCTTGTACCTGTCTATCTCTAGGTGGTTCTGTTTCTTTCAATAATATAGAACAATAAAAATACCTGAAGAAGGGACTTATGTTCCTACTAAACACCTTCCTTCTACTTATCTGCAGAATTAACATACGAGCTATGAAATCCATCTAATTTCTACAGTAAACTGAAAATTAGCAGGTAGAGTAAGGAGAGAGAAAATTAAAATGTCTCATAGCCTTTTGACTTGCTTGGAAGCTTACACAAGGTCTGAATTTGATGGTGAAATGGATAAAGTATATAACAGTCCACTTCAGTAATTAAAATGTAGTCATTAACTCTTCAAAACACATTTAGTCATTGTATTGTGTAATATGTTGGAGATATAGCAAATTGCAGGGCTTACTTGACATGCCAACCATTTTGAGTGCCAGTAGGCTGTTTTGTACATGTAACATGAAAAAAATTAATTAAACTGTTCAACAGATTCAGAAAAATAATTTTCAAGCTACAGTTTTCTGTTTCACCAGAAATTCCCACAAAACACATCTACTAGTGTTATCAATTTGGACAGAGTTGAACTTGGGGGAAAAAAAAAAAGGTTTGAATAAGCAAACTAACTTGCATGCTTTGTTGCAAATCATTTTTTGTCACTGAGCTTCCAAGTCTGTGTGTGTCACTTGTACCTGAAAGCCCAGTTCCAAGTCACTCTGTCTCAGTGACAGTTCTATCCATTGTAAAATATGTATTTGATGAATATATTAAATTCAAGTGAGTGGTTTTAAACAGGAAAGATTGAATTAATTTCCATAGCTCAGGCTTGAAAAATAATACAAGCCTCTGCTAAAAATCAGAAGCAGAATTTGAAAATTTTGTTTATAATGCTTCTAAGGTGATGTTGTTCCAAAAAAGGAAGATTTTGCTTTCATAATTTTTTTCTGAAATACAGAATTCCGTTTCTGTGGAATTAAGGACACCTTTTTCTGGAGGAGAAAGCTAGGCAGCAAAAAAAAAGTGTTTGAAAAATGTATTCATGCAATGCAGTATTTCAGGACCTGAGTATTTCAGGAACTAAGAAGTTCCACTCTGGTGTGCCTCATATAGATCTGGATGCAGAGATCAAATTAAACTTGGTCTCAGG
This sequence comes from Eopsaltria australis, assembly GCA_034509425.1. NCBI lineage: Eukaryota > Metazoa > Chordata > Aves > Passeriformes > Petroicidae > Eopsaltria > Eopsaltria australis. The sequence continues at coordinate 97,651 of JAVTVJ010000147.1, read as the reverse complement.
AATATATTATCCCTTATTGATTCATGTTTCACTTGCTTCATGCTGGCAGTATCATCTGTCCCTTTTGCTATTTTCTAGATCCCCGAAAATCTACATTAAGTTTTGCAACAGTGGCTGGAAATTTCTAGACATTAAGAAACTGATGTCCTTGTAAGGCTGCCAGAGCTGTTGCATCACACATACAACAGCACGAAACTGCATGGCACTATCAGTAATGTTTCAAAGACATCCTTTTGCTTATCCTGTCAATATAGGCCTGACCTGAAATACTCTTCCTATTTCAGTCCTAGCCTCACAAAAAAAGCACATGAATCATGAATGTCAGCACTATGTCCATTCCAGTCCTACAGGTCTGTCAATGCACATTACTTTTACCCTGCAATGCACTGCTGTTGTGAATAAATACACTTATAATCCACCCTTCATTTTGAAAGCCCTTTTAAGTATTATTTTTTCTTGTGAGCTACTAAAGATGGTTCATTGCCTCCATACACTAGTTTAAAAATAGATGTAACATAGGCTGGATAGGACCTGTGGGTGAAATGTCACAGTGCTTATCACTCCCTGCTCAGAATGTATCTTGACACAACTTGTGTCCATTGCCACTTTTCACTGTGCACCTCTAAGAGTCTGGTTCTGTCTTCTCCAAAATCCCTCACTGGGTAGTTAAAAAGCAGCAATCAGACTACTCACTGACTCTTTTTCGCACTGACCAACCCAGTTCTCTAAACCTCTTCTCATGTGATGTGTTCCCGTGCCCCAGCCATTTAGTGGCTCTCCACTGGACTCCGGTTTGTCAGTGTTTTGTACAAGAGGGTCCAAAGGTGGACACAATGGCCTCACAAGTACCAAACTGAGGGGAGCAAATCACTTCATTTAATCCAGTGATTGCATTCTTGTTCCTGCAGTCTGTATGTGATTAATAGCATATGAATATCTATGTAATGGTAATACAGCACATTTGAAAAGTGTAAATGGCTGCCATATTACTATACAGATACTGTCAGATCTTCCCATATTATAATGTAAGTCCATTATTTTTTGTCCTATCTACAGCAGATGTTAATTTTCCAAAGTTTAGCCAGTGAAGGTTTACTTCATTAACAGACCAATAGTTTGAGATATGTAACATTAATCTGCAGTACACTGCTCAACATAACTGCTGCTGTTAAAAAGTTCCTTAACAACTTGCCCTGTAAAGAGGCTACATTTTACTGCACATATCTTACAAATGGCATTCTTGCTAAAATTTCCAAGAACATGTGGTGATTTTTGTAGAAGTATAACACTAATTCATGTTCAGTCTATGACCTTCCGTCATCCTAAACCTGACAACTGTCTTACATGTAAGGAGTGGACGCTGTCACATATAAAAATTTGTGCCTGCTTCTCTTTTTTCCCATTCCAACTTGTTGCACTGGACTGAAAAATTCTAGGGAATCCCCACAGCATATACCAGCATTATGCCTGTGATGTCACCTTTGGCTTTTAAGTCTTAGCACTCTAAGCAATATTGTAGCTACAAACCAGCCAAAAAAATAGCAATTAAGCAAGGATTTGCAGATTACAATTTGATCTAACAGTCACTTGTCAACACATGAAGTGTGCAGTTCTCAAACAGACACTTTCATATCTACCCCAGCTAAGACTGGGGACTTGAATTATGTCAAAACAGAATTTGAATTAATAAAAGTGAAGAAGTATTTGCAATGATGGCATTTAAACCAGAGAGCTATACAGACATTCCTCTTAATTCTTACTTCTGGTGGCAACAGTGAAATTCCCTTCAAGTAGCTCATTCAGATTCTGATGATAGGACTGTAACAATAGGAGCAGTATGTAAAAGAATTAGTGAACAATGACAGAATCCACTGTACTTCCACATCTCCAGAAGAGTCAAATCTTACCCTGGCCGATGTTCTTTTGAGGACTGAGTAGAGAAAGGCTTGATCCCGTATCTAATATTTTACCATCACCTTGGCAGAAATTATGCACTCTAGATGAAGAAAGCTGGACCTGCTGGACTTGACTAGGACTCTGACTGAGCAGCTGACTTTGAACAATCTTTGTGGATGTATCTGCCTTTGTTGCTGAGAATGTATCTGGCCCATGATTTTCAATAGAGAAATCTAGTTGAACCTGTTCAAATTCAAACACAATCTTACAGACATACATACTTTTCATATCAAAGACATCAGAAAATTGGTTACATTTCATAGTGGCATCTTGGACTTGGAAAGATAGAAGGTTTCAGCAAGAGGCAAGACAAAAGAAAATTATTATTTTTAATTCTGAAAGGCTGTACAAGAGGATTAATTACAACATCATGGCGGTGATTGAGAAACCTTAGTTTATTTAGTGTTAGCAAATACTATTTTGAACAGGAACAATGCATAATTTTAAAAAGACATATGTTTTTAAGTCTTCCAGGAGACAACTGTTGAGCAATTCCAATTGAAAAATCCAAATGAAGGTGGATTACATTTATCATAAAACTGCATTGTACCTCAGTGGATGGTAATTCTGTTTCTTGCCCACAGCTGTTTGGAGCTTCTTCCTTTATGCTAGGGCAGGCAGTAAGAGAAGAGAACCTTGAAGGATGTTGTTCCCTTGCATACTGCAGCTCCTAATGTGAAATACTACATTAACATAAGTAACTCATGGTCCCTAAAACTAACACCCTTATAGCTCAGTTTGCTGTTACACTGCTAGATTTAAAATAATCAGTTATAGAGAATATTAAACAAAATTCTGTTCCCTTCAGATCGACAGGGCCAAACTACCTTTCTAATAAACCTAGTACCAAATCTGTTCAAAATCTGCATTTACTGATGTTGTTGCTATCACCTTGCTTGCTGCTTAGGCTTATGTTGTCAGGGTCCTTCACTTTTGTATTTTCCCATGATTAAATTACAGAAGAAAAACTCTAAAAGAGTACCTAAAACCCCAACTAAAATAAAGCAGTTACAGAAAAGTAAATCATCAGCAGCTAAAATAAACTAATTTACCTCTTAAACTTTCACTGACTTTCAACTTGTAGCAACTACAGTGAGATTTGATGAAAAGCAAACTGCTTCAGCCCTATCAAAGGAGATGCAAATAAACACCAAAGTTTTTTGCTATATATTTAAGACTAAAGAAACAAAACTGAGCCCATTACGTAACGTGAAATCCCTGTAGCTCTGACAATAATAAATTATCTTGGTTTTTTGTAAGGATGAAGATCTTGGAATGTGGGAGCAAATGCAGCCTCGCCAGTAAGAATGATCACCTACAATGAAAACACCCAAATTAGAATAATAGTAGTCTTTGTAAGGTCAACCTGGAGCTCAGCTTTAGTGTAGAAGCTGAAGCCTCAGCAGGTATGTTCTGAGTAAAGAGCAGCCCAGAATGGGAGTATAGAACAGCTTGGTTGTAAGAAGGGCTATCCTTTCTGGACAGATGATGAACTCAAAGGTTCCAGAGGTGGAAAGATTCCCAATGACAGCTACTTCAGCCATGACCTCCAAGCAACCCATCAGCTGAAGAGGCTGAACTACTACTCCCAGAGTTTAGCTCACCATCTGGAAACTCACAGTCAAATTCTACCTCTCCAAGTGCCGTAGTCATACTGTATTTTTAAAATCTATTTATTCTTACAAAAGCAAGAATAATCTTTAATGATTTTTAACAGAACATGGGAGACATGAGATGTGTAGAAAAATACAAACACAGGATCTTGCTCAATAAAAATAAGGCAAGAGAAGACTGAGATGGATGGATGGATATGAATATTCATTGGTCTTAATTTGAGAGTCAGCTAAGTTCTAAGGTGGACTATGAAAGAAAGAATAATTAAAGTGGTGGAAAAGGAAAAAAAAAGTGGCTTTGAACTGTGGCAATTTTGCCCAGACCTGGAAGTCACTTTTATATATATATTTGGTATAAGCATTTAGCTAATCTTTTTCAGACCTCAGTCCCAGCAGTGCACAGATGAAACAAGCAGGTTACAAGAGGTCTTCTCAAATGGTTTGCTGAACCCCAATTTCCTTTGTAAAAATTATTTCCAGTGTTAACATTTAATAAACAGGTCACTATTTCTGAAACAGGGAACTGAAAGTTCAAGTGAACGAAGGATGCCAAGCTTGTGACTTTAGGTTAATGAGATGATCACAAGCATCTGGAAAAAATTATATATCCACGAGCATGCTGAGGCATTCCACAATAAGTTAATCTGATTCTATGACATCTTCTAATGACAGATTTGAGATGAACTCAGTAAGAGAAATCCAAATGCAGAATTTTAAGTTATATTCATGGAATATAGATTTCAGACAGCATATAATTACCTGTGTTGAGAGTCTGTGCTGTAGATGCTTTAGAGCTGATAGCTGACACTGTGTTCTTTTGACAAGTTCTCTTGGAAGAAGACTACCAGAGGCAATACAAACTGTGCAGTGTTTAGAGCTAACAGGATGCCAGAGTTCTATAAAGGAGAGAATATATTGAGGTAGGCATTCTTTGTTGATATTTTGTCATCAATATTACATTTCCAGCAAACGTTTGCAGCAGATACAAATGAACCACAGAACACAGGCCTTCTCACTGCAGATGGTTTCAATGCTATGCAGATAATGGGCCTCGTGCTTTTTCCCTTTGCTTCATTGCCAGAAAAACTATGCATGGAACTTAAATATCCACAGTGAAATCTTTTTACATTATATATACTCTTAATTCAAGTTTACTGTACAGTAAGCTTATTCTTCTTTCTCTTGCATTTTCCTAAAGCGTTAGTTTTTATTCCAAGAGATACACTACCTCTTTTCTGCTCATAAACAAAGTCTTAACATTCCAGTTCTCACACTGACATCTAGGCACCAGGAGTTCTTCATCTAAGGTGTTTATCAACAAAAGTCACTACATACAGACACTCATTGTTCTATCTTAGCATCTCCTATCACAGGATAATCTTACTTGCAAGGATTAGTACCATGGGCTCACATGAGCTATGCAGATCAAGGATCAGCCAGGTTCAGCACCTTGTTCTTATTACAAAGCCTAGCTTTCTCCAGCGCAAAGGATGAATCGATTCCCCCATTTTATTCTAAATATATAAGCTAGCACATTTCTTTAGAATAAATTTACCTTCCTTTAACACCATTCCAAGTTCTGCCCTGAGTTTGTTTCCCATTTCAATCAGCTGCTGCTTTTCTTGGCTCAGAATTGAGATTTTTCTTGTTGCTTCCTTGAGTTTATTTTGCATTCCTCGTAGAGTGTGTTTGGCACTATACTGACAACCAACACCATTACCTACATCAGGTAGCTGTTGTCCAAAATCTATCATGTTTTCTTCAAGAACTTTGGGTTCTGGCCCCTGAGTAAAACAGATAGTGCTTATAATGAATATTTTGAAAGTGAGGTCTGCAGGTTCAGAGATTTGTACAAATACGTGTGAGAGCTCAGTTGAAGAAAAAGTGTAAAATTGTAGGCTACAGTCCATTTTTTAGGGTCTATTTTTAAGATTTTGTTAGCAGTATAGGGCAAATTGAACTGTGGAGCAAAACACTGTAACAGCCTGAGACATTCCCACAGATACTGTTAACTGTAAGTGTAAAATAATACACATAGGATAAACACTGTATAACTGTAAACTAAAGAGCACTACATTTTAAGAGAAAATATGGAAAAAACATCTTTATACCAATAGCAATCTGCTACAAATCCTTCTTTGTTTAATAATTGTGTACATTGTTTAATCATTTGTACATACAAACAAAAGGGGTAGATATGACTTAAAACATTTGCTGAAAAATAAAGATTCTACAATCTGTTTTGTCTCTGCCAACCTGCACATGTATATAATGATAAGGTATACACCCAAAAGATCACATCCTTGTTTTTCAAGAACTACATACTGTCTTCTTTCAGCCCCCACAGAGGAGACTTTTTGATATTCATTTAAATAGTCATCATTCACTGAGCAGTCATCTCCCTGTAAACGTTTTACATTTCACACATTGCCATAAGTATCTGAATGTGTCACGTGCATTAAAATTGTTTTACAATTATTCATTGGTGTGTTTACTCTTCTACATATAAACTAGTTAGAAGCGTACTACACTAATTGTGCAATCCCAGTTTTCAACTAGATCACCCTAAACACGATGATTCAAGAAATACACATTGAAAGCTATTATCTATACTGAGAAAAACCCAAACCATTGTTGCCTTATTGTGCCATGCAACTCCCATGCTCGTATTTCTTTGGATAGTTTTACCATGAAAAGGTAAACATGCAGGGAAAGCATGCAGGCTTACAAACAGTATGTGAGAGAAAGGGAGAGAAATCAGTGCAGGACTAGAGTCTAAAAATACTAAGACAGACAGCAAAGTGAAAGGAAAAAGGAACACCACTTTGACACACATCTAGCAATTTGTATAAAAGCAACTAATACAAGTAGCCACAAATTATTACAGTCTACCTTCATCAGTGAAATTGTCATACTAAAGCTTAACATAAAGAGAGGTGAAGGCAGTGACCAATTATGGCGCCACTGGTTGTCACACTGTGGATCACCTTCACTGGATCAAAAGGCCACAGCACATCACCTGGTGGGGGCAAGGAATGCCATTTGCTTAAACTTTTAGTTTTCCTGAACTTTTCAGGAAAACATTCCACAGCATTGCACAGAGCAGACAGCAGAAATAGGCAGGAAACAATAGTTTAACTTCAGCGAAGACAGCATCAACTAGCATTTTATTCACTTGAAGTTTTGGTCTGCATATCCCCTATTTGCTACATGTCTATATATATAAAGTATAAGTAATTCAGCATTTCACACTGCAGGTGAAAATCACTGCCTGAAATTGTTCCTGTTCTCTTATCCAGTCATGAGTATTCAATTATAACTTCACATCATGAAGCAAAGGATTAACCTCTGGAACAGAGAAAGTTAATTTCTTGTCTTACGGTTTCCAAGGCAAAGTGACCCTCTATTGTTTTTTTAAGCCTCTACTCTCACTTACAGAAATGCAAAGCAAATCAGTATGCACCTTGCGCAGTAGTTTGTAAAACATTTTCTGCAACAACAACAACAAAAAAGTTGGTATGAAATTCAATTATCATCTAGTTCTGGAAGTGGCCAGAGCACTATCTATACTGGCACACAATTATTTTCTAAATATAATTCGACAGCATGAATAAACAATTCCCTTCTATATTCAGCAAAGAGAAAAAATGCAATCTATGCATGGTTGGTTGTGCATGTTTCTGCACAGAGTTCCCAAGGCTCCTAAATTGTATTTAAACATTGATTTTGTTTCAGTTTTTAAATCTCATAGCTTTTCAATCAGAACCTCTCATACTTATTTATTACTTAGCTATTACTTCCATTTTCTTGAACTTAGAAGGTTACGGGTGATTCTAAACAAATTAAAGAATGAAACTGATATTGGTAGATCTTACAGGTTACTTGACAATTAGAAAACCCTGGTTTTTTAAATTGTTTTTTAACAATCTTACTTCAGACTCTGTTTACTACACCATGAAATTGTTAGGAGACAGGAAGAGGAGAACATACAGTGACTTACTCCTTACATAGTATTAGATATTTGTCCCAGTTTTCAATTCCATTATTTTTTTTCCAAGAGATGTCACTGCACTTTAATGTTGATATTGTTCTTACCCTTTAAAATAACACAGTGGAAATGATGTTTGCAAACCCTTGAACAGAGTAAAATATGCTCCCACACCCAGCGGATTCTTCCTTCGTAGGTGGTGAGCACTCTAAGACAGCATTGGAGCTTGATACTTTCTCCTGGTTATACCAAGTTGCACTTGGTATTCAAAATAAAAGGCTAAAATATGGATATACAATGGGAAACCTGAAGAAGTAATACACAGTAGCTTAAGCATTTGCAAGTGGGAAAAAAATCAAGACTGGCTTACAAGATCAGAAGTTACTTGGTGCCAGGGGATGACTAGTCAAAATTTATTGCCTAGAAAGAATAAGCATAAATTTGGCTGAAAAAAATCTTTGCTGGCTCTCATCTAACCAGTCACATAAGCACACATTACTTTAGTTTATAATATTTACTCAAACAAAAATAATACACAAGGTATTTAATTACACACACACGCTGACACTGATATTTTTAGGTAGTTTAAACCTCATCATACCTCTTCTCCATCTGGGTTTACTATACAGTCCAGCTTAGTTGAACTGACTTTAATGTTGCTCAGTGTGGTTCCAGCTGAAATTTTGTTTGTGCTCAATGAACCTAAAAGAGGAGTATAATACAAATGTAATATGTATTTATAGAGAGTTTAGGCTTTCATAGCAAGAGCTGCTTCAGAACACTGTCTCATGCATATAAATGTCTAGTTACAGAATCACAGAACCATAGATTTAGGTTGGAAAAGACTTTTAAAATCATCAAGTGAAACCAGTAACTTAACACTGCCAAGTCCACCACTAAACCACGTCTTCAAGCGCCCACACATATATGCCTTTTAAACACCTCCAGGGATGGTGACTCAACCGTTTCCCTGGGCGGCCTGTGCCAATGCTTGAATAAGCCTTTTCAAAAGGGAAATTTTTCCTAATATCCCATCTAAACCTCTGCTGGCATAACTTGAGGTCCTTTCTGTTGTCTGATTGCTTATTACTAGGAAGACAACTGATCCCCACCTCATGACAACTCCCTTTCAGGTAGTTGTAGATAGTGGTAAGTTCCCCCTGAACCTCCTTTTGTGTATCACTTCAATAGATATACTGTAAACGGATATACTGTGAACCCCCATGGCAGGGGGGTTTGGACTAGGAGATCTTTAAAGACCCCTTCCAATCCAAACCATTCTGTGATTCTACATATTGGCTTCACTATCAGGAATTCTGTCATAACTTACAATGTACATTTATTTGCTGTACTCCTGTAAAATATATACATGATTGCTTTTCTAGTGGCAGTTTTATAGTGACTTAAAGTGTGTGTGTGTGTGTCTGTATTTGTTTTCACTAATAATTGTTTTGTGGTAATTTGTAATACAGAATCTCAGACTACTATGTGCTTGTGTATGGTGTAATCTTGAGAAGCCCACAATAAAAAATTTTACACTCATGGATTGGGTAGCCCTCATAGGTTGTGACCTTTCTTAACTGAATTTAAAGTTCTTTGTCAAAAGTTGTCACCTTGCTCTGCAAGCTGTCTGTTTTCTATTAGAGGAAGAGAAGACATCTGCTCATCAAGACTCTCCATCTCTTTCCTCATTTGTGTAATAGCAGCCCGAAGGCTGGCATTCTGTTTCTGCAGCTTTTTTATTTCCAATGTAGGGATATCTTTACACAGAGAACTTTTATCAGCATACTGAAATATCTGGAAAATAAAGGTACAAGACAAAAAGAACCCCTCATTAATAAGCGACACATATTCTGTCCATAGCACCACACACAGAGATCCTAATACTTTAAACCCATGAACATACGTAGGAGAAAAGCACCACAGAAGGAGAAGAAATGTATTTGTATATTGAGGATTTGCCAGGGAAAGAAGTGCTGTACTGAGAACATCATTGGAGGAGGCACACATGGGGAGGACCATGGCGCCAGAGCTGGCTCTGTTTTATAACTGTTGTTCTGCAGGTGTGGTTTATCTCTCTTCATTGTGCAGGTAACCAGGTAACCCTTCTCCTTAAGGAACTTATGTACTCAACAGCAGTAACCAGTAACAGCAGTCCCCTTTCTGACCTGTCAAATTCTTGAAAGTGTCATTGGAGATCATCTGTTGACAATAACATTGTCCTGGTTTAAAAGACACTTATTTGCCAAGGAAGATGGGAATCTCTCTGAAATGGACAGATCACCCCCTCCCTCCAAATTATTATGACTTCGAAATTACCGGGCTTCCAGGCAAATATATGGAAAAAGGAATAACAGTTCTTTACTAGACTATATATATACATATATATATATATATAACAAGACAAAACAAACAACAACAGCAGCGACAAGAAAAACTAGTAACAGCCTTTTCCCGCCCATCAAGCATTTCCCCTTTGGCGTAGTTACGACGACAACCGACAGGGGGCGCTGCAGGCTCCTCTCGAGGCGGAGGGGCTGCAACGACTCCCCCGCGGCTTCTGGTGCAAGATCGGGACCTCCCTGGTGCTGATGGCAGCTCAGATGAGAGAGAGGGAAGAAGGGTTGACTCCCCCAGGCACCCACTAGAATAGTAAACTTCTAAATTTTGTCATCTAGTTTTTTAAACACTGGCCCTTTCCATAAAAAGGAAAAAGACCAAAAAAGGTTTTGCTGAGATGGGTACTTCCTATCCTACACGCCAAAAGTGCAAAAGCCAGAGTTTTTTAACAACAGAAAGAAAAGACTGACAATGAAGACAGTCTTGCCAACCACAGCTGAAGAGAAAGTGAATACAAAGGAGAATATAAAGAAGAATCCCTGCCCAGCCCTGATCCTCTTGGTAGCTCAACTATCAATTAGCAAATCAGTCCAGTTTGAAATAAAATTGGAAGAACTATTTGCTCCATAGCAAGTTTTTGCTAGCAGTCTACTTTAATCTATAATAAAAGTTATCTTCAGGAAGTATCTTTCTGAAGATAATACTTTCTGCATTCAGGAACTACTAGACTTGCTTAGCACTGCTTTTTCTTAGTTAGCTCTGGTAACATGCTCTGAACTGGTCACTGTTGAGCACCTGTAGCCACCCAGTAGAGTGCACTGCAGCAGATGCTTTACTTTCACTCTTTTACAAAAGACGGTTTCCTACTCTTAATGCATTATACTTCAGCATGATTTCAAACCAGCATTATGTCTGCAATTTTGAATGGCTTCTAAAAATATATGCATTCTAAGAGGTAGCAATGAAAGGAAAACTGTCGGTGGCGAGAGAAGCAAGACGCCAACTCAATGTGAGTGATAAATCAAGCTCATTTACTGTCAGAAAGTGCACACTCTTTATAGTGCTGTCCGTGCTCAAAACGTTATTCCCCACAGGAGCTTTCTCTATTCTAATTAAAACACCAAGCTGATATCAGAAGGCAACAACAGTAACAGTTTCTTCTGCCAGGTTAATCTTTGGACACCTGCAGCTTGTTTTCAGCTTTCATGTCTCTCTTTCCCACAGTTGTCTTGAGAATAACCTTGAGCAGAGGCCTAGCTTTTGTCTAAGGGGCCTGGATTTCTCACCCACTTTATGTCTGTGCAGCTGGAGAAGGATATTCTCCAACAGAAAACTAGCTAGTGATACTCAAATACAAGACATTAAAATATTTTAAACAGGTGACATGTTAGTATTTTGAAACATTGCCTTAAAATTTTAACTTTACAACTTTAAAATCTACCCTGAACTGCAACTGACACAGAACCTCAGGAATGAGGTTCCAGAAATTAATTCTTCCAGTAGGTCTTCATGTTTTGGAGCAACTGTCTATATCCAGCTTGCTTCTTTTGCCAGTGGGTAATGAGTGAAAGTCATAATTAGGTCCATGACACCTAATCTATGTGTATTCCAGGCTAGATATGTCTGTATTTTGAATTAAACTTATGAAACAGATGAACTGCTTACAGTAAGTCCAGTAGAAACAGGGCCCATGATGTTGTTATCTTAGAATGAATTCATCCATGTCTACATTAAGTGTTGTCTAACCTGTTTCTCCCCTTCAGGTGAAATACTGTGATTAAATGATGCTTGTATTGTCTGTTCTCTCTCAACAGTCAAAGCAGAAAGAACAGTCCTCACTTCATGCAACCTGTAGTCTGTTTTCTGTAGATCAGCTTCGACCTAGGATGGAAGGAAGGGAGGGGAGGCAGAGGATATCAGCAGCTCAAGGACAAAAGGATGGAGAAAAGAAAAGGAAAGGTAAGGAAGGGAAAGGGAAAGGAAAAGGGAAGTTAAAAGAAAAATAAGGAAATCAAGGATACATTAAAACATAGCACAGGGACTTGAGCACATCCCTTTTGGCTCTGTCAAAAACTGCCTTAACAGACAAATAATTTAGCATCATTGTCTTATCTTCTTTATGTGAAATGGAAAATGCCGATTTACCTCTCTCATGTGTTCACATGCTGCAGTTGTTGATGCCTATGAATCATTTTGGAAAGACAATGACAAAATAAAACACTGGAGTGAAGGCCAGCACTCTGAACTTCACAAACAAGTGTTTCCTCTGTACCTGAGTTCAGGGCAACCGGGCATTGAGAATTCTTAAACCATTGTGTAATAGTCTCTAAACAATAAACATGCATTTAATTTTTCAGAAGCAGAAGTTTGTACACTACAAAAAAATAGGGTTTTTTTCCATACAAAAATACCCAAGAGTTTTTCAGGATTAATATTGTTCCCTTGATAGAATTCAAGTGGTACTGTGATCTGAAATTTTTTCTGTCCTGGGGCTGCACTAAGAGAGATCTTCCTTCTTTTGCTACAATGGCAAAGGAAAAACATCTCTCAAGCTGACTGATTACACGGAAAGGGAGAAAAGGGCACTATTAGAGATTGTTCATGAAAATCAATCTGGTCTCTGATAAAATGCATGTGATGAACTGCTGTGCACAATACAGAATTACTGTTTTACAGATTTTTGAAAGACGACTAAAGACATATTTCCCTGAGAAACACCATAGTGGGAAGACTACATAGGTCTCTATGCACTAGACAATCCTTAAACAGTGTTAATTTGAAATTCTCACCTCCTCTCTTGATGAAGACAGGCTGTGTCTTAGATCCTCTGATTTCTGATACCGATTACATTCAGCATTCTCACAGAGCTGCTGCCAATTCAGTTCTTTTTGCATTTTACTCTGTTTCAGAATCCATTCTTGCTCAGCTGCCAGAGACAGTTGTTGTTTATACCTATGATACACAGAGCAAAGCTGTTGACCTCAGCAGAATAAATACTAAGGATGTTTTGTGGGTTTTTTTATTTTGTTTTGGTTTTGTTTGTTTGGGTCTGGTTTTGTTTTATTTAATCCAGCTTTGTTTATTGTCCTTATCTTCTTTCCTTGTCCTATTTTACAAATTATCTATTTTTTTCTATTCTATTCTCCTTTCAGCATTTTACTGAACAATAGCATTTTAATTGCTTAGAGCTCAGTAGGCTCTGAGGGTCCATCTGTATGGGTATTTAGAATCAGCTTTGGAGGTCACCTCAGCTCAAGCGGCATAAACTGCCCTTCAATATCAATACTGCTCTCAGTACTTCCATCAAGAGCATGTTTCTGTTTTGCTGATATCAGAAATGAGATACAAAAGAGCTGGGAATTAAAATTGCTGCATTGTCAGGGTAAATTTTCTAGGCTAAAAGACTGCTGCATTTACATACCTTGAAAACGCAGTGTAGAAAGAGATAGATGGTGCAAGTATTAGAAACACTATTAGAGATCTCTAATCAAGAACTCAAGTCAGAAAACTGCGAAGATCAGAGGTTTCTTCTGAAGTGCCATCAGAGTTTAAACCGCATGACACAGAATAAGCAACATGCACAAATTTACATTTAATAAGTATACCCGCAGTTGTGGTACTTTTGTTCTTGCTGTGTGAACAGCAGTTGGTCATGCAATCTTTATAGTCAAGACTGCAATAGGACAAAGTGGTTTTAGGTCCATTACTACAGCAACGTCCTTTAAAGAACATCCAGAACAAGTAAACCAAAATGGAAACTAAACTCTAATTGTGCAACATTCAAGATGCAGGAATCCATGGATACCACTAATGGCTAGGTAACATTTTGCTGCCCTAAAGGTAAAGTTTATAGGCAGAAATAATTTATTTTGTTACATGAAAACCAACACAGCTGGAAAAAGATGGCAAACTTCTAGGCATACAAGCCATCCTCCTGAAAGCTTGTCTGTTTTTCTCAATGGTATCAGTTGGTTCAATGTGAGGGATTTTTTCCCCTCTACCTATATAACTCAGTTTGTCAAATTATTAAGTTATCAATTACAACACCACTGAAGCAACTGGACATGGGTATCAGAGAACAATCCAAGTAATGCTGGATTGCTGGATGATGCTTAATGAACACTGTACATACTGAGAATAGAGATTTTTGAAGAGTGAATTCCTCATTACTAGCCTTGGAAGGCTGACAGAGGTCTTTCAAATACCTATATACAGTTCTTGGTTGCATAGGAAAAAAAAACAGTCACTATGAATGCATACCACAAATACCCATGCTTCCTGCTATCCTGGAAACAGTTCAACACATAGGTGGAAGAAAACAGCAAAAACAACAGTCATCTTTTCATGTGTTTCACACAGGAATGACCTTAGATTATAATACACTCATTCATTCTGTGAGTAAAGGGTAACAGCTTAAATAAAATAAGTTACTTTAATGTCATGGGACAGAACTAAGTAACCCTTTTCAACTGTCTGCTTGTGAAACTCACATTCTCTCTTTTTAATTCCCACATCAAATTCAGCAAGCACTTCCTACAAAGGGAGTAACAGATAGGTAATACTAGAACAATGATACTGATGGAAACACTGGATTGTCTCAGACCTTTCAAAAACCGTACAAGGAGTTTAATCATCGCATAATCTTTCTCCATTCTAATAAGAATCAGAAATGTGCTGAATGAAAACGATAATCTGGTCTATGGTAGGTCCCCTAGCATGACTTGTACAGCAAAGGGAAATTTAAAGAAACAAGTCAGCCAAACAGTATCCTTTGCAAAATAAGATCAGATTTCATAACCACTGGGCATAGAGGAGAGAAAAAAAACCTTGCTTTACAAAACCCCCCCACCATCTTACAGACATTAAAGTTCAAATCCGTTACAGCCATCTGAGCACCTGTAACATGTCAAAGACTATGCATTACAGAAATAACAGAACTTTATTTTAGAGGAGCAGAAAGGTGCTGTATCTCCCCAGTGCTAAAAGTTATATGTATTTTTTTTTTCTTTTTTGAATATAAAATAAAAAATCCTAACAGAAGTTAAATGTATATTCTAAGCACATTAATAAAGGAATATTGATTATTATGTACAATCTACTATAAACTGCTAGGATGCCTACCTTCTTATGTGCACACGCATATACATATGGATCTATTGGTGATACAAACTTAACTGTTTCCCTCTGGTTTTGCAGAATGATAATAGAAACAGCATAAGAAGTAGTCACTACGAAATCACATGAAAAAAAACTTAAAGGTACATCATTCACTACTCTAAGCTTTTTGTTTAAGTTAAGCAAAACAATTAGAAGGGAAAGTTTTGGCTGCAGTCAAGAGGCCTTTAAAGTGTATACTTGCAGAATTACTAAAGAGTTAAGAAACTAGAGCTTTACTGAAAAGTTACTAGAAAAATACTACCATGTTTTTCACTCTGAAGATGAACTGACAAGAGGGCAGCCAGGAGACAGGATGCTATGGAAAACACTTCTTCCCTCTCTCCCTGCCCTGCTCCCCTTATAGACATTGAATTTTAATTTAAAGGCCAAGAACAAAAACAGTCATATTGTTTGTCATACTTGGGAAAACAAAAATCTGTTGTTAGAAGACTTTACATTTCAATTGCAAGCAAGAACAGTGCTACAGAATGTACATTCTACTGTGAAATTCTTCCAAAGTAACATTACAAGTTATTCTGAAACACAGAAATTAAAGACACCAGTAAAGATACCACCAAACAAGTGTGAAATTCTTGCTTCGTGACACCTATGTTTCGTAAGTGTATGAAAAACTGTTCATGAAGAAGCCACAGATTTTCCAGAAAACTAAATGGCTGCAGTGAGCTGCCATCCAGTGGATAAACTGATAAAGTATTTTAAAAAGTGTGAGAGAAACTACTGTGATGAATGAAATTGATAAATTACAACTGAAAACAAAAGATCACACAGGATTTTGTCTAATTGATACAAAATCATGTTAGATTAGGGAGAATAACTGCAGGAGATCCAGTGGCAAGCATGGAAGATGTGCTTCTTTAGTTGTAGGCATAAAGAATGGAGGTAACTTTTTTCTTCTCCAGTGTGGAGAAATCATGTGTATTAGATGTTGTAGCCTTATGCTTGTGGACAGCAGCTAATCAGCTTTATCATTACAGTTCAACCACAGAATGCACCATAACTTCCAAACCAAACCAGTTATAAAATATTGTTCAGGTTCTCATTCTTCTTCGGGTAGGTTCATAAACTGTCTTTGGGAAGCCCATGGGAAAGAGAGTCCTGGAAGATTTGTTATTTTAGCAGGGGCTAAAAGAGGGCAGCAAGACTTGGATTGGCAGATGCTGGGTGAAAGATGCAATTGCTTAACAATACCACTTCCATTTATGTTATAGATTGGTTTGGTCGACAGGTCAAAAATTAAGTGTTCTAGTTCTAATGACTAAACACATTCATATGTAAATTAGTAAAAGTAATTCCAATATCAAATGCATTTTAATACAAAAACAAAGAAACTTTGTTGTTCTTCAAAGTTTGTTATATAGAAAGAGCTGGTATGATGCCTCCCTAAGGTATCACAGTTGAAGTTCAGGTTTCACCATTAGTAAGATGATCCTTTTACGGTGAAATTATAGGAATGTAAGAAGCAGAAGGGGGGAAAAAAGCGCCTTGTAATTAGGAATATGACAAACACTGTACATTTATACATCTTGCCTAAGGTTACCTCTGCTTTCTAGATGCTGACCTTTCCTGTAGTTTCAAGGTTAACGAATTTAGCAGTGTGCTTACTACATAAAACAATCTTACACAATCGCACATTACCAAACACATTCTTAGCAATTCCTTACAAGGAGCAGCTGTCAAACTGTCAAACAAGCAAAGTAATAGCTCCTACACAAGTAGGGCATAATTTTCTTAACTGTAATTACAAATGTAACCAGTTTTTAGAGGAATAAAACAATAGGCAAAAACATAAAAGCTTATACAACTATAGCAATGTTAAACCAGAACATGCTAACTAAAAAAATAAAATTGGAAAAATGATTCCTAGATGGCACTGCAGCAACACAACACTACTTGTCCAGCATTCTTACACCAGTTTCTGACATCAGCATCTTCCAGTTCTTGAATCTTTTGCTCCATGTGAAGTTTCAGGTTCACATAATCCTCATGCAGATGATCTATGTGACTATTCCTAGAGCTGTAAACAAAAATAAATTTACATTAAAAAGCACGAGGGATACGCATGTAAGATTTTTTTTAACAATAACACGTAACTGTTAAGAGCAGATGCTGTAATTTCCTAAAGAAACAGTCACCATAACATCTTTTTCTCATAAGTTAGTGGAAACCAATTATAATGGTATACGTTATTTCCCAAAACAATCCTTCAAAAAGTTAGTTGCATACAGAATATAGAGGATCTGCTGAAAAGTAGTGCAAGACCTTCACTTAATTATAACTGAGTTCCTCCTCCACTCAAAAATTTCTGTTACCTAAGAAAAAATTGCAAAACAAGGGCTGACCAGCAGAGATCTGATCTTTTAGATACATTTTAAAAATAGAAGCAGCTCTGTATTCTTCACCTCCTCTCCCAATATTTTTAATTGCTATCAACAAAAAAGTTGCTCTGAGATCCAGTGGAAGAATACCAGTAACATCAGGATTTCAAACAGATCTGAGGAGCTGGTACTGCTACCAAGACCAGTAAGCTCTCTAATGATACACTGAACCTTTGAAGCTCTGTATTAGTCCCTTCAAGAATTTACAGGCTTGCTGCACACAGCCAAACAAAGCTAGATTGCTATCGTGCTGTTCTGCAGCCTTCTGTTTACTTTCAACTCTGTATTACAGGTTTTTCGTGTAGCTGAATGACCATTGCATTTGATTAGATAAGACTGATCATATAATACCTACAGAGATAAAACCCTGAACTAAAACTGGAGAGTAACAAACAGCTAAATGCATATTCACTTTCATATTCTGCTAGATTTTGCTTTTAAATTCACACTTCACCTGAATTAATCTGAATCCTATAGCCAGCACTTATGCATACAAACCAAGTCTATCAGAAGTGCTGTCTCAGTGTAGTCTAGACATGGACTTTTACACCTCTCTTGTTCATCCCCAAACTCTGGAGGGCAAGGCAGATCAGAAGAATGATTGCTGTACTGTGATCAGTATCCAGCTCAGCCTGGCAAAGAGGCAATTGCTGGGTTTAAGAGACTCAAACTCCTCCTTCCATTCCCAAAGGATATGCTCCATGTAAGACTCCTGAATGGGCTTTAAATGAATTTGCATATACACCACATTAACATCAATCATTTAGTAACCTTTGATGAATTGCTCAGGTCACTCACAATAACTAAAAAAAGCTATTTAAAACTTACCCAGCCATCTCTACATTCTAAATGTACTTTGATCCAGCACAGTTTACAGCATTTCACAACAATTACCATTTTAAGCAGAGAATAATCCCAAAGAGACTGTTATTTCTGAAGACAGTAGTTACATTAAACAAGAATTATGTGGAGACAGAACTCAAGAAGTAAGTGTTTATTCCCTGCAAGCTGCACACATATTTCTCTTTTCTTTGATATAAGTATGATGAGTCAAGTCACAGTTCAGCCTTCTCTTTTATTAACAATATTAACTGCTGTGTCCAATTTGTTTGCTTTTAGTTTAAGAAGAAAATAACCAACAGAGAACAAGTGCTTTTAGAGGCAAAACCCTTTACTTGCTTCACATCCACCTCTTCCTATTGTTCATTCTCCATATTTGCCTCATATCTAATTATAAATTCTGTAGAAAAAAAACCCAACATTGTTTTCAAGCAGTATGGGTGCTTTAAAAAAATTGCTATTTCTATTCAGCTCTCTCCAGAGATTTGGGAAAATCTCTGGAGTCAATACAGCTTCTCTCACTGTACAGTATTATTCTGTGTCACTGGTTGCAGATAATCCCTTCTGAATAAGCACAGGGATGCAGAGAACAAATTGGACAAGCATGCCTTTCAAATAGTGGCTCTTTAATCTCTTTACATGAAAGAGAGATTTTTCAGATCAGAAAATGCTATTCAATATCTCTATGCTAAAGAATGTCATAATTTAAATAACATTTTTCTTCACAAACAATCTGGACAACTTTAGGATCAGAAACAGAGTCTCTGATCATTGGATATAAGAAGTATAAAAAAAATTTCAAGCTTGCTCTTCGCAGGTATAATGAAGAGCAAACCCTGCTAAAGGACACAATGATCTGACAGTCTTTCAATTCTGCTGGCCAAGATTTCATATTTATCCCTAAGTTAATTAAAATAATGTTTTCATATTCTGATTCTTGTAGGCAATGTTCAAATCATGCTACCATGCACAGATAGTGTAAGTAATACCTTCTTCATTTGGGTAAGGAAAAGTAGATGACTTTTTAAAAAGTCACTATCGTGGATATTCGTGAGCAGTGCTGCCTCCCTGCCTGTAACATGCAACGCTGAAAGATCTATTCTTTCTGTATCACACTTTCAGCTACAGTTGCTCCAAATGCATCAGGTGGCTACCGCAGTTAAAAAGATTAACTGAATTTGAAGTGCGCAGAGGGAGAAAAAGACAATCGAGTGTCGGCAAAAGACAACACTGCCAACCGAACGACCGGCTGGCAGGAAGCAGATCCCACAAGGAAGGATTCCATGGAGGGCCCTGAGGGTCAGATGTTCTGAGGCAGAAGAGCAGATGGCAGGCAGACTGTCGAGGTCAAATCCGTTAGATGAAGGCAGTAGAGAGGAGCACAAGATAATGCTTTGGCACAAGGGAGGGCACTTAGCAGGGAGGGCACTTAGCAGGAAGGGTGCAGAAAGACAGTGGGTCCCCAAAGAGAGAAAGGGGCGAGAGATTCGCAGGCGACGCGTCGGGAGCTCCGAAGGACAACCTGCGGCACAACGGGATGCTGTGCGACCGCACTGCCTTCTGATGGAGAAGTCCAGTCGCGACTCGCCTCCTGACGGCACGATCCTCCACGTCCCTCCGCTCACGGCTGTAGGCCTCGCCTCTCTCGAGCCGCGGCAGGCGGGGCCGTGCCGGGAGGCGGGCCTGTCTCCATGGGGCCCGCGGCGCCGCCGTTACGCGGCCGCTGCCCCTTCTCCGGCCCTCGCTCAGGGAGGCAGCGGCACTCCCCGTCTGTCTCCTCTTCTGCTGAGCTAGCCGGCGCTTCTCGGTTCCTCGCACTGCATTCACGTTCAGGCACCTGGCAGCGTATTCCCTCCTCCTCACATTCTCCCCATTCCATCCTTACTACTCTCACGCAGCAGCCTCTCCTCTGCATCGTGTGAGCACGGGCACGCTCCTTTGCAGCCCCGGTCTCGTTCAGTAAGACCCCCTTCTCCCGACATACACCTAGTACTTGTCCTATGCTCTCACATCTCACTCTCTCCTTCACTTGTCTTTCTATACATTTTGTTTATTCAAGTGTTTAGTATTACACAATTTCTCCTTAGCGCTGATCAGGAAGGAGACTCTTGGCCCCTTTCAAGTACAGCTGTTAGGGATGTGAACACAATTCCCATCCTCCCTGAACTCCCACTGCATCATGTGAAAAACTTTAAAATGCTTGTAAAACAAACTCAGGTGAACTGCAACACGAGGTCATACAGCACAGATAAATACATTCTGCTATCGGGGCACTTAATTATTAAAAACTGTATCCATCAACTAAACTGTCTTGCACTGTCTAGATGAGACAGAGGAAGATGTAACATATGAAGCAGACCTAAAGCATGATTTTCCCTTAGTCACTCTAGATGACTTGCTTGTCTGGAAGTCATGAGGCAAACTTCCTGTAATGTCCTGTCACTTTTCTGTTTTTCGATAAACAGCTCTTGCCTTCCAGAATCTTGAATGCTACACTCAAATGATATCTGAAGTACACTAATTCAGAGAAGATAGACTATTGTCTATCTTCTTATGTTCTTATATATTTTTCCATATGTCATCAGAAGAGAATTGTGCGTCCTAGCCCCATACCAGTTAAAGAAAGAAGGGGTTTATTTTCACCAGTAACTATCAATGAAAATTAGAATCAGAACTAAAAATTTAACTTTTGAAATAAAGCAAGTTCCATTTAGCTAATTGTATTTCAGAATATTGCAATTACTAAAGGGATTTTGTTTATTTATATGAATCACCTCTGGTTTAAAATACGGTGGTGAAAACTGGCTTCAAATTATTTTCTACATCTGAATACACAAAAATTATAGTGCAAGTCCCAGCATAATTTATATTTTGAAGTGGGCCCCTCAGGGCATCATCAAAATCAGCACATAATAGGTGAATGTCTAAATCCATACACTGCTGACATTCTTTGCATCTTTATATTAGCCATTGCCTAACCTATCAACTGTATTCCCTTTTACAATCCTTCCTCACTCCCCCCCCTTTCAAATTAGTTGTCATCTTCTCCAGTGTACCTTCAATCAGCCCCTAGTCACATAGTTAAATGCATGTTAGTTCTCCAAATGAGTAATTGATGACTTCCCGTGATTCAATAGTGCCCCAAACAGATAAACTTTATTAGTGAGTAAAAAAGATTACAGCCTACACAATGTCAACTCGGGGATTGATGTTGAAACCTGAATACACCTAGTCTGCAAGTGAGTGGCCTAAATTCAGATAATGGTGGACAGTCAAAAACTGGTTTTACTAATTTTACTATAGGAATCCTAGAATCATTTAGATTGGAAATTTTTTTTTCAATATCATAGAGTCCAGCTGTTAACCTCCAGGGATAGTGACTCCATCACTTCCCTGGACATGCCATTCCAACGCTTGGCAACCCGTTTGGAGAAGAGTTTTTTTCCTAATATCCAGTCTAAAGCTCCCCTGGCACAACTAACTTGAGGCTATTTCCTCTTGTTTTATCACTTGTTAACTGGGAGAAGAGGCAGACCCCCACCTTGGTACAACCTCCTTTCAGGTAGTTGTAGAGAGTGATAAAGTGTCCCCTGAGCCTCCTTTTCTCTAGGCTGAGTCTCTCCAGCTCCCTCAGCTACAATCCATCAGACTTGTGCTCCAGACCCTGCCCTAGCTCCGTTGCCCTTCTCTGGACATGTTCCAGCCCCTCAATGTCTGTCCTGTCGTGAGGGGTCGAAAACCGAACACAGGATTTAAGGTGTGGCCTCACCAGTGCCCAGCACATGGGGCCAGTCACTCCCCTACATATTGGATTGTGTGCTGGAAGCACACAAAAGAGCAGCGCACCTACTCCTGAATTTCCTAAGCTGCAGGTAGCCATAGGAGTGCTACTTTCTGTAGTGCACTTGAGAATCACACCTCAATTTCCATAGATGCTAAATAGCAATATCAACACACACTCAGTTTTATTTATACAACATTTGTATGAATTGCAGTTGAGTCACAAGAGATTAATACAGAAAGCTCATTCCATCCTGATGTAAAAGAGAGGTGTGTTATGAAAGTATATTTGCAGGGAGTGCTCCCTTGGTAAAGGATGAGGAGGGAAGCCTGAGGTTTGTCTATGGAATGCGCAATATCACACTCAAAATTACAAAGAATAAAACAACGAAGCAAGGAAGCTCATAAGAGTAATTCTCATGGGATGATGCAATGAAGAAACTGTGATCTCTCCCGGGAAAACAGAAACGGCAGCACAGAACAAATCTCAATCGCAGAAATCCATTCATAAGTGGAAGTCCACTGCTCAGGTCCGTTCTTTCGGACAGCCAGTGCAGCATCTACGGCGGCAGGATCCAGCCCTGCCTTGCACTCTACGAAAGCAGCGCAAAGCTCGTGCTGATGCCTTGTGAAGCTCCGGCGCCCCATTCCGAGCCGGCGCCGGCGGAGCCGCGCTGCACGCGGCCGGGGCCCTTGCGCGGGAGGATCTGTAGCGGAGGGAGAGTCGCCGCGGCGGCGATAGGACCCAGGGCGCGCCCCGTGTGGCAGGGCGGGGCGAGCAGTCATAGACCCGCCGCGCGGGAGCGCTCCCCAGCCGGTGGGACCAGACGGGCTGGGGCGGGTCTGCGTGGGCACACGGGGACAGCGGGCTGCGGTCCGGAGAGAGCACGGGCATCCCCACGCTGAGGCGCGGGACGTGACTCAGGTACTGAGGCGGAGCCGTCGTGCGTGCTGTTGTTGAGTGCTTGCCTGGAGCAAGGGGACGAACGCCGTGGGGAGCGCGGGGTGCGGGGGTCTGGAGCCGGGTGAGCAGAATCCAGAGAGCCGGGCTGACCGAGGGCGCTTCTCTACGTGGGGCTCTCCGGGCACCGCCCAAGGTTTGAGCAAGCGCGGCGCGGGAGTCGTGGGTTCATCCCTTGCCCAGAGGCTGCGCTGGGCACCGGTGGGGAGGTGGGCACCACGCCGACTGTCCTCGCACCCCTTGGCACCACGGCGCCATCCTGTCGGCTGCGTTTCTCCTCGCTCATGGGGCCAGGCGTACGCACCTCTACGTCAGGAAACCCGCGTTGCCATATGGGTCGCCCAACGCCTCCATCGCCATCGTCCTGAAAGCCCTGTCCGGGCGCTGAGAGGTGCTGGCCACCGAGCCCCGCTCCGCCTGCTACGAGAGCGCGCTGCCCCCGGCTTCCCCTCTAGCAGCCGGGTCACGCCCGGCGCGCAGTGCCTCCCGCCCGAGGGCACGTACAGTGCCACACCGGTGGCTCGTGGGACACCCGCGAGCTCGGGCTTTGTTCCCGCCTTTCGTGGCCTCAGACCGTTACTGGGCGACGAGGGGTCTCCGCGAAGGCCTCGCCTCCGCGGTCTCTTCGCTACTGCTCACCTGTTTCAGTGTCGAGCCCCGGGAGGTGAATTTCGGAGTTCTTTGTCATAGCGGTGATCGTTCAGGTCCGTCAGAGCGAGCGACGCGCAGTCTGAGGGACCGTTCCCTCATAAAAACATGGTCGCAGCTCTGGGCGTGAACTCCGTTACTCGGTTCAGCAAGCACACTAAGAACGGGGGGGCACCCGGGCGCGGAATCGCGCGGCGTCTCCCCGGTCTGCGCGAGCATCGGCTGCAGCGGCGACCCACGCGCTCCGGGGGAGCCGTCTCGGCTGAGGGCTGCGCGGGCTACGTGCCCGCTCCGGAGCGCCGCGCGAGCGGTCGTGGCCGTGGCGACGCCGTGACCGCCACCATTGTATTCCCAACCCCGCTCCCCCCTGCCCCGCGCGGCGGCCGCCGCAGCCCCTCTCCATCTCTTGGAAAAGAGCCTTGTTTTGATGCTGCTCGCAATCCACCTGGAGGGGTCTGCTTGCGAGCGCTTTATATATTAGGGTAGTTCCATCGTATTCTGCAAAAACAAGCACAGATGCTCAGCTGGTGACAACACTACACCCTTAATTATTATTTATCTAGCTCTATCACTTTTTGGTTTTATACTAAACAATATAAGGACACTTCTCCACGATAAGCAATTGGCAAGTATTTCTCTTTTCCTAAAGCTTTGACACATCGCAAAGCCATCATAGCTGCAGAGCTGAAATTAATTTTCATGATACATGAAAATAAATTTTAAGTAGTTCCTAACTGAAGTTGGGATTCTGCAACTTATATTTTTGAAAGCATATGGAAAACAGTCAGATAATTGCAATGCAACTGGAGGCACGTTTATCATTTTTCTGTGAACACAGAAAGGGCATGTGCTCTCTGGTGTTAAGGAGCTGCTGTGATGCTGACATTAGTGAACTTACAGTAATGGATGTGGTGTAAAAAAAGCCACAGACTTTTAGTAAAATAAATCCACTTCTCCAGAAACTGGGCATTTGATATAGATAACAATAACTCTGGAGATTGACAATGCTGTTGTAATAGGACTATTATTATTATTTGTTTTCCCAAATAATATAAAGAGCAGGGTTCTAAGATTTTCATTATATAAAATAAAACAAGCAAATAAATAGTCACAACTTTCCCTGTAGAGCACTTTACCCTGATAATAGAATTTAGACTGGTTAGTGTTATCTGCTACACATAAAATTGCAATGTGAATTTACTGTCAGTGTGGTTTGTTAATAACTTGTGGTAAGTGTTACTGTGCTCCAGCAGTGAACGGTTAAGATGTTTTGAGGCTAAATGTCAAGGATTTCACTGGTTGAAATGCTTGAGATTGATTAATAGTCAAGATTTGGTATGGAACATCACTTGCAGCTACAGACAGCACAGAATTATCCTAGGAGTTCTGAGAGGGAGATGAGAGAATGGGGAAAACTGGCAAACCCTTAAGAAAGCAGATGAGGAAAATAGTCTCAGTTGAAACAGAGGAGGCCAAAATGGGACAGTGGCAGTCACTGTGGGGCCTTGCAGGGAGGACAGGAGGTCAGGATAGGCATTAGTAAATATAGTAATGATTTTGTAGGGAACAGAAGTTTGCAGCAGCTTTTGGAATGAACATATAATTCAACTGACTAATATTTAAGCAGGTAAGCCACAAGAAATGCACTAGTGGGTTATACCAGTGGCCCATGTAAATGGCTTCTCTGAGGTACCTGAGTTGTAATAAAATCTGATTTAAAGATATATGCATTTGTACTTTAGAGAATCATGAAGGTGTTAAAGTCATGCTGAATAGGCAGATGTCAGTGATGTCAATACAAGGGGCAGTTCTATATGTAGAGGGCTGTCACAAGGGTCTGGAGAATATTAAAATACAAATATTTTTTTCAGTAATCATTTCCTGCAAAATTTCAGTGGAGTTGGGTAGTCTTAGGAATCTTCACTTAAAACCAAGAATAACATGCATATTTTGTTTAGATTTTAGTACCCTTGGGCAAGTACAGGAGGTTTATAACCCCTATTAACACAGTACTGAGCAGCCTGCACTTTTCAGTGTATTCATACCCCCAACAGCCTATGAAGACTGAATCATTATTTTCTTTGTTTCACAGATAAGAAAACTGAAGGAAGATGTCTACATTGCTCATCTTAGACCATCTTCCTTATTTTGTAGTTACACATTTCTCAGCTGGGTGGGGTTCCAGACTGAAGTCTAGGCTGAACTGGGTTCCCTACTTGGAAGCTTATGTTCTATTTTTGATAACCACCTTTTATTTGTATCGTAGAAATTCAAGCTTGTGTAGATTTCAGCCATAGTTAGAAGAAATTAAATATTCTTGAGAATTTTTGAAATTAATTCTTGAGAACAGGAAGTTCTCAAGTGTACATGCTCATAAATGTCTTTCCTACCCATACTGCTGACCATGAAGTACAGCTATGTTGCCAATAGGAGTATTGGCTAAACACAAAGAATAGATTCTTGCCATTTCTAGCTGCTCCTTTTTATAATACAAATGTCCTCCTTTTATATACATCATCCCAGAAACCACACCATCACACCTCCCACAATGCTACCTGCAGTCACCTAATATTTCCTCCTAATGGAGTCAGTATTAGTTTCCATGACAGGAAGATAATATCAGGAAGATGAAACCCCAGAGATTTAACTACATTTGCTACCTTTGCTTTGCACATTACCAAAGCAAGAACTCATTCATGATAGAAGGAATCCAGAATAAATACTGACAACACTATCATGTCTGTTGTGGAGATATGAAACTGAGCCGCAGCCAGTTATATGTAATCCTTTGCCTCTAAATAGGGCTGAGCTAGCAAAAGCAGAAAGCACAAGCAAAAGCTGTTGCAACAGTTAGGCAGTAGCCTCCTGTCTTAGCAGGCTTCGACAGCATCCCAGCACTGCAGTGAAATCCTAAGTAAAAATATTGTGCGTGCGGAGCAACCGCAAGCCTGCCTTTCCTAAAGCTGGTACCCTTTGTTTGTGCATTTCACACAGGAACCTCCGCACTACTTCCTTATTAGTTCTTAAGGAGCTGAATACAGTTTTAGCCAAGAAAGGCACACCACAACAGGATGAAGTGCATCCTTGTTGAGTTTATGGAGACAGGGTTCATTTAGTTCTCGTTAATGGTCTTTTAATTTTGATGTGTTAACATGAACAACCATTGGATAAAACCAGATGAATAACATTGATTGCAGAATCATAGAGTGGTTTGGGTTGGAAGAAACCTTAAAGTTCATCTCGTTCCAATCTGCTGTCATGGACAGGCACCTTCCATTAGACCAGGTTGCTCCAAACCCCATCCAACCTAGCCTGGAACTCTTCCAGGGATGGGACAGCCACAGCTTCTCTGGGCGACCTTTGCCAGGGACTCATGACCCTCACACTAAAGAATTTCTTCGTATTACCTAATCTAAACCTACTGTCAGTTTCAAGCCATTCCTCCTTGTTCTATCACTACATGCCCTTGTTACAAGTCCCTCTCCAGCTACTTCAGGCACTGAAAAGGTGCAATAAGGTTTCCCCAGAGCATCCTTTTCTGCAGGCTGAACAATGCAAATTCTCTCAGCCTTTCCCTTTAAGAGTTATTTTTGATGTATGTGTGTGCAAATGTGAAGCACTCTTAAAAGGGTGGCACTTGAAGATCTGGTGTGCCAGTTTATGGTGATTTTTAGCCAAATGTGGTAGTAGACATGATGTAAAGAAGAGTAAATGGATATTACTGTGTGTTTCCCTGTAAGCCTATTTTAATGAGATGCTGGAAAGTAGGCCAGGTTCCCTCACATCAGCAAGTGTAGCTCTTTCATCACAGCAAAACATAAAACCGTTTTAGAGGCTGTTCCTCATGGCAAAGCTGGTAAGTTCCGTAAGGCAGGTGGAACAGAATATGTCTCTGACAGGCTGACTTGCTCTGCTGGGCATGGAAGAGCTCAAGAACGGCCAGGAAGGAGGATGTTTCCGTCTCTTGTGGGAGCGCCGGGCTCAGGGAACAGCGGTTGCGAGCGCTGGGCGGGGGTGCGGCCGCGCGCGCAGCTGGAGGGCAGCGCCCGCCCCGCGCCTGAGTCACGTCCCGCACGTCTCAGTGCGGCGGCCGCCCGCGCGCGCCCTGCTGGGGCAGCGCCGTGCGGGTCACGCGGGGCCGCGGGCGGGAGCGGCTCCTGCAGCCCCGGCCCCGAGCGTCGGACTGGGGCTGGGGGAACTGGGTCTTCCCCCGAGCAGCGTCTGCACCAGGCTCTGTGCGCCGGGCGCCGAGTTGACTTCTGTTCCCCCCGAAAAGCTTGGACAGTTCTCTTGTGGAAGGAGCAAGCGTG
The DNA here is from genome assembly GCA_034509425.1 of Eopsaltria australis. Taxonomy (NCBI): domain Eukaryota; kingdom Metazoa; phylum Chordata; class Aves; order Passeriformes; family Petroicidae; genus Eopsaltria; species Eopsaltria australis. Next base: position 69,662 of record JAVTVJ010000147.1, on the reverse strand, counting down.
CTGCTAAGTAGTTCTTAATGGTATTTCTTCTCAAAGCCACTCGCCGCTTCATATGACATGGATGTAGTTTGTCAACGGGGTTCCGCACTGTAGGGCTGCAGAGGCTGCCCTTATAACAACCTTGCTGTAGACGCAGTAACGGAGACTGCCCCAGCCTATGCACAGAGATGAATGCCATAAGGCACTCAATGTCCCCATCCAGCACTGTGTAAGCAGTCTGGAGAGATTGCCAGTTACTGTTTTTCAACAAAGTATGCTCATATATTATTACTAACTTTCTGTTGCTATTAGATGGGTAATGGAAACAAAAACTGCCCAACCCTTCCCCCAGCATTTTAAACCTTTACTCCAAATGAAGTGTTCTGACAGCTTCGAAGTACTGTGACTGACACTACTACTACTTCTACTCCTACCCCCTGGAGTCCTTCAATTTTACATCTTATTCCTAGTCTTTATACATTTGAGCTGAGATACTTCCATCAGCATTTCCCCTGTTATCATTAACATTAGAGTTGCCACTGTCACAAGGATTACCCTTTGCGCATCTACTCTGTGCTGTCTGGTTATTGCTTTAAAAAAGTAAGTCCGTATCTGAAAAATGCTTTATACCTTGTGTCAAGCAAAAGCTACTGAGAAAAAGAGCATTGAAGAGTGGACAGATCCTAGTGTTGGGAGTCTTGGCAGAGATGCATCTTAAGACTTTTATTAAGCATCTCAAAGTCTGTTGCAGAAATTGCTTAGTCTACCAAGCTGTGCATTTTTACATACTTTCGCAGCAATCAGCAAATGGACCATCTGTAGCCACAGACACCTCGATGACTAGTTTTGTGGAGGTATTTTGTTTCATTTCTTCTTAAACCATTTTGAGTTGTAGTTGTTCGGACTTACGACAAATTGTTTTCTGTTTATATTTGATTTCCAGAAAACAAGAGGTGAAGCCAGTACTGTGAGGCTTACTGTCCTCATACAGGCCAGGGCATTAGAACAGTCATAGCCATGGCCAGATTTATTTCTGTATCAGATATATAAAGGTGTTTCTTCCTAGAAGTGGGAGCTCTGGTCTAAATACCATGGTAAGTACATCCATTCCAGCTTATTAACAATTGTGCATTTGATGCTCAGTCGTCTAGACAAGACTGCATCAGATTGTTGTGTCATATATTGCCTGGTTCTGAATTGGAGCTGTAAGAATTACACAGTTCCCAACTTACAGCAATCGCTGTGCAGGCCTGTAATTGTTGAAAGCAGAAGCATTCTTGACTTGTGTGCAACTGTGCTTGCACTCCCCTTTTAGATACCACTGAAGAGAGACACTGATACAGTCAATTGCACTTCAAAGAAATGGCCGATTTTTGTACATGGAAGATTTAATGTGTAAGATCCGTGTTTGTAGATCACTTTAACATTTTCAAGATTTCTGTAGAACACAGATCCTATAAAAACCTAGCTGTTGTGGTGCAATAACTCCCTGCACTCCTCACATACGGAGACACTTTATGTGCCCTTTCAGTGTCTTATTTACCCCACATCTCTCCCTTTTAAAACCTGGCATTACTGCCTGGAATGTAACATTATCATGACAAAAGATTTTAATCTTTAAATGCAAAGGTGCTTATGGCTACATACAGAAAATATGAAAAATGTGATTCATCAAATACTACTTTTTCTTACTGATCATGTAATAACAACAAAGTATTTGCTTCAGGCAGGTAGTTTTACTGAGCATTGCTGCAGTTACTAACTCCCAGCATCCACAAAAACAACTCACGGTGATTTTCATTGCAGTTTAGCTTCTGAACTTACTTGATGTGTGAAAAATTAGAGCTCATCATCATCTCAAAGGGATCTTTCTATCTTTTCAAGATAACAGTGTATCAGGGCTGTACTGCTGTCCTCAGGAATAAAAAATCTGTGTGATTAGTCCACCATTTGACAGAACACTTGTGATGCACCAGCTCTCCTAAGTGAATAGGCCAGGAGATTCATGTAAAGAAGTCTTATATAAAAGTACTGCAGACTTTAATGATACACCCCTGAACTGCTCTAATGGCTTCAGTTTTTTGAAGAAACAGTCACTTGGACGAAATCCAGTTCTGACTTTGAGAGCTGTGAGGGGACATTAATTTAAAACTCAGCTGTGTGCATCTCATTTTCATGTATTTTTGCATGCTTTGTAAGAAGTAAACTCAAACAAGGAATAGTTAAAATTACACTGCATCTTCAAGACTTTTATTTAGAGTAGTTCTATGCCTTAGTTTTAATGGTAGTGCAATTTTATAGACACTAATTGCTTTTTCTTTCTTAGGGAACACACAAACTTCGTCATCATGGGAGCTGTAGTAGCTGATGATGGTCCATCAGGTGTTAAAGCCCCTGATGGAGGCTGGGGCTGGGCTGTCCTTTTTGGCTGTTTTATCATCACAGGATTCTCCTATGCCTTTCCTAAGGCAGTTAGTGTCTTCTTTAAAGAACTTATCCGGGAATTTGGCATTGGTTATAGTGACACTGCATGGATTTCCTCCATTCTGTTGGCCATGCTTTATGGAACAGGTGAGTAGTTATCTGTTTTTGAAACAGTGTTGTGTCATACAATTAAGTTTGCAAATCTTACAGCCATTTACAGTGTGTATCACGACTGTGTATCATTACTTGTATCCAAGTAAGGCATTCCAAAGAAGAATTACTATTAATCATATAATTCAAAAGATTATCCATCCAGGTTGGATTTAAAATTATGTCTTTGTAACTCAGTAGTTGCTACAGACGATGCAAAAGAAAAATCACAAGGCACTCTGAAGACAAAAAAGATAGAAGTATTTGACTACAGAGGAAAGGACATTTTACCTGATTGACCTGACTGTATGGACAAAGTACAGAACTAGTCAGAACCATTGACGTTGGAAAGACCTTAGACCTTCAAGATCATTGCTTCCAGCCAGGAAGTCCACCAAATAGATACAAAGTGTCATAAAATCGGTTGCAACAGTTGGTTTATCTTAGCAACTGTAACTTGCTTTTCTTGCCTAGGTCCACTTTGTAGTGTCTGTGTCAATCGCTTTGGTTGTCGCCCTGTCATGCTGGTGGGTGGCCTTTTTGCCTCAATGGGGATGGTGATAGCTTCCTTCTGCACGAGCATCGTTCAGATCTATCTAACTGCAGGTGTGATTACTGGTAAGTATTGTACATTGTTGAAAATTAGTTAACTTAGGTCTTACCTTTTGGCTGAAGTTTTGTACAAGTGAAAAATACCTGAAGCATCAGGATCGCCCCATTGGGCTTTTACAAAGATGGCAGAAAAATGTGGAATTAAAATGTCATTTATTTTTGTTATGAAGGTTTAATAGCATGAAGTGTAATCATAAAGTACAAGAATACTATGGGGGTAGAATTCTTTTGTCCATTTGGAATAAAACTATTTTCTCTTAAGTCATGAGTCAGAAAAACTGTAATCAGAATGTCTTTAACAGTGATATTGTAGGCCAGTATTAATTTTTATGTACCCTCTACTACAGGTTTGGGTTTGGCACTAAACTTTCAACCTTCACTCATCATGTTAAACCGTTATTTTGACACACGCCGGCCCTTAGCCAATGGACTATCTGCTGCTGGGAGCCCAGTTTTTCTTTGTGCCCTCTCACCATTGGGGCAGATACTACAACACGAGTACGGTTGGAGAGGAGGATTCCTTATCCTGGGTGGGATGCTGCTCAACTGCTGTGTATGCGGAGCACTAATGAGACCTTTGGAGCCACCCAAAAAGGCTGAAGCTACCAAAGAGCCAGCTGACAAGAAAGTGAAGAAAAAACTTCTGGATTTCAGTGTGTTTAAAGACGGTGGTTTTGTAATCTATGCACTAGCAGCATCTATCATGGTGCTTGGCCTCTTTGTTCCCCCAGTGTTTGTTGTGAGTTATGCCAAGGATTTAGGGTATCAAGACACCAAAGCAGCTTTTCTTCTGACTATTCTGGGATTTATTGATATCTTTGCTCGTCCAATCTGTGGAATGATAGCTGGTCTTAAATGGGTTAGACCACGCTGTGTCTACCTCTTCAGTTTTGCTATGATTTTTAATGGTTTTACAGATCTCATGGGTTCTATGTCTGTTGATTATGGTGGACTGGTGGTCTTTTGCATTTTTTTTGGTATTTCTTATGGAATGGTAGGTGCTCTTCAGTTTGAAGTTCTCATGGCTATTGTTGGTACGCAGAAGTTTTCCAGTGCTATCGGTTTAGTGCTCCTGGCAGAAGCTATGGCTGTTCTGATCGGTCCACCATCAGCAGGCAAGTATGCCATTTAGCTCAGGATTTAAAATTGTGTGCATTGCATCCATTTACACAAAATGTAGGGGAGCAGAGAAAAAGATGTGAGTCACTTGAGAAATGCAGATTGTGCTAGTGTTGCATGTGTTTCAAAGGCTTTCTGCAGTAACACTCTGAAATAGTCCAAGAAGAGGTGGAATGAACCTTTTCCTTCTTGGATCTGTCATTCTCTATATCCACAGTAGATCTGGAGGAGGAAAGAAAACATCTGAAGGAAGAAAAAAAAAATCTTACAAGGAGGACTATAAAACTGGACTGATTTAAGGAAGGTAGAGGCTTCTATTGCATGTCTCACAACCCAAGGGGACATGACAAAATGGTAAAATTCATTAATTTGAAGTCAAAATGCAAATTAATTACTAATCAAAGAGCATAACATGCATAACATTTTACAGACCCTGAACTGAAACACACTTTCCCTCCCAAAACCCACCATGTCACTGCCTTAAAATGTTTACTGTTTATACCAGACACTAAAAACATCAAGTATTTTTATTTTGACAGAACCCCCTTCATGGGACAACCAGTACTAAGCACTACTTCCTCTGGTCTTCAGGTCCAGAGAGGCACTTTCTCCATATCCTCTCACCTGTTCTTTCACATCCACCGAGTCCTGTGAAAATTTACCTTTACCAGTGTCAGAATCAGTCAGTTATTCCAAGCTGACTCTTGCATAAGATTTGCATTTTAAGTAGATAGTGCACTGCCCGTGTAGAAAGGTAAATAAGATTGGGAGCAAGAGGATAATGATGATCAGATCATGATACAGATGACACAGATCCCACCCACGGATGCACGCATTTTTATCTGAAATACAAAGCACGTGTTTCATCTCTTCCATCTGAAGGCGAGGCTGGTTTTATTTCAGAGGAACTGCATGCCTCTGTATGTGCAGGGGAGCATGTGTTTTGGTATGTCATGAAATGTCAGTGACTGTTAAACCAAACTGAAATAACTGAGAAATATTTTGTTATAAACTTGTTAAAATCCTATTTCAAAAAACTTGGTTAGATAGCCACGGTGATTCTAGACATGAGAGTCAAAATGTTTTAAAAAAGCAGAAAAATATTCACTGCAAGACAATCACTTTTGTTAATTACCCGGAATGTTGCCTTTTTCAGGAAAACTCCTGGATGCAACGGGGAGGTACATGTTTGTTTTCATTATTGCTGGAATTGAAGTTACCACCTCAGCCCTTGTATTGGCCTTGGGAAATTTCTTCTGCATTAAGAAAAAATCAGAAGAACCACAAACAAAAGAAGAAGCAGCAGAAAGAGAGGAATTAAACAAATCTGAAAACAAAACTCCTGAAGATGCCAAGGTGGACTCTATTGAAGTGGAGCAGTTTCTGAAAGATGAACCTGAAAAAAATGGCGAAGTTGTAACTAACCCAGAAACATGTGTGTGAGCATGACAAAGAACTGAAATGTGTTTAGAAAAGAGAGATTTTCAACACTATTTATTTTAGAAACAGAAATAGTTTAGGGCTGGGCCATCTGCTTTAGTAACTGGGGGCTAGTCAGCTCATCAAGTCTTTTTGGAAGCTGATTAGCTGGACAACATCTTACTGGAAAATTAGCTTTATTGATAAAAGGTGGAGCATTGTGGTTATGCATTTTATGTAAACTAAAAAGCTTTTATGAACACAAGTAGGCTCTTGCTATGCATCACCAGAAACTGCTCACTTGGAAGATATAGAAAAAGCATATTTTAAGAAAAGTGGAATTATATGTATGCTTTCAGACAATATTGATGAAAGCGCTTGTGTTGTGTGGCTAAATATAATTTCCCTATGTTCTTTGTGGAGGGAAAAGAGTTTGAGATGGATAAAAATCTCAGGAACTTAAAGGTCTCCATTAGGTTTTTGAATTTCTTGTTAACATTTTTTTTAGATTAACTGGCTCAGCCCTAATTTGATTTTGATAATATCTGTAACTTTGATTTATGTAAATGCATTTCTGCCTAAACCTGTAACCTTTGCAATTATCATTTGGAAATTCTGTTTTTGGAAAGGCACATTACAGACAGTGTCCTCAGCAGATCACACAAGTGGTATTCCGAGGTAGTACTAAGAGACAAAAATAAGCAGAATGGATCCTGACAGACCTTAAGCAAACAAAATTAGCCCACAATTCCATATGCTATTTTCAGTAAGATTTCTCTAGAGCACTGAAAAGTATTACAAGTAACACGGAGATGATTATTAGGTTTAGTAGAGTATTCTGAGAAAGCGCCCATTTTGCGCATTAAAGAAATGGTGCAAGTTTCCAGATGACCTATAGAGTGGGTAGACTTAGACAAGAGACTGAACTACTTTGAAACGTTAATCATCCATAAAATGCAATGTTAGCATCACGGGAAAGTTTTAACATGTTTGGTTTTGAGGTTTTTTTCTTCCTCATTTATCCCACTTCCTTACCCTCTGGCTTAATCTCTGGAATTTCAACGTGCCGTTTTTGCTGGTTGAGGAAACATGATAGAACTGTTCATCATATTTATGATGGCATGGTACTGAATAGAAAAGGAGGGCAAAAGGAAGGGATTCTATTTTTCTTTTCACCCCAAAGCACTCAAGAAATGTAATTTTTTAAAATAAAAAATCATGCTACTGCAGCCCACCTCTCAGATCTGCTTATAAAAAGCTGTCTAGGCTTTGCAACTAGAGTAACCATCTTCAGAACAGACCAACTGTAACAGATTCCATTTTCTTATAGTAGCAAAGGTATATTGGCTTTCAGGTGCCAAAATTGTTCCACTTAACTGAAAACTAAAAGACCCTAATCCCTTAAACCTCTCTATCCCCTTTAAATTTTTAACAGAAACAAAGTGCCAAAACCATGAACCATTCTCTAATGAACTATCTCAGATACCAGCTTCCATTTTGGAAGTTTATACAAAATGGTTTTGCATTGTTAGGACAACCTTGCACAGAAATTGGAAAGTTAGAATCGTAACTTTTAAAAGAAATGGATGCTGCACAGAATAAACTATTTTTATATCCTCTGTAGTGCATTATTTTAAAATCTTCTTTTCATTTAGTGGCAGCAATTGTAGTGAATGACATTTCCCAGTTGTAACAGCTTACTCACTGTATTTAGCTCCAGTTTGCTAAAGACTAAATTGGTACTTGAAATACAACAGTGGTAGCTCCAAAAGGCAAGAGAAAAATGGAATCCACAGAGTAATTTATTATAGCCTTGGAGGCTGCTTCAGATGATACATGAAGGCCTGATACAGCTTTCAGATTGGAGTTCACTGTTGTTTCAAAAAGCAAAAACTAGAAACCTTTACAAAGGTGAATTCAGATTCCCAGATAGCCATTTTTGTCTTACTGTGTGTTTTGATCACAAGTTGATTTCTTTGCTAGATAATGCTACGCTGTTATCTCAGAGCTAAACAGCTATTCCTCAGGTTTTGGCACAATTTTCAGTTTCTGTACCTTCTGCAAATTGTCTAGACGGCTTTATGTGTGATAGGATGTCATTTGTTCTTATCGTACTGACCTTCCAGTCATGTTTCATTTTCCATACATAATATTTTTATGGTTAAGCTGGAAACAAGTTTTATATTATAATTTTATGTGATTTGAGAGAGAAGAGGAAGTTAGGAAGACAAGGAGACATGTTTCCTCAAGAAACCATAATCTTGTATGTAAAACTAGTGTTCACAGAAAGGCCTCATTTGCCTATATAAGTTATTTTCTTCAACTCAAAAATCAATTACTGTGTCTGGGACTGCGAATGCTCTTGTGCTGTTTTCAGCACAGATCTACCAATGGATTCTAGTATTTATGACAGCAGGAGATGCTTACTGAATGAGAGTGGTAAAATCACAGGACTCCTTTATTGACTGTGAGGAAAAAAAGGGTTAGAATTTAATTCACCAAGTGGTTCAAAAAGCCATATGAACAGTAAAATCTTTTATCATTTTCAGTAATTACAAGAAGCATCAATACAAAGGTGAGAAATTCCTAAAGCATCTCTTAGCAACATCAAAACTGGTAAGCTTGAGAGTACTTCAGAGTTCTAGAGCCAGTTAAGCTCCTTGCTCCCATTCTGCCCCATTCAAGGGTAACACCCAAGTGTGTGCAAGCCCTCCAGTCCTCTTTCTGTTCAGCTGCTTTTATCTTCTTGGAAAAAGATTTGTTATCCTGATGGGAAGGAAATCTCCATGCCAGATCCCTAGGCTGGACCACCTGCTGGCCACTATACTAGACTGTGCTGAAGCACATACCCAACTGCTCCTATCGACATGCCCACGAAGGCCTCAACATCGACCCCCTGTTTTAGAGACCTCTCTCCTTCCTCCCCAGTGTGTTAAAAAACCAAAACCAACCAAAACCAACCAAAACCAAATGCCACAAGCAGCTGGTCCTTAGGTTCTCAGCACTGTCCAGCCAGGCTCCTTTTTAATTTAACTCTGCTTATTGTAAATATTTAAACAGACTGATAAGCATAAAAAAATGTATTTTGTATATTTAAAAGCAAGGAATTGATTTAAAATTCCTCCAGGTATTTTGGTACTGTATTTCTTTAATCTCAATACCACTGAGATGCCCTTAAGAGCAGACTGAGAGATGTGCTCTTCCATATATTTTGAGGACGCATATGGTTGAAGCCATAAAGCATCGCTAGAGAGACATTAATTGCCTCAGGATCACAGGCAGAACAGTTTCATGCAATGTCTACCCAGATGAACCTTTGTTCAATCTTCACCTGAATAAAATTTTGTGATTTGAAAAAGGGGAAAAGGGAAAAGGATGGGAATGTAGGTAATTATGCAACTAAATTGCTAAGCATCCCAAGATTATAGTTTATTCCTGCACTGTACACTATTGAAACAAATGTAATTTCTTTAGACACACAGTTCATGAATATATCTAAGAAATCTGAAAAATAGGCAATCAAAAAAACAAGACAGTTTTCAAAGATTATGTCTCTGAAAGTATTGAATGGTCTTTTTCCCCACAGAATTTGTAAAGCGTTTTGGATCTTCATATATTCTATAAATTGTGTACTATAGGATTTATGGTTAATATTGTATGATTGATTATGTAATGGATCTTAGGAAAATAAGGGCCTGATGTAAGGAGACTAAATGCGTATAAATGCCAGTAATACAGAGATTATATAAAAAAATATACATGTGTTTGCACATAAGTATTTACATAAGTATGTATATACATCTATCTGTATATATATCAAACACACGAAATACCCGTAGGAGTAGATTAGGGACAGTTTGGCCATTTATTAGACAATGAGCAGAGTTAAAATCATTGTCTTCCTCCTATACAAAGATAAATTCGCTCTTTTGAAAATTCTAAATGAAATATTTCATAGCTCTTTGGAGCCTAGAAGCCCGCAGCAGAAGTCTTAAAGTGATGCAGCTATCTGTTTGAAGCTAAGCCAGTTCCCTAAAGTTTAGACTTGAGGTGGTATGAAGGTATGGTGTAAAGTACTATGCATTGCTGAAAATGAGTTAACTTAGGTCTTACCTTTTACCTTGGAGAGATCCTATGCTAATATTGAATTTCATCCACACAAACGTGTATTAGGCAATGTAGAATCATTCTCTTAAAAAAATTTTCCCCTAATCGAACAACCAAACTTCAAAATGAAAAAGCAAAATTCACATATGCACCTTTGGTACATCCCAAAGAAAATGTTTAGTTTGGCAGACAATCATAACCAGAAGAATTACAGAATGCAAACTCTTACGTTACCAGCGGTAAGTATTGACTTGTGTACGTGCGTCTGTGTCTCTTTGCCACACCTGTCTTTAGGATTATGGGAATACACTTTTTGTGCGAGATGACATTTTGTTTCTTGTTAATGCACTTTAATGTAATGTGTATATTTATACTTAGTTTTTTTTATGCTTTTCTAGTAAACTGTTGCAAATGTAGTGAATAAATATCTGGTTGTCAAAAACTGTGGGTTTGAGAAAATAAGCTCAGAAAAAATTAACACTCCAATATGGACACTGGGCTTCATTTGCACATGCCTATTGAACAGCTACACAGGGACAAGAGTGTTTATAGAGAAGAGCTGACACTTAGCTGACAGGCAGCCAGAATTTAATGTGGGCAAGGGGAGTACTTTCGCCATGACTCATAGTTTGGCCAATTCTAAAATGGGTATGTGCTCCTGCTGTAAATGATCCTGAAGACTATTTTAAAGCAACATCTAATTTAAAGTAACAGCTATTAATTTTGTGCTGTGTAAAAAGTATTAATGTTCTCCTCTGAATAGTGCTCCAGGTTTTGTTTGCAGATTAAGTTTTATGAACTGTCATGATTTATAAAGCCCAAAGTATTTTGAATACCGACATGCCAGCAAGCTGTCTTTTCTGTCAAGGGATGCTCTTTACAACTTGAAAGCTCCTAAGAAAACACAGTATAAGAATTCATTGATGTGTTTTTTTGGCTCCTGTGGTATCTCAGCTAGGACTGGCTCCTCAAAGTATAATCTCAAGGCTACACCCAAGCGAATCAAAATTACAAGCTCTTCAATGTAGCAAGACCCATCTTTTATGATCTAGAAGACTGCTAACTACTTGTTCTTAATTCTAAGTATCTCTGGTGAGAAATTTTTGAGAAATCCCAGCTTCAAAATTTCTCTGTGTATCTACACTGAGAAGGTCATAGGTCTAATTTAAATAAACCCCTGTGTTTGAATAGATACATGATTATCTTTTTTATGCTAGTTTAGTTAAATTGGCAAGACTTGAGGTGTAATCAAAGGCTTTGCCACCCCAATGGCCAGATCAAGCCATATGCTGCTACAGGAATTAATGGTACTGGGAGGACTGAAATGACAGAACTTAACAGCATGTAGTCAGCCCACCCTTGTGACAGAAAACCAGAGTTCATCTCTGCCTCTGGGTCTCTGAGTCTGAAAGAAGGAAGCAGGGCCATTCACTGTAGGGGAAAATGGGCTCAACCTGAGTTGCTCAGCTGTTGTTCCCTGCTGCTGGACCTGCTGAAGGAAGTTCTCTTTACTCTTCTACTTGTGGAAGAGTAAACAACCTTGAAGACGGCAGAGGTGCTGCACATGAGAAGCAACAGCTTTGGAATGGATTGTTTTAGCAGCTTTTCAATGCTTTTGAGACAGAGCTCATCTTTGTGCCAGCAGGAAAAAGTTGTATCTACTAATAAGCATTAAAATGCTTACGCTCTTAAAAGCATTTTGTCAGTGACACGGTCTGCGAGATCAGCAGTCCTGTATTTGTCTGAGAAAGTATGGCAAATTGGAGACAGAGTAAAAAGCTACTTACCTCTAGCTATACGCTGTTAGTTCCTTGACTGATCTCCATGTTTGGTTCATCATGTCAGCAACATTTCAGCTGGCAGCCTTCCTCACTACTCCCAGATGAATACTTCAGAGCATTAAGAAAGGATAGCTCTTGCTCTTCTGACTTTTCATCCACTACTCTTTCAACAGTTTAAAACCTTTCACAGTAAGACTCTGAACCCAATGAAGAAGTATATACAGATTTTAGTATTTAAAAAGACTTCTTGAGTCTTGTTGAAAAATATGCCTTAAAATCCATTGCTGACATGTCAGCCAAACTGAAAATATATTTTTTTGGCACTGAGAGCAGAAAAACACTTGCTGTTTGAGGTCTTCTAAGAAAAAAATCTGTGCATGACCTCAAATTACCCTGGTTTATCCTTTCCTTAAGGATTAAGAGAAATACCAGAAGCTCTGTTCTGCCTTTGTGCCTGTAATACTTGCAGGGCTGAACCAAGCTGAGGACTGTAATTAAGCAAAATTTTTTTTTCTTGTTATGCTCAGGACTAAGTATTTTCTTCCTAGTGCAAAATATACCAAATGAATTCTTGTTTGGTTCCACATCCCACCCCACCCTGGATTGGTCACAGCAAAGACACTGTAGAGTAGGGCTTAGTAATTTAGGATGATCTGCACCATTTCACCCATTTTCCACATTTCCACATTCTTCTTTGTCCATTAGGCATATGTATGTATATGTGTATGCATATGTGTATGCATATGCACATGTATATGTATATGTACACACCTCAGAGCTGGATCTTAAGCATTTTGAATCAAGAATTGCCCAAAATGTGATTAACAAAGAACATTTTTAGGTATATTATTGCAGATTCTGTATGTACAGTTCTCCTCTCATTTTCTATTATCCCTCTGCCTGCAGTACGCAATGGTTTTTACAGAAGAACCAAACTTTACTACTCTTAATATTAAGCAAGAAAAAAACCCCACCGTCGAAGAAGTCACAAAGTGTTAATGCTGTGCAAATATCTGCTGATAAAGTCAGAATGATTTTGCTGTGAAACACATTCTTACTGAAGACCAGGCCTCCAAGCACTCTCCTCGTACAAAATATCGAACAGAGCACATAGTCTATACAATTCAGGTTCCTACAGTCACTTAAATCTAGACATATACACATAAAATCAATAGCTGTCACTTGAATGAATCAGAGAGAAATGCACGATTTTTAATAACAAAGTGCTGCATTCTTTCACAGTAAAATCTTTTTATTATTAACCTATTTCATCCAGTGAATTGTAAAAGCTACTTAGCTGCAGGATTAAGTCATGATGGATTACCCTTTCTCACAATCTCAAAGCTTAAATTTTGATTTCTGACCAGATGGCTCAGCACTATTAAAAAACCAGCAGCATTGTTCGTTTTTACTTGGTATTTTGCACACACAAAGTGCCTCTTTTGTAAAGCAAAAGTTAGAGAACAAAATAAACACGTTTTTATTTAATTCTTTTACAAAGAGAAACTAAATATTCTTGAAATCAAAAAGTATACTGCTCTAGCCAATGCTATACTCAAGGGTGTGAGACATGAGGAAACAAAGACAAACAGTTGTGCTTAAGATATTTTTCCCCACTGGAAACAAGTTATACATGCCTTTCTTCAAGGAATATTTTTAATATTTTCATGAAGTTAACATGGAATATACGGACTCAAATGTTTTCTCTTAATATCACTCTTAAAGTAGAGGATTTTTTTTCTTTTTTTTTTTTAAATACTTGTACCACAAAAAACTCAAGAACTCTGTAACCATTCAAGATTCTGTAAAACAGCAGTACAGATGGTGCTTTCCACATAAAAGCATATACACAGCTCTAAATGAAAACCATGAGGAGAAGAAATTAAAATATCCTTCCAACTTCTAAAGGCCTGCAAATAAGAAAACACAGGAGGTTCCTGAAGATGCATCTACCCTCAGATTATAACAGACTTCTGAGAATCACAAAGCAAAAGCCAGAATTTTATTATACACTGTAGAGCTCACTATTTTTCTTGCTTTTATCCTAGCTCCCATAACTGATCCAATCTCAATTCCCTTACTATACTTCCTTATCAATACCATGCATTAATTGATAAGCAAAAGCAGTTGTACAAAAGGAAAAACTTCTGTAACAGAAAGAATTATCCAAACAAAAGCAGTTACCTTTAAACTGACAAAAAGACATGCTTTCTGTGAGCAAAGCAATTAACGCTTTCTCTTTCTTCCTGTATACCCAAGGATCTTAACTACCAAACTCTTTCACTGAAAGTTTTGGTACCAAGACAGTATCTTCAAATGTTTGCAACTGGCAATATTCTTTGTAGGTACAGAAACCCCTTAAAAAAAAAAGAAAAAAGTTGCATCAGGTAAAGGACAAGGATTCATAGCAAGTCAGTAAGTTACACCAAAGAAGAACGGAAGTTATTATGAATGTATTTACACAACTGCTAAAGTACACAAATACAGTGGTAGTACAAATGAAGTGCTTTGAGATAGTGGTTTATACACAGGTTTATATAGACAGTCTAACTATTTTCTGCATGATGGAATTTAACTATTATGAAGGACCAAAACTGCCCACAAGTGAGTACAATTCTAGAAGTCTGCAGTTAACTTTTAAGTATAGTACAACAATCTAATGGTCCAGATACACAGGAAATAAAAAGGCTGCTTTAATAAGTCCCTCAAACATTACACTATTAACCACAGATATTTACAAGGAAAGCACAGTGAAGTGTGAAACGGCCCAAATGGTAGTGCACATGCCTAAAATACCAAAGTTTATAGTAACTGAGGAAATAATTCTCTTATGCAAACTTATCAATCAATCAAATTCTCAAGCTTTTCCACTATACTCTCCCCAAACACACATTTCCCCAGTCTGACCCAGAGTACACACAAGCAAATAGCTAATGTTATGAAGACATCCAAAGAAGAATGGTAATACTTAGTACGTGGACTTTTGATAGGGGCAAAAAAGAATGTGTGAACACCCAAAAAATAAAAACCACTCTCCATAAAGATCTGAAGATCCATACACCTTTAAAAATTGTCTCCAAGCAGGGAAGAATTCCTCAAAATAACTAACTGTTCAAACAAAATCTCTGTATATATCTTCATTTCCAGCACAGAACTTCCCATATTTTCAGTAATAATAGTCCTGGTACTGTTCCAAGTACTGTGAGGACAGAACACATACTTTTTATGAGACCATTTACAGTAACAAGACAATATGAAGAATTTCCCAGATTCCATAACCAACAGGAGCTAACAATACCTGCAACAACCTGAGCATGCTGAGTCATTCATGCCTAGATAACTATTCTGGGCATACTCAGGTTGAATATACTTAAGAATTAAATATGATTAATTTAATTGTAAAAATTCTCAGGATTTTACAGCAAGAATAGGTTGCTATGTTTTGGGGGTGGTTTTTTTGTTTTGTTTAGGAATTCCTTTTTTGAGTCTTGGCATGTAACAGAAGGCCTAAATCAATGTATTTATTTATTTATAAACATGTGGATACAAAATGAAACATGCAAATTCACTGAAGACTCAGCAGCAATGTCTATTTTGCACTTCTAACAGCCTCCAAGATAACCAGCCTCAAAGTAGATGAAACAAAATTTTCCCAGTAAAAACTATGAAACTGAGCACAGAGACAGAACAAGCTTTCTAATTCTGAATCTCTCAAATGCCAGTCTTTCACTTTGTCCTCCATGTTCTTTACAAAAAAGAAATCCATCATTACAATCTCTACTATACTTAAGACTCTCCTGCAGGGTATCTAGTTCTCCTCTATGAAACACAATGAGTATTAAAAATTCCTTTGTGTTATACAGAAAGATAGATGTCCAGTGTGAATGAAGACAGCAAACAGCAAAAATAAACTTCTAACAGTTTTAAAAATTTCGTGAGAAAATCGACTCAGAATGGGATAATACATGAAAGTAAACAACTTCAATAACATCAGATGGTTTTGATCGATTTACATGTTCCCTGGCAAACTCATCTTTTAAACAAGAAATTTCAAGTCATTGTCTTTAGTTCATGTTTGTTTATATTCTACATTTTTAAATCAGACAAAAGCAAGAGTTCTTTACAGAGAAGTAAGCCAATAATTTTAGCAAAATGATACAAAAAACTTTCTTAAACTAAGTAAAAGATTTATAGTTACAGTAGAATAATAAAAAGGGAGTAAAGTCTGCCGCCTGTGGAGGGAAAACTGAAATGGCCATCCAGTAACAGGCGGTGAACTCTGTAAACCATCTTTCTTTTCCAGCCCTGTTACCACAGGGTTCTCTTAAGGTCATTGGGTTTCTGGCAATAGCGTCCTGTAATGGCAGCTGCTGGAGTCTGCATATTCCTCCTTTAAGGTCACATAGAGAACTCCAATTTCCGCTCTAGTTTAGGGTATTTTTGCTAGTAAAGCCACTGGTAACATGGGAGATCAGCCATGCATTATCTGCCCTCCATGGCAAAGTAATTTTCATCGGTGCACAGCAGACTGGAGAACACTGGTAGTAACCCGAGCAGGAACCTACCAAAGCCAAAAAACAAGACAACATCAGCACATATCCTTCCAGTTAACATACAAGCGTCTCACAACGTACTTTTAAACTATTAATTGCCAAAATTTAAGCGTGTGAATTTAAAATCCAATGAGCAATACAATGTTTCACACCCACCTGTAGCTACATGAAGTTCCCTATTCTTTTCCTCTTTTATTAGAAGTGAACATGGAAAATTCACCTTTCCAGCCAGAGGGGATGTTTTGAAGAAAATTAGACAGAGCATAAACATGCACAGAAGAAAGAACCAACCAGATGAAAACACTATGAATGCACATTAATAGATTCAATGGATAATTAATTAAAAAAAAAATATTAAGGAGGTAAAAAATAAATTCATTATTTTCAACAGCTTTTCACTGTCCATAGGACATTGTGTTAAAAGATACTTCTTGTACTTCCATAGCTTGACCTAATGAATTAAGAGTGTAGCATTATTTCAGCACTACTTTCACCATGAAAGTGAAAAACCACCATACATCTCTGCAATTTAAGAAGAGAGAAACATCTAAGTAGCTGGATCAGTATTCAGTATTCGTTTCAGTTGTAAACAGCAACAAATACTAAGGCATAAAGTATAGGCCAACCAATGTAGGCACAACCCAGACCAGAATCTGCACGTTTCCTGCATAAAGGCTTCTCAATGCAAAGCTTTAGGTTTGCTTTTTTGCATTTTTTTCTATCTATTTTTTTTTACTAAGATCTGATAACTGGCCTTTAAAGTGCTAAGCTGCCATTTACAGTTGGATCTTTTTAATGTTATAAACTGCTCACGAATGTTATAAATGAAGCAGCTTGTGCAGAGTCAGCCAAGCACACAAAGCAGAAGGAGAAAACAGAAGAGGAACAGCAAGATTCTTCACCAATTAGAGATACAGGATTAATGCAAACTCAGGCTTTATAAAGTGAGACAGCAGACAAGAGTTATAAAACAGAATTTATTAAGGAACAGAAAAATCTCACAGCCTTTTTTTAAATAAGTAGCAAAGAAGCTCCCAGAATACTTAAGAAAAGCATCCCTCAGCCATTAAGGTTTTCGGATTCCAACTGAAAGCTGTTACTTCTCATATGAAACCTGGTAATGCCAAAAGCAGAATGGACTAAAAAGCCAAAAGCTGCACACAGAAAGGCAGAAATTTCTACTGCACTGAACAGTGGAAAGGACTTCGTAATACCCAAACTCAAGTGTGTCTTCCTCAGAGATGCTCCCAGTCAACTATCCTTGTTCGTATGTGAACTTTTTTTAAAATATAGATCTGAACAGAGTATTTTTAAAGTGAGAGCTCACAAAGCATGGAGAAGAATATAAAACAGTGAAAAATGGACACAGCTGTAGTAGAACATTCCATTCACGACAAGACTAGACAGAGCCTCATTTGAGTAATACTGTCAATCGAGTCTTCATACAAGTATTTTGCTTTTATGATTCTGAAGCAGATCTGATTTTTAATGGACGACATACTGCTGCACCAACATCCTTGGAAAGACATATAATTCTCACACAGCTAAAATTTAGACTTGGTTATTTTATTTTATTGTTGACACTTGAACAATTATAGGGACCTTTTAAGTCACTATTATTGTCAATTCTGCTTAAGAGTCCAAGTGGAACAGCAGCAATAACTCAGCTTTTGGAAGGACATTTACTTTTAAGTTAGAGAAAAATCAATGCTTCATCAAGCATCTGACCAGAAGGCACAGATACAACTATGAGATCACGTGAGTAGAAGGAGCAAAGTCAGATGTTTCCAAAGAGTTTTTTTCCCCACCCCATACAAAGTTTTGGTGTCTAACGAGAAGCACTCACCCAGTGCTGCCTTCCAACGAAAGGAGACGAGCAGCTACTTGCCATGGTGTTCGAAAGGAATGCTATTCTGAGGTAGGGGAAAAGACAGCAATTTGTAACAGTTCCACTGCCCCAATATATAAAGATGTCTTAACAAAAATCCAACCTGAACTTGCAGTAGCAACTCTACTTTTGAGAAGTTCTGATTTCAGACATCTATAAGACATTTCCATTAAATTAAGAGACACGTAAAAGAAACAAATCATTAATCCTCAAAGGAAGCTGACAGGGTCAGAAGAACAATGCAGAGTATGATGCCTATTAAGATGGATATGTGGAAAAAGATTTGCGGATGAGGAAATGGAAAATGCAGAAGCACTGGAAGTATGGCACAACACTTATGTTATTCAATGCCAGTGCTGGCTATAGTCTTCTAAAAACTTCTTCTGTCAAAGAGACTTAATCAAATATTTCTTTGTGCAGCATTTCAATCTTTCCTTCCAACTACAGAGAGAATACTTTTATTACCGATAGGAATTTGCCGTGGCTTTGACTGTTGGGTGCTGAACCTGCTACATTAAAGAAAAAAAATATTAAACAACTTACTGTGTAACCACACGCAGTCAGACTGAACCTTTTGCTGAAGGAAATGAACACTACTCACCCATAACTACACTCTTGAGATGATTACTGCTTTCAGGATGCAGTTTATGCTCGTGGACTGACAGAACTGATTCAAAGTAGTTTTTACTAGAATACTGATTACCTCATTTACTACCTCCTTTACTACGCCTCCTAATGTTTAAAAACTATGTGTAAAGGAGACTTAGAGAACAATTCACTTAGAGAGCTTAAGAGCAGAAGGATCTTTTAACAGCTATTATGATTTTCTGTCCAACACAGACTGCAACCCTTCACTGCACACAGACCTGTAATTTAGGCTTGCTTTACACTTGAATACACCACTTAGAAATGAAACCAGTATTGATGCAAAGGCAGAGAGGAGAGATGATCTACTTATTTCAAAAGTTGTCTCAGTAGGTAACAGCCTTCACTTAGACCTCTATTTTGCCTTTCTTTACTTGTGAGTGGTTTTAATTTTAAGCAGTAGGTTCTTCACATGTTTTCTCCTTAAACATTAATTCCTGTTAAAATCATTGTGTCTCAAACACTACACCAACTCACTCAAGACATTTTCTTAGCTTTCAGAGAAACTGAAAGAAGTTGATTCGAAACTCTTTCATCATACAATCTGTTCTCCCAATCCAACTCACCAATGACACAAAAGAACATCACTTCTGTTCATTACTGTATCATACATAGATTCAAGGAGGAAATTGTACCCTTTCATTAGGAAACCACAGTAACCTCTCCAACATTACACCTGCCTCCTCAGTCATTACTTACCACATATATAGTTCCCCCATACAGGAAAACGGCCTACACTCTTTCATCCTAACCAGAATCTGGAGTACTGCAGGAATACACATTTGAATAGACTTGTGCTCGACTGCTCAGCTCCGACTGAATGTTTATCACTGTGAACGCACAACTTGCAGGTTTTTCGCAGTTGCATTCACTTCATATAATCCAGAAAAGTACTGAATAACATGTGCCATAGAATTTACCTAATTTCATTAGAAACATTTAAGTTTCATGAACCATTTCATAGACACGGTAGTTGCTACTTCAATAAACGCTCATTACTTGGTGTTAGAAACAGCATGTCTTTTTAATGAGAATGACTTGGGTGCTGTGTGGACACTATCTTAGATGTGGGGAATAAACGATACCTATTTTGCTATGTTTACCAATTACTATTTTTCCACAAGCATTAAATTTCTCTGAGAACACCCAGTTTTCAGAAGAGAACTTTGATTCCTATTATTTGCATTCACATCCTTAGTTTTTCATCTTCAGTCTGACCTGATGAGAATACAGCTTGGGAAAAAGAAAGATAAAACACGTGGAGTAGTCATTTTTAAGAACTCTACTTAGAGGCAAGCAGCTTTCCTTGTTTGAGTAACCTCTGCACATTTCACTGTCCAGAGTTTAACAAGCAGCAGCCTTTCTTGTAGATGAACAGAGGTGGAGATAACAGATGCACGGTTGCCTTACCAAACCAAGGCATACAAGTAAATGAAATAACAAAACTGACTTATCAAGTCATAAATAAGAACTCTAACAAATATAGTTCTTAACAGAAAACATCTGCAGATGTGCATGGCAAAATGCTAAAAGTTGCTTTCTACCTGGAGTATGGCTAAAGCACTTCCTGAAAAAGGACCTGTGGTAGCATATTGACTTAAACTAAGGAAACTAGCATACTTGGAATGGACAAACAATTGCTGTTCTTCATGGTTCTCTTGATAAAAAGTGATAGAGATTACTCTCTATATTCTTACATCTATCCAATCAAAATTCTCTTTAATGACTTTGCCAAGTAACTCGAATACTTTAGGTGTTCCTAAGAATAAAGTATAAAGAGAACTGGAAACTCAAGCCTATAATCGTTAACCTGGCTAACATCTAAGGATAAATCTTGATTACAGAAGAGTTACTTTAATATTATGAAGACTGTAAGAGTATAAGCTATCAACACCTGCAACTCGCACCATCTTGCCTGCTAGAGAGGGAGAACTGGGAAAATGAAAAGTGAATTTTCTCTAACAAGCTCAAGTGGAAGTGTTATAAGCTAAAGTCTGAGTAAAGTGTTTCAGCCACACCACCCAAGTTGCAGAAGGTGAAGGCAGGGATTGGGAAAATGAAGAACTATCCAGCGCAGTTCCCTCCAACTGGAAAAGGGGAAACCCTAAGCCCCAGTTTTATAAAGGGAAATTATGGTGCAGGGAACTACAGGACAGTCTCACCTCAACTCCTGGCAAAATCACAGATCCTCTTGGAAACTATGTTAAGGCACACAGAGAGTAAGAAGGTGATTGGTGTCAGACAACATAGCTTCACTAAAGGCAAATTGTGCCTGACAAATTTGGCGACCTTCTACAGTGGGGCTAAGCAGTGGGTGGACAAGGGAAGAGCCACAGATGTCACCCACCAGGACAAGTGCAAAGCAGTGGACACTGTCTTGCACATATTATCCTTGTCTCTAAACTGCAGAGACACAGATATGACACATGGACCACTCACTGGATAAGGAATTTGCTGGATGGCTGCACTCAAAGAATTGTGGTCAGTGAGTTGATGTCCAAGTGGAAAGTGGTGATGAGTAGTGTTTGCTCCTCCGGGGGTCAGTATCGGGACTGGCGCTGTTCAACATCTTTGTCACAGCAACACGGACAGTGGGATCAAGTGTACCCTCAGCAAATTTTCTCGCAACAACAAGCTGTGTGATATGGTCAACATGCTGAAGGGAAACGGTTGCCACCCAGGGGGACCTTAATGGGCTTGAGAAGTGTGTCTCCAGGAGCCTTACATGGTTCAACAACGTCAAGTGCAAGGTCGAGCATGTGGGTCAGGTCAATCTCAAGCGTAAGTACAGGCTGGGTGAAGAATGGATCAAGATTAGCTCTGGGGAGAAAGACTTGGGGGTGTTCCAAGATTAGAAGCTCAACATGACTCAGCAATGTGTGCTTGCAGCCCAGAAAGCCAACAAAAGAAAAGTGGCCAGCAACTTGAGATAGGGGATTCTCGCCCTCTATTCTGCTCTTGTGAGACCCCACCTGGAGTACGCTGTCCAGGTCTGGGTTTCCTGACCCAAGAACAATGTTGACAATGTTAGAATGAGTCCAGAGGAGAGCCACTAAGCTGGAGCACCTCTCCTACGAAAACAGGCTGAGAGAGTTGAGGTTGTTCAGCCTGAAGAAGAGAAGACCTTGGGGAGGACTGAGAGTAGCCTTGCAGTACCTAAAGGGGATTTACAAGAAGGCTCAAGAGGCGCTGTTCACACGGCATGTAAAAAGTGCATGTAGTGACAGGACAAGGGTGAATGGCCGTAACCTGAAGGAGGGTAGATTTATATATTAAGAGGAAATTCTTTACTATAAGGGCAGTGAGGCACTGGAACAGGTTGTCTGGAGAGGTCGTGGACTCCCCATCCCTGGAGATGTTCAAGGCCAGGCTGAATGGGGTTCTGAGTAACCTGGCTCTCTGCCCACTGCAGGGGGGTTGGAACAAGGTGATCGTTAAGGTCCCTTCCAATCCATTCCCATGGCAAATCTCTCTTGCTTTTCAACTCCAACAGGCCCACGGGAATCTGTTCAAATTATACTACAGCCACACACTGCCGTTTGGTCACCAGGAGCAGATACCAGCACCGGTTCACTATCCTAAGAACTAAATGAATACAGCAGACAATGACTTATTAGTTCTAACAAACTCAAGAGAAGATCCCGACTAGGCTGCTGTTGAGATTGTAAAGAAGTCAACCAAGCGATCCTATACCTGGGGCAGAGTGTTAAAAAGGGCAGGTATGGAATGTGTCATTAAGCAGACGGTACTGTTGGCCCACATCACAAATTATACATCTGGATGTTTAAAGACTACTCAGAAAACTGCCTACTGCCCTCACGGTATTCACATTTTACAAGCTAGGCAGAACCAAAATGTATCTACAAGCCTAACTGTATTGCTCATAACTTGAAATGTTTAGAAAAGTATCACCTGTACACTGAGCAAGATGTCATGAACATAGCAAAAAAATTAAATATATACTTTCACCTAAAACAATCAAGTGGCATCACTGCATTTCTGTCTGTTCCTGCAATTACTTATTTATCTGACCGTTAACAGAGACAAAGCATCCGAGATTTGCTCAGAATGCCAAAGACCTGGCATATACGCTTTTCCAGGAAACCATCTTCACATTTAAGTAAATGTTCAGGGAGACATCTGCATCCAGCCTCACGGAATACCCAAGGTAAAAAACGACCCTTGGAAATCATGTAGCCCAATCCTACTACCCAAAGCACAATCAACTAGACCAGGCCACTCAGGACAACGTCCAATTGAGCTCCAAGTAACTTGGAAAAGGAAGACTCCACAACCTCTATAGGCAACCCGTTCCAGCCCTTGCCCAACTTCATAGCAAAAAAGTTTCTTTGTATGTCTAAATGGAATTTCCTGTATTTCAATTTGTACCCACTCTCCATTGTCCATTCACTGGACATTGCTGCAAACAGTCCGGTTGCACCTTCTTTACATTCTTCTAACAGGTATTTATGCAAATTTACACGATACATAACTATGCACAATTCTACCCTCTTTGTTTTCATACTATTTAAAAATACTTCAGTATGAGAATTTCTGGTTGCAAGAATAGCAGTTCAGTGAACACTTTAAATTGGCGAAACTTGTCCCCAAAGCCAATACAGAAAACCTTACCTATCCCCTATTCTTGTCCAGTCATTTCTGCTCCTGAACTGTTCATCCCTTGTGCAAGCACAAGTTATCTGTGCAGCTACATGGTGAAACAACTCATTCAGCTTAAACCCTCCCCAAATCCCACTTTCATCACAATGGAATTATTTCTCCAATCCAGTACACTCTCAGTCTTCATTAGAGATATCCACCTGACCCCCATCTAAAAAATTGTTCTTTCTAGCAGTAAGAATTCATACATAAGAACATGTACTACCCAGAAGTAATTAACTCTGCAAATTAAATGATGAAGCCAAAAGGAATCGAGTTAATTTTTGTCAATGTGCTCTGTCAATGAGGAATGACTCCCTGGCAAAAATTAAGCAGTTAGAACTCCTGCACGGTAGTGAGGCATGATGAAAAAACCCCTAGGTCATTGCATCGGTCCCCCTAACACATCACTTTCCCTGAAACGTTGCAGAATGTCTACAGATCAGCGGACTTCCGTTCTGTAAGTAAGACTAGAAGTAAATTGTACAAAGCCAGGCCACGCGCTGTTTGGGACAAGGCTGTCAATAGGCTGAGGAAGGAATGTTTCAGCTATAGCACAGAATTAGAAACACATTTAACATTGCCAGTCCTAAAAAGAAAGATCCTTAAAATTTCTTTGCTAAGTCACTGTGACTAGTAATGATGATTTCAGTGCTGACTATGAATCATTATCATTTATCCTCCTGCCATTCTCTTCAAATGAGCCTTCTGCAACATATCCATCCATGTACATTCAGAGCCTCTTATCGGCTCTGAATTAAAAGCACTGCACTACAACATTTCTTCACTATTGCACCTTCCATTCTTCACCAAATGTTTCTTGCCTTTACTGCACCAATTTTCTCTACTCTGTTGATTAGGAAATATGATTCACTACTGTCTCTTAATCTGCTTCTTCACTGGTAACAGATATAAGAAACTCAATGAGTCAAGGAGCTAAATCCTGTAACTGCAGATTAAAATGCTGCACCTCTAGAACTTTGCATCCTCTCATTGCTGTCAAGAAAAAAAATAAAAATTTCTTAACACCCACATCATTGACGCTAAATGTCAAGCATTTACATGAATGAACATCATCTGCAAAAACAGAATGAAATCACATCAATTACCTGGTAAATTCTTTTGGCAAATTAACTTTATCAAATCGCCCTCATTTTTTTCAATAAACAGATTTTTTTTTTTTTTTTTTTTTTTTTTTTACCTGCGAAGTTGACATGCGAGAGGTATCTTGTCGGCCTGTTAAATCAGATGAGGAGATATTGACTGGGGCACCACGATGCAATCTCATACTCACTTTCCTTTCTCGTTCCATACCGGATACTGGCCGAGGAGAGGTGTTGGCTGTGAGAAAAACTGCATTAGATTCTCATAATGAGAAATGCCATTTTAACACAGTCACTGGAAAAAATCACACTCTTGCTGTTTGCACATAAAAATCCCACAGAACCAAACAAGGAATCAAGGCTGTCGTTTGACATTTCACAGAAATTCAAGTATCAATTGCCAGGCAATAAGGATATGCAATTACCTTCAAACTACTAGAGACGGAGAAAAAACCAAAAGCAAAAGGCCAAACTCTGCCCAGAGACAAATGGCAAATTAGTGTAGTCTGCAAGGTGCCCTTACCCAGGTACTTGCTTACTTACCAGCATGTGAAGTTGGAGTAAGGGGAGTAGGAGGAGCTACATCTTGTGTTCCTCTTAGCCGGCCAGAAGCAGTGGAGGGTAATCCACGAACAGCTGGATTTCGTGTATGTCTTAGTCTTTCCTCTCGTTCTCGCCTTTCACGTTCAGCATCTTCAGCTGCTCTGCTTGCACCCTACGGGTCAAGACTAGTGACTTGGGGGATTATTGAGCTTACAACTATATGTTTGGATAAAAATACTGAAAAGAAAGAACTGGACAGTGTGTGAACTGAAGTTTGATAGGGCATCAACTGCTGTAATAAAGTTTCTTGAGAACTGCCATAAATTTTGTTCGTGCAGCTGCTCGGATAGTCTTCAAACTTCTAAGGTAAACACATACTGTTGTGGCAGCTGGACACCTCAACAGTTGCAAATGATCCATGTTAAAGATTAAGGTGGGAAAAAATAGTAATTCCAAAACCTAGCCTGGTGACTGCCCTAAAGGATCTATCTAAGAAGCCTTCCACATTAAAAGCCTTGTAGCTGTAACTTTGTTGTCATCCAAGTCTTATAGCATGGATCCCATATATCCTGCCTTTCCTCATTTCCTGATCTTTTTGTCCATACAGTAGAGTTGCCAGGAGGAAAACTGGAAGACAATCTCACAGTATCAGTTAAATACTCAAAACTGACAATGTAGTAAAAAAAAGCAATCAAAACCATTAAAAATTCAAAGTTTTAGAAAGCTATGTGACCTACTCACAAATTTCAGCATGTTCCAGTCAAATACATAGTCATAGGAGAATCCTTGTCGATGAAAGAGGTTTCTAAATAATTGCCTTAGATAGGAATAGTCCGGCTTGTCATCAAAACGCAAAGAACGGCAGAAATTCAAGTATGTGGCAAATTCAGCTGTAATTAAAGAAAGCCTGTTTTTTACCTTCAGCTTCACATTGGCTTTTTATAATTCTGAGTCAAAAAACCCCAAACCATCCCAAGCCTGAAAAGCAGGGAATCTCCTAAACATAAGAAAAAGAATAATGATCTAATAGTGGAAATCTATCAAAGCAAACACTATCATGTCAACCACGAAAAATAATTTATTTTTCTATCACAGAGCAGGCAAAGATCTCATCTGTCAACAGCAGAGAGGATCCAATAGTACAGTTCTTTAACCAACAGTTGGTGGAGGAGAAAAGGTTTAAAACTTTGCTTGGAATATACTGAACACAATTTACTGTGGGACATGGAACAGCATCTCTTTAAGCCACATAGAGATTCATGTCTGCTATGTCACTAAACACACAAAAGCTTAATCTCCCAGGTAAATCGTGCCACATTTTTGATTTACAATAGTCTGAACACTTATTTTTAAATGGCAAGCAAAATAGTTACAAAGCAAAAAAATGAATACTGTAGTGAATTCAGTGCACTAGAGAAAATAGCAGTATCAAAATACTAGCTTTGACTTTAGATCTTCCCAGATAAAGGTATTAATTTACATTAAGAAAGGAATTCTAACAAATGGCACAAGAGAAGCCGATTAGTCTTCCCTGCCTGTAAACCCCGGAGAAAACATGTAGTTCATGAATGTAAAGGAACATGTATGAAGCAACATTTGAAACACAGCAAAAATTATGAATTTTCATACAACCCGAACAAAAACTTGTCACTGTAACTACTTGCCAAAGCCAAGAGGGTGGAAAGAAGAGACAGAACTCTTCATGAAATGAAAATATTCTCTGATGATAGGTAGTACTACTAAGTTTCAAAACAGATTCAAGTACCATTTTACAAAACTCAAAAAAGGCTTATTATTGATTTGGTGTAAATAACAAACTGAAAAACAGAACCACTTTGAGGCATGATGCTAGGATACAGGAGGGTTTCTCATGCCTCTCACAAATTCTAATCTATCAGCCGGCCAAACCAGATGAACATGGGACAATAATTCCCCGGTGAAACAACTGCAACAGGCAAGAGGTGCATCTGACTATACAATCCAATTAATCCAAGAAACAGTGCCCACACAGGTAGAGAAACAGGCGGTTTGTTAAAATGCCATTGGTCTGTTACGAATTATCCAGTCAACAGGCGCACAAAAAATACAGCACAAATCATATGTACCATGCTACCCTTCAACTTGAGGGCACTTTAACAGTTGAGACAAGGGATCGCGAGAAGTGCTCTACAAACACTCCAAAGATCTCTGTCTTCGGCACAGTGTTTTTACCGCCAATGTGGTAAAATCATGGGGGGTAAGGAAGAGGAGAAGGAGGGAGAGAGGGAGAGAGGGAGAGAGAGAGAGAGAGAGAGAGAGATGGTGGAGAAAGAGCGGCAGAATTTAATGTAAAGGAAGGAGATGTACCGCTACAACATGAATACGTAGGCCTAGCGCCACAGAAGAATAACTTACAAGGATATCCTTTACACAAAACCTCAATGGGTGTAGACATTTTCTTTTCACTGATACGTTCGTATTTCTGCCTCTTTGTTGCTGCTTTCAGTCCCTGCCAGGGGAGGGAGCCCAGGTTAAAATACATCAGTACATAGCCCAAGGACTCCAAGTCATCTCTGCGAGATTGCTCTACAACAGCATAAAAAAGTGAACTCATTAGGTTTCATTTTCTACTGGAAAAACAAAAGTCTGTGCAACAAGACTGTTATAAAATCCCTTACAAAAACAGGAGACAGCTGAGAGTTACCATGCCCATGATAAACTCATTCAGTACACAAAAAGCCCATTATCCTTGCAGTTATTAAAAAAATGTGCTAATTCCTAAGCAATACAAACTGACTGAAATCCCACCTAATCAAGATATGCAAGGCCATGCATGCTGCACTCTTAGTGTCAAAAACAGGGCCTGTCTCCTACGCCTCCACAAAGCAACATCCACTTGCACTAAAATTACACACATTGACACTTTTGAAGTTTCTATTTATTGCTTTCCCCGGCTCACCAATTCCAAGATGAGTGTTGATGGATGCATAACGGGCAGTTCCTGTTAAGTTTTTATTTTCACGATATGGAATATGTTGGTGAGTTCGAGCATCTCGATACTTCTTTGCTAGTCCAAAGTCTATTATGTAGACAAGATTGCCTTTCTTCCCCAGGCCCATTAAGAAGTTATCTGGCTTCACATCTCGGTGGATGAAGTTCTTAGAGTGAATATATTCAATTCGACTAATCTAAATACAGAACCACAAAAAAAAAAATCATTGTCAAGAGACTAAGCCATATCTTTTTCTGACAAAAACACTAGCAATTCTGTCTTAATAATCAAAGAGGGCAATCCCCTTTTTTATTCTAAAATACAAGGGCATTAAAGAGAGCATAGTTTAGAATACAACGGACAAACCGTTTTTCCAGCTCTTTGCCCGTGTCTGTTTTTCATCTGTTTCCAAAAACTTTCTTGGGGAAATTTCTTAGTCTTTGAGCAGTGTGACACCTGGTTTGCCAACAGTGCAGGTCCAGTTTTTAAATAAGAATTGATAATCACTTTTGATGGGATAGTTTGGATTTACAGAAACAGAACTGATTTTGAATCTTTTCTCTATTAATATAGCGTACTCACCTCTAAATTTTAGAAATAAAATGTATATGATCTGTCAAAAAATGTCAATATCCCAACATATTGCACTATCAAGATAACAAAGCCGTTTCCTACCATTTGGTCAGCAAGTAATAGGACTGTCTTGAGACTAAATTTCCTTGAACAAAAATTGAAGAGATCTTCAAGACTTGGTCCCAACAACTCCATCACCATAACATTGTAGTCCCCTTCAGCTCCACACCATTTAATTGTGGGAATACCCACTAGAAAAAAAGAAACCATTTATTCAGTATAATCATTTGATTTATACAGTTCATACACACAAATCAAGGCTCTTGAGATGAATTCTGAGGGTCATTACTGTGAATGTTTCTATTTACAGTGAAGCTTAATATTTTATGCTACCTTTAGACATTCCAAAATTAAACGTTTGATCACTTCCAGCAGAATCAATACAAAATTATAGCAACAGAGGTCTAAAAATAGCCTTTTTCCTCTTCTCCAAAAACTTTCCAGTCTTTTTACTTACCTCATAACTTTAAAAGTATTCAGCATCTTTGTTGGATTTAAACCCTAAGAATTCTACGAATATTAATACTCATATAGCCTCTATGGTACAATAAGGCACAAATCAAAAGTCTGAAAATAAAGACCCTGACAAACCATTAGATATTATTACTGAAGAAGGCCTTAGAAGGTAACTTAGCTTCAAAGCCTACAAAATCACCATGTCTCTTTCATCAAAATTTGCAATGAATTTCCACCATTCCTTCATATTCTTGTCTTTTCTTCACTTTCATGGTATTTGCTGTTTGGTGAATTTCAACCAAAGTAGCATTGTTTACAAGATGCATTATTCATTCAGTTTGACAATATGATAATTACCCCAAATTTATCAAGGAACTCAGAAACCTTATTTCACATAAAAATGTATAAATGCTCAAATATTTTGAAAGAAACCTGTACGCAGGTAGCCTTATTCAGATTTTAAAATGCCTTGCTCTGAGTTAATTCTATGCATTTTGGTGCAAAATGCCATAATTCATCCAATTTAAAGGAAGCCCATTACTCTATGAAGGCTATTCTGGTTACACGCCGGTAGCAACTGAAGGAGGCAGGAATTAAAA
Source organism: Eopsaltria australis (assembly GCA_034509425.1). NCBI lineage: Eukaryota > Metazoa > Chordata > Aves > Passeriformes > Petroicidae > Eopsaltria > Eopsaltria australis. The sequence continues at coordinate 40,021 of JAVTVJ010000147.1, read as the reverse complement.
AATAACTAAATGCAAATACACATTATTATTCATTTCTAGAGGTCCTATTACCATACTTGGCATTTGAGATACAGCGTGGAATGTACTCCTTATGCTAAACATATCCTCATTTAGGAAGAATTTGAGGGACTATGAAACACAAAAGTGAACTACACTGGGTTTATGTCCCAGAACTGCATGGGAATCTCACGTTTCCCAAATTCCAAAATGTATGATTAAGTTACTGTAGCAAAGCAACACACAGTAGCTATGAAGTTGCTTCACTCCTATTCTCTACTACTAATGCCATTTTGCCTTTGAACTCTCCCAGCAAGGAAATATTTTTAACTCAGAAGAAAGAATACTAACACATACAACAAAAATTAACCTGAATTTTAAAGGTTTAGAGCTGTGCTACCATAATAAGCAAGCCAGATGAAATGGTCCAAAGCAGTTGTTACCATCTTTCACTGATCCGTGAGAATCAAATAAATCACTGTTCTGGGACCAAACTTTGTTTCACATTGCACAAGGTCCTCCCATTTTAATATCTGGGGAATCATGAGAAACTTTGGAGGATCCTACTGGTTATCATGAAGAGTGGTAGCCATGGGTTTGGATTGGTCCTCTACAACCCTTGCAGAACTGAAATGTTGCTCTTCGCCTAACCTGCTACCTTTCCCACCTCCTCCTAATTTGTCAAAAGAGCGCCCGAACATTAACTGCCAGGTGGCAGATACATCAAAGATGTAAAACCAGTAAAATCTTTGAAGAAGGAAAACAGTTTGCTTGCCTCCACCCTGCATCATTTTGTAGATTTTACTCTCGATGTGGAGCTGAGGATGTTTGGTTTTCACACATTCCAACTTAATTGCAACCTCCTCTCCGGCAGCAATATCAGTTCCTAAAACCAGAAGAATTTAAATATTGGTCAAAATATTTTTAAGATACATTTCCTTTGTCAAGACTAAAACAAAGCAAACATCCGCGAACTATTTCTCAATGGCAAACATTCAGAGATTAAGTACATTCGGCCATGATTATCTAAAAATTCTTCTGAAACATCTCCAACAGACTAGGATTTTAAGAGACAACTATTAGATACTGTAGCACAAGAAGCCAAAATTGCTGCTATCCCATTAAAAAAAAAAACCGAAACAAAGAACGAAACTAAACCAAGTGCATTTTCTTAGGGCTGTTGTTCCACTTCCAGTTTGTGGTGGAAATGCTTAGAATTAATATTTACAAACATGGCACATAGCCCCACCGATGGAAGAAATGCTAGGAATTCAAATTGCCTCCTCTTATGCTTTGGAAATAGAGACTACAATTTCCCTAGATCTCAACATACTCTGGCTGTACCCTAACATCTCCTTTTACTTGGCCAGAAGGCAGATTATCTAGACTAAAGAACCTGTAGTCCCCAAAAGCTTTCTTTAAATCTCATTAAATTTCTGTTTCAGGAATCAAAAAATGGCTAACCTGTTCACTTTCAAAGTATGTTAGGAGAAACTGACATTCATAAAAAGAAACAGTCAAGAAAATACAGACTCTCACACCCAAGCAACTTGCAAACTACACGAAAAAAGGAAACAGCAAAAGGAAATGTGTGACACTTCACAGACACATTGCCAAGTCTCTCTACTTTCAGAATTTGGCCCTTGACTGCATTACCTCATGGCTCAGGATCACATGAAGTACATCACCTATTGTTTGATCTGATCCCCACTTTCAAAAGTCTAACTTGAGGTTCACTAGTTGTTTTTTTTTTGTTGAGAAACAGCAAACAATCTTTTTGTACTCACTTTCTCCATTATCAGGATTGCATACACTTTTACACTACCTCACTTCCCCTTAACTCTTTACAGAGTTCAAAAACTCTTGTCATTCCTTGCATAAATAATTTTTAATTACAGCATATTATTTCCCATTTCTCTTATGTGTACCTTTGTCAGTTCCATAATTCCCTTTTCAGGAGTCACACAAAGCAATTAAGACACATGGGCAGAATTATGCATTTTTCTGCCTACCTAATTTTCCCATATGTTTTTCTTTGACCCTTACAGTTATTTATAGTTGCAAAATCCTGTTCCTGTGATTAAGGAGTTACTTCAGTGCTTTATAGACTTTTATCCTATAAAGTCAGGAAAACTAAGGCTACAAAGCCATGCTAACATCCCACGCCTCAAAACGGACATGTTCACTTTGCCAGGAACCGACACTGCACAGAACCACGTGAGCTCACGCAAGACTATGCGTCTTTTTTTACGTTAATAAAATGTCTTTCCATTCACAAGCACACGTGGATATCGAGGTGGCGTTGCCAGAACACGTAGTTTCTCTGAGAGAACACCCCAGCAGGTATTCATTAGGCATTTCACAATGCACCTTAAAAATCAACAAAACATATGAAGCTCGCTCCACATACAATAAGCACAACTCAAGGCGATCAACTGAAAAATGCAAAAGAAAAATAAGGCTGTGCATATATCTGTGTCATATGACTCTTCTTTTATCTAGCATAATAGGTGACAGGATCCTGCATTGTTACTTTGGTCACAGTACAGTTGCAGCAACTATAAGCTCTTCAATATGTAGTTTTCCACATTTCATGAATGAACTATTTCAGTGGACTTTAAATTTATCACGGTGAACATCAATCCTGAGATTTGAAAGCACGTATCAACAATACAAGGAGGAAGCACTTAATACTGACCTCCCCACCTCAAATGAAAATCTTGATTCTGAACCACACAACTCCTGATCTTTTTTGACTATCCTTTGTTCTCCCAAGGTCCACAGGAGCCAAAATCAGTGAGGGTGTAGACTGAAGACTGTATTGACCGATGCATGATCAGCAGCAATGGAGTTGTTTTGGGGTTCTGGTTGGCTTGGCTTTCTAAAGATACTTTTCTGATCCAAAACGGACACAAACTTCCGTCTGCATATAATTAAAGACATATCCCTCTAAAGACAACTGCAGACTTCTGTGGTCGATTAATGCAAAAGTTGTGTAGGAGGATCAAGACCTGTATTATCAGGATCAAGTTCTGCTCAACACAATATTAAACTGTTACTTAACAGACCACGGCCTTGATCTCCTGGGTCACTTCTCAGCATACTTGCTCTTCCCAAGAGGTCTCTACCACATAAGAAAGCCAAGATCCTTAGCCTGAACTCCACTTCTGTGTAAGCCCTCTCCTTCAAGACAAGAGATTTCATTCTAAAATAATGCAATTAATATTTTTGAGTCCAACAAAACCAATGAGAGGGGCACAAAAATGGAAATAATTTTGCCAAGCAATCTGGTGCTTGTCCCCAAGTAGAGACTTTTGTCTACACCTTAATTCTGAGACAAAAATTCCTAAAGTTTTACAGCATCCTGTATTTCACCAAAATCTTACCTTCCTTTAAAGAATATGTAATATTTGAGAAGCAGCAGTTCTATGAAAGAAATCATTAATTAAAAGTAGTTACAAGCAGCATAACGAGAATCATTTATAAGTGAAAAAGAAAGACTAAAGTTGTGAAAGCATTTTCTTTTAAAACGCAAAATCCTAATTTACTTGTAATTGCGAAGTCCTCTTCCCTAAGGAAGGCCTTGGAAATTATTTTAATTAGTTTACAACCCAAAACTCATTCTTAAGAAAAATACATACGTAACACAAGAAATCGTGATAACACTGACTACTCTGTCTTCATGACTCATTCCTACTTGACCTCATAGTCTAGGAAACAAAACAAATGCTTACTCTGATCTACTCACTCCTGTCCACCTTTTATACTATTTAGAATATCTGTGTATAATTTCCTTCGTATCTTCCTCTGGAAGGTAAACATAGGTAAATTCCTAATATTTTTTTAAGTTGTCCATGCTCACTTATTTACAGTAGTGCCTTATGTTTAAAAATCCTGTCCCATAGACCCCCATTCCAAACTCCAGAAGACAAATTTTGAGGTACAAAGGAGAAGAGGAAAGAATGTGAAAGAACTATGCTCCTAACAGTGTTGTTGGCTTCTTATTCCAAAGTGGAGAAAAAGGGAAAGGGTGGGAAAATGGAGGAAATCCCTCCCCTCTACTCTGGAATGTCTTCAACACCCTTGTAGCTGCTTTTAAGACAAAACCTGGGGACTGGAAACAGCAAGAATAGTCAAATCTTCCTTATCAAAGCATAAAACTGAGCTGGGAATATACGCTGAAATAATCTACAAATTCACTGAGGCCTATCAGAAGGCATATGTACTTAAAAATAAATAATGACTTCTGAAATAACTTTAGAAATTATTTTAAGATGCTTGTGTCTACTATACAGTCCGAACAACTGAGCAGAAACTGGAAAAATCCAACCACATTTCATTATCGCAAAAAACATAGTTTTCAAACATCCGTTCTACCGGATAATAGCAAGCAAACCAAATGGAACTCTACAAAAGGCTTCAGTTCTTGAGAGACAGTTAATTTCCCCTGGAAAAATAAACCCATGCCACCAGCTGGATCTTCCATTCACGTGCTTCCATGCTAGTTTACTGGCTCAGGCATGACATTTGCAGTAAGCCCTGAAAGTAAATCCATGATGGTTATTTAGAAATAAAAAAACCTGCAAACCCAGGGGATGCATTGCACAAAATTCAGTATGGCATTAATATATACACTAGCATACAGGGAACTATTACTTTCTGTGGAACTTCACTGGTGTGAGTTGCATGAGTAGAGCTAAAAGTGACACATAAACATTTATTTTACTTGTACTTGAAATTAATACTATAATACAAACTGATTTATCTGAGTAGTAGTCAAAAGTTAAAATTTTTCAAATCATCTAAGACTTTTCAGATTTTAACTGCTGTCTTAATTGCCTGCCAAAATCCCAATGGGAGCTAACAAGGATTTTTGCCCAAGCTTTACCACGATCTTCTATGGTCATGTCTTCAATCTTCTATACATGCATTGTAGAGAGGAAGAATCACGTTCTCTGTCTCTAGGCAATCACATACCTTCAGTTAAAAACGTGTATTATTCATCAGGCATATGATCTGTCTTATGGATAACCAGTATTTCATTACCTGTAGACAAGCAGCTCTAGCTAACAAATTATTTTGGCATACCAGCTGTGCACTGCAAGATGAAGCACTGCTGTCCAGAAAAACAACCCCCACCTCTCATACTGAATGCACTGCCAAACATGCTAGCAAGTGACATTATTTTTATCTTCCAAAACTATGCAGTCAATGAACCTTAGCCCCTGCAAGTTCTATCTTCTCCTCCCTTTCCTGATTTACTTTTCTAAGTTAACCCAATTTTCAAAAGCAGAGTACTTGTGTCTATGGGATAGGACATAACGCTTGTATTTCTTTGGATTTAACCCACTTCACATGGCTTGAGAGTTTCCAGAATATATATTTTAAAAATACCTGCTTTCAGACCTTGTAGTACCTACTACCTGTGCTTGTCAGAAGCATTAGCAGTAGGCTATTATATTAGAGAGCTATAATAATGGACTGGCAAAGACAATTCCGAGCCTGTACGTTTTACAGTTACATAGCGATCACGATTAGGTGTCGATCGAGCAACAGGATTAGCCAAACTACGAGGATTATTTGAAGGATTTAAAGGTTTTTTCACTGCAACCTAATCATTTGTAGTGGTGTAATTTTTTTTAGGCCTCACAGGACAAAGAAACATCCCTCCGACAACAATTTTTCCTAGTCCACTGCAGCGATATTTAACCCCGGTACATGGTTTTTTGGGTTTATGTGGTTTTGGTTTTCTTCCTTCCTTGTTTTCAAATGAGGCGATTTTTTACCCTTATGCCCATTTTACAGACGCGAACGGTGCCCAAGGTCACTAGACAACAATGAGAAGAGGCAGCCGCGTAAACCAGAATTCCCGATTTCCGCATTGTCCAAATTAGGACGTGATGTCAACGAAATATTAAATTACTGCTGCTGTGCCTCTAGCCCAGGTACTTGCCCGGCCCGGCTAGGCCCCCGATGTTCTCCATACAGCCACAAAACGGTCAGCTAAATCCCCAGCGAGCCATCCTCCTTACCCAGGTAGATATCCCCGAAGGAGCCGCTCCCGATCTTCCGGCCCAGCCGGTACCGGTTCCCAACCCTCAGCTCCATGGCGGCAGTTCGGCTCGTCCGCGACCCGGTTCCGTAGCTCTGCTGGGTCTGCTGGCTCTCGGTCTGATGCCTCACAGTCCCGCGGTTTCGGATGCCATCGCGGCTTTGGTCTCGCCGCTCGATCCTAGCGAGACAGGCAAGACCGTCGCCGCAGCCCCCGAGCAAGATGGACACGGATTCCCGACGCGACGGGCCCCTCAGCCCTGCCGGCCCCGAGCCACCATACTGCGTGACCTCACTTCCGTAGCGACGGGGGCGGAGCGCGTTGCCACAGAGCCGGCCGCGCGTCGGGCGGGGCGGGGATGCGGTGCCAGCGCTCCCGCGCCGCCGCTCTCCCCGTGCTCGGCTCGGGCGGAGTCGGGCGCCGGTTCCCGCCCCATCGCATGAGGCCGTCCCGGGTGCCTGCCGGGCGGCGAATGAGGCCCGCAGCCTTCCGGGTGCGTGTGTCGACGTCGTCCCCGCGGCCGTCAGTCACCGCAGCGGAGATGAGCTACGGCAGCACTGCGTTCCAAGGAGTGCCCATTTGACCGTGGGGGGGCAGGGACAAAGTCCGAGACGTGACCCCGCAAATTTCGGGGGAAAACCATGTCGTTTTTGCCGGGAAGGAGTGTTGGGATCTCCTTTGCCTCTCCGGGTGAGGAATAATTTCTCTAAGCGTAGTCCTATAGCAGATCACCGCGGAGCACGGCAGGGCTTGTATGCGTAACCAAGTAGTGTGTGCACACGTGAGGCTGTGTATTTGCGAAGCGTCATACTGTAAAAGTTGTAAGACGTTATTCTAATGTCTTAGGTGGCTGACAGCCGAGCCACTGGAGGTACAGAGTAAGGGATGGAGAGGGAGAGAGAGAGAAAGATACATCTGAGAGGGTGGTTGGTAACTGCAATGGTCTCTTCAGGGAAAGGGACACCAAGCCCATCAGAGTCCAAGGAATATCTGGACAAAGCTCCTGATCATACAGTATAGTTTTAGGTAGTACTGTGTGGAGCAGGGAGTTGCATCCTTTTGTGTCTGCTTCAACTTGAAGTAGTCTTATGATTCTAGGAAATTTTCTTGATAAAAAATTATTTTAATGGAGAATTCACTTAATATGGCTTTGTACAATGACTGGGTTACTATAATAACATTTTTTCCTTTTGCTGTAGATGTGAGAAAAGCTCTTTCCAGAGATACAGAGAAGAAAGCAATTATACCTCTGCCTCATGCTGTGAGGCCAGAAGACATCGAGTAACTAAGCTGTGGTTCTCATGCAATTTACTAAATGTCAGGTCCCATCTCCTGTAACCCCCAACAATTTATGGATAAGAAGTTTTACACCAAATATTTTTCCCATAAAATACTAAAAAGCAATGTTGAGAAGCTAACACTGCTTCTATTGGTAATGGCTGTATACTGCCACACTAACTTTTATTTTTCCTTTTCCGTATCGGAGATTTGGAGACTATTAAAATGGAATTACCTCCTGTATGCTCTTTCCTTGGTTATCTTTGAAACCAAAATACCTGAATTTAGTAATAGTAAGAACTCTTCAAATGCATTTATTCGCGACCACTGAAAATGCAGTACGATACTCAAGAAACTTAGCACCACTGGAGCCCTTGGCGGGTCACCTGGGACCAGTGCCACATCCCCCTCAGTCCCGGCAGCTCCAAGTGGGCCGAGCAGGAGGAAGGTGCTGCCGTCCTGGCCGCAGGACTCGCGGTACAGTTTGGAAGAGCCAGGGAGGGAGCGGTGCCAGGCCGGCATTTCCATCCGGCACAAGAAGGATCCATCTCCTGGCCAGGGCTCCTCTGCAAAACACACATCCCAGGGATGGGAACACAGTGATGAGCACTGGGATGCCCAGGCAGGGCTTGGATGGGCACAGAGAAAGCTCTGCCCACAGCTCCTCAGTGATGGGCTGCTCTAAACAAGCACCCTGAGATCCTTCACCCCAGACAGATCCCACCAACACCCCAAAAATACTGCAAGAAACAAGCTGGGAATGTCAGCACATTGTGTTTGTGGAGGGGCTCAGTCAGCAATTCGCAGTGCTCTTAGAGCTCCCACACGCTCACCCGAGTGTGTCCTACCCACCGTGAATCCCTTCCTTTGCAGCCTGATGATGTAACACAACAGCAGTGTTAAAGCCAAGGGAACCTCCCTTCACAAAAATTAAATACCAAGCAATAGCCCTTGGAGATGCATTAAAATAAAAATTTAAAGTCTGATACAGTTTTCTTTGGATTAAGCTTAGAGTTTTTCAGGGACCCAATCAGAACTGCAGAACTGATGGAAAGTTTTAACAGGGATGTCAGACCTAAGGTGCCTTGAAGGTGGGTATGTGCATCCTTTTCCTCAGGGAAAAGAACCTCCAGAGGCCACTCTGCATGCTGTGAAATGAAATCAGCTTTCCGGGCTGGGAGTGCATCCAGCTACCGCCTTCTCCTGCTTTAAAATATCCATTGAAGCCCAACTTCAATGTGGGTGAAACTCAGCTGAATTCCAGGGAACTTGGTCAAATCCCCCACAACGACATCAGCAGGGCTGGGGGACAAGGATTATAAATAGAAAATTCTATGGAATATAAACCTGTTTTGTCCTGATCCCACCAATCTTCCCAGGAACCTTTTCTGACAAACCTGGTGTTAAATTGGCAGTTCTGCATGGGAATAGGAATGCGCCCCATGAGGCACCGTGAGGCTATTCCAGGAGGAATTCAGCATGGAAGTCAGGGCTATGGGTATAATTCGTCTAAACTAGGAAAGCTGATACTGAAGCCCAAATCTTGCCACTGCAGAGAGAACTATCTTTGTGCTGCCATGTCAGCCAAAACCCCTGGGCTGGGAAATTCCAGCAGTCAAATGGATGGAATTATATAAATCACAGCAACCAGCATCACCTGATGGACAATCCGAGTCCCAGACAATTCCTTTTGCCTTTCCATAGTGACAGCAATCGTTATTGTGGCCAATTCTCTCACGGTTCACTTTGGAGTTCTGGTTTGTGCCAGTTCAGATTCTGCAACTCCACCCACAGTGCAGAGATTTGGGGTTGTGCTTCTCTACTTCCAGCAAGTTTTGGTAGAAGCCGTATACTCCCACAGTCACATAAAGGTAAATTCTGCCAGGGAGCCAGGCCCTCATTCCCTCCCCAGGGTGTAAGCGCTCGTGTCCTTCCACTGCCGCTCGCTGTACAAATTCTCCTGCACACACTCAGCACTGGCTGGGTGGGAACTGAGAGCGGGAGGCATAGGAGAGCGGATTGGCTCCCCAGGGAATCTCCAGGAGATGAGGCTGTGGAGTCTCATCTAAATCAACTGAAAACATTCTTTCCCTGGCAGAAGCCAGGATCCAAAGCAGATCCCTCCTGGTCAGGCTGTTAGGCAGCAGTTGGATCCACTTGGGGAAAACACCTTCCACCTGTCAGGAGCTCTGACTCTGCTTTTCCTACTGGCTCCTGAGCAGTGTCAGGGCAACTGTGAGGGAGTTAAAATTCAAATAACCCCCAAATCCCTCAGAGTGAATAATCCAAACAAAGAAATGCATTGTTGTCATAAAGACCTTATAAATCGGTTAAAAATTCTACAACAACACTATAGTGGGATTCCCAGGAACCTTATTAATGGTTTGGTTTAATTTTAATGTATTTTTAGTCCCTTAATCGGCAGCTTGTAAAACTTATTCTGGGCTTTAGAGGTTGGGCAGGGTTTGGTTTGGCTGCACCTTTATCTCTGGCCTTAATTTGTGCAAAAAAGCAGGCCAATGTGGTTAAACCCTTTTTATGCACATTTATGGGAGAGACCATCTCGCAGGGAAGTGCCGGCCGCCTGGAGCTGGAACATCCAGCGTGTGCTGTACTGAACACACAACGGAAGCTGGATTCTGTGTCTGATCCCTCTGCCAACACTGTGCTCTCCACGTAGGAATTACTCCCCATGCTGCAACCATTCCAGGTGTTCTCTTACCAACACAGGGAGCAAGTTACCAAACCCTCCTGGACTCCAGCCATTCCCCATTGCACCAGTCCCCAGCATGGCACAGATCTGCTTGCTCTCAGTCCCATCCCTGCAGGTAATTGAGCACTGCAAGACACAGGGGACAGCTTAGCACATCGCATGTCACAGCAGCAGGCGCAGATCCCTGTTTACCAGCCAGCCTTGGCTTGGCTCCTGGGACAAGCCAGTGCCACCCATGACCACCACTGCCCACCTGGGACAAGGGTCGAGCTTTGAGCTGCAGGAGCGTCGCCTCTCAGGGAGATCTGCTCTCCAGAACTTGGCACGGACAGAGCGATCAATGCCACTGGGATGTGACTGGATACAGTACACTGTATGGAGCTGGTAGCCAGAATTCCCACAGGTCTTCGTGCAGCATTCCCACTCATCTGCAGCCTAGCTGGGAAGGGAAATGGAGTCAGATGCCATCAACTATTACCTGTTATCCAGCTGTTATCCAGCTGTGGTGGCCCCATCCCTGGAAGTGTCCGAGGCCAGGTTGGACACGGCTTGGAGCAGCTTGGTCTAGTGGAAGGTGTCCCTGCCCACAGCAGGGGGTTAGAATGAGATGAGTTTTAAGGTCCCTCCCAATCTATCACATTTAATGGGTTTATGATACATATGTATACACATATATATATATATATATATATATATATATATGTATCTGTAATATACCACAACCACCCAGTCACATCAGTACCCATTCTTGGAGGTAAAAAACCCCCTCAAAACCCCCTCAATATTCAGGAAATCCAGACTGGAAAGCTGTCAGCATCCCACCCAAATAATCCCACCCAATGTGGCTGGAGCTGCCCTGAAGAGCAATCCCTGCTCTCCATGCCCAGTCACACTCACAGGGTCTGCACACTCCTGCAGGTTGCACATCCTACAGATGGGCTTTGGCTTTTTGCTGCCCCTGCAGAAGCTGCGATGAACCATCTCATTGACGTTCTTCTCGGAGCACCCAGACTTGATGTGCTGAACCCTGGGAAACATGTCACAGGAATCAGGAAAGACAGATCCTCGTGAGAATGTTGGATTTAATTATTTTTCGATTAAACAATTTTTATTTAAATAGGAGTGGCTTAAATAAGGCTCATCCCAGTTACTCCCAGTCCATCCCAGTCCCTTCTCAAGGCCTCCCGCACCTTTCCCAGGTCATCCCAGTACCCCATAAGAGCGCCACTGGTGCCCACAGCACTGCGCAAAGTGTGTAAGGGCCCTGCCCTCAGTGCTGTGGCTCATCCCAGTTCCTCCCAGTCCATCCCAGTCCCTTCTTAAGACTGCCCACATCTTTCCCTGTTCATCCCAGTCCATCCCAGTGCCTCAGAAGGGCCTTGCCCTCAGCGCTGTGGCTCATCCCAGTTCTTCCCAGTCCATCACAGTCCCTTCCTAAGACTGCCCACACTTTTTCCAGCTCATCCCAGTGCCCCAGACGGGCCCCGTCATTGCCCTCAGTGCTGCACAAATTGTGTACGACTCATCCCAGTTCATCCCAGTTACTTCCCAATTCCTCCCAGTGCCTTCCCAGATCCTTCCTAAGGCCGCCCAGTCCATCCCAGTTCATCCCAGTGTTCCGGACAGGCCCAGCCAGTGCCCCGGACAGGCCCAGCCAGTGCCCTCAGGGCTACGCAAATCACGTAAGTTCCGTTACGTAATTTGCGCAAGAGGCGTAAACGCTGTTACTTAAATTACGTGTGTCGTTACGTAGTGTGTGTAAGTTCAATAATGTAAAATGCGTAAGTTACGTGAATTGCGTAAGTGTTGTGTGGAGTTTGAAAATTCAATTTTTTTTAGCACATTCATCATGCTGCAAAATGGACCTGTCCCGTGTCAAAGACGACATCTGAAATCGAGGCTTCTGATAGGTAAGTCGTGGATTGTGACCGGGAGAGGGAGTGTGAACAGGGTGACCGGTTTAGGAATTGCCCAGAGGGGTTTTGCAGGCAGTACGGTCAGAAAAAAGTGTTCATTTGGGTACCCCCTAAGGCTTTTCCTCAAGCACAGCAGATGCATTTACACGCCTTAAGACACACAAATGCATCCACCAAATTCACAGAACCACTATATAACTTTGTCTCCTGCTAGCCCAGGGAGGGAACAAGCAGCAGGACCTTTCTCCACCTCACCCCCCCCCCCCCCACTCCAAGGTGCAGCAGCCCCAGGTGTGACCAGTAATGATGAGGAGGGGACAGCTCTGAGGCCGCTTTCAGAGGGTCACCCAGGCAGACCTGCACAGGGAACTGCTAGTCAAGAGGGGCCAACAGAGGCATCCCAAGAATCATCGAAATGTAGGCCACCGCCTTTGACTCAGGACAAAGCTGGGGACTCGAGGACCTGAATGCATTTAGGAGATAGCGAGTAGCTGAACTGCTGGGATTCGGCCCATATGTCACAAAACTCGTGCATTGATTTTTGGTTTTCTTTATGATAGCTGACTAAGAGGCTATCACGGGGTCTTCTGGGATGGCATGGGTGAACTAGTTTTGCATCCAACATCTCACATCACTGGTCATCCGAAAGATAAATCGGGGGCCACGACTGCTGCATGGGATGATAGCAGGATAGTGGGTTGGAAGTTCCCAGGAGAGATTAAAAAACTAGTGTAGGGAAAAGGGAGGTCCTCAAAGGGGCCTCTAAGGACAGCTAAAGGGTGTAGCTCTAATTTAAATTGCAACCATAGAGTGTACAGCACAGGGCAGTTCCAGTCTGTGTTGTGTTGTCTAGTGTGTTGTTGTGTTGTCTAGTGTGTCTTGGGGTTCCCTCAAATCAAATATCTCTGCCTTTTACCCTCGAGGACCTAATCGCAAGTGTCCAATCAGGGGTATGTTAACCCCAACCTTTGCTAAGGGGCGTCATTACCCCTCTGGGATCCACCACGATAAGAGCTCTCCTCTTGTTTCAGCGAAGAGGCTCTTTCAGCTTATCTCAGTTTGTTGTCAGCAGGTGCTTTTCGAAAAAAATCCCCCTTTTTCCACCAATTGAGAGGTGTAAAGTGAGGAAATCCCCTCTTTTCCCACTGTTTTAGGGGATTAAATTAAAGGGTAGCAGCCATTTGTTTGCCGTTGTATCAGTCTTAAGTGAAGGCAAACACCCCCTGTTCCCTTCTTTTGAGGGGTTCAACCGAAGGAAGCACTCCCTTTTTCAGCATTTTAAGGTTATAAATCCGCATTTCAGGGTGCTTCTACGCCCGCCCCTGTACCAAACACCTCGTAAGGGAGCAAGCCTGGCAGGTAGGGAACCCTAACAGCACCCAAGAGTCTACAGTTCTTTTGATTTCTATTCCTATAGCCCTAATTAGAGGTCCCAATGACAGTTACACTATTCACATCATTGCTATTCTCCTCCACCCTACTTAGTCACACGTGGAATACTACTTAGTCATCACTACAGAACAATGATGCAAGGTAACAACAAATTATCCTAATTATCTATCTGTGCTGCCAAAGCACAAAGTTTCTTTTTTCACTCAGCCCATGCCCTTTCACTCAATGTAGGTGTAGTGATAAAGAAGGCGTCCTCATTTCCCCGAAGAGTTTTCTCCTCCGCTAAATCTAGCCCTATACTCCCCTTGAATTTAAGTCAGGGGAGCCAATCGGCCACAGCTCCTCCGAGGGCTTTCGTACCTCACGGTATTCGCCTCTTCCCTTTTCCCAGCCACCATGGGAACGAGAGCCGGGCCTGATCGGGGGCACGTTCACCCCAGCCCTTCGCAAAGAACCCCATTCCCTCTCCGGGGTCCACCGGGATAAGACCCCTCCTCTCATTTCAATGAAGAGGATCTTTCAGCTTATCTCAGCTTTTTTTTTCAGCAGATACTTTTGGCATCTAAAGCGACAGAGGCTTTGAAGATGCTGTGAAGAAGTGTCCCGGTTTGAAGGACAGGTGTCTGTTAAGGAAGGCAGGAGCCTCCCTTGGAATGGGAAACTGTAACCCCTCTCCCTCCGAACTATTATAAATTTGAAATTAAGAGGCTCTCAGGCGAAGATATGGAAATAGGAATAACAGTTCTTTACTAATATCTAAAACAAAGATGACAAATAACAACAACTATAACGTTAACCAACAAACAGAACCAGAAACCCAGTGGCAGCCTGCTCGGCTTCAGGCACCTTTTCCTTTTGGTGCAGTTCCAGTCACAGCCTGCAGGGGGCGCTCTGGGTGTGATGATTCCCAGGTGGCTGCTCAGGGGCTGGGGTATATTCTCTCTGGTGTGATGGCGGCTTGCCCCGTGCTCTGATGATGATGATTCCCCGGTGGCTCTGGGTGATGCAGGGGGCGCTCTGGGTGTGATGATTCCCAGGTGCCTGCAGGGGGCGCTCTGGGTGTGATGATTCCCCGGTGGCTGCAGGGGCGCTCTGGGTGCGGTGATTCCCCGGTGTCTGCAGGGGGCGCTCTGGGTGTGATGATTTCCCGGTGGCTGCAGGGGGTGCTCTGGGTGTGATGATTCCCCGGTGGCTGCAGGGGGCGCTCCGGCGTGAGCTCAGGTAGCACACGGCAATGGCGACTGCCCGAGGCACGGAGGGATGGAGGAGAGCCTTTGTTCCACAGACCCTCGGGAGGGCAGCTGGTGTTGGTGCCACAGCAGGATCCCCCAGACACAGGGAGCTGGGACGGCAAGAGGTCTGGACGTGCAGGGGGGGAAACCCCGCCACAATGTAGCGAGGAAACTCGGAGCAGCGAGGAGGAGCGGGGGGGAGAGACAGGCTGGTGGCAGGCAGGTCGGCTCCGGATGGGGCAGAGGGCAGAGACTCACAGCAGACAGACCGGCAGCTCCGCGCTGGCTTCTCAGGCCGTGGGTTCAGCAGACAGCAGCTCCGACCGTCCAGCTCCGAGGTCCCGAGCAAGAGGCGTGACCTCCCTCTGCCCTTGCTTTTCAGTCTCTCCAAATCTCGCATTACCGTCAAGCTGCTTCCATGAGGGGCAATTCTACCCCACCCTGCCAAGGAGAAAGGCTCTAGCCTTGTGCTTTGTTTCTCTTAAGTACCCAGTCATTTGTGTCTTAGCAACCCATGGGAGAAAAATTCCTGAGGAAAAGAACTAGATCCAACCTTCAACAAGAAGGTAGCATCAAACACAGGGAGCACTTAAGTTCATGAGTTTGGGTTGTGCATTCAGGGGTGGTTTTTGTTTTTGTTCTCGTTTTTTATGAGGAGCATCCCAACTTCTGGGTCGTGTCGAGCATGACACTTCAGATTTTTTCAGCAGATTCACCATGTCATAAAAGGGACCCACCCGACGTCAAAGGTGACGTTCGAAACCCAGGTTTCCGACAGGTAAGTCGTGGATCGCGACCGGGAGAGGGATCATGCCCAGGGTAACCGGGTTAGGAATTGCCGGGAGGGGTTTTGAAGGCGGCACAGTGGGAAAAGGCGTCCATTCAGGGGCCCTCTAAGGCTTTCCCTCAAGCACAGCAGATGCATGAACATGTGTTAAGGCTCACAAATACTTCCACCACACTCGGAGAAACACCATATAACCCTGTGTCCCACTAACCCAGGTGTCCATTGAGACAACGGCCACAGCCTTTGACTCAGGACTAAGACAGAGACTCGAGGACCTGCACACACTTAGGAGATAGCGAGTAGCCGAATTGTTGGAATTTGGCCAACACGCCATTAAACTCATGCATCGATTTTGGTTTTCTTTATCATAGCTGACTAAGAGGCCTCAGCTATCACGGGGCCTTCCAAGACAGCCCAGGAGGACCGGTTTCATCTCCACTGTTTCACATCACCGGTCATCTGAAAGGTAAGTCGGGGGTAGCAGGGTAGCACGTCAGAAATTCCGAGGCGAGAGTAAAAAGCTAGCGTAGGGGAAAGGAAGGTCCTCAAAGGTGCCTCTTACGACAGCTAAAGGGTGCAGCTTTAGTTTCAATTGCAACCATATGGTGTGCAGGGCAGAGCAGTTCCAGTCTGTGTCATGTTCTCTAGTATGTCGTCGTGTTGTCTAGCGTGTTGTCATGTTGTCTAGTGTGTCTCGGGGTTCCCTCTGATCAGCTATCTCCACCTTTTACCTTCGAGGACCTTATCGCAAGCCCCAGCTGTCATCTCTAGATTCTCGAACATTCTTGCTTCTCGGCATGATGCTGATTGTTTACTAGCTGTCGGTGTTCAGCCCGGATTCTGGACAGCCTCCAGCTGGTTACGTTCCAGAAGTGTCCTTGTCCAAAGGAAGCACTCTGGCGGCGTCACTTAAACAGCAGCCAGTGAAGCTGCTCGCCCGGCAGGGTGATGCGCAGGGAGTGAGGAGCTGCAATCACTAGCTGCTGAAGTAGAAATAAGGCGAGAGGGACTTCTGGTATGGATGAATTCTGTGCGGCTTTATTGTAGGAAGTCCAGCACAGAGAGAATCCAGGGACCAAAAGCCCTGAATACTCTCTTTGACCACCTTATGAGGGATACGTACTAACCAGTCATCTGAGGGACCCAGGGAGGTACAAAGGCAGGGTTAGGGAACCAGTCCAATGGATGGGGGAGAGGGAAGGAGGTAAGGAGTAACAGTGAATCAGTCATCCAGTAACAGGTAACCTTCTAGAAGGGGGAAGATGATAGACACAACCAGTAACCACGTAAGTTTGCCCTGGGCTAAACCATGGTCACTTCAGTCCCTGGGGGGAGCTTAGCAGTCTTGGAAGCCCTCCACCAAAGTCCTTTCTTCTCTTCCTGGGCTTCTGCTATCCCTGGAGTCTTGGAGGTAGCTTCCATGGCCGCCACAGCCGAAACCATTCGTTCTTTTCCCTCCGAGCTTGGCCACATCTTGGAAATGTTGAGTCGCACGTCTTTCGAGGCCTCATTCCCGGCCATATTGCCATCCATCCTTTCCAGCCGTGAGCTGTTATGTTCTGGGGCTTGTAAGATTGTAAGGGTACCAGGAGCGTTCTGGACGTAGCATCATCTCGCAGTCATATCGATCATTGTGACCGACAGTTCTTATAACAGGTCACTCTACTGTGGTCTTCTCTTCCACTCGTTAGAGCCTGCTCTGTCCACTGCCGCCATGCCATCAGTCATCTCTTTAGGCGTCATCTCGGCCTTGTCGTCATTCTTTTCCCTGAGGGCCTCTTTTATCATCCTCCTGTCACACCGTTTGTAGCATAATGTGTTGTTTGTGTTTAGCCTGGAACTGCTCTGCCCTGTGGAATAGGTGGGGGGGAGGTAGGTAGAATAGCAAGAAGACTTTACAGGTAAGCTTTGCCTAGCCAGCCGAGCCGTACCTTGAACAGAGCGACCCTGGCCGGTCCATGCAGTCGGGCAGAGACAGCAGTACAGCAGCGTCCAGCAGTCATCCAGTCATTTACCTCAATGCATGCTATTGTTGGGTCCTAGGCAGTTTTTTTTGAGAAATGAGAACTTGGGAAAGGCTTAGCTTTCCCTGTGTGTCTAAATGACATTGACGAATACTTTTCTTGCAGAGTCAGAGGGATAGGATCTAAACTCAATACAAACAGAGCAGGCCAGAGGAGCACCATGGCGTGGAGGGCCGCCACCCAACATCCAAGCTAAGGCCCCCCTTTCAGCTCCTTGATTACATCATCATTCGGTTTTTCATTTTCTTTCGAAGACGTGAAGCACTCGGTGAGGCTGGAAATCAGCTCTGGGAGAACCTTGAGCCAGATGAGTACCAGCAACACAGATGAGCATCAGTTCCAGCACAGAACTAGATGTTACCAGAGTTGTTGCATTAGTGATGACACTATAAGCACCCTTCTTTTTTTCTGTGTTTTACAGGTGGTCTTACTGCTGGGCCAATATGACAGAGACCCTTGCAGAAAGAGATAACAGTCAAGCGGTTTTGCATAGAAACCACCAAGGCAACAAGACGCTTTCGGGCCCTACGTCGGTATGTGCCCTTCCCTTTC
The DNA here is from genome assembly GCA_034509425.1 of Eopsaltria australis. Classification (NCBI taxonomy): domain Eukaryota; kingdom Metazoa; phylum Chordata; class Aves; order Passeriformes; family Petroicidae; genus Eopsaltria; species Eopsaltria australis. Next base: position 22,078 of record JAVTVJ010000147.1, on the reverse strand, counting down.
CTTTTGCCCCTTCTCCCCCAGGAAGATCAGTCATCATTCAGCTTTTTAGGGGAGCTGTAAATAGCGGCCGTGTTACAGGATTGTTCTTTATTTGTTCTGTGTCTTTATTTTTACAAAGTAAAGCAAGATAACAGCAGTCAAGGTCAAATGAATGAGGTAAGCAGTGACCGGTGGACAGAACTAGTTGTTATCACTGGGGTGCCAAATTCCGGTGCAGCTCTAAACATCTGTCGCTGTGCGTTTTAGGGGCATTTTGCAGTCATCCCACACCTCCTGCCACATGTGTGCGATCTGCCAGAGAGTGGAATCCCGGGGACTTCAAATTTGTCATAAAGGGTGTAGTTGGAGTAGAGATGGTATTCCTAGGTTGCCACATGACATCTGGAGCCGTTTAAGTTATCCTGCAGCACTCTGACTGTTGTCCTACCTTTCATTCAGATGCAGATGAATTAAATCTGCTGCCGAGTGCCCTATCCCAGGTGAGGGGGCTCCCACGAGGTCAGTCACAGTTTATCTTTGCACGGGAAGCATAAAACATGGCTTTGTTACAGCATTGTTCTTTGTCTTTATTTTTAGGAAGTAACGCCTAAGGCTGCTAGGGCTCTCTCCTCCTGCAAAGCCTGCATGACCGCCCGTACTGGTGAGAGCGGTATGGCGGCCAAATCACAGTCTCGTCAGCTGCAGCCAAAGTCAGCTGTCGAGTGATAAGAGCTTGCAGCTGTCTCAGAGTCAAAGACAAGCTGCTGCTCGGTAAGAGAAGTCCAATTGCCCATCTTAAATGAACCCCAATCCGGGATTCTGAGCGTTAAGCTACTCACGGTTCACCTGAAAACACCATCAGGGATCCACGCCGGCTGGCTATATCCACTTCTCCCAAGTGGATTGTCCTCGTGAGGCTTTGTACTGCCGGAGGCTATAGATACAGCCACTCATTGCCTTGTCCATATCCTCACACGGGGCACCATTTGCAGTATTCAATGCAGGGTCAAGGACTTCTCTGCCGAGACTGTGATGTTGTACAGAGTTTTTTATTATACAGACAGAGACTAAGACTACTACAGATCACTCTGTGACTAACTTGCTAAGACTACTCCTATGACTCCTACTGTGGCTACTGCCATGGCTACTCCCTTATGGCTACTGCCATGGCTACTACGCAGTGAAAATTCCCTTTATAGCATCCCACACACAGGAGGTGCCATCATATAAACAAAAAAGATAAACAATACCCTAGAAGGTCACAACCTACAATAGTCCCATACAACAGGTGCAGAAGACCACAAAGCCATGATCTTCTTTCCCATGCCCATCCCTGGTGACCTGGATGAGCCTCCTGATCACCTTTGGGCCTAGGGAAGAGGCTCACTCTGGGCCTTCCAGGCTTGCTTTTCTATAACACACATAGTGTAACCCAACACTGAGGTACTTGGGAGGCAGACTTCCTGAATCACTTATGGTGTGGCACACTCTAATATGTCCTCTATTTTGTTCTGCACTGGCAGAAGTGCAGCTTTCTGAGTTTCTTCATCCACCAATCGATTACCTATTGCCTCCTCTGAGTGCCTGCCTGATGTCCCCTAACATACATCATTGCCACCCTTGTGGTAAATTCATGTCCTCCGATAGATGAGTAATTAAGCTCTCATGAGATAATGTTTTTCCCCTGCAGGCTAATAAACCTCTTTCCTCCCACAATTTTTTAGACACATGTACCACGCTGCCGCTGCATGGGCACTTGGATAGCTCACGTGTGTCCAGCCGCTGACCGCCAGAGAGGCCAGCCGCCTGCCGGCAGCGTACCTGAAAGTGTCCCTCAGGAGGTGCACTCAGGTCGAGCTTGTCAGCTCTTTGCCGGGACAGGCTGCTCCCAGGAGCCTGGAAGGCAGCCAAGAACGCAGTGTCAATGTAGCGGGGATGAGGCTAAAAAGGGGGATCTTCCGAGAGGCACAACAGATACACAGTAACACAAGGCCTACTGTGCCCCTGGCAGTCCGGGATCAGAAGACCCTGGAACAAAGCCAGCATCAGACTTTTATTCAAGACAGAGCAACCAATCAGGGACAAGTTGTGGGACGGAACCAGGGAGGGACAAGGGGACAAGGACCAACGAGGAGTATAACTGGGAGGAGACCGGGAGATAGACAAGGGGGAGAACCAACAAACCACTGAGTACAACAGAACTTTCTAGAACTGGGGGATGACAGACAGGTGACTGACAACATAACAAACCAACAGGGCGAGGGCGGCCAGCCCACCACGAATCCACCCCAAATTGGGGCAAACCACCCAACGCCCCGCCCCAGGGGAGACCCTCACTCCCTTGGTCTCCTCCACCAGGGCTTCTTCCTTGGGGTGGAATTCTTGGGTTTTGGTGTTTTAGTCTGAGACTCATGCGGTGCCTCGACGGCTGCCACACCATGCCACATGCATACTTAGAATCTGTAAGAATGTTAATTCACAGGCTCTCACAAGCACATACAGCTCTGTTGTCTGAGCTGACTGTGTGGGCGGCAACCTCCCCCCTTCCCCTAATTCCCTTCCCTTAATAAATAGTGCGTCCTGTAACTCACTTCCCTTCTACTACCCTTGAAGATCCATCTATAGACACATTTTCTCCCTTAGGCCAGGGAGTGTCGCGGAAATGCTTAGCCCGGGTCTGGAGGTCTGTCACTTGACTAGTCTTCCTGGCACCCCTGTGCAGGACTCTTCAAACTGGAGGCTGGCTTAAGCCCTTCCTCCCTCCTCAATCTTAAATCTTTCTGTTCCATTAAATAAGTTTTTAGGCTGTAATAACTGAGCACTGCACATCTACTTAGAGGCTTTTTCCGTTAACAAAACTTTAATTGGATGTGAGACTTTAATACTAAGAGATTCTCCTGACATCAGTTTTCGGGCTTCACTTCCCCTTAAAGCCATGGCTGCACAATTCTGCAGACAAGAAGCCTCTGGCCACTGGGTGCAACATCTTAGAAAAGCAGGCAACAGGCTGTTGTCTTTCCCTGTGTTCCTGTACTAAAATTAGAATGGTCCTGTTTAACATCCACAAATAATTCCAATTCTTTTTCCCTGTCTGGAAGGCCGTGGGCAGGAGCCTCAGTTAATCTGCTTTGTTTTTCTCCCCTAACACTGTAAAATTCTGCTTTTCTACTGATGGCCATTCATCCAGTTTCTTAACTGGCAGGACAGCTGTGTTCTAGGGAGACATCCATGCCTCCAAAAGACCTGCCTTTAACAGGGACTCAGGAACAGGCTGTAAGCCCTTCTTTCCCTCCCTTGAAAAGAGAGTATGGCTTTTTAGACATCACTTGTCCTTGTTGTTTCAAAGTAGTTCGGAGAGGTTCAAGAGCTCATTTTTCCTACTTGCCTGGAGCTGCCCACACCTGTGGCATTACCGCAGCATAGGCCTTCTCAGACGTACGACATAAAGTCACAACAGTGTTAGCTTCTGTATCACTTTCTACAATGCTATTTTGAATTCCCAAGGTAGCCAGCAAATCCCTTCCCAGTAAATTATACTTACAATTTAGAAACAAACGGAAATTCCTGCATTTCAAAGGTACTCCCTGGAAATGAGCAAGGCTTTTCCTACGAATCTTGGATGCATCTTCATAGATACCTTTCCAGAAATTGAGAGGAAGGATCCTATGAATGCCACATCAGAAGTTGGAAGGTAGGATACATTGAGTCCTAATCTATACTGTTTCTTCGCTAGCTGTAAAAATATAGATACTTCACTTGTGCATGGACTTGTTTATCTGCTAGTAGTGTTTCCTGGTTTATCCTGTGTAGCAAGTAAATCTGTTAAAGTCTTTATGTCTGATAAATTGTGTCTATTAAATAAATAATTCATTTTTTAATAGACCTAATCGGTCATTATTAAGAACTTGTGTGCAAGAGGGGGTTTTGGGCTGCTGGCCATGTCAATAAAGTTAGTGTTGATAGCATACTGTAGAGTTTTAGGGTCGGTTTCAGACGGCCGGGACAGATGAGAGATCTCTGAAGTCGGGTTGTAGAGCATGAGGTTTATTGTAAAAGAACGTTAATATAAGAGACCTGCTGAGAGCTGCCAGACGCAGCCCAGAGCAGGTCAGAGAGACGAGAAGAGCTAAGAGCGAGGATCTAAGAGAGTCGAGAGCGAAGGTCTAAGAGAGCGAGCCTGTCGCTTACAATACAATAAATCATCTTCTGTGTTGAATATTCTAATTTTCAGTAACCAATCTAGAACAAACTACAAATCTTATAACATTTGCATACAGCCTATGAGAACTATTGCATTACCATACAGTGTTCTATTTTAAAGCTTAAAAGCTGCCTTTTGGACCTCCTGCCAGGTTGGTAGGGTCTGCTCTGACTCTTGGACCTGTCTGCAAGCAGCGGGTGTTGTTTAATCAAAGGGGGGACTACTTGCAAGCAGCCATGCCATTGTTTTCCAGTTGTTCAGTAACTGGGGTTTGGTATCTCAAAGCTTGTCTTCATTTCAATCTTATTTATAGTTTCTACATTCTCAGCATCTTTTACTAGGTAATCATATTTATAAGGTTTTCCTATTTCATCTTCCCCAACACATACAGGTCAAAATGATTTTGGGTTTGTAGTAGTTTAGTAGGTTGTGGGAACGATAGGCCTTGTAGGCCTTAAGGGTAGGCCTTAGGTGTTGCCTTTGTTAGGTAGAAGTGTAGTCATGAGAACCGCACCTGTGTGTTTTCTTGTAATGATTGCTTATGACAAGATTAATGAAATGAGTGCTTAGTAAATGTAAGTAAGAATAATAGCTCAATTGCAACAATCATGAGAAATGTTAGAAGGGTAGTAGGAAAGGGGGGCTGAAACTTATGCTTGGGAAAAAACAGTATCTGCAATAGAAACAGTCTCGAAGCTGAAACTCATGCTTGAGTGAAAACAATATATCCAATAGAGCAATGTTGCATTAATTATTAACTGATGATTATATGATGGTTATGTAAGGAACAAGTATAAATGTAACCACTTTTCGAACCTGTGGCGCAGCTTGATTTGGGTCTGACTGACACCTGCTCCCAGGGCCCTTCAATAAAGCACCTGCATATAATCATTCTGTGATTATGTTTTTCACGCTAACATTTTGGAGACCCAGGACGGGACCCTGTGAGCGCTGCTGAGGACCCGGCGACCTGATCACGCTCCAGCCGGCACCAAGGGATTCTCGGGGAGCCCATCGGCACCGCGGCCTTCCGCCACTCGCAGTGTCCCCTGGAGAGGTAAGGTGCTTTAATTCTGGTTTGGGTGCCTGCCCGTAAGCCGCAGCGAAAGCTACGCTTGGTTGGGCTAAGGAATTCCTGGTAAATGCCTAGGCGCCGTCCGTAAGACGATTGCGAAAGCATTGCAGGGTCAGCAGTGGGGATTTTTGTAGTAGTAATATGGAGAAGCTAAAAGGGATTTTGGGTGGCAATGCCTCCATCCCGCATACTTCTCCTTTGGGGTGCTTGTTGGCACATTGGAAACAAGATAATTTTGGTCAAGCATTACGTAAGGATAAGCTTATTGATTATTGTAACATTCAGTGGCCGAAATATGCTTTGCACAACAGGAAGAGGTGGCCGGAAAATGGGTCTTTGCAATCTGACTTGATTTCTCACTTATTGTTGTTTTGTAAGCAGGAGGGAAAATTGGATGAAATGCCTTATGTTGATCTGTTTTTCTATTTACGGGAAGAACTGGAGTGGCTGGCGGAGGGAGGCTTAGCTGTTACTACAGTACTTAACAAGGATATATGTGTGGCCTGTGTTCAGGGGAAACGTTGTATAGAAAACCTGGCAGTGAATGAAAGTTTATCTCAGAAAGATGACATGGAGGGTGACTTGTTGGTAGCTCCCGCAACATCAAAGGGACCTAGCCCTACTTCATCTGGTCCCATTTCACCTAACCCACCTACTCCTTCTTTTGAAACTGACCCATTTACCCCTCCTGCTCATAGACATTCCCCTTCCCCATCTCCACCTGCCCATAAATACCCACCACTATACCCACCTCTCCCACTGACACCTGATACCCCTTTACCACCTACGCCTTCCTCAAGGCCCCAATAAAATCCCCCCCTTCCCCCTACGCCTGTCCATGACACCTCTGTACCATTTTTACCCAGAAATAACCATTTAGTTACAATACGGAGGCATGGGGGAGGGGGTGCAGAAGGGGTTGATAGCAGTGAAAGTGATGAGGATGGACCAATAGCCCACTGAACATGCTACAGATTAGCCCCAAATTGGCCCAGGACGGGGATGAGTCCATCGAGAACAGACAAACAGAAGAAAACCGTAATTGCTCCTTTAAGACAAGGGGTGGGGGTGGAAGGACCAGTTTTTGTAAAAGTACCATTCTCTCCTGGTGACCTAGTAATATGGAAACAATCAGCCAGGACTTATAGGGAGAATCCTGATAAAGTGGTGAAAATGATTATGAAAACTCAGAATCCAGACTGGGATGACATCCAAGTGATATTAGATACCCTAATGGACTCTAGTGAGAAGGAGATGGTGCTTAGGGCAGCAAAGGACCAGGCAAGGGAAGATATGCATCAGGGACTGTCGCCGTCCGCCTATCCGCAGTAGATGTTGTGGCCTCAATCAAAGGCGGTTGCTGTTGGGGTGGTTGAGGTAGAATTAAAATTACAAAAACCCCCCGGCAGTTCCTGGTGGAATAGCCCAAGCGCCACCCCTGCCACAGAAACAACGATGGTTTAGCCCAAGGCAAAACCCCTCCCCTGAACTCCACCTAGTTAAATGCTATTTGTTCCTAAGGTTGTCACTCCAAGTTTGTCCCATCCCTAAGTTCTGGAAAGTTCGTGGTTTTAATAATTGTGATTGGTTGTTGTTCCTTGTCCCCTCCCTTGCTCTAATCCCATTGGTTGTGATTCCCTCGCCCCTCCCCAACTCCGCCCCAATGCTGTTCTCCTATTGGTTAATCGTTACAGTCAAAAGGTTGTGTCTGAGCTAGCTCGGGGCTCTTCTGCCTCGGGACTCAGAGAATAAACTTCTCTGCTACCCTGCAGTGGAGTCGTTCCCTCATTGCCTCGCGGTCTCTCCGTGATTCAAGGAATAACCTGCGGCCCTCAACGCTCTACCTCCCTGGCGGGACTTTAGGTCCCCCACGTTCTCCCACCATCCGGTTAGGGAGTTCGTGGTCAACCGGCTGAGGATAGAGCAACCAACGGCAGAGAGTCCGTAGGTCTCCTGGACCCGGAGCGTGCTCGCTTCTACTTTTTATTTTACAGTTGGCGCCCAACGCCGTGATTCTCTTGAATCACAAGAGACTGCTTGCGAACATCCGCAAAGACGCGCGTTGTGGGCCAAGCCCCGCAAGTCTTCCTCTTGTTTTAGAGGGGGGATTTGTGGGGAGACCAGCCACCCCACACTCTGGGAGTGAGGGAACTGCTCACCGCGAGGACCTTCACCTCAGTTTGGATTTAATTTTGGGAAGAGAAGGCTTCGTGCCAACGGAAAGCTTTGTGCCGACAGAAAATCGCAGCTGCGTGGAGAGGCTTCGTGCCCGGGAAGGAGCGGTAAGCTCGGAATTATTTTATTTTGTTTTACTGAGGTGAAGAGAGATAGCCTTCTGAGATGGGCCTCCATCTCTCAAAGAAGGAAAGGGAACTTTCTTATTTATTTAATACAGTTGAAACTAAGCTAATTGGGGCGGGAGAAGATTTTAATAGGGCGTTGTTAAAGAAATTTATTAAATGGATTCGTAAATATGTTCCTTATTCACACCCTTCAGTTATATTAGAAGTTAATTTTTGGGACACAGTGGGGCACCGTTTAACAGAAGTTGCAAACTCGGGGGATGATTCTGTTAGAAAATTTTTTCCGTTGCAAATTTTAATTTATAAAGTTTGGGTTGGAAATTGGGAAAGTTTTAATGTTCGGGATGTTGAGACCCCTAACCCAAATGAATCCCTTACCACCCTTGGCCCTAATCCCTTTGTCCCTGGTGGGGAGCCTACAGAGGTACCCCCTGATAGCCACCGGCTCAGGGGAGAAATCCGGGGTATTAGAGACCCCGACCCTCGTACCTCCTCTACCAACCCTTTCGGTACCGGGACTGGCCACCCTGGTGCCGATCCTACCCTTACCCTTTTCCCCAACCCTCTTTCCCCGGTTGCGCCTGTTGCGCCTTGTCCACCCAGTTATGATAGCTCGGTAGAAATTTTAAGTGCGTCACGGGAAAATGGCGTTCGAGAAATTAGTGCTGCGCCACAACATGGCGTCTTGAGCGCGGGAAAATTGGCGCAATGCGACAATCATTGTGCGGGGTGCACATGCGCGGGACGGGAAAGCGGGAACCCCTTTCTCCCCACCCCTGGTCCCTCCCACCTGCCGTCGATTGGCTCTGCGTCGGTCCCTCCCATCGCGGCCGATGGTGTCACTCCGGCGGGTCCCCTCCCAGTTTCCCAACTCCACCCCCAACCCTCCTCCACCCCTTCGGGTTCTTGCTCTGCCCCTTCCGCCTCGCAGCCCGCCCATCTCCCTGCTCCTCCCATCGTGAGCCCTACCCACCTTCCGGTTTCCCACGCCACCAGTTCCGGTTCCCACGGGCTGAGACCGGAAGGGGGAAGGCCTGAGGCCTGTACACCTGAGGACCACCCGGCTCCGGCCGACGCGGCTGCCGTACCATTCGCCGCGCCGGTCACATATAACCGGCAAGGAGCCAACCCCAGATGGGAGCCACTGCCTCAATGGACAGTGAAAGACATTTGTAAAGCAGGGAAAGAATTTGGTCGGGACTCTTCTTATTTCAAAGGACTGTTAAATGCTACCTTTGAATCATCTGTTCTAGTGCCAAAAGACATCAAAACACTGATGTCAAGTTTATTAAGTGAATCACAATATTGGATTTGGGACAAGAAATGGAGAAGGGAATTGCAAAAGCTATTAGAAAATTATAAAACTGACCCGAACAAGGCGAATCTGACCATGAACCATTTGGTGGGGGAAGGAAATTACACGAAGGCCCAAGACCAGGCTTCTAATATCCCAGAGGATGTTCTTTTGGACATTCAAATGTTAGCAAAGAGGATTCTTTTCAGCATACCAGTCGCACTAGGCCCTATGAGAAGCTACACTGATATTAAGCAAGGGCCTGATGAGAATTTTAGTGTATTTGTGGATCGCCTGAGGGAGGCGATGGCTAGGACTGTGACAGACCCAAAAATGCTTAAGGAAATGCTAGTAGAACTAGTGCGACAAAATGCTAATGATGACTGTTGGCGTGTTATTGACTCTTTACCAAAAGAACCCCCCCCCACCATTGAGCTCATCACAGAGTGTTGCTCTGAAATAAGAGTAAAAGTGGAACAGGATCAGAAGCGTCAGAAAAGTGGTCCCATGGCCTTTGTTGCAGAAAAGGACCAACGTAACAAGGCCAAGTGCTATAACTGTGGAATCCCAGGACATTTTTCGCGGGAGTGCAGAAAACCAAAGCAATATAAGTTTAAACCAAAAAATGATAATAACACCAAACCTTCTCCTAGCATGTCTTTACAGCAACCAGCCGTGGCACCGCAACAGACCGCTGCCATGCCTCAGTGGGGACAGTTTCTACCAGTACTCCCGTGGTGGGCGCAGCCGTTTACAACTGTGCCACAAACGTCGGGAAACGAGGATGGGAGCGCGGAGCAGCGCCGCGCTCCACAAACAACAAATTAAACGCTGAAGGTGGAAGTGACACTCTCCGGTCATCGACATCTTCGACCGGACCCCTTCAAAGGACTGTCAAACCGGACTTTACTCCAAGAAACAGGTACCAAGTTGTTACAGACTTTACACTACACCTAACATCCCAAGAATTCCAACACGTTCCGGTTATGTTAAAGGAGGCCCCCTCACAGACTATGACAGTTTTGTTAATAGGTGATTCCAGTCGAGGTCCCCCAGGGATCTTTGTGGTACCTGAGATCAAAACCTACCACCCTGGAAAGAACCTAAGCCTAACCTTGTGCCCCAATACCACGCCTTGGTTCCTACCTAAAGGGACGTGGATTGGGCAAGCCGTAGTCCTGCCAGACCTTCCCCGAGATAGGAAGACACCCTACATCTGGTGGACAGAAGTCGTTGGCAAGGACAAACCAGTTGTAGATTGCAAATTAATTAATGGACTTTCATCCACCACATGTCATGCCATGCTAGATACTGGGGCTGATGTGACCGTCATTTCCAATGCAGACTGGCCATCAGCGTGGGGAACTAAAGAAGCCTCACGCGGACTCCATGGTGTAGGGGGTCAGGTGACTCCGCAGAGGAGCACCTCAGACATTCTTATTCAAGGCCCTGACGGACACACGGCATCTGTTCGCCCCTTTGTCCTACCTCTCGGTTTCAATCTACTAGGAAGAGATGTGATGTCCCAGTGGGGGGCAACCTTAGAGATCCCTCCATTAACACCGGCGAGGGGTTTCTAAGGGGGGTCACTGCAGCATGCGCCACTCCAGCCATTAAGTGGCTCACAGACCAGCCAGTTAGAGTGGAGCAGTGGCCCCTTCGAGGAGAAAAGTTGCGTGCATTAGAAGAACTAGTGGAAGAACAGTTGAGAAAAGGACACATTGCCCCTTCTTCAAGTCCATGGAACTCGCCAGTTTTTGTTATTAAAAAGCCTGGGACAGACAAATGGAGACTCCTCCATGACCTGCGAGCAATCAATAAGGTCATGGAGGAAATGGGACCACTACAGCCAGGGTTGCCATCTCCGACAATGCTTCCAAGAGGTTGGCCTTTGGCCATAATAGACATTAAAGATTGTTTCTTTTCAATCCCGTTAAATCCCGAGGATGCGCCAAGGTTCGCCTTCTCAGTTCCATCCTTGAACAGGGAGGCACCGATGAAGAGATACCACTGGCTCGTATTACCCCAGGGAATGAGAAATTCCCCGGTAATATGCCAGTGGTACGTCTCCGAGGTGCTCTCCCCCGTCAGGAAGGCGTTCCCAAAAGCTCGAATCATCCACTATATGGATGATGTTCTGGTATGTGCCCCGGAGAAAGACTATATGGACAGGACCCTAAATAGTGTCATTCAAGCCATTGAAGCAGCAGGCATGGAAGTCCAACCTGAGAAGGTTCAACGGGAAGAGCCCTGGAAATATCTAGGGATGAAGATTTCGAAGCAGACCATCGTCCCCCAGCTCCTGAAACTAGAGCGTCATCCAAAGACTCTCCGCCAACTTCACCAGCTGTGCGGGTCAGTAAACTGGATTCGACCCCTGTTGGGTTTGAAGACCACCGAGCTGGCACCCCTCTTCGACCTTCTAAAAGGTGGACAAGCATTGGACAGCCCAATTGAAATGACACCAGAAGCCATCCACGTCGTTGACAAGGTATTGCTAGCCATCAGCACCCGGGCAGCACACCGTATCAACCCTGCCCTTCCCTTTCGATTTACAATCTTGGGGAAGACACCGTTATATCATGGGTTGATATTCCAGTGGGACGGAGGGGCCAAGGACTCTCTCCTGATAGTGGAGTGGGTGTTCTTGCCCCATACCCCGTCCAAAACAATTTCAAGGCCACAAGATTTGGTGGCTGGGCTCATTACACGAGCTCGGTCTCGGCTCCGCACTCTCGCTGGGTGTGATTTCTCGTACATAACAGTGCCCTGGAAGAACGAACAATTTGAGGAAGTCTTCCAGGAGAGCGAGAACCTGCAATTGGCTCTAGAAAACTACTCAGGTCAAATTGGCATTGAAAAATTAAAACATCATTTATTTAATACAGAATTCGAATTGGCACCAAAATTTGTCCAAAGCAAAACACCAATTAAGAATGCTGTGACAGTTTTTACCGACGGCTCTGGATCGTCCCACAAGTCTGTTTTGACTTGGAGAGATCCAGAAACCCTTGTGTGGGACGAGGAAGTTCACACTGTGGAGGGCTCTCCACAGATTGCTGAACTAGCGGCGGTAGTCAGAGTATTCGAAAGGTTTGAGGAGCAACCCGTCAATTTGGTAACCGATTCGGCATATGTGGCAGCAGTAGTGTCTAGAGCCGAACATTCATTGCTCAAAGAGGTTCAGAATAAAAAATTGTTTGGACTGCTTGCAAGATTAGTAGAGCTCCTTTCCCACCGCAAGCATCAATTCTTTGTTATGCACGTGAGGTCGCATTCAGACTTGCCAGGATTCATAGCAGAGGGGAATGCGAGAGCCGACGCCCTGGCGATGCCAGTGCTGAAATGTAACATCCCTGACACCTTTGCACGCCTGAGTCACCAATGTTTCCACCAGAATGCGCCGGCGCTCAGGAGGATGTTCAATCTCTCCTTAGAGCAAGCCCGAGCCATTGTGGCCACATGCCCGAGTTGCCAAGAATACCAAGTTCCATCTTTTAACCAGGGAGTCAACCCAAGAGGGTTGAACTCCAACGACGTGTGGCAGATGGATGTCACACACTTTCCACCATTTGGGCGACTGAAATATCTCCACGTGTCTGTAGACACGTTCTCTGGAGCGGTGTTTGCCTCAGCTCAAACAGGGGAAAAGGCCAGGGACGTCCGGAAACATTTGACCTTGGCATTCTCTGTTTTAGGAGTGCCAAAAGAAATAAAAACTGACAATGGCCCTGCATATGTCTCTGCAGCTATCAGAGATTTTATGCAGAAATGGGGAGTCAGACACATTACCGGAATTCCACATTCTCCTACCGGGCAAGCCCTGGTAGAGAGAAAACATAGGGACTTGAAAAGGATCCTTTTACAGCAGCGGGGAGAGGCAGAAGGAAAGTCGCCAGTTGAGCGCCTCTGCAAGGCTTTGTTCACTATAAATTTTCTAAATTGTTCTGAGAACGAGCCGACTCCCCCCGTGTTCAGGCATTTCACGAACTCTACGAGAGCAAAATTGGCTGAAAATCCGCCTGTGCTGTACAAGGATCCTGAGAGTCAGCAGGTGATGGGGCCCGTGCCGTTAATCGTCTGGGGGAGGGGATATGGTTGTGTCTCTACCCCAGGCGGACCGCGCTGGCTCCCGGCTAAAAACATCAAGCCCTACCGAACAGAAAATCCCGCACAAGCCGATGTTACTGGACAAGACACAAATACAGCCTGGAAGCGAAGAAGAAGAAAAATCCCACCGAAAGACCAGCGAGAGGAAAATAGCACAGAACACCTTCAGCGAAGAAACAGTATTTAAAGACTTATCACAAAAAACGAACTGTGACATTACCCCCTTTCTTTCCCTTCCCCGTTTTCCCTTTCCCCATTTCCCTTCCTTCCCCAGTCCTACCCTTAAGAATCCTACATTTTCTACCCCTAAATATATCTTAATTAAAAGAAAGGAGGGGAGTTATGGGGAAAGATCTAGGGGCATGGGAAGAGAAAAAGTTTGGTTCAAGAATCAAAGAGGAAAATGGGAAATACTTATAATCATGTTATTTGTTGATTTGTAAAGGTCAGCTTGTCAAGATGAAGAGAACCCTGGAGAACCTTACGCCCAACCGTACTGCCATCTACCTGGTGATACTGACTACCATCCTACCAACAGCAGACATGTGGATAGTGAAACAGCCAAGAGAGAATATATGGGTCACTCTTGCGAAAGCGACACAACAAGATCAAATGTGTCTGAGCATGCATTCGGCAGAGGACCCCATGTCGACCTGCCTGGTAGGGATTCCCGAAACATGGCCAGAAGGTAACCCCTTCTTTGCAGACCTTCGCCAATCCCGCAGCTGGGACCGGTGGATGCAGACGCTGCCATCCAAAAACACCGAGCCCCAAGAATTGGACCTGCTGGGGTCGGCACAACCAATTTTCTGCACATACTTTGCTGAACCTGGAATTTCAGGACGCCGGAAACGAACATTGTTCGGATCCCTTAGAGACTGGAGAAAAAGCTGGCAGATTCATAGAGATGCACCAAGGGAGCCAGCTAAGATTAGGCCCGAAATTCCTAAAGTTGATAAATTGGCAATACCTCCGGTAGTCCCAAAAGAACTTGATGTCACTCCAAATAATTGGCAGTTGTATGACGTGAAGTCATGGTGCAAATTTGCAAATTCTACATGGTCGGCATCCACCAAGTCGCCCAAGAAACTCCCTAAGGGGATTTTCTTGATCTGCGGTGACCGAGTATGGGCGGGAATCCCTTCTCGTCTTAAAGGAGGGCCATGTACGCTCGGCAGGCTTTCCTTGCTGACACCTGGGATGGGCCAGCTTCTAGCTTGGAGAGACCACGCAAATGAGGCAAGACAAAAACGATCCACCCTTCAATTGGATCCCAACTGTGATAATAACGTGGTCTCATGGTCCTTCTCAAAAAGGGTTGCGGCCTCGGTGTTTTTGCCGTGGGTGGTGGCGGCCAAAGCCCTAGGTGAGCTTACTCACCTAGAGTGTTGGTTGGGAAAGCATGCAAACTTAACATCTCAAGCGCTATCGGAACTCCTTTCTGACGAGGAAACCACCAGGCAGGCAACGCTGCAGAACCGAGCAGCAATCGACTTCCTCCTCCTCGCACACGGGCACGGGTGTGAGGACTTCGAGGGACTTTGCTGCTTGAATTTATCATCACACTCAAAAAGCATCCACGCCAAGATCCAGGAGATGGATGAACACTTGAAAAAACTCCAAGTCGAAAGCAAAGACTGGCTGCAACATCTCTTTGATGGGACTGGACTTTCGTCTTGGGCGATCCATTTGATAAAATCACTTCTATGGGTTCTCGGAGTGATTGTTGTCGTTTTGTTATTATTTGCATGTTTAAGAAATGTAATTGTCAAGTTAGTTATAAACACCTTCTTAAATAAAAGAAAAGGGGGAGATGTTGGGGTGGTGGAGGTAGAATTAAAATTACAAAAACCCCCCGGCAATTCCTGGTGGAATAGCCCAGACGCCACCCCTGCCACAGAAACAACGATGGTTTAGCCAAGGCAAAACCCCTCCCCTGAACTCCACCTAGCTAAAGGTTATTTGTTCCTAAGGTTGTCACTCCAAGTTTGTCCCATCCCTAAGTTCTGGAAAGTTCGTGGTTTTAATAATTGTGATTGGTTGGTGTTCCTTGTCCCCTCCCTTGCTCGAATCCCATTGGTTGTGATTCCCTCGCCCCTCCCCAACTCCGCCCCAATGCTGTTCTCCTATTGGTTAATTGTTACAGTTAAAAGGTTGTGTCTGAGCTAGCTCGGGGCTCTTCTGCCTCGGGACTCAGAGAATAAACTTCTCTGCTACCCTGCAGTTGAGTCGTTCCCTCATTGCCTCGCGGTCTCTCCGTGATTCAAGGAATAACCTGCGGCCCTCAACGCTCTACCTCCCTGGCGGGACTTTAGGTCCCCCACGTTCTCCCACCATCCGGTTAGGGAGTTCGTGGTCAACCGGCTGAGGATAGAGCAACCAACGGCAGAGAGTCCGTAGGTCTCCTGGACCCGGAGCGTGCACGATTTTAACTTTTATTTTACAGGAAAGGACCAAGCTTCCACCTCCAGACCATTCTACTTAGGGGTTTAACCTATCCCAGCTGAAAGTAATGGGAGTTTTCTATCATTTCAGTTGGTGCAATATCAAATCTATGTGGTCAGAGATGGGTTGGGGTCACAGATCACAGGTTTTGTGTTTTCTTCCCCTGATCATCACTCAGAAACCTTGTCCTTACACAGGAACATCCTTCAAAGTCTCCTACTGGAGTTTCCTTCTAGAAAATTTAAAAAGGCCTTAGTTTTCTTAACAAATCATGCTTTAAAAAACAATTTAAGCCATCATGAAATTTCACAGAACTTTGTTTGCTGAAGTAACAAGAAGAGCTACAAAGAGTTTCAGCTATCATTTAGAGGGGATAAGACAATTCATGGTCTACAAACTCATTTCTCAAAGGAGGAAAGAAGCAGCTCTATCACCTCATCAGAGAGAAACCCAGGGTCGCTTTTATCCCCTGACTGCACCCCCACCACCACCCACCCCTGCCCTGATTTTGGTCTCTGGATGCCCAAACAGATTTTTGCCTGGGTGGCCTCTGTGCCTCAGTCAGTCCCTGCAGACCCTCTGGTCCCACCTCCATCAGCTGCTTCTTTGAATCTATTGACCATGGTGTGAGAGTAATGAGGCAGGAGCTGTCTGTGCAGCCACTGACTCCATTATCTCACACAATATCAGGAGTGAAAAAATGGCTGCTGGGTTTTTTAATGGTCTGCCAGAAAAGCCTTGTCAATAATAATTCTTTAGTTGGGTTTCCTGGAAATTACAGCCGTCTCCTCTGCTCCAGCATCTTGCAGTTCTGCGGGAAATAGTTTTGAAAAGCTTCTCCAGCCTTAGGAAAAAAAGAATAATGAAAAAAAAAACCCATATTTGTCCATGTTGAACATGCCTTCCTCTCTCTTAAGCAACAATAAACGAGACTCTCTGGTTTCTTATCTCTCACTCTCCTGCCTTATTATTTAGAAGTCAGTACTAGCAAGACCCTCTCTGGTTCTCAGTTACAGTTTTGGATTTATTTGACTGATCCCAGCACAGTCCTGGATCCCCAACTGCAGCTCACTAATGCCCATCTCAGCAGCACCCTGTGATGTGGGGCACCCTCAGAGGCATGAGCAGCTGCAAATCCTGCTTCTGTCATGGTTTGGGCACAGCATCAGCTCATGCTGCTCCCCACAGAACCTTCCCCAGGTCCCACGTGGGTTGCTCCAGAAGCCTCTTGATCTCACACAAGATGCAATAATTGCCTAGAAGTCCCCACCCCTGCTGTAACTGAGTCTGTGCTAGGTTCCTCCTGTATCACAAGAGCTCTCTGTACAACTGTTAGCAGCTCTTCTTCCCATGTTATTCTTTGGGGAAAAAAAAAAGAAAGACCCTGGGTATGAACTGCTGGCTTGTTTAGTGCACAACCAGCCTCATCTAAAGCTTGTATGATATTTCTTGGGGGGGCAGGGACTCAGCTGGTTTGAATCTGAGTTGCCACACAGCAAGGCTGGGAATTCTTTGCCTCATTTTTTAGTCTACATTTATTCCTGAGTTTTTTTCTCAAATGGGGAGAGACTCCTCAGTGGTGAAGTCTCCCATCTCCTTCCAGGCATTATGTCCTGGATCACAGTCCTTTAAAAGGGTTAAACTCAAATCATTATAAAGCAAACTGAATTCAACATGCACATATTTGCCAGACAAATTGAATTTGCTTTCACTCAGTTAATTAGGATAAGCATCCATTCTCACATCAACTGTTTTGCATTCATACACAGACACAGCCTCCTCTTCTTCTCCCTGCACTTACCAGCAGAAGGCCAGCAGATTTGCAGACACACACAGAGCCTTCTCTGTGGCTCATTCAAAACCACCTTCTGCTTCTCACAAGACTCTTCCTAGACTTTGATACCCAACACCTCCTGGAGAAGGCACCTCACTTATCATGGTCACATCTCAGGCCTTCAAAAGAAAAACATACCAAAAAAAAAAAAAAAAGCAGACAGAAAAATCGCTCAAGAAAGAGGGAAGTTGTTGAAGGAGAAAACATCTTTCTTCTTCTTCTTCACCTTGTCCCAGACAGCTTCAACCTTCTTGTAGGCCAGCACAGATTAGTTTAGGAAATCAGAAACAAGAAGTGGCCTAGAAAACACCCATCCCAGGACTTGGTGATGCTGTGGTTGTTACCCCATCTCAGTGGCAAGGATAGTCACATGTACCTGTCTTTCAATGTCCTTCATTATATACCAAAGCACAGAGCCACAGGACACTATTAACTTATTACTATTATCACCCAAAGTTTCCTGTTTGCTGTGTCCTCAGGCACTCCCAAAGAGTGGTTATTCAAAGAGGGGAGCTCAGTTCACAATGAACACCTTCCTTTTTCAAACTTCAAAACTTATATCAAATCTTCACCTTTTCTTCCCCTTCTCCCCGACATGTTCCAGAGGCCTCAAGTGCAATGTTATTGCTTTTAGCTGCACTGAGATCTGCAGAACGAGGCCAAATTCACTCATCTACCCTGATCGACTTAGCCCAGTTCTTCTAAGACAGATGCAAGTGCACAGGAGCCTAAAGCACTGCAAAAGCTGAATCTTAATCAGAGATATTTGGTTACACCAAAGTCTCAAGAACATCCTTACCTAGTGGCAACCTTTGTCTTTCAACTCTTCTTCCATGTGCTTTCCTTTGAATCTGAGTCCATGCAGCTTCTTAATCAAATCACACAATAATCAGCTCGTGATTACATTTTAAGGGATAAATAGCACATGACCAGCATTAATCACTCATTACACCCTGTGTGGGTGGCTAATTCCCAAGGACTTCCAATAAAATCTAGAAAGTGCTGTGTGTTTCCTTGAGTGCAGTAGCCTTCATCCCCATCAAATGGAATTTTTTTCTCACGTCTAATTTGTTAACGCTGCAGATCTCAGAACAGATATTGGCAATGCTGCTAATAAAAACATTTTAAAGTTATTACCCTCATTGAAGTCCTATAGGGTTTTATTAAAGCTAATGCAATTCCCCCAGACTCTAATGGTTATACCACACTTTTCAAATCATCTTACAGGTGTATCATTGCCATTACTGTACTTATTGGTTTCCTTAAATACCAAAATACATCAAGGAGGAGAAAGAGATTGTTTAAGCAGGTACATTTCCCACAAAACATTGTATTAACCACTCTCTAGCACAGCTTTAAAATCAATAGATTTATATCTGGGAGACAAAAGCAGGAAAGGTCAGGGGGTGGGTTATTGTGAGCTGGTTGGTGATCAATCCTGGCTGAAGACATGACTTTTCAGTTCCCATACTACACAAAACCCCAGCCCCCACTTCATTTTTGTTGTGTTATGCTTTTCCCATTATGCAATGTAGTTTTAAGAAGTGCACCCTACAGATTGTGACTGCTTTACTAATATTCCCATCAAACCAAAGTGTTCAGTTGTTGCAGTGCAGTGGGTGGAGGGGGGGGATATAATCCTTAAAAATAGATCCTAAAGTCTTTACTTAGATTGCAAAAAAAAATTCTTAAAAAAAAATTTAAAAGAAATCCAAGCTACCACACACTCCCCCATTCGTCTGAAAGTGATTTGTTGGCAAGAATAGAAATTTGGTTTCCAAGGTACAGTGAAAGAGCATAGAGACAGCCTGAGGAATGGGATAAATATGCCATATTTCTCAGTTACACAAGGTGCTGTAGCTAAGGGGAGAGGCAAAGGGGGTACCAGGATGAAGCTGCTTGCCAAAAACGCCCTAGAACATTTGCATGTAATGCCTTGTGTTGGAAAGTGGAGTACAGGTGTGACTCACTGCTGAGGCAGCCGTGCCAGCCGCTCTGCACAGACCCTGCAGGGCTGAGAGATCCTTTACAGCTTGCTCAGACAAATTCCGTGTGCCAGCTGCTCCTTGAATGGGGACAGGCTCCCTCCAGCTTTCACGGAAGGACCCAGTGACACTTGCATTGCTTGTGATCCCTCAATGGGTCTGAATCCCGCAGGAGGTTCTGGCAGCGCTGGTGCCTTTGCTGCACAAATCAGTATTTAGAGAGATGCAGCCCTGCACAGCCCTTTCACAGCCTGTCAGCTCTCCCTGCCTGCAGGAACACTGCCAGAACTGCCAGATGTACCAAGGGACAGGGAGGGTTTCCATATGCACCTGAGGCCAGGAGAGGGATGGTGAAAAATGGGTGTAGGGGTACAAAACCCAGATCTCTGGGGTCGCTGTTCCCTACAGAGCCCCTTGCAAGGGAAGGAGGATTTAATTCCACCTTAATTTACACACAGCTCTGAGGCTCCTGCTGAGCCTGGGGCAATGCACCAGAGGTTGTGGGAGAAGGGTTTGGATGATCAGTCACTTCACTTGCTGAGATGCTTTGTGGGAGTCACAGCCCATGGTGGGATGAGTTTCACGAGGACAGGAGCATTCTCAGAGCAATTTTCCACTGAGTTGTCTGTTCTCACGCTCAGCCTGCAGACCAGGGGCTCTCAGGTGGATACCTCAGGTGGATTCCTCAGGTGCTGAGCTCAAGCCTGCCTGGGCTCCTGTTGCAGCTTGGTCTTGGCCAGTTCTCCACACAGGGCCCCTTTTGCTCCTGTGCACCCAGAGGGTCCTGGAACCCAACTGCAAAGGGGACATTGCACCCCAGAGGGCAAGTGGGGCTAAACTGGATTGGGAACGAGCCAGAAATGAGAAATAACAACACAGGTTCTGGAGAGGAGAGAGCAATGTGCTTCAGGCTACCATGACTGGAGCAGCCCTGGGAAGGCTCCAGTATGTGAAGGAAAGACCAGGCTGACTGTGCTGATCACTTTTTCATGTCTCATTGTGAGGTTCACTTTGTGACCCAGCTTTCTTTGAGAAGTCCTTTCTCCAGACACAATTTTTAGCATAAAAAAATTGCTTTAGCCATCGATCAATCAATCAATCAATCAATCAGTCAATCAATCAGCCTCATTGATGTTAAACCCTTACTCTTACTGGGGTATTACCTGGAAACTGATACACAGCAATGGACAGGGGCCATTCCATTTCATTCCAACTTCTCCCCTTCAGGCATAAGAGATCTCAGCTCTTTCTTATGCAGAGAAGCCCCTCAACCCACATTTCCCATTCCACAGCCCACGTGAGCTTCTGCTCAAGCTTGTGGTGATGTGAAGGTCAGCCAAGGGCAAGAAGATGCCCTGGATGCACTACAAATAAGACGCCCAAAGTCACTCATAGATACATATTTTCTTCTCCTGTGAAGCACTTTTGCATTCCTGGTTTACCCCATAAAAACTCCAGCCCTGGACCCTTTGCTTTTCCCAGGTGGGCCCAGCTGGAAGCATCTACAAACTTCTGTGGTGGGGTTGGGAAAGACACCAACTTTCTGTGTGTCCTTCCAGCCTGTGGGAATTGTGGGGGGAAGGATGAAGAGGTTGAAAGATATCAAGACCCAGATATATCTTTCTGTGAACAGCCTACAATGTAGCCAAAGCTTCTTGCAAATTGTTTTGAATTGCATCCCATGAGTCAATAAAAGAAAAAAGAGACAGACATAAGAAACCAAGCACACTTCTTGTGTCTCCACCTAAAACCATAGCAGAGAAATCCCCCAGCTCAGTGATGCCCCAACTCCTGCATGGCAGGGCTGCACAGCACTGATCCACCCCTTGAGCAGAGATATTTCTCAGGGTTACTTCTCAAGGCTGAGAGCCTTTACCCAACACCTGATATCTAGGGGAAGATAAGCAATATTTCACATTGGGCCTAAAAGTGCATTGTGTGCCAGCACCATTTGTATAGATCAGCTATAGCCTAATTATTTGAAGTGTAGCAAGTAGTAGAGTGTTTGGCCACTTTTAAAATCTCTTTCAAAATCATTGTCAAATCTCTGTCTAAAGTATCATTGTAATCATCACCTAAGTCACAGTTAAATATTTGTCAAATCATTGTCAACCCATTGTTAAATCACTCACTAACATTCAATTATTGCTTAATCACCAAGTGATTTTCACTTAATCACCAATTAATTTCCATCTGATCATTATCAGACCATTAATAAAAACTTTATGTTAACCCCATGGCTATGGCTTCTCATAATTCCCCTGTGACAGAAGTTTCAAGGGCACGCTGAAAGGACACGGCTAAGAAAAGTAATTTTGGCACATTTAGCCCCAAATCCCCCAGCTGTGCCCAAAGGTCACCTCACTGAAACACCAAACTCCCTGTGGAGCGTGGAACTCCACTGCAGCTGAGCTGGAAATGCATATGATTCATAACACAGATAGCATCTAATGGTTGGCTTATTTTCCTTTAATAAACCTTTCCTGAACCCAACAATTTTTCCTTTCTGTGTCCCCACCCCTCATCCTGCTTCCGCCAATAAAGGCATTTCCTATTGCAGCCATGGGAATACTCCATCACTGCACCAAAATTTCCTACAGCCTTCCCAGCATTTGTCCTCTGAAACGCCTGAATCTGTATGAAGGCTTCCACACAGCTGAATAGCTCACAGAAAAACCAGGAGAAGAGCTCAGCAAGATGTTGGGAAGTCAACCAGCAGGCAGCTGGGTCAGCTGTGCTCCTCATTCCCTGACAGCAGCTGGGGTAAACCTTTGTGGGGTGGAGGGTGGTGAGTGGAGGAGGCAATGGGACATTCCTATGTTGAAGCAATGCTCTGTCTCCCCTGCACTCAG